>JAWUZG010000221.1:1200000-1800000 GCA_036785705.1 Acanthornis magna
GGGTAGAAGCCAGCTTCCAGCACAGGCTGGGACACTGGAAGAGGATGGCCACAGCAGGGACATAAAAGCAGTCAAATCTTCACACCCTTCAGAGAACAGTGGCCTGCTTTTTACTGTGGTGTTGGGAAGAGAAAGCAGCTCTTTGGAAGCACCAACTCTTTTAGGAACAGGACTAGAAAGCAACACAGCCTCAGAGGAAGAGTGAACAGCACTGACAGGTTTTAATCACTCCACAGCACAGAAATACACAGATGTCCCAGTGAATAAACTAGGGAGTCAGAGGGGAGAGCAGGACAAGACTTTGGAGGTAGTAAGGAAGGTTGAACACACTCAGTTAGTGGCGAAACAGGGGAAATCACTGAAGGAGAGTTACCTCTCAGATCACTCTGTGTGGCTGCAGAACGTTCCTCCTGTCATGCTCTAGGTGGAGAAAGAACACCAAGCCTTGGGCAACACAGTGCACATTTTTATTTGCTCGCCTGCCAGAAAGCTGTGAGAAGGCTCCAGAACCGTTCTCCTGCATCCACAGCTGCTGATAAGGTGCATTACTTAAACCTTTATAACTGAGAGTACCCTCTTTGGGTCACTGAAAAGCTCCTCTGTGACCTACAGGTCCCTGTGTCAGCCTTAGGAGTGAGAAATGTTGTTCAAAGACTTCTGTGTTTGCACACTGTGAGTATAGATTTGGGACCTTGCATTCAGAAATTAAAAATTATTTTTCTAAATTTCCCTCCTGTTATTGCACCCACAGCTGCAACTCGCCTCCACTTCATCGCTGTTCCCAGCACTAACATACAAAATTCCTTTATTTCTTTTACTCAGCAGCTGCAGCGGGGATTTTTCTGTTTGCTTGTTTTCCCTCACTGTGTTTGGTCCCTGGCTATGACCTTTTGACAAAATGCATAAAACATCTGGGGAGAAAAAAAAAAAAAAGGAAAGTGAAAAGAGGGGTTGTTTCAGACTGCAGATGCTGTGACAATCTTTATCATTTAACCTTAATTATACACAGCAGAGCCATGGCCATTGGTGTTGCATCAGCAAGCTGAAGTCTGATGCCATCTGCTGTGCCTGAGCATAGCACTTTCCTGTGGGTTAAAGTCTGGGAAATGTGATGCTCTCCACTTTGATTATCCCTTAGTTTGCATCTTCTCCCCCAGAGCGTGCTCCGGTCTGGCCCGCGTGTTCTATTTACCCTGCAAGCTCATGAGAGACATCGCGGGATTTTTGGCTCCTTCTGACTCTTCCCCGTGCTCTGGGGATGCAAAGCAGCCACAAACCGGAGCTGTGCAGAGCTGAGGAGCCCTGCTGGGGTCAGGCCTGGGCGCAGTGACGCATGAGAGCCAGGCTCAGCGTTTTGCTCGCCGCTCTGCCGCGCTAATCTTTCCTCCGCTAACCTCCACCACCCTCCTGCTAATGCTCATCCTCACATGAGTGCACACAAATCCAGCAAGAGGATTTGGGGGCAGCTTAGACAAATGGTTCATTAGGGTCTTTTCTCTGCCAAGTGATGTTTTTTTCTGAGGTTCCCATCACCGAGCTACTGTAAAAATAAATTCTCCCAAGTCACCAGACAGCTGCCACCGTAACAGACTCGTCTGGCATCCAGGCGTGAGGGACAGGGATCGTTATCCCATGAAGAGATGGCTTTTTTTTCTCTCAGGCTGCTGGACGAACAGAGTGAGTCCCTGTGAGGCAGGTGAAAGCTGTGATTTTTTTGTTTCTCCTCAGCATGGAGAGATTTGCAGATCCTGTGGTGCTGCACAGGTACTCTGAACCTGGTGAAGGTTCAGAGAGATTCACCCCTGTTACAGGACGTGCTCCCTGCAGCAGTCTCTGAATGTAGATTGTGCAATCTCTGTAGGTTACCTAGTTTAACTTTAAAGAACCTAATTATCCAGGTAGCCAATGTACACACAGGAGCTGCTGAAGAATTGAGTTGGTTTCAGTGTCTCCAGTATGAGCAGGTCTCTCAATATCTCCCACTCTCTCGCCTGAATCAATAACGTGACTTGCCTGTCCAAACCCCCTTCATCAGTGTCTCTTTTGCATCTGAATCTGCCTTCCTGCCCTGTCCACCTCCCATCATCTCTGTGAGCCGATCTGCACCAAAAAACAGCTCAATTCCCAGTCCCCCATTGCACCTGAGCACTGAATTGCTGCAGCATCAGCTGCAATCAGGCAATTCTTGCAGCTTTCCTGGGTGGCTTAGTGATTCATGCAATGATATCTTCATTCTGTGTCCAGTTCTTCCCCTCCAAGCCGTGCTCAGGCAGAGAGAGGCACTCAAAGCAGCACTGGGTTGTTCACAGCAGGATTCCCAACTGGCTACAGGGTTTGCAGAATGCCTTTTATAGAGCTGCTTGTCCAGGGTTTGCAGAATGCCTTTTACAGACCTGCTTGTCCTGATCCCACCACTCTCCTTCCATGATATCTTCTCTTCCGGTCTTCTTTCCTCCACACCTCCTCCTGCCTCTCCTTCCCCACTACATCAGCACCACTTCCCCTGCACTAGCAGATAAAACCACTTTTCATCCTGACTACTCACTCCTCTTCCTGGCCACTCACTCCTCCTCTGTATTCCAGACCTTCCCAGTGCGAAGGCTGGGTATCAATCCTTTGGAGAAGAAAATTCTCTGTGATCACCCTGCTATAGGCTCTGTAGGATAATCTGCTCAGTGCAGGAATGCTCATGTGGACTGTGAAGAAATAACCCACATCTAAACTATCAAGACCACTGGAAGAAAAACAAAATTGTTCTATAAATTCAAAATTACAGCAAGTTGTGATTTATTTTTAAAGGGGTCTCAATCTGAAGATTGATTGATTGATTGATTGATTTGAGGTTCGCACCAGACCAAGAATGGACATAAATTGTCCTTTCTTCTGAAAAATAGCCAAGACTTTAATTCCTCAGGGTGTTGCATCATTTGCCATAATTATTTGCTTTAGGTAAGTAAACATCACATCACAAAACAACTCTACACTCTCAGACTCTCTGGTCTGAAAATAAAAATGGGTGTAATTTCCAGAGCCGAAGGAATATTTTATACAGCAGGACAAAGGGCCATGGAAAGCTCAGGGAGATGAGATCTGGTTGCAAGGCAGGGGGAGTCTCAGCAGCAAGCTCTGTGGAGTTGCAAGAGAGATGGTTTTATTCCAAGAAAGGACCAGGGGAGTGAAAAGGGCTGAAATTGTACCTCTGCCACGGCATTTTACTTGTTGTTCCCGGTCACCAGGATGATACTTACCTGAGACCAGAAGGGAAGAAGCATCACTGCTTAGCAGCTGTAAACTTCCAAACCTGCTCCTGTGCCCATTCTCCTGCTCTCTGGGTGTGTGTGAGATGCTCTCTCCACATCTCCCACTCTCTGGGAGCTGCTGCAATGCTGGGAAGCAAAGAGCATCCCTCATTCCCTATGCAAATCCATTGATGAAAACATAAAATGCATTGTGCTGCTAAAACTTGCTGAGCTTGTTTGACTAAGTGCCAAGGATTAGCAGCACGTAAATTCACCATTGATTTGACAACAATGATATTATGTGCCCTAAACACTGATGGGATTTGTTCAGTGTTTAGGATGTGGGCTCTGAAGTGGAAAAAAGGGATTGCTAGTAATTTTTTAAGCCTCTTTGGCTGCACCAAGGCAGACTGTTGATATTATATAAATTCTTTAGATAAAATAAATATCAGTCTTTGGATAAGAAGAGTGGATATTTAACTTTTCCAGTGTACAGCTCAATTGTAAATCTGACTGTGGAATGCGGTAAACTGTGAAATAAAAGTTGTCCCATCCCTCTAAAATAGGCAAAGAGGAGATGTTGGAGTAGAAAAATAATCACAGAGGGCAGCAATAAAACAGAGGATTGTGCCTTAAAAATGGTGAGGCGAAGATTTCTTTTTCAATTGAAAATGAAAAATGTCCCCTCCACAACTTGTCCTCACTGTGATTGTTCCCTCCCAGGCTCTGGTGTTCAGCAACTTTGCAACCACAGTCCCTGTGGGACAAAAGCATTGTCAGCATGAGTGGGGACCACCTGGGACAAAACTTGGGGTACAGGGGTTGACCATTCGTTAGGGCAGGAGTTGCAGAGACGAGGGAGGGGAGAGTTGTGGTCATTTACACCAGGACAAGCTTGGCCAAGAGTCTGTAGGGCAGGGGCTGCTCACCTGCTCTCATTTGGGCAGCTCAGGGCTGTTTGAGAGGCATGGGAATTTGCAGGGTTCTCCGGGGTCATGCTTCTCTCTCTTTAAAAGGAAAGCAGGCCCAGTTTGGTGATGGCTGTTTGTTTGGGTTTTTTGTTTGTTTGTTTGTTTGTTTGTTTGTTTTTTCAAAGGTGCTCAGCCTGGGCTTCTTCCTTGCTGTGAGCTGTCCTCGAGGAGGGGTTCTCAAGTGTTCTTTGCTTTTAACAAGAATCAGTAATTAACCTAATGAAGAAAAGAATATAGCACCTGGCATTTCTGATGCCAGCCCTTCCCTTGCATTGCCCTGCAGCCCCAACCCCAGATATTGCAAATTGCAAATTGCACGGATAACGTGGCCTCACCTCCTCCCATCCATTACAAACTTTTAGTAAGATATCAACAGCGTTCAAAACTCATCAGAATCACTGCTCTCCTGCTTTCCATGGTGTCTGACGGGGAGGAAAATAAGTCTCACTGCTGTTGTAATCACGTGCTCCTTCCTCCATCAGCATCCCAGGTCGGATGTGGTGGAAAGGTTTGGAGCTCCTGGCCATGAGGAATAGGAAATGAGTCTCCTAAAGAAAAGGCTCTTCCCTTAAAGAGAAAGAAAGAAATGCTCTGTGTTCATTTCTAGGGAAAGCTTTTAGTAAGTGCTTAGCAACCCAAATTGATAACCATGAGCGAGCGTGCCTTTTCTGCTTGACTGCTTGCATTCTGACTTCCATGACTTCATCCTGATTTCTTGCATCCTTTCCAAAGCTATGTGTATGCAAGATTAAGAAAAACATCGTCTTTTCTTTCCTATTCCCCACTCACCAGCTTTCTTATGCACATTATGTAGTAATTTCCACTGCAGCAAGAGTGGTAGGAAGAAAACTTGCAAAAAAATCGCATTATTACTTACTCTAGCTCCATGTCCCTCTCATGATCTTGCTTTTGTAATTCGTAGATTTCTGTGAAGGGCAAATTTAGTCTGATTAGCATGCTGCAACAATTTTATCATTAAATATTGCCAGAGAATTTTCAATTCCTTATATCATCACTAAACAGCTGACATCTAAACACAGAAGACCTTCTAAATGAGTTTAGTTGTATTTTTGGGGGTTGATATGTTTATTTGAAACAAAAAGTGCTAGGATGCATTCCTGGTTTCCATGAGAACCATCTGAAGAGTTGATTTGGAAAAAACTGCCTTTGATGCATTGCTCTTGGATGTGCTCATGACCATATGTATTAATTTTCTTCCATTTATAGGAACATCAACAAATCTCACCACTTTTGCTCAGCAGGTGATAATGATGCTCAAATGTTGCATGTCTTGTGAGGTCTGGTCTGCTGAACTGATGCAAAATGATCGTTTTCTCTTCTCATACTGAATTCCCACTGGATGGGATTCATCTCACCAGCTTGGCTTGGCCAGAAGGAGATTAGAAATAGAATTACCTCCTCAGCTCCCTCCTGAGACACAGACACTGCTGAAAGGGGTCTCATTTCACCTTTCCTACCCATCCACATGATGATTTGAATCATCTGGAGGCTTCTGCCTCTCCACTGACTGGACAGGGAGCATGGACAACTCATTTGAGCTGGACACATATGTTTTAGACCATTGGAAGTCACATGTGATGCATTTCAGGAGATTGGGTTTTTTCCCAGAGGCATGCAGGCAGTGTGAAGAAAAAAAAAGTCCTGTAAATGAAATTTACATTTCAGTGAAATATTTTTGTCCATAAAAGACAAAAAAAATCTGTCCAACACATATGGATATGGTTAATTCTAGGGAAAGCCATGGAGAAACTAAAGATGTAAAACCCTGAAGTTGGCTGCCACTTTTCAATTATTTGAATATGTGGTAATACACATGATTTCAGATAAAATTTAGACAAAAAAGACTCATTTTTCTCAAAAGAGCCAATTCCTTTCATCCCACTGAACATGCAAAGTGCTCTGGTCACATGGTAAAGACATGTGTGTGTTCCATCCCACTGGAACAGGTTGCCCAGAAGAGCTGTGAATGATCCCTGGAAGTGTTTGATGCCAAGTTGGATTGGGCTTGGAGCAACCTGGGGTCTCTCCTTCCTCCTGGCCTCAATAATCAGGGAATGACCTGGGGATCACATTGGGGGTCAGAGCTCAGGGGTTGGGCAGTTTTGTAAAGACTGGAGGAGGCCCAGAGAAGATCCTGCCCTTGAGCTCCCCATGCTCCTGGTACAACCCCTGATTTGGGAAACACGACGAGGATGTTCCCAACCCACTTTAGGGATGGCATTCACCCCTCATGCACAGCTGGGGCCCAAATGGTCTGTCAGACCCCCAAATCTATCTCACTTTCAGTGTGAGCACAGTTCTCACAGTTCTTCTCCCTGCCAAATAAATAACTTGTTTTGTGTGCTCCAGTGAGTGGTTTGGGATTTGAGCTTCTTCTTGGATTTCTCCTCTCGTTTTGCCTCTCATCCTGCATGCCAGGTGATGCATTCTGCAGGAGGTCACTGCTGCCCGTTGGCTCAATACAGGTTAGCAGGTCTCTGGAACTGGGTAGCTGAGGAGAGGTTTTCTTCTCTGCCAGGAAAAATCTCATGAGAGCTCTTGAGGAAAAATCTTGGTAGTGCTTTATGGCTCGTTTGCATTCCCTTAATTTTTCAAACAAAATGACAGATTGGGTACAATGGGAATAAATGAGGGGGTAGGTCTCTCTTTTGTCCTTTTTCCTTCCATGGCTTGAGGAGGGATTGATCTCTTTTTGACACCTGATTTTAGAAAATCCTTCATGCCTGAGAGCCATGGCCAGACCATGGGGCCTTTTCTCCCTGGAACTATGTAAGGTGGAACCTCAGCTCTTCTCTGTCTTCTTAGCAGTCTTTACTCTCTTTCTGGGTGTTTTTCTGCTCAAGTTTTTGCTTTCTATGAAATCTGTTACAGAATTTTCTGGTTCCCATTTTTCCTTTCCTGCCTCCATGCACTACGTGGGGAGGGGTCATGTGTGGGAGCCAAGACCAAGGATTTTCCAAGACCACATGGTGCCTCGATGCCAGGCCCTCCTCAGCTGAATGTCACTTTGCCTCAATGCTTTTCTCAATTTAGCCTGGATTGAACCGGTTTCTCCCAAAGCACTGATTCCAGGATCTCAGCCACCCTTGGTTTCTTTGGTCCCCAGCAACATGAGAGGACAATTCAACCCCTCAGATCTGAAGTTCCCTTTGGAAATGCTCTCTCCTCTCTCCCCCTTGCTCTCTGCCAACTGCAAAAGATGCTGAGATGCCCAAGACTCCCACCACGGGTGCTTCTGCTGCTCAGAGGCTCCTGGAATGCAATCCCTGCGTCTCTGGATGTGATGGAAACGGGGTTTCAGCCGTGGCCACAGCATGTGAGGCTTGCTGTGGAGCTGGGCAGCCTGGCTGCCCTTTCACTGCCCAGCCACCTCAGCTCTCTGGCAGAGCCTGCGGCTGCGGCGGCGGGCACGGTGCCCATTGCCCGGCAGTCCAGGGTGCCAGATGACCCTTAAAGGAGGCTTTAAGTGAAACAGAAATGAAAAACCAGAAATGCATGTTAAGCAGGATCTGTGCTCTGACACCACGAGATAAATGGATCTCCCACATCACTCCTAAATCAAAACAAGGACACTCTCAGGAGCAGCTTTGGGACTGATATTACGGTCGGAGACCAAGCTTATTTTTCTCTCTTTCTTTTGCCAAAGTATTTTTTGTTGAAAGTTTTTGTTTTGTCAGATAAAAAAATAATGCTGTGCATTATTTGTTAGTCCTGCTTCCCTGCCAGTCCTGCCAGGATCCCTGAGCCAGGGGCGTCAGGCCCCTCTCAAGTGGAAGAGGCACTTCATAGCATGTCACAAAAAAGTTTCCCTTTCTTCAACCTGAATCAGACTCTTTTTCCTTGCTTGGAAGAAAGCTCTTTCAATTATTTGGAAGAAATCTTGAGTCTCTGCTTCAAGGAGGGGCAGAAAAGAAGCAAATTAAGGAAAAGCTAAGGGTGGGCTATGAAGACCCACGGAGCAGATCTCTTTCACAAGCATCCTTGGGATGCCCACCCGGGTGTCCTGTTCAGCCTGCTCGATTCCACAGCAGGCACGCCAGCACCCCTGGGCACCCCATGTCTCACAGCCTGCTGCCTGGCATCATCCCTCCAGGACATCTGGCACCGATTCCAACCAGACTGTCATTTCCAGGTCAGTCTCCGCATTTCTGCTGACCACGTTGCCTCCATCATGAGATCATGTCTTTCCAGAGGAATCCTGCTAATGCCTTCATTCTGCGAGGCCAGTATATATAGGGGGAGCTTCCCTGGGGCTGCACCGCGCAGTCCAGCCAAGGCATCGCCGTCTCCCCAGCAGCGGCACTGCCCCTTCCGCTCTCCCCTTGCAGCCACAGGTCTCAGCAGCAGCAGCAGCAGCAGCAGCAGCAGCAGCAGCAGCATGGACATTACCATCCAGCACCCCTGGTTCAAGCGTGCTCTGGGACCCTTCATTCCAAGCCGTTTGTTTGACCAGTTTTTTGGAGAGGGTCTCCTTGAGTATGACCTCCTGCCTTTGTTCTCGTCCACTATCAGCCCCTACTACAGGCAGTCCCTCTTCCGCAGCGTGCTGGAGTCGGGCATTTCAGAGGTAAGGGCCCTTCGATTTCCTCTCCTTTTCCTTCCTCTCCCTCCTTATGCCTCCACCTGCTCCTCCCCGCCCACATCTCACACTGCCACAGTCCCGTGTGAGGGGATGGGGAAGACCCTGGACCCACTGCCAGCCACAGCCTATCCTGCCCCTTGTTCAGAGAGAAACCCTCGCTGGGGACAAAGCTTCCCTTTGAGAAACAGAAACGCTTTTGGCTCCTTTTGAGGGTTGTTTCCAACACATGTGAGGCTGGGTTTGCTGCTCTTGTCCCGCCAGCTGTGTGGCGAAGAAGAGCAAGGCTGCTCCCAGAGTAAGTGAGGGCAGCTCACCGTGGGAAAGGACCCTGACGAGTGGGAGCTTTGTCCAGCCCTCTCCTCCGCCTTGGGAGCTTGGTGGTTTTAGCAATCCCTCCCTGAAGGACCCCAGAGCAATTGTCTGAAGGGAACTGTAGGGGAATGTGTAGATGTGGAGCCCGTGGTCTGAAGTTCAGGGATGGGTGCTTTCTGTGGCCCTCTCTTAGTGCTTTCCTCCCAGAGCTACAACCACAATGAAATAATAAATCACTGGAAGGACAAAACATGTGATGTCAGAGACTCTTACACTGGTTTCCATCCCCTCTCTCTGCCCAGTCCGTCTGGCAGGTCACTGAGTGCGAAAGGGTCCCTGGCTCAAGAATAGGAGCAAGGAGCGACACCTCTCCCCAGAGCAGTAGCCAAGGTGCAGACACGTCCCAGTGACCCTGACACCTCCCACGGCCTCCCAGTGTTCCTGACATCTACCACAGCCTCTCAGTGTCCCTGGGTCCCCACAATGGGAAGAAGACCCTCTGAGGCCCACAGTCACAGCAAGACAAAGTGCCAGACCACCCCTTCTCCAGCTTTGAAGCTGTGGTGATATTTGCACAGCCTCAGCACTCAGAATTTGGGTCTCACTCTGTGACAATGCTCGTTTCAGGTGAGGTCTGATCGGGACAAGTTCACAATCATGCTGGATGTAAAACACTTCTCTCCCGAAGACTTGAGTGTGAAGATTATCGATGACTTTGTGGAAATCCATGGCAAGCACAGTGAAAGGCAGGTAAGTGGCAGTGACAGTGATGGTGGAGCAACTGGGGAGTCCAGCTCTGTTTTCCTTCTTTCCAACGGCTCTCAGCTGAAGGAAAAACAAAAAGAATATATCAGAAGAAGGAGTTAATTATCGATTGTCATTACTGGCATGGCCTGTTCCCGTAGAGCTCCCACCTGATATCTGACAATAACAAGCTAATCCACTCCTCTTTTGCTTACTTTCAATCATCATCTTCCATAACCATCAGATGACAATGTCCATTGTTCACTAATAACACTGGGCCAGACAAAGAACATCAGCTGGCGCTGCCGAAGCATGGCTGAGTTTTCATAAGCCAGAATCCTTAGTGAAAACAGAGTTTTCATATGCCAATCAGGGAGAGAAAAGCAAGAGCAAACAAAACAAAAGAAAACCAACCAAGTGCCTCAGGCTTGGAAACTTTTAACACGTATGTCATGGAAATATCTGTGGGGGTCGAAAAGTGAATTATACCAGCAGGGGTTTAATTCTTTTCATACACATTTTTGGCCAGACAAAGCTCTAGCCTGGAAACAGGACGTATTTTTTAATATAGTTATTCTTCTCATGGCCAACTTAAAAAAAAAAAAAAATTGCATTTCTCATTCTTTTGGCCAAAAAAAGAAGGGGGCCAGGATTGTGTACTTTGGCTGACACAGCATTGCAGCCTAGTAAATAAATACATGGGTGCACACATCAGCCTTGCTTTTACCTTCCCAGACCTCCAGACTTTGTCTCCAAGCATCCTTTGAGATTGGAGGTCCAAATCAGATCCCAAATGGGATGGCCCAAATAGCCAAAATCATCCCCTGCTGCTCTGCTCAGCTCTTGCAGCGTCAGGGCTGTCACAGGGGACACCTGCCCCTACAAAGATGTAAATTTAAACCCAGCAGAGGTGCGCCCAGCGGTCCTGGCAGTGCAGTGTCACCATAAACCAGGGTGAATGCAGATTGCCCGCTCTGAGGGAGCCGGACAAAGGGAGGCACGGACAAAGGGAGGCACGGCGTGGGGCCGGAGGGTTTCTGACAGGCCTTCCCCCCCTTTCCCACTGCCTCTCAGGATGACCATGGCTACATCTCCCGGGAATTCCACCGCCGGTACCGCCTGCCCGCCAACGTGGACCAGGCTGCCATCACCTGCTCCCTGTCCAACGATGGCATGCTGACCTTCTCGGGCCCCAAGGTCCCCTCCAACATGGACGCCAGCCACAGCGAGAGGCCCATCCCCGTGTCCCGGGAGGAGAAGCCCACCTCCGCGCCCTCCTCCTAAGCCCGCCGGCCACCGCGCTGCGCAGGCTGCCACCACCTGCAGGTCTCATTCCCAGAGCCATTGCATAGATATCAGTGAATATCTGGAGGGGTTTCTTCTGTCGGTCCCTCCCCCACTTTGTTTCCTCCTCTTTTTTGTTCTCTTTTTTTTTGTTTTCCCCCTTTTCCCTTGGATGGAACGAGGGGCTGGGTGAGCGGCTGGTGGACTTTGAAGCTTAAACCTTGTGGGGATGGCATGGCTGGCGATGCTGCCGTGCTGCTGTGCTTGCTGGAAGGGTCTTCGTCCGGTGCTGTAGCCCATATCCACCATCAGGTAGGAGGAGTGCACGAGTAACGCTGGCTCCTGGTGCACCAAGCCTTGAGGCGAGGCTTGGAGCGGGGCAAAAGCCCTGCAGAATTGCTGTGCCCCACTCAGAGGCAAACTGGTTACTCTCAAACAGCAACAGAGCCAAGCCCCACACTCGAGGCCCCGCGTCCGTGCGGCGAACCTGCCATGAGTTCCTTGCAACCGCAGGACAAATAATAATAATAATATCTCACCTTCGGGGGGTTGCAACGTGTATTTTTTTTTTTTTTCAGCAAAGTGTTTAAGTGTCTCTGTTCACACTTCTGCCCTGTCATTTCCCTTTGGGACAACTGACAGGAGGACAAGCACGTCTTTCCACTGTCTTTGTAGGCCCTCGGTGGGGAGAGAGGGGGGCTCACCGCCGTGCAGAGGCTTCTCATCCCCAGCCAGCTCTCCCCAGCCTGTGCGTAACACACCGTCTCCCTTGCTCTCTCCCTGTAATTCTAGGGTAGCTCCACCTCTTCCACTGGTATCTGGCGCTCAACCTGAGAACGTGGTCAGTGGCGGTCAATAAAGTGATATAGGAAACATGCAACCGGCGTTGGGGGTTTCATTTGTTCCTTGGTAAGGCTTTTGAAGGTCAGGGTGGTGCCCAACACCCCTTGGAGGATGTGCTTTCCACTGCTGGAAGTACATTTTGTGAGGGTGACTTGCCCTTTAGTGTTCCCGTTATCCCTCATGCAAGCAAAACAAAAGGATCAGAAGAAGAACAAAATTCAGCAGCCTGGCCACCAAACGATTCCTTCCATCCATTGGGTCAGTGCAGAGAGCAGTGCAAGCCTCATTTCCGTGGAACCACGTGAAGGATTTAATCTGAAATTTATGATTAAAGTCATTTGATGGCAGGGTGGGTGGGGTGGAGGTACCAGTTCTCCCTGCAATTGCCACACGTGAAATCCACAGCTCCACAGTGTCCACAGAGGTGAATACCCAAGACTAAAGGTTTCAGCGCTCATGCTTGACTCAAATAGCTTCCCACACAGATGGATAATCCAGGGTATTTAGGAAAGGCTGGTGACGCCACATCCCCATAATTTACCCCATAGGTGAAATTAGCTCGGGCAGTTTTCAGTCTGCCAAAAAGCTGAGCCCACCAGCCTCCTCCTCTTGGATGCTGATTAGCTGTGAAAAACAGAGAAAATAAATGCAGCTGTTCGTTGTGAGTATTTTTTCCTCACGGCGTGGGCTTAAATATTAATATAAGCCATAAACACAGAGGCCGGGGAATATTTAAATGTAAATGCCACTTGCTTCCACTAGGCCAAAACTCAGGGAGGGCTGGGAGTCGGGAGCAGAGGCATTGCCTCTTATCCAGGGAAAGTGAGTGTGCCCTGGGGCTCATCCCAGTCCCCTGCCTGCACCCCCGAGGGATTGTCACTGGGACCAGCATCACAGCATCTGTGGCAAGGCTGCAGGAAGGGGAAATTTCTGCAGATGCAGGAGAAAGTGGGGAAAGGAGGGAGATTACTGTCTGGTAATTAGAAACCAATAAATCCCCCCCAGCGTCTGACACTATTTTAAACCAATTTTTTACTGAGATTAATTACTGGGCAATCTCAGAGCTTTCTACTACAAATTGTGCAGCTCCTTGCGTTTGTATCTCCGGGGGGAAGGCGTGAATGAGTGCACTTAGGGAAAGGGCAATTTCCTTCCAGGAGGGAGCTGTTGCTGCAGGCATGGAAAGCGTATTTTAACTGGAGCTGCCTCCTTTCTTTGCCTGGTGCTAAAAGGTCCCGAGCCTCTGCTGCTTTCCCTTCAGATGCATCTTCTTGCCAGCCTCGTTGCCTCCCTGCCATATGCTGACATCTCTCTCCTTCCTGACAGAAACCCAGCAAAGCCAGGAGGAAAAAACATCAAATCCCAGACTTCTGACCCCCATTCAAACCTCTCAGAGATGTAAAAACAGGGAAATGTATTTTGAGCGTGATCTGCGTGCAGATGTTACCTGGGGGTGCCTGAGCAGCCTGTGTGTCTGTCAGGGCCACGAAATGACATTTGAACCATTTGTGGCTCTTTTTCATGCCTGGATGGCAGAAAGTGAGAATTTTGATAGGAAATGATGACAGGAAATGAGGGCAGGTTTGAGGCAAGCCAGAGCCACGCAGAGGGGGCAGCAGCTCAGGACCCATGTGCCCCTCACTTTTGGGGTACATCCTGGAGGCACCAGACCGTGACTGTCTCCCTGCTCTGAGAAGGGATGATTTTAAAGCCTTCTGCAATCCATCAGGTAATTAAAACCATGAGCAGCTCTGAAAGCCTCTGTGCAAGGACACTGGGGTGCCTGTTTTGCGTAGGACAGGGAATGTGTCACTGAAGGCTCCCCGGGCTGTCCCCAAACCCAGAGCTCCTCTGGCCCCAAAGGGCTCATCCACTTGCAGAAGAGCTTGAGCATTGCCACTAACACCTGTGTGTCACTCAAAATATTTCACTTTTTTCACCCAGAAGTCTTCGCAGTCACATCTCTCTTGGATATTTCTCCTCTTCTGTGCACTTGGCTCTGCAAAAATTCTTGTTCCCCTTTGCTGAGATTAATTTTCATCTAAAGAAATTCTGGTCATTCATAGCCTGTGATCATGGTTTCAGGAAGGAGCTCTTCACCACAGCTTTCAATGCAAATTCACCTGTTAATAAAGTGTTGATAACGCTCTCTAAGGATTAACAAAATTTCTTGGAGGTTTTTTTGGTTGTGAATTAATCAATGGTTTTTCGATGGAGGGAAAGGCAGCAGAGGACCCTGCCCACAGGGAACTTTCAAAGTGTCTGGGCACTTTGTGGAGCGTGGCCTTTAACCAGGGGCTTCTGCTCAGGGTGACAATTCATCCTTTTTGCCGTGTGTTTTTATTACCTGCCCTCCATTTCTGCCCAGACTGATAATCTTGCTTGCCTACAGCAAAGCATAAATTACTTTGGCTTCCCCTCCAGAGGGATTATTAGAGGGATTTCAGGAGGCTGCAGCAGACAGTGGTCCAGGGATGTGCAGCCTTCTCCAAGAAATTGCCCTTCCTCCCACAGGCCCCAGTGACCCAGTGGGGGTGGCAGTGATGTGGGGAACAGCAATTTCTGATGCTGTACCCCCTGCCAGGATCCTGTTTCCTCCAAAAAAAATCTGGGAGCGAGAACTGGCAGGATCCCACCTGCAGGCCACCAGCCGGGAAGCTGTCCCTGAGCATCTGGGGCCAGAGCTCCTCCCTTGTCACCCCTCTTGGCAGGGGGATAAGGAGAATCCTGGTCACCCTCTTCCGGAGGAGGCACACGGAGCTCACACAGCTCTGCAAGGGAGCAGGCAGCTCGTGGGTGCTGCATTCTTCCCTGGCTGACCCATTGTTACCAAAACTGTGGGAAAAACAAAAAAAACCCTCCAACAACATTTTTAATGTTAGAGAGTCAAGGCATTACTTTATTGCCTGGCCAGGATGTTGTTCTGGCCAGGGTGTGCCACAGAAATAATCTCATCCACACACAGCCTGGGTGTGCAGAGAGAATCATTCCGTGACACAGCGATTTTACAGGATTTCCCCCCAAATTTTATACACTCAAAACCCATAGAGACGCATTGTTTCAAAGTTCATTGGTCCAGAGTTGAGCAACCCCCAGTGTTCAGTTTCCCATTGGATCCGAATCTCCTCCCTTCCGATGTTAATTAGATCTTCTTTCTTCTCTCTCTTTTCCCGGTCCAGGTGTCTCTGGCCTGCCAGGGGTGAGGTTTGGAGCTGAGCGATAGCCCTTTATCTTTTGGGCTGCTCCCAGTCTGTAGATATGTGGAGTTCATCAGACCTCACCTGGCAGAAAAATGTCCTGAAAAGAAACTTAAAATTCCTTTTCCCGGGGTGAAGACAAACAAAGCCTTTGACTAGAGTTACACAAAATTTTTAAACTGGTATATTTTCCAACACCACCAGTTCTGGACTTCTGTCCCCTGGCTCCTGGCAGAAGGACAGCCCTGGAGAGACGGAGGGAGGGACAGCCTGGCACAGCCGTGTCCCCACGGGGTGGCAGCCTTTCCTGCGCTCTGGCACTCCGCAGGCCTCCCTTCTCCCCGGGTTTCAACATCTCCCCAGGGAGATGCGACCCAGGGCACAAGGCAAGCAGGCACAGGGACCCAGCCAGAGTTGCACAACTCTGGCATTCCTTGGCTTCTGATTGGTTTACAAATTGGACAGTGCTACATAAAACCTGGGAGTAGCCTGAAAGGTTACCAGCATTTTTCACCCATTTTTAAAAAAAAACAAAACAAATTCTGCTACATGCAGTCTCCGTAATCCCTCATCTCCTTGGCTTCACCAGCAGGATTTGGGGTCTGCCACACAGGTCTCTAGAATCTGGAATTAAAATAGCAGTAGCTGCCTCTGTTGGGAAAAAAAAAAAAAAAGGGCTCCAAACATGTTTAAAAAACCCCAGTATTTTCTCAAAAGAACACTGAGCACACCTCTGCAGTTTATTGCTGCTGTGCTGGGCACGTAAATCTGGGAAATGCAGCGAGAGGAGACTGTAATGACGTGGGCTTTGCCCCCCTAACCTGGACTTTGTCCCTCTGGTGTGACCTCTTGTCAGGACTGGCTTGGAAAGCCACCAGCTCACATGAGAAGAGCAGGTGCCTGCCGTGTCCCTCATTTCCCAGCTCCTGATGTGGCTGTGGGGCTTTTCCCAGGGGAAATGCAGTCAGGGTCCGTACAGAGCCCACCGAGCAAGGCTGGAGCCAGGTTACACGGCTGGTGCTTCACTTGCCACTAACTGGCGTGTTTTTAATGAAAAATGTGAGCTTGGGACAGGTGCAGATGTTTGTGGCATTTCTGAGAGTGCAGCACAAGCGGAGTAAAAATGAAATCTCAGTCAGAGAGGCTGAGGCAAGATGATGGAGTGATGCAAGCCGACCAAAGCTCAGGAGACCTGTCTCTGCCTCAAAGTTCATCCTCCAGCTGACTTGCAGGGATCTACCACACAGCACGAGGGCCCTGAACTCCTCTGAGAGAGAAAATTGTCTGTCTGCTTGGGGAGGGTGAGACCCAGCTGCCCTGGGCTATAGGCAGAGGCTGATCCACGAGGCCCTGGAGCCTCCTTAAAGCACTCATTGTTTCCAGAGTGAGCTGTCCTATCTCTCTGGAGCTGTTTTGGGATGGTTGAGGGTCACTCTGTGTAAGGGCCAGAGGTGGGGTGGGTTTAGCACACGACCTCTCGAGGGGCTCATGGACAGTGTGATATTGCCTGGCGTGGGCTGCTGTGTCCCAGGAGAAACAGCAGCTCAGCTGGCAGTCGGGAAAAAAGGGCATTTCCATGATTTGCTTGCAGTGTTTTCTCTGTTAAAACTTCATAGCTGGTCGGTCATTTCACTATTGAAAGGAACAAGAGGGAGATGTCTTTCCAAGCAAACTGTGAGGCCAGATACTGATAGATGAAATAAGCAATAGGAGGAACCATCAATTCCATAGGAATTCTATTAATTGACACAGGCTGTTACTCACCCCAGGACATGTTAAATCCCTGGACTCAGAGAAAAAGAACAGAGACACAAAGAAAACAAAAGGCGGGGGGAAATGTACATTAGAAGGGGGTCTGTATTAGGCAATTTGGAAAGTCTGTAGCTCTCGAGTACCTCAGCCAATGGGGAAAAGAGAGAGGGAAACCTGCGGCCGGGAAATTAGGATAAAAAGAGGCTGCATCCTCTAGCAATTTGAGAGACCCCATGGGAAATGCCCATGACCTCTCCCTTTGTTCATGAATAAAGTTACAGGACTCCTCTGTCTCCTTTTTGGACATACACCTCTGGTGTTTGTGGATTAGTTTTTCCTGACACTATGCTCCAATCAGGGGAAAAGGAGCATTGCTTAATTCAGGCTCTGCCTTTCGGGCCATCAGTGCAGTGAAGATCTGCGCACTTGTGTATCTCAGTGCCCACAAAACCTGTCCTATCTAACACGCTATTTGCACATTTCCTTTATTTCCTTGGTGCTCAGAGAAGCCACACCCGAGGCTTTTTACACACCCATCCAAACACTGTTCCAAAGAAGCAGCTGTGGTTGCCGATGCTTTCCTGCCCTGCCTGCCCGGCAGCATCCCGGGCTCGGCTCCCGGGAGGTGGCAGCAGCCCCTCGCCGGTGGCACCGAGCATCCTCCCCGGTGGCACCGAGCATCCTCCCCGGTGGCACCGAGCATCCTCCCCGGTGGCACCGAGCATCCTCCCCGGTGCCACCGAGCATCCTCCCCGGTGCCACTGAGCATCCTCCTCGGTGGCACCGAGCATCCTCCTTGGTGGCTCCGAGCATCCTCGCCGGCTCGGGAGGGGGCGCACGGTGGAAAGGTCACACTCGCTGTGCGCCGAGCATCTCCTGTGCCTTTCTCCAGAGAACGCTGGAGTTTTCTCTTTACCTTTCTTTCCCTCGCCCCTCCCCGCTCCCCAGCAATCATTATTTCAGTTTTCTTTCCCCTCTTTTCTTTTCTCTGGCCACGTGCTCGGAGGGAGCGGAGCATCCCCATTGTCCGCGCTGTCTCCGTTTTCCACCCACTCGGGCTGATGTCAGCCCCTCGCCGCAGGATTTAATGCACCGCTGTCTGCCTTCCACGCTGCTCATTGCAGCGACTTTTTGTTCCCCTTTTTCCCCCTCTGCTGGGGGAATCTCAGCGCCAAAGCCTGGCTCCCACCTTTGATGCCTTTTTCCTCCCCGCGGAGCCGTGCTGGAGGATGGGACACGCAGGATCTCCCTGGCACTGAATTACCAGAGTGGAAACGAGGGGGAGCCCAGGGGAATAGCCCCCCAAAGTGTTTTTCAGGCCACTGAGGATCAAAGAGGTCCCTTTTATCCCCCCCTTGTCCTCTGTATGAGCCCAGGACACCCGACTGAGTCTTGCACGGAGCAGCATTTGGCTCTGATGATGTTGATATTGAGATAACTCAGAGCTGAGCTGTAAAGGCTTTCCAAAGTCTGCTTCATAGTTCTCCGTGCTGACTCAGGAAGGTCTGGGGTTTAATTTCCTGCTATGTTTTTGTTGTTATTTGTTGTTTGTTTTTACTTAAAGGGAGCTATTTGGAATGTCTAGCCTTGTCTCCGCTGGTTTTGCTGCAAGGCTCCTTGGGCTTTTCAGGGGATTTGCATGCTGAACTCTCTCACACTGTAAACAAAGCGTGTCAAATCCCTCCCAAAGATGCTGATTTTCCAAAGCATTCTTTAAGAGCCTGACCTTTCTTCTCCAGTAATTTATGAACTACTTCCAAACCCTCCACAAAACAGTAATGCAAAAAGCCTGACTTATTTATGTGTTTCAGCAGGCCATAGGGGTAAGAAAAGCTATACATAGCTTTGTTTCAGTCTCTGGATATGTCATTATTTCCCCTTTGAGGTTCGTGACACCAGGATATATGACCCTGCCCATGGGACTGGAACCAGGAAGCCAACAGGCTCACTCAGCCCCTGCAGCAATTTGGCTTCCCCTGGGATGATTTCTGCTTCTCATTGATTTCCAACACGTCAGCTCAAAGTCTCACCTGAATTTAATGCAAAACAAATACCCTGTCACATCAGCACAGGGAAAATGGAATATGATGAACTTAATTAGCAATGGCAGGGTGGTTCAGCGGAGTCTGGGAAAGGATTTTGTAGAGGAAAGCAATCGTTCACAATTTTTTGCTAGGCTGTAGTTTCTCTAGCAGTTCACACCAGAACTGGCTTGAGAAAGCCTGCCAGGCTGGATTTTCTCTTCCAGGCACAACTAATGCCCTATCATTTTATCTCCCTATCATTTTAGCCTAATAAGAAAGGCAGCACAGAGTAAGAGAGGATTAGACTGGGTTGCATGGAAGGCTCAAATAAGAAATGGTACCAATGGGTGAGCTAGAGAAGCTGGCCATAACAATATTTCCATCTCCCTTGGAAAAAAAAACAGCCCAGCCACACTCCATCTCTCCTGGGGGGCTGGAAGATAACTCAGAGATAAAGTCTCCAGCTCAAGTATTAAGTATAGATCAACTCCTTTATGGTTCAGTAACACAAACTTAAAAAAATTCCAAAACAAAACATGGATCAGAGGCTATATATGTATTTTTTTCCTCTGATGGGATGAAATGCAGGAGCCACTGTAGCACCTGAAACACTTAAAAGTACTCTGCAGTGGAATATAGCAGAATCCAGCTGTGGTCCCTGCACAGCTGGACTGTCCTGCTCTCCCTCCCGGCTGCTGATGCTCAGAGTCAGACACCGATGGGGACTGAAATGGCATTTGAGCTTCTCATTCACATTTCTGCCTGGCAAATTGCAGGAAGTTGCCTCATGGTGTGACTTCCATGTTTAGGTCGTTAACTGAGCAGATGAAAATACATTAATTGAACCAAGACATAAAAAAATGCACAACAAACAAAACATCAGCAACAAAAAAACAAAACAGAAAACCCAAACAAACAAAAAAGTAATTAAAAAATTAAAACGAAATGAAAAAAACAAGACAGAAGAGTCTGACAGAACTTTACCTGCATGCTTTGGGGGTAGACAGCATAAAAGGAAGGAAAAACTCATATCCACAGCACTTGTGGTTTCATTTGCACAGACCTTTCATTGCCAGCCCTTGCAGGAGGGGTTTGTGCGTTGGGGAGATGTGGTGACAGGGAGCCAGCCTGAGATGGGCACTCACTGTGCCAAAAAACCCTCTCCCTGTGACCACCGCAGCACTCAGCTCAGGGAGGGGTTTCTCACAACGTTTTTGCACCACAGAACGAAGTCCCCCAATAAATCAGATGTGAACTCATGTTTCTCGAGCCTCTGAGGTGAAACGTTCTCTTTACCTTGGAACAGAGCCAGACACTGAGGTCTCCAGCACATTTTGCTGCAGCTGCAATGTCTCAGGACACAGCCAGGCCCAAGGGCTGTAGACAGAGGGAATATTTTTCATTGTACCCCTAGCACAGCTGGAAAAACTAGAGGAGATTTTGAGCTCTGAAGCCAATCTACAAGTCAGTGAGGACTTTGAGAGATGAGGCCTGGCCGTGGTTGTTATGGTAGGTTAGACATCACCTCCTTCCTCTGCTGTGTCTGGTCTGCAGAGAGGTGCACGGGAGGACAGTGGCAGCAGCACATTTCCCAGACTTTCTGCCAAAATTTTCCTGCTTATGCCTTTGCTGCAGCCCTTCCTTGGGTTCACAGGTGCTGTCAGCACTTGTGTCTGCCAGTGAATAGGAGCAGAGCTGGGAGACCATGCAACGGCAGCAGAAATCTGGTTTAACCTCTTCTCTGATAAGTTCACTTCTCTGATAAACCCTAAACAAAGAGAAGATGGAAGTCGTAACAATAGAAAAGTGGGTAGGATACAGTTAAACTGTTATTGCTTCTTGTTATAAGATAAGCATGAAAATCTGGTGTGATTTTTGATGTTAAAATGTGCACTGTAGACATACAGTGTACAGGAGCCTGGGGGAAAACTCTTCTAGACCGTGGGGTTGCTCTAAGGCTGGGTGCTCTGGGTGCAAAAGCTGCCTGGGACAGGGAGGGGGAATTATGGAGCTCCTTGGGAGTGCGGACCAAAGTTTGAGGGTGACAAGATTTAAGAAGCCAGAGGAGGGGCAGAAGAGGAGCTGCAAGGGGAAGGAATATTTGCAAGAGCATGGGAAAGGGGCAATGGCTTCAAACTGAAAGAGAGTAGCTTTAGATCAGATATTAGGAAGAAATTCTTCCCTGGGAGGGTGGGCAGGCCCTGGCACAGGTGCCCAGAGAAGCTGTGGCTGCCCCTGGATCCCTGGCAGTGTCCCAGGCCAGGCTGGATGGAGCTCTGAGCAACCTGGGATAGTGGAAGGTGTCCCTGCCCATGGCAGGGGTTCAGAACAAGATGAGCTGTAAATTCCCTTCCAAACCATTCTATATTTCTGTGATTAGCAAGCACAGGGCACTGGCACTGACATCAGCTGGGAGTACTCAAGGGGTGAGGGCTGAGTGCCAGGGTCTGTGCCTGGAGGAGGCTTTTGTGGTATTTTGGGCCTGGTGGGCAGGCGCCCTGGGAAAAAGGGTGGGTGTTGTTACCCTTGTTAGAGCTTTTTGGCAGCATCAGCTCCCAGAGGATGGACAGAATTCAGACATGCCCTGGTGTGGAGAAGAATCTGTGGGGAAAGTCCCTGCAGCTGGAAAGCCAAAGACTCCTTGGGAAAGCCCCAGACCATCCCCAGCATGAGGTGTGGAGAAGAGGCCTCAAGGGAGAAAATGAAATTGTGCAGAGGTGGAAACCCCCCTGCCCACCCCAAAGGAAGGGCCCAGAGCCTGGCTTTGGGCTGGGGACACAGGGACACCTCCTGGGGCATCTCCAGGGCATTCGCAGGGCTTCTGCAGGGACAACATGAAGAGAGGGAACAACAGCCACTTTTTTTGTTTGGCTGGTTGGGTTTTGTTACTATTAGAGTTATGCGCTCTGCAGAAAAGCACCAACGTTCCCTGCTCCAGGAAAACTCAGTTTTTTTACTGGGTTCCCTCTGAACCTTCTGGCCAGTATCTTCCCCCTAAGGGCCACTGCCTCTTGATCCATCTGTCACCGAAAATCGGGAGAAATAAAAATCCTCTAGCACTGTATTTGAAGTTACAGAGAATCAGGCATTACTTTATTTACTGGCCAGGATGTGCCAAGGATAGTATTCCAAAAACACACGTTTTTACAGGATTCCCCCCAAATTTTATACACTCAAAACCCATAGAGATGCATTGTTTCAAAGTTCATTGGCCCAGAGTTGAGCAGTGTTCAGTTTCCCATTGGATCTGAATCCCCCTCCTCTCAGATGTAAATTAGATCTTCATTTTCCAATTTTCTTATCAGTCCTTTTCAGGTGAGATGTCTTCAACTCAGTCAGAGGCAGCTCTGGGGTGGATGTTTGTAGATGGCCACCGATGTTCTGTTGATGTTCTGTTGATGGTCTTTATCTCTCTGGGTATCTTTGGGCTATTCCCAGTCTGTTGGTGTGTTGAGTTCATCAGACCTCACCTGGTATAACAATACCCAATTTAAGATTCCTTTTCCCGGGGTAAAGACAAACAAATCCTTTGACTAAAATTGTACAAAATTTTTAAAGTGGTCTATTTTCCAACACATCCACCAGTCCCTGGCACTGCCCCACGCCCAAACTGACTCCGTGTCCCCTCCCTTCTGCAGCCAGCTCCCAGCAGCTCTCTGCTGCTCCGCTGGTGGGATTAATTCCTGAGGCTTCACCCCTGGGACAGCTGCTCTGCCAGGCGAATTGGGCAGAAATGCTTCCCAAAAGAGCCTCTCCTGAGCTGGGATGGCAGGCAGTGAACAGACACATCCGGGGTGGGCAGAGGAAGGCGCTGATCTCTGTGATGAACACACACAGTGGGAATGCCAGAGAAGCAATGGAATCGCAGACTCACAGAGTGCTTTGGGTTGAAAAGGACCCTGAAGATCATCTATTTCCAACCAGAGAAATGCTGACATTAATCAAACTATCACTTTACCCTCGGTTGCGTGGGCACGGTGACACCACCATGCCAGGAGCACTGTGGGGACCAGCAGGCACCAACAATTCAGCTGAGCCTTGCGAAATGCCAGAGCCTCTCTCCGGAGCTTCCCCTTTCCAGCTAAAATCACAGCTGAAAATAACCCTCCCTTCCCAAGGATGGCCTGTTTGAGCACTTGGTGTGCCCACGGTGCATGACAAGGGGGTTATTTATTGCCAGCATGCCGAGAATAGGATTTTACAGGGAGAGGGAGGGTGACAAAGCCTGTTCCCGGCAAGCTGGGACATTTTGACACCTGTTACTGAGTTAACCAATGCACTCACAGGCATCAGAGATGTATGGAGTCATCAAGGTCTCCTGCAACACTTCCAAGCCCACAAACTTTCCAGCTGCCCCTGACACGTTGGTCTGGTGTCCAAGGCTGCCCTTGGACCCTGCTTGGACACAGGCTTTGCAGTCAGATCTGGCTTGGCAACACAACTTCCCCAGCAGTAGTGTGAGTATCCCTTCACTTTCTCAAGAACCAAAGCCCCAGGCAAAAGCCAGAAGGCTGCACACCAGTGGGGCAGGTAAGCTGGAAGCTGCTGAGCTGCTGACCTGTCCTGCAGGTGTGCTTGGGAATGTCAGTGGGGAAGGGACTGCCTGGTGCACCCCATCCAGTCCCCTCCTGCCATGAACAGCCACATGAGAGCCTGTCCTGCCCCGCACAGCTCACACAACATTTTCTTCCCAAGCCTCAGTGCACTCTAGAACATAAAGCACTTCCTGACCACCCTTGGATCAAAAGGGTGAAAGATCAAAACCACAAACTCTGCGGCACTAAAGGGGTGCTGCAGGCAAGCTCAAGGGCCTTGCCAGCATCCCAGCAGGAGAAGGATGCTCGAGAGACGAAAATGCAGTCTGCAGAGAAGGAGCCCTCGGAAACCTGCTCCCAGCTTGCTCATGCTTTTAGAAGTTGGTAGGAAGCGTGGGGAAGCTCAAAGGTGGAAGGAGCAGCTAAGGAAGGGTTTGGGATCAGGTTGTGAATGGCAAGCCCCACTATCCATGCACTTCCCACCCCTATTAATTACTCTTCTCTGGGCTGCAAGGATAGGATTCAGCTGTCCTAACCTTGGAGGCCTCGGGTAGACACCTCAGTCTGAGCTCACTGTCCTTTTCTCCCTGAAAGGAGCGGAAAGGAGCAGCTGCTCCATGGACACGCTCCATGTAACCCATTCTTAGCCATCTCCACCAGGATGGGCTCTGTCCTTTGACCAGCGAGCTCAGGAGGAGATAATTCATTGTGTCTACATCGGAGTGGATAAATCTTATCCAAAGCACCCACCTCGTGCTCAGGAAGACCTGGGTTCAGAATGCTGGATGACTTTGCTCCTCATCTGAGTGCCTCAAAACCTTTCTTGTGGATTGAGTGAGTGCCAGGCTCTCCCTCTTGGCAGCATTCTGGAGCTCAGATGAAAGGTCTGCCCAAGCACAACCTCACGCAGAGCCCATGTGGTGCTAGAGGAAATTGTGGCACAGATGTGAAGATTGGTATGGAAGGAGAATAAATGGGAATATTGGTATGAAAGGAGAATAAATGGGAATATTGGTACAGAAGGAGAATAAATGGGAATATTGGTATGGAAGGAGAATAAATGGGAATATTGTATGAAAGGAGAATAAATGGCAATATTGGTATGAAAGGAGAATAAATGGGAATATTGGTATGCAAAACTCCCAAAGGAGTAACTGGCAGGAGGGGGACAGGAGGGATGAAGGTTGTTGGTGGCAACTGGACTGGCAGGTCTTCAAGAGGTACATCTAGGGACAGCTCCTCAGAACATCCAGAGCAGGAGACAAAGGACTCAGGAGACAAAATCCTGGTGACTCATGGGGAGGTGTGGCAGGATGGAGAGACTCATCATCCTCAGCGCCCGATGAGTGAAAAACAGTGACTCTGAACCTAGACAGACTACCTTGGTGAGGACTGGGCAGCCAGTGCTCCTGGTCCTCTGTGCCAGCATGAGGAATCGTGGCCAGAGCAGGGGGATACAAACCCCTCAGTGCTTAAGGTTATGTGACTGTGACAGTATGAGGGAGTGACCTTCGTTTTGTTTAAAAATAAATCGCTCTTCTCCGCTTATCAGGTCTGGCATTGGACTTTATTGCATTTTTATTCATGTTGCAGCATTGTTTCCTACAGCAGAGAAACAAATCTAGATTTGGGAATGGGCTTGGACACAGCCCCTGGTCCCGGAAGGCTCTTAAGGCAGCCTGGGGGTCTGGGCTGACTACACCTCTGTGGTCTTAGGCTCTGTCAGAGTCTAAGGTTTCCCTGAGCTTTCTGAGTGAATTGGTTCAGGTTTGATTGAAGCTTTGTTGGAAAATATACCAGTTTAAAAATTTTGTATAATGTTTAACTTTTTATTTTTGTCTTTCTAGTTAGGCTTGACTTGATTTTGCTTTGGGGAAGGGAATTTTCTTTAGTTTATTTAGGAGATATAGCTTCACTCTAAGGAGATGGGCTTATCATACCGACAGACTGGGAGTAGCCCAAAGATACTCAGAAAGATAAAGACCATCAATGGAACATGAACGGAACATCAATGGCCATCTACAAACATCCACCCCAGAGCTGCCTCTGACAGAGTTGAAGACATCTTGCTGGGAAAACACTGATAAGAAAATTGAAAAATGAAGATCTAATTTTCATTGGAGGCGAGGGCAATTCAGATCCAATGGGAAACCGAACACTGGGGGTTGCTCAACTCTGGACCAATGAACTTTGAAACAATGCATCTCTATGGGTTTTGAGTGTATAAAATTTGGGGGGAAATCCTGTAAAATTAGTGCTTTATGGAATGATTCTCTCTGCACACCCGGGCTGTATGTGGATGAGATGATTTCTGTGGCACACCCTGGCCAGAACAACATCCTGGCCAGATAATAAAGTAAAGCCTTGACTCTCTAACATTAAAAAATGTTGTTGGAGGGTTTTTGTTTTTCCCACAGTTTTGGTGACAGCTTTGCCTTGTCTTGTCTGACCGATCTGTGAATCCCTAAAACCTTTCAGCTTTGGCTCACTCGTTTTCCAGGCTCCTGATGAAGTACGAGAAATTCGCTGCTGCATTGATCATTCTGAGCTGAAAGGAGCCCACAAGGATCATCCCAGCCCAGCTCCTGGCCCTGCATGGGACAGCCCCAAGAATCCCTCTGTGTGCCTGAGGGCGTTTTCCAAATGTGCACAGTCATGTGTGACAGTGCCAATGTTGGATCTGGAACCCCTGGGCCATTGTGCAGCTCCTTGTTCTGGGATCCCCATCCCTGTGGAGAGCCTGACTCTGGGCTTCCAGTTTTTTCTTGGATCTCTTTTGCCCAGAAAGTTTGAAGCAGAGATTCCCATAGCAAAGGTGCCTTCCCTCTTTAGTCTGAGGCTGCCTCGATGTTTTCTGAGCGATGACCTGGACACAAACTCTTGAGAAACTGAGGCAGAGGGAGGGGGCAATATGGGATAGCTTGCCAGGGGCTTTGCACCCTGAGATAAACAGGACAATGGGATGTATGCTTAGTGTGTTTTCCATGGATGGAGTTTCTATTAAAATCCTGCCCTGTTCAGCTGCCCACCTTTATCATTTATATATCAGACATCCTTCTCCACGTGGGGTTATGTAGGAGCTCCACATTTCTCCCCAAGCGTTTCTTAATTTTTTAACACATGTACACTTTAGGAACAGAGAAAAGGATCAAACCTAGACCAGCTGAGACAATGAGGCATTCAGCTGAACACAGCCTTTTTATGCAAAGGCAGGGCACAGAGATGGTTTTGCAAAAATCTTACTAAACACGGATTGAAAACAGTGGAAGTAGTTTGCAAACTTCTGTTCTTGATTTTTCACTTTTTGTGGTTTAACCCCAGCTGGCAAATCAGCCCAGTGTAACCCTTCACTCTCTCCCCTCCAGTGGGATAGGGGGAACAGCTGGAAAAGTGAAAAAACTCGTGGATTGAGATAAAAACAGTTTCACAGGCAAAGCAAAAGCCCCACACTCAAGCAAAACAAAACATGAAATTCGTTCCCCACACCCCATGGCAGGCAGGTGTTCAGCCATCCCCAGGACAGCAGAGCTCCATCACACTTAACAGCAACTTGGGAGGGCAAATTAATCACTCCAAGCATCCCCCCCTTCCTCCTTCTCCCCCAGCTCTGTGTCCTGAGCATGGCACCACATGGTGTGGGACATCCCTGGGGTCCTGGCAGTGTCCCCTCCCCTGTCCCTGTGCACCCCCAGCCCCTGGCTGGGCTGAGGGGCAGAAAAGGCCTCGGCTCAGGGTGAGAGCTGCTCAGCAAGAGCTGAAACCTCCCTGTGTGATCAGCACTGCTTCCAGCACAGCCCCAAACACAGCCCCACACAGCCACTGGGAACAAAATTCACTCTGCCCCAGCCAAAACCAGCACATCACCTCACCTGCCACATGGTGCAAAGATCAAAGACTTTCCACACATCCTGGTCACACCTGGAGACAGGCTTAGAAGGAGATGAATCTTGGTTCTTTGAAGCCTGAAAGCCAGAGGGCTGTTTGATCAGGGCTTTATTCTGCCGAGATCCAGAGGGAGGCAGGTGGATGCTGTGGCCCTCTTGCAGATGTGGTGGAACACTGTGGTTTTGTGCTTCCCACAGAGGCCAGACAGACCTCTGGAGATGTTGCTCTAATTCCCTCAAATGGCTCTGGCAGACAGGGGTCAGATGCCTTGAAATGAGGCGCCTCCCAGAAATGAGACAGGATGGCATCTCTGGGGGCAGCCTGAATGTGGCAAAGAATCAAGAGATAAGTGGGGAAGAGAAATGAGGGTTAGGCTGGGTGTTTTAGAGGAGACCAGAGGCACAGTGTGGACTTAGATGTGTTTGCACACACACGGGAAGGATCTGTATCAGTATTAAAACAGGAATTGCTGCTTTGACAAGACAGTACCACATCGACCGTGGAGGAGTGAGTCTGCATACTGTAACAGGCTTGGGAGGTTTATTCCAAGTCTTGCAGATGTGGGACTGTTGACACAAACCTAGAATTGGTACCTCTTTTGGAAAATTACCATTATGAGAAGACTCATTAGGGATAATATTCTCATTTCCTTTCTGGCAGCAAGTCTGCCAGCTAAAATAGACAGTAGGATGCTTTTGATAGGGAAAGATATATCCTTGTGCTGCAATTTAAAGGGAAAAAATATATTCATTTTCCAAGCAGCAGAGGTCATTTATTTGCATTGTGGCTTTTGCATAGGCAAGATTTTAGTTACTGAATTTCCACAGGGCAGCCTTAGGTCTTGGTGGGAGTCTTACAGTGGACAGGCTGAAGCTTTTGTTTCTGTTTTGAGCTCTGCAGGAGTCCCCAGGTTTCAGGTCCAGTTACCAAAGGATTGTAAAGGTTCAGTAACCCTGAGGTGAGAATCACATGAGTCTAGGCCAAGTTTCAGAAATCTCTCTGGTTTTTAGGAAAGCAATAGTACCTTGGGTCAAGCCAAGCTGAAGGCCCTGAGCTTTCTGACTGAGGCAGAGTGAAATGTGAGGGATGTGCCAAGTCCCAAAGCCTGTGCTTTGTGCAGCTCTGGGTGCTGCAGCTCATCTGAAAATGAGGATATTCCCTTCTCCGTGGTGTAACCTAGCTTTGCCAATGGGATTTTGGAGAGACTTTAGAGGACTAAAGCTTCTCCCTTGGCCAGCAATCCCTTCTGCCTGGCTTTGGCCCAGGCCAACTCTCTTCTTGTCCCACTTAGAAAATCGCCTTGCCCCGAGGGCAGAGATGTTTCCATTGCTTTCCTCACGCTGCCGTGCCCCGAGAGCACACATAATGAGATAACATTGTGTTCACATTAAAAAATGCCCCTGATTCCTGGTACTGCAAATCTGTGACAGCTCAGCAGCCAGCCTGTGCTCTTTGGGAAAGAAAAACAGCGCTGACCCCGGCTCGGGGCAGGAGCCCAGCTCCTGTCACAAGCCATGGGGAGCTGGGGGCACATACTGCTGCTTGAGCTCCCCATGCAGGGGGGATTGGGGTGTTTCCATCCCTGGCCATCCAGATTTGGCACTGCAAAGTGAATCCACAGGTGTTTGCCTGCTGAATGCCACCTCCTTCTCGGGAAGGGCGCAGCACATGGCTACGGGTCAGTGCCGAGCAAAGCACTGTGTGTTTGGCACGGGTCACTGAATCCAGGTGTTTGTGGCACAAATATCACGTGGGAGAGCCCAGAGATTCCTCTGGCTCAGGGTCGTGGGCAAGGTCAGCTCAGTGAAGGTCGGTGAGTTTGAACAGGTGATTCGCCCCAAGCAGGCCCAGAGACACTTCAGAGACACAGTCAGAGCAGTGGGAATTTGCTTTATTCGGCGCCGGCTGTGGGGATTCACTCCTCCAAACACACACACCCCGGCACTGCCAACACACAATATTATGGGTAACATTCATGGATATTCATCACATTCCCCGGGATAGGAGAGGTTATACAAATCATTTCTTGGAAATCACTAATATCATTAGCATGTGTGCCACACATGTGCTGTGTGTCCTGGTGGTCTTTGGGGGTCTTCTCGTGATGAAGATCTGTAGTCTTCATCACAGTGCACTTTTCACCTTTCTCTCTGGAGCATGGGCAGTCCTTGGTGGGTGATTCAGGGTTTCTGTGCTGGGCTCAAACAGATTCTTGTCCCTCTTATCTTGACAAGATAAAGGGAATCCTGTTTTTCTTGAATTAGAATTCACATATTCTGTCTCTCAATAGTTAACTTGAGTTACCTATTGACCAACCCTTTCTCACAGACTAAAATCAGGGCTTGTCTTTTCTCTGAAGAAGGGTAGGAGTTAGAGCCAGATGATTTTTGGAGAAGCCACGCAGCCCCTGCTCTCTATTTTCTCTCACTCCCACTGGGCTGGGTGACAGTGTGTCCAGCTGGAGCAATCTGGAAAAAATATTTCCATTTTAAAAGTACCAATTTAAAAGAGATATTCAGGCACTGAGATCAGGGCAGGCAAAATACACGAATTTGGGGCTTCCGGATGAAATGCTGGGAACCTCAACCCACCCTAAGCATGTGTAGGGCTGCAAGTGGAGGAGTCCCAGTGTCAAACCAAGGATGGTCCACACATCTGCCCTGTGGCTCTGGAGTCTCAGTCAGGCTGGGTGCTGGTGTGCTTCTGGAGTGGGGCCACAATGCCAGGATCCAGGATTCTGACACGGCTCCTGCCTGCCCTTTGCTGGGACAAAACCTTCCAGGTGACAGAGACAAGAAGTTTTGGGCAGATAGAGGTCAAAGTCCTTAGGATTTGGCTTCAGAGAGAGAGAGAGAGATATTCCTTTTAGTTGTGTCCCTACCCACGATCGTCTCACTTGTTTAGAGAAGGTATTTGAAACAAATGAAGGTTCCTGCTTTGCTTCAACTGTCTGACACATCCCACCCTCTCTCCTCCTCCCAAGAGACCCTGCTGGCCCTCCTGCTCTGCGCTGGGCTGTGGCCTCCCTCCTTCCCAGCTGCACTTTTGACTGGGGCCACAACTCGCTGGAAGCCTTTCTAAGGATTCCCATGAAGAATAAATCAAAGCAACAGAATCAGACCAAGAATTAATTGTTTTTCCATCTGCTGGAAGTTAAAAAAGCTCCCCAAGCACCCTCTTTCATTTATCAGTCTGTTTTCTATCTGCTTTTGACCCTCACCTGGTTTATTTAAAAATAAAATACAGGCAAGTGTTTTGATTATCTATTGTTGAGAAACTATTAATTCAAGGAAATGTTTGCAGTGGAAGGAAATTTAAGTCAAGGAGGATTTAACCTTGGAACAGTCCTGGGAGCAGTGGGAGTGTCTGCAGTGTGGGACGTGGTGGCTGTGACACCCTGGGCCAGCACACCCCAGCAGGCAGCAGGAGCGGAAGGAGTTGTCCATGAAATACCCAGTTATTCCTGCTTTCCATTGAGCCAGAAACTTCGTGGGAAAAGGTTCCCCCTCAGCTGATTTGGGGACAAAAGAGAACAGGGAGAAAAGAGTGAGAGTGACCCCCAGCCCCACACCTTTATAAAGGGTGTGAGCATTTTCTGATTTGCAAAAGAGCTGTTTTTTCCCAGAGGGTGTCTGAAAGCAGCCAATTCCTCATATTTTCCCTGCTAATGCCTGATACATGGTGCAATCCATGTGTAGATCCAGGAGGCAAACGCTGCAGTGCAAGACAGGATCAGTGTCCAGGGTTTGAGCCATCTCATCAGAGCGGCACTGACAGAGGTCATTTAGGGAGCTCAGGCTTGGGTCAGATGCCCCCACCATCATCAGTGGTCAGGATATCCAAAACCACACAACAGGAGCACCTTCAAGGCTCATTTCTGCATCTTGGGACAGACCCTTCGCTCCCCAAACCCAGAGTCCTACATCTGTAGCTCCTGGGGTGACAACAGGCAGGCAGGAGATAGCCTCAAGTGCTTTCTCAACTCATATTATTATTTTATTCCACTCAGCTTAGGTGGAATAAAATAGTAATAATAGTAATAGTAAAAAGCAATAGCAGCAGCAATAGTAACAGTATCAGGATAAATAACTTTATAAACAACAACAAACCAAATGATAATAGGGGTGCGGGGGAAAATCAGACTCTTTGTCCGGAGAAAATGCAGTTTCCACCTACAGCAATCTAAAGTCTTCCTTCTGGAAAACTTCTGCAATGTCTCTCTTACTTCAAGGGCTCCCGTGCCAGCAGGAGCTGAGTGGGAAAAAAGAGCAAGGCAAAGCAGGAGCTGATGTGACAGCAAAGACTGAGCTGATTTTAATTTGCCCAGACAGCCCTGACGTCCCTGCCTGCCCGAGGGAGGCTGTGGCTAATGGGATGGGTGGCAGGTCCTGGACCTGGGCCCTCAGCCAGGGAAGCTGCACACATCCCTCCCGTGGGAGAGGCTCCATGTCCATCCCAGAGCGTGGATCACTCACCTGTGGGGCTGAACAGCTCGGAGGGGAGGGGAGGGGAGGAGAGGAGAGGAGAGGAGAGGAGAGGAGAGGAGAGGAGAGGAGAGGAGAGGAGAGGAGAGGAGAGGAGGAATGGGGAAAGGGGAGGCACAAGGAGGGACTCCCAGGTGCTCCCAGGCTGGCGGTGGCTGAAGAACAACCTTGTGCCATGGTGACCCGTGAAGGCTGAGCCTGGGGGAACCTCCCCACGCTGGCTGCCAGAGCAGAGCAGGGCTGAGCTCCGCGTGCTGGAAGCTCCTGCAAGAGCTCTGTGGTGCAGATTGGGGTTTTAATGAGGTAAATAGCAATGACTATGGGGCCCAGGAGGAACATGGGGCAGCAGGACTGCAGGTGCCAAACCTGATTCGCCCCAAGCAGGCCCAGAGACACTTCAGAGACACAGTCAGAGCAGTGGGGATTTGCTCTATTCACCACTCCAGGTGTGGGGATTCACTCCTCCAAACACACACACCCTGGCACTGCCAACACACAATATTATGGGTAACATTCATGAATATGCATCACATTCCCTGGGATAAGAGTGGTTATACAAATTATTTCTTGGATATCATTAATATCATTAGCATGTGTGCCACGCATGCGCTGTGTGTCCTGGTGGTCTTTGGGGTCTTCTCGTGATGAAGATCTGTAGTCCTCATCACAGTGCACTTTTCACCTTTCTCTCTGGAGCATGGGCAGTCCTTGGTGGGTGATTCAGGGTTTCTGTGCTGGCCTCAAACAGATTCTTGTCCCTCTTATCTTGACAAGATAAAGGGAATCCTGTTATTCTCTTTAAAATTCACATATTCTGTCTCTCAATAGGTAACTTGACTTACCTATTGACCACTCCTTTCTCAAAACTCCCAGCTTTATTCTGGCTCTGGGCCTGTTGATCTGTGTGCTTTGCTCAGGAGGAAGCAGGGACCCACACACCCTCCATTTCTCTGGAAACATCACTCTGGAGCATGGCCAGGGAGAAGAATCACAGAATCAGAGAGGTTGGAACAGAGCTCTGAGATCATTGAGCCCAACCTGTGACTGAACATCACCTTAGGAACCAGACCATGGCGCCGAGGGCCACGGCCACTCCTTCCTCAGACACAAAGATGTCCAGGCTGAGTCGAGGGCCAGGCACCCTCTGTCCAAAGGCTTTCAGAAAAAGCAAATGCCACTGCCTTCCTGCTAGCCCATATTCCATGCTCAGGTTCCCTCCTTCCCCCCTTCCATCTATATTTAGTGCTGAGTGCAGACATGGAAAGACACTCCAAACAAATCCTTGTGCGATCCTCAAATCCCTACCTGGGCTGATTGCTCAAGTTGCCTTATTAGCATCACACCTGCTTTAAGCACCGAGGTACCAAATTAGATGGAAAAAACATGCAAATGCCATGTAGCTTTCTGGAAAATTAGCATGCTTCCTGCACAAAGGTGGAGATTGCTTGGAGGGGGGAGAAGTAGTAATGTCGTTTGGCTAATTATCCAGGCAATTATATCAAATTAGGAGGAAGGATTGCTTAAAAACAAAAAAAAAGCACAAGTATCAACGTTATGATATTGACTGACTGCTGTAAGGATGGCATGGCACAAAGAGCAGCTCCTCTGTATGGCCACAGGTATCCATGAGGAGGCTTTGCTGTCTAACCACCATTTCAAAAATTGTTATTTGATTGGAAATTCCCAAGATTTCTTGGTCTTTTTTTTTTTCTCTTTAAGATAAGGTTACAGCTTTTTAGAAGGAGCACGGGGGGGGAGAAAGGGAACAGCAACCCCTGAGCAGTTGCCATATCAGCAAAACCCACTTGCTGCAGCCCCGGGGATCTCCTGCTCCTCTTTCCCAAACAAATGGCTCTGACAGCTCCATAGGCTGTCCCATCTCTCTGGGAGCAACAGCCTTCAGCTCTCCTGTCTCCTGGGGCATCTCCTCTGTCCTCAATGCCCCTAAATCCATGGCTTCATCTTCTCCCCATGTGTTGCATCATCTAAGGACTGAAAGCTTCGATACCTTTCTTCCCAGAAAGCCACAGCAGTTTACCTCAAACCATCTGATATCTTTTTTAAATCAATGCAGACCTGTAGATCTGCTCGACACCAAGAGCTGGAGGCTCCTGTCAGTGTCCTCTGTTATCTTCTGGGCCATCCCAGTGTCCTAGGGTGGCATAATGATATTTTGTATTCCATATCGTTTGTGTACTTGACCAGAAATATGGTCCTGTAGCTTTAACTGTGTCCCGCAGCTGGGAGAAAACTCTGCCAGCGCGGGATGTTTTGAAACTTTTCCCTGGCTCTCCTACGGGGGAGTGAGAAGGAAGGGACACTGTTTTACTGTTTTTTTTCCCCAGTCAGTTGCTGCTGCTGGTTGCTGGTACTACTGGTGTGGCTGCTGCTTGGGTTTTCTTTTTTATTTTTTTTCTTTTTTCCCCCTGGGATTGTTTTTTTCATCGTTTTTGGACCCTTTTCTTCGACTTGCTTTCTCATCCGAGAACCTGAGGAGCCCCGGAGGACAGCAGACGAGAATCGTCCAGGGAGCCACCGGAGGAACTCCACCCAGCCCCTCCGGGGACCCCGGAAAGGGGAAGCTACGCCTGAGAAAAAGGATACTAAAGTTCATCAGCTGTTTATTCAGGTTTAATGACCCTTTTCCCCTTTCCCTTTCCACTGTGTGGTCTGCTAATTTAACAGTTCTTCCCACTTTAGGCTGAGATATTCTGTTGTTGAGGGGGGAAAGGGTGCCAGAAACCTTTGCTGTGGGGGAGGCACCTGTTCAGAGTGCTTTCCACCTAGGATATCCAAGACACCCAGTGGGCTCCTGGCTGGGAAATGTCTGTGCTCCCTTGTCCTGCGTGCTCCCCACAGTTCCTGCTGCAGGAACGGGAGAGGGATTGTGCAAGAAGCAATCAGCATCATCCCTGGAGGAAACACTCCCTGAGCACACAGGCCATGAGAGATACGTGTGTCTGACACCTGGGAGCAGACAAACGGACCTCCTTCCCTCTGCAAGAAAAAGTTTGTCCTCTGCAAGTGGACAGCGGGGCCAAAAAAGCTGCCCACCTTGGAAATGATAGCCCCTCTGCTCCCTTTGCTCGGGATGAAATGGTCTGACTTTTGCCACCGACTAATATCGCAGGCAGCAGTCTGAGAATGCTCCCCTTCCTTTGGGATGGCCTCAATTTTCATGCCTGCTTGCTGGAGTCTTAAAAGCTTGTTTTCAGTCGGGTTTGCTTGCAAAGCGCAATTAGCACTTTGCAGGCATTTGATCAGGTGCTAATTTAACTCAGGGGACGATTTACCTTCCTAAACATATGCTAATAGCTCTCTTCAAGAAAGAAAGAAAAAACAAAAAGGAAAAAAAAAGGGGGGGAGGGAGGGAGGGATGACGAGACAAGATAGAGGGAAAGCAGCAGATAAATTATTTTTAACTGGATCAAAATGATGACATTCCTTTTCCTACTCATCCCTGGCTGAGTCATGCAAACCGTCCTGAATGTGAGGATGTACAGCAAGGACAGCAACGAGCTCGGAGAAAGCATTTCCTACACCAGCCGTGCCAGGGAGGTGTTGTAACCAACACCAAAACCTCACCCTTTCCTCAAATGGCTTTTTTTCCCCTTTTTTTTTTTTAATTAGGGATTTTTTTACAAAAGCTCCGACCAAGGCACAGCAATTAGTTGTTGAATCTCTGGTATCCATCTAGCACTTGTAGGGTTTTTTTCTCACTTATCTGCTGTATTTGGGAAAATAAAATCCGGTTTGGGGGGGAAAAAAAAAAAGGGAAAAAAAAGGAAAAAAAAAAAAAAAAGAAAATAGGGTTCTTGGAAGTTCCCTAAAATCTGAGGAGTGTGAACATCACTGGTCACTTCCAAGAGCTTTTGCCACTGTTGTAACTCACATTGCCTGGCATAGCTGAGCCCTGGATTTGTAGAAATTCCATAAAAGAGTCAAGGTCTTTTTTTCCACCCTTATTTTCTATGTCTTAGGCTGCAGCAATTCCATCACTGCCTCAGATTGTTATTCAACAACTGCCAGAGATATTCCCCAGTCCAACAACATATTTCACATCACCTTTTATATTATGCAGGATTTAAAAAAAAAAGTTTATGAGTGTGGAGACCGAGCCTAGCAGATCCCCTGCCATTTTTCCCTCTGTGATGCCACCTTGCAGAAACTCTCCTTTACCCTGGAGAAAGCAACCAATTTATTCTGGGCAGGGGAGGAGGGGAAGGTTTAATAAAAACTGCCGGGATATCACTGGAACACAGGACAAAAGGGCAACAGGATCTGCATAACTCCTCAGAAGAGCAAAAATGCTTTCATTCCTGTGGTCCAGGCGCCAGGTGGGATGCCAGCAATTATTTGGTCCTGCTCTTAATGTTAATGAACCAAAGACAGTGTCACCACACCGTCCCAACACTTTGGTTTGTTAACATTAAAGTCACTTTTTTCAAGGTTGCCAGTGGGTCCGTGTGTCTACTGGGCTGTGGCCTGGGAAGAGAAACTCAAAATTAGAAATTTAATGTTTCTTCCTTCCTCTAATTTTAATTTGGTATAGCCCAAGCATCGGTGGCTTCCTAATTTCCTTGAAAACGGAATCTCCTGGCCAAGGCAGGGTTCTCCAGAGGCACAGCCACAGATGGTGTGGAAGGCAGTGATGCTCAGGGTGCTGCAGGCAGGGAGGTGCTGATGGAGGTGCAGGGAGGTCCCAGGATCTGAGAGTCCTCCTGGAGAGCAGCAAGTGTGGTGGGGCCAGCTCACCGCCTGTTTTCCCTCTACCCACCCCACAAATGTATTAATTTGCATGCCGTACCTATCCTTCCTTCCCGAAACCCTTTCCACTTATTTTCTTTACTCTGTTCAAATTGCTTTTACGCCGTGTCTAATGCCCCAAAGGTCCCTTCAATTCACAACTGCTGTTATTTAGTGAAATGTTTTCCCTAGGTCAACAGACTTTCATTTCAGGGTAGATAATCCTTGGTATATCCCCTGCGGGAGGTCGGGCTCTGCTCTGCAGCTGAGAGACTCTTTGTCAGGGTAATAAACTGAAAGCAGGATTTAGAAGAAATTACCTAGAAATTGAGTCCTTTGCTGTAGCTTTTTATTCTTCCTTTGAGTCATGTTTTCCTAAGGGCTTTTCAAAAAGAGGGATCAAGAATTTGTATTATCTTTGCAGAACGGCAGAGAGGCAGCAGACAGATTAGTCTGGCAGGGAAGGGCACACATGTAAAGGCCACTAAAAAGACCAAAAAGAAAGGCTCTACCTTTAAGTAAAGATGAAAAAAAGGTTGTGTTTGGAGTTTATTGTCTTTCATATCAAAATGTGCACTTAAAAGCATCGTTGGTTTGGCTGGATTTTAATTCCTACATGGCTTTCCCGGGAAAATAAAGTTCTCTAATATATAGAGTCACATTAGCAAAATATGATTAATTACACAGGCATGTATGTTTTATATTTAAATACACTTTATGTGTGTAATGCATATGATAAATATTAATTATATTAATATATAAAATAGTATACATATAAGATAGTATATATTAGTATATATAGTGTAGTATAGTATATAAATATATACTATTTACTATATTATTTTTATATATATTTCATATATTTATATATATTTATTATTTTATTATTATTTATATATTATTATTATATATTTTTTATATATATTTATTTATATATATTTAAATATATTTTTATATATTATTTTAATATATACTATTTATAAATATACTATATACTATTTATACTATAAAATAGTATACATATATTTATATATAAGCTATATAAAATAGCTTATATATATATAAGCTAATTCCATTAGCTTATGGCACCAATGGAATTGAATGTTTTTACTTAGGGGCCATTGGTAGTCCTGACCTCCAGTTTCCTTGGTGCTCTTTTGTTTCAAAGGTTGGCATTTTAAGCAGGGGCAAGGTGTCTGATTTTCACCTTCCCCATTTGCACTCTCTTCAAAAAATAATGTCATTTCCTGGTTTCTCTTTCCTCTCTACAGCTTTATAGCATTCGCTAGTGCCTGGTTGTCTCTCACAAGGAGAGCAAACATGGTTCTGAGACAAAATCTACAAAATTTACAAATTTCAGTTTGTAAAAATCCCCGTGAACCACGGAAGCTCTTCCCTGGCAGTCAATCTGGGAATGCTGAGTCCCTGCAAAAACCCATGACCTCTGACTCCTGCAGGTTTGGCTGCCTCCTGTTGTCTGAGCCCAGGACACAACATCCTTGTGAAAACCTCAGCCCTGCAAAGCTTTTAAGACCCTGCATTGTGGGCACTAAGCAGAATTTATTAATGGATTAACAGGAGCGTTTTTACAAGCTCTGAGGGCCATCAGCACTTTGTGTGTCAGAGGCCATACAAAGCACAGAGGTGGAGGGAATTCCTGGGTCACTGAATTCATGCCCCTGCTGTGGCAGGCAGCCAAGTCCCATAAGCCTAAACATAAATTTACCCCATTGCAGCCCACAGATGCTGGGTGGAAAGAAAAGGGGAGGGTCTTGCTGCCTCTCTTGCATTTTGGAAAATGTTTTAAAAACTCCCCAGTCGTCAAAAACCCTCCTCAGTCTTCAAAAACCCTCCTCAGTCTTCAAAACTAACCTACATGTTTTTCTGATTGTCTTAAGTCATTCACTTTAGAAAATAAAGCTGACACAGGGAGATTTCTTCGTGCCTTGTGGTCAGTGTGAAGATGGCATCATATGCTCAGGTCTTTCAGTCTTGACCTGTGAGAATCAGAGAGAATCAGAGAGAATCAGAGGATCATAGAATGCTAAGGGGTTGGGAGGGACCCTAGAGATGATCCTCCCATGGGCAGGGACACCTCCCACCAGACCAGGTTGCTCAAGGCCTTATCCAGCCTGGTTTTGAACGCTGCCAGGGATGGGACACCCACAACCTTCCTGTTTGTGTCTCACCACCCTCACAGGAAAGAATTTCTTCCTAATGTCTAACCTAAATTATTTTTTTCCTTCAATTTTTACCCATTCCCCCTTTCCTATCACTGATGCTGTAACTGATGATACTGGAAGGTGCTGTGAAGTCTCCACACAACCTTCTCTTCCCAGGCTGAGCAGCCCCAGCTTTCCCAGCCTGTCTTCACAGGGGAGGTGCCCCAATCCTCTTATCCACGTCGTGGCCTCCTCTGGACTTGTTCCAACAACTCCACATCCTTCTTATGCTGGGGACACCAGAACTGGGCACAGCCTGGCAGGTGGGGTCTCACCAGAGCAGAGCAGAGCAGAGGGGAGGGGAGGGGAGAATCACCTCCTTTGACGTGCTGCCCATGCTCCTTCTGCTGCAGCCCAGGATGTAAAAGTCTGTTTTGTGCCAGTGCCAGAGTCAGCTCACCACAGGGGAAGATCAGCAACGTGCCCTGTGTGTTCCTGCTGAACCCTGGGCTTCACATTGCCTGTTTCACCTTCCTCTAATGGAAATTACCATTTTAGATAGGCCTTAAAACATTTTAAGTAGAGCTAATTCTGTGAAATACAGAGCTTTGCTTGATCCTGTGGATGACTTTCAGCCTATCCATGTATTTTCCTCCCTTACTACCTTGCTTGTAATTATTTTTTCCTGAAGCAATTACCTAGAGCCCATGTGTGGCTGAGATCAGTTTAATTCACCTGCGGTTTCCCCTTTCCTGCCCCTGTCTTTTCTCCACGGGTTCTCCAGCCACCTGATGCTGGTGTTTGATGAAGAGCACCCCTTGCCCGCTGGTTTCACCTCTCCAGAGTGCCAATGTGTTACTCTGATGTGGAGAGGCAAATGTGACACTGTGCTCTTGAAATGCCATCACTAACGCACACCCCAGCATTTTTTAATGCTATATATAATTTCCCAGAAGTCAGGCAACACGAGCTGAAATAACAAATTTATGGTTCATGCCCACCGTCTGATTTGTCTTCCTGTCAGCCTCGCCCCTGCCAGCATCGTCTGAAGATAATTCTCCATTTTGGTGAGAATTAATCTGTGAAGAGGGAGGGAGGAGGGGACCAGGAGAGCTGGGGTCTGTTGACAGAAGAGCTGCCTCAGTGACAGCACAGGCAGTGATTTCTTACCTGTCATCACAACGAGAAAGTCAAGGCACAGAAGGGCTAAGTAAAATGTTGAGAGGTTGCCTGTGCGTTTCTCAGTCAAGAGCCAAACCCTTCACCTTTGGTATTTCCCCTGGGGCTCTTTGGGTGCTGGTGCCCTCTCTGAGCAGTGCCAAGGGCTCCCAGGATCTGGGTTTGGCGAGGGGGCAGGAGGGCAGTGAGGGGACAGAGGAGGGGGCCACGTTGAACTCTGCTTATTTTATGAAAGGAACATTGGTATTTGTTAAATGAGGAGATTATACAAGGAACAGATTGCTGCTGAAACAAGTTGAATCAAATCCCCCCCAGATTCATGGAATGGTCAAGAAAACTGTGACTGACCAGCCTGAGGACAGAATCTTGTTGCCCTTGGCTGCTTGAAGTGGGGAGGGGCTCAGCAAACTGGCTGGAGCTCCTCAAACTTTGGTGCGTGGTGCAGCCCTCTCCACCCTTGTGCCAGAGGTGCCATCAGCTCAGGGAGCAGTCCCTGGAGCTGTGCTGGGGTGATCACCTCTCTTCTTGCAAAGACATTGTCAAGGACCACCTCATGGCTTCCTCCCCAGCTCCCCAAGGGATCCCATGAGCAAAGAAAACTTGTGAAAGTTTTCTGAAAACCCAGTTTTGTGAAAACCCAGGAGGACCTTGCCCTCATCTGGATCAACCCTCCAGAAGTCTCCCTGCTCAGTTTGTGAGGCTGCACTGGCAGAGAGGGGAACAGCAGCTTTCCACCAGCACCTTTCACCACCACCCAGCTTGCACCTGGAGTACACTTGGTGCTGAATATTCCCACTGGACACACTCCTCTGCATGGTTTTGATGATCCACCGAGCATTGTGCAGCTCCTCCCTGCCCTGCTCCTGAGGAGGATGAATGCTCCTTGCTCCTGCTTTTGGGAAGAGCATCTCCCTGTGTTTCTCTGGAGGCCACCTGCAGTGCAGTGAAAACTATCTGCAGGGAAGTTTTACTGTTTTAATTTTTTTTTAATGGAGCAATTTTTCCAATACCACCTCCTGCAAAGCCAGTTGACTTAGTCATCCCGGGCTCCAAATGTGCAGGGCTCACTGGGAGACAGCAGCTGTCGTACAAGTGCTGTAAAATGAATTATCCTCTGCAGCAGCCTCTGACATCTTTGGTCCTCCCAAGGCCAGAAGTGAGTGCCCTGTCCTTGTCCTCAGATTTCCCCCTCCCAGCCGTACAAAGTCCCCAGGTCACAGCTGCTGCTGCAACACGGGGTAAAGCCATGCTGAAGGCAGTGATAAAATTCCCACAGATCATGGGGCAGGCCTTGATTACACCCGGGAGTTTCATTTATCCCTGCTGTTTATCTTATGAGCCTTGTCCTTTTGCATATGCATATGCACACATCCAGATACAGCCACACGTGGCATAAAACGGAATTGTTTTAATGCCTGTTTATTTTATAACAAAAAAAAAGGCTGACTCCAGATCAATAATCTTTTATTTTCAAGTTCCCAGATAGTTTTGCCGGGGTGTGGCAATCCCTACCTTTCACCTGAAATGCTGATACAGGAGTTATCATTGTTAGTTCTGATAACAGACTGCAGGCAGAAACATCGTTTGTTCTCAGCCCGATAAATGAGGGAGAAACTGTGACCCCATGAGCAGAAAATGAACAGCTGGGCGTTTTTGCTTCACTGGGGCATGCAGAAAGCTCACGTCTTCTCTTCCTTTATCTCGGATGTGGCTCTTTAAAAACACGGTGCACGTGGTGAGCAGGGTGCCAGTGGCCATGGTGGGCACAAGACACCCAGTTTTTTTGGCTAAATACACACAAGTATGCAAAGTTTGGCCATAAAATACCTCCTGACCCTCAGGCTCTGTGCACAGAGCATGCAAAGAGCTCTTAAACAGCTGCCTGCAGCCACGATGCACCAAAGCCAGGAGCCGAGCATCAATCACATGTGGCTGTCCTTGAGCTGACACAGGACAGAGGGTGTTAATGCTGCAGCCAAGGTGTTTCAACAGATAGTGTTATATAGGTTTCATAGCTCCCCTTTGGCTTATCATCAAAAAAGCAGCACTTGTTTAGTGCCTGGCTGCTGGAAGTCCCCAGAGGATAAGGCTGTCCCAGAGCCAGGCAGGGAAAAGCCTCACCCAGCCCTGGGAGGGAAGTTTGGGTAGGTGATGAGTGAAGGTCAAGTAAAACCTTCACTAAAACCTTTCCCTTCAAGCCCAGGCACTGGAGGAGCATCTCTCACTCCTCTGGCCTGCTGTCCTAGGGGACACTAAGGAGACACTTCAACTCAAATGGAAGAGGTGGGATGCAAGGCTTGGAAATACTTCTTTCAAATAAGTTTTCTTTGGGGTAATGATATCATGAAATAAATCAGGAGGGAGCATGTCATCCTTGAATCACTGTGGAGCCCACCTGTGACATGACTCATGGCCTTGGTGACTTATTTAGGATGACTGAACCTCATGAGAGTCCTGTGATTAAGCAGCCACCAGCACTTGTGAAGTGCCTTGACTTGTCAGGGCCCCAAATATAGAAGGTTTTGGTCAGACTGGAGGAATGTTTTGATGAATAAAGATTTCCAGGGGAGCCCACATTTGCCAACAGCAGGAAGAACAGTGATTTTTTAAAGTGATGCTCCCAGCCCAAATTTGGCTAAGGAAGAAGATATAATCTAGGCACTTTCAGCATGAGTGCTAATGCAAACGCCCTCTCCATCTGCTTTATTTGCACACACACACACACACACACACACACACACACACACACAGAGTTTATAAAATTCCAGTGCTCCCCAGGGATGCTGTGCCATGCTGTGGTGGGCACCCAGGTGCCTCCTTCCCTCACCCCTCACAGGAGAAACCACAGTTTTATGAACCAGGGTGTGAGGTGATGCCATCTGTGTATCCATCCCTGCCCTGACCTCAGGTTTCACAGCCCTGCTTTGTGCCCCGGCCATCGGGGCTGTCCCCAGGGGAGCCACCAGCGGCTCCAGCCATTCCTACGTGGCCAGAAGTCACGCTGGGATGTGTCAGCCCCGAGCCCTGCTCCAGCAGAGGGAAGGGCTGGGGCTGCCTCCGCCAGCCCACACGCTGGGGAGGAGATTAAGATGCGCTTCACACACACTCCAGCATGACTGCAGAGAGCCATGTCCTTTAGCAAATGGTAAATAATTGACACTTTGCTCTGCTGGCAGCCAGCACCCCCGTCGGCAGCTGGGTTTGTCATTTTGCATCCCCTCAGTGGCTCTAATTTCAAATTTACAGTAACATATGCCCAGAGAGCTGCCGGCCTTCCCCCAGCATCACGGGTGCTCATTCCCTGCTGCCCTGCGCTGTGATGGCTGAGGAGTGAGTGACATCTCAGCCTCTGCCATGGATCTTCTCCTGGCCTCCTGTGGTGGGAGAACAGAGCCTTTTTGTTCCTTCCCCTCTGGTTTGGTTTTTTATGTTATGATTATTATTTAGACCGGGCAGCTGGGGACCAGGGTATTTCCAGTACACTTATTTAGCTGTATGTCTCCCATTAATGTCAATGACAATTGCACGGCTAAAACTCTCCAGATCCTGTTGAAGATTTACCCGCCCTCCCCGGGTTAGCATTTTAGAGATGAGATTTCCCCTCCCCCTTCCAGAGCCTTTGCTGCAGTCATTCCGTGGAGAGAAAAGTGGAAGTCCCTGCGCAAGAGGAAGAGTGGCTGACTTAGGAAATGGAAATCTGCATCAGGGAAGGGTTATGGAGGGACAGGCAGAGTGGGAAGAGTGGAGCCTGAACTTCCCTCTCCAGTCTCACTGTGCTGTGTCAAGGCACAGAACATCTGCTGAGACCCACAGATCTTTTTGCTGTGAAAGTGTTAAGATTGGCAGAAGACTTTTTTTAAAAAAACCTCATCTGCTATATAAAATCTGCCTGAAATATAAGGAGAGCATTTATCAGCCCCTTCCCTCTGACAGCTCACCAGTTTCAGTGAGGGTTTTGGGTCACCTGGGAGGGGAAGCCTGGGGGAGGATGGGGGTTGTGTCCCCACATTGTGTTGCGTCGGTGGCCACTGTGGCTCTAGGACAGACAGGGCCACCTGGGTAGCGTTTCTGACACTCTCTCCTTGGAGATGGTCATGTCCTGGGAGCTCTCCCTCCTCCAGCAGGCACTGCTGGAGGAGTTATTTGTCCCTCTGACACCAGCCATAAATTTCAAGGCCAGAAGAAGTCATTACGGTCAGCCAGCCTGACCCCTGATATAACACAGAGCGTGATTTGTGCGTTAAGCCCAGGACTTTCTCCGGAGATCTAACAAATCACTGGGAAAGGCACTCAGTCCTGATTTTAAAGGCTGCAAGCCACTGCACCGTGTCCCTGGGTAAGCTACTGAAGTGGTTAATTATCCCTGTGGAGTAAATTCCCGCCTTTATCCCCAGTCCGAGCCCGCGCACAGGCGCAGCCGCGGCTCTGTGCCGTGCCTCCCCGACGGATCCACTGGGCACAGCTCTTCCCGGGGGCAGGGGTTGTCAGCCACAGTCACATCTCCTCCTGACTTTCCCTCTGACAAGCCAAATCGGATTTCTTTAGCCTGATTGGCCAGCTCACTTTGGAGACACAGCTACGTGGATTTTTCTCCTCTCGGATCAGGAGGTCGCGCAGGTCCAGGTCAAATGGAAAGTGGAAGAGGGGGTGGGAGTCTGTGCTCTCCGGTGGGTGCCCAAGCCCACCCAGAATCACCTGTGGGTTGAAGACACTCACCATGGAGGGAAGAGACTACACCCCTGTGTTTGGCTTTCTGGCCCAAGCAGGAAGAGCAGAGAGCAGTGTTTACGAAAGTCACGGCTGGGAGGACAGGGAGTGAACGTGAGAAGGATAAGAGACCCTCTGCCAGGTCACTCTTTCCCAATGCTTCATGAACGAAGTGACCGCCATCCTGTCAGAAGGGATGGGGTTCCTGCCCTGAAGCTGGGGGCTTGGGGCCCAAGAAAGGTCTGATCTGCTCCAGGTTTTTCTGGAGCATGTCCAGAGAAGGGCAACAGAGCTGGGGAAGGGTCTGGAGCACAAATCTGATGAGGAGCAGCTGAGAGTGTTTAGTCTGGGGGAGAAAAGGAGGCTCGGGGGTGACTTAATTGCTTTCTACAACTCCCTGAAAGGAGGTTTGGCAAAGTGGGAGCCTCTTCTCCCAGGTAACAAGTGAAAGGATGAAAGGAAACAGCTTGAAGTTGTACCAGGGGAAGTTTAGATTAGGTATTAGGAAGAATTCCTTTACTAAAAAGATGGTCAAGCATTTAAACAGGCTGCCCAGGGAAGCGGTGGAACCACCATCCCTGGAAGTGTTCAAAACAGGTGTAGATGTGGCACTTAGGGACACGGTTTGGTGGTGGAGTTGTCAGTGCTGGGTTCACAGTTGGGCTCGACGATCTTAAAGGTTTTTTCCAGCCCGTGGTACAAGAGAGAGGCTGGCCCTGAGATCCACATCTCATCACTGCAGTGCTTTACCCCTGTCCAGCCCAGCCAGAGGAGATCCTGACCCATTCCCCAGGCCAGCCCAACCCTTCTGCCATGGAAGAGAGGATGCAGCTACCGAGGGAGCTGCTGCTTGCTGCAGCCAGGCTCAGTGGGGCCAGGGAACGTGGAGTTAATTCAGAACCACTCTCATTTCCTGAGCTGGGATCAAGGGCACTCATTTTCCTTTGTTTGGCAGAGGATAAACCACTGAAGGGAGTGATCCTTCAGGCTGCCAGCTCGGTCTGCAAGGAGCCAGAGGAGCCTGCTCTGCACAGGGGAGGGCAGGAGGTGAACTTCACTGGGGGATTCTCACAGGACCAGCGTTTAAAAGCAATCCAGAGGCCAAAGTGAGTTGACTGCTAGATTTTGAATCAAACCTTCCTCTCTTGAGGGAAAGAAACAATTTCCTCTGAAAGGGTCAAAGACAGTGGAATTAGTCTGCATCTTTTCACTGGAGGTCATTGCACCTTCCCAGCTGCCACAGGATGGAGTGCTGTGGGCACTTTGATGACCCTTTGGCGCCTGCATTTCAGGTTTCATGCTAGACTGAGGGTCTAAGAAATTCTCCTGCTTCTTTTTCCTATATTCCAGCCTGACCTGACTTTTGCAGGAGTCAACATGATTTACAGGGAGGGTACATCTTACAGCACTGGGGTGTCTTCTCATCAAGCCCCCCTCAAGGCATGAGACATGGTAGGAAAAGGGAAGGATCAGTGAGGAATTTAATCAGATGCACGTGCTCTCATGCCACCAATCTGCTGTTAACTCCAGAGTACCTGAGGTGGGAGAGAAATACAGTCCCCAGACAACAGGTGATCATCTCTTGCATGTTAATTCCTGTAATTACTCTCCATTTGCTCTTCCTTCTGATGGCCTTGTTGTCACTGTCAGAAGAAGAACCAAAATCACGTTTGTGAAAGGACAGACAAAGCTCTCTGAGAGCCAGTCTGCAGCACAGGAGTCAACTGCAATTTTCAGTGCCATCACAAATACCAGAATTTCCCCTCTGCAAGTTCCCAACATCCCTTCACACAGGTCTTCCTGATCTGCTGTACAGGTCATCCTGACCATCAGAAGACCTGCAGTGAAGGTCCAGGGCAGTGTCCCTGGCCCGAGCCGCCCTCGAGACACTGTCACATGTGAGCCTGAAGGATGCTGTGTCCCCTCTTGGTGCAGACACCTGCTAGAGGTGTCACCAACATCCTCTAGGGATGTCAGTCCCCACGCTGTGGGCACTCTGTGCCTCTGCACAAACCTCCTTATGACACTCTTGGCATACCAACCCTACTCTCAGGTGGCTGTTTTCCTTTTCTGGACACATTTCCTCTTCTCCCATGCCAGATAATGGTATAAAACACAGCCTCAGAAATTGCCCTTGTTGCTCTCTGAGTTACCCTGAGCCCAGTATGCCTCAAAACCCCAACCCTGGGCATAGCAGAGATGCACCAGAGTCCTTGAGATGCTCCCCTTGCTATGGACCTGCCTGGATCCTGCAGCCAGCACTGATCCTGAGAGGTCACTGCCCTGCTGGCCTTTGCCTCGGCCCTCAAACCCATGCCAGGGCATGCAGTGATGGCTGGACACTGTCATTTTGCTTATGGCTTTTGGTCATTTTGATTAAAAAAGGTGTGATAGAAACATTTATGGTTTCCCAGGAGAAGCTGGCTTCTAGGCAGGTTCTAGTTATGGCTTCATTTGCTGCCTGCTTTGATAACTAATGAGTTGGATTAAAAGGACAGGCTGGTTTGGGGCTTTCTGGTCCTTTCTAGAGGTCCCTTCGAGCCTGTGGGACATTTGCTAAGAGCTGTGTCTGTCCTGATATTGCCTCCTTAGGGGCACAGCAGAGATCTGCGCTGCCCTTCAAAGGAGGCACTTTGATGCAGGGGCCTTGTCTGTCTTGGCTTTCTGGACTTGCCTTGCCCTGGAGAATCTAAATTCTCAGGTCATGAGTGGGACCTTCCACAGACAAGTCTGAAATAAGCCATACCTTGATACCTTCATTTTTTCTAGTTTTTTACTCTTCATGTGTCTCTAACTTGCTGTGGTTCTGTGCTTCTTACAAAGTGCTAAAATCCTCTGGTCCCAGCACCTTTAGCCAAAACAAGGCTCTCTGAATACAGATTCAAGGATATATTTGTTGCCCTAGAGCCCAAAAATATGTAAACTACTGTGGTATGGGGGGATCGGGCCTGGGGTGGTGAACATCATCACCTGAGGGTGCGATTGGAGAATTAAGGGCCAATGTGCTAATGGGACAGAACTTATAAAAGGTGAAGGGCTCGTGACCCAGAGTCCATTTTGGGTGTAGTCCCTGAGGGGAACTTCTGCTTCCCCAAATGTACCTCAAAGGCCTTGAATAAATTTGTCAGTGTTTTATACTCCTAATTTGTTTTGGCCTCTGTTTCAGGTAGCCTGCTTTAGGCATCACCTTATTTATTTGCCCCGAAGCAGTGGCCAGGATTCATCTGCAGATTTCATATCAGTGTCTAGCTGCATGCCCCTGTTGTATTGATTTCTGCAGCTCTGCTCTCAGATAATGAGTTTAAAATCATGGGACTGGACAGGATCTCCTGGGTTGTTGTGTCACATCTTCTTCTGTCACCCATGGTCACGTTATACAACTGCTTTCATAGGCTTGCAAAGCTCCAGCTTGAAATTAGGCAGAACTTTGCTCCTAGGATTCCTTCAGGAAAGCCTTTGCAGAATTTCATTCCTCCAGCAGTCATTAATGCTGTCATTCCTTGTCTAAACATAGTCAGGAATGGTTCAGAGGCATTTGCTCAATGGCCAGTGTTATCCTCCAGCTTAAATCACTCTTCTCTCTTTTTAGTGGACATGTTGGAGAAAGAAAAGTGGATATGGAGAGTGGCCACAGCCCCACGGAGCCCCCCAAGCTGCAGGGAGCTGCCAGGGTCCATCGCAGGGCGCGGGGCCAAGGCCTGAGCTGGCACGAGGAGATGTCCCCAGCAGCTCAGGCACAGTCCCAAGGTCTCAGCGAGTCCTCATCCCCTGGCACTGCTCTCCCCAGGCCCTTCTGGAAACACTGATTCCATTTGCATTCGCCTTTTCCCGTGGCTCACGGCCATCTCATGCCTGAGTGATCTATCTCTGCTCCTTTGTGGATAAGCTGCCAGCGTGTAGCAGAAATTCTTGTTTGTAGTGTCCAAGTACATGGCGGCGCATTTTTTACTGCTAAATTACATCCCATTTGTCTCAGTCTCACCCTTAAGGGCACCCAGCTCCTCCTGCGCAATATTCCAGCCCTTATCAGCACCAGCAGTGACTCCCAGCCTCACGTCATTCCTGCCTCCTCTGCTAGGGTCATTTAAAGAAAATAAGGATTAAGATAGCATCCAAGACAGCTCCTCGATGAATTCCACCAGGAGCTCACTGCCAATTTTTAATTCCCCTTTCAGCGTGGCCTGTTTTCTACCCATTGGCTGGTTCTTGACCCAGACTAAATCTCTTTCAGGGCACCTCATCTTAATGAGCACATTCCTGCTCGGCAGCAAGGAATCAGGCAGACCTGGCCTCCCCTGTGTCCTGACTCCAGCAAGTCATGCACAGACTGCAGCTGGGAAACCTTTCCCTTGCTTTCTTTCATTTATCATGTGCTTCTCCACCCTCCCTGCAGGGCTGGTCCCAACACTTCTCTCCTGCAGAGGACACTGGTGCGTGGCTGCTCCTGCTGCATTCCCCAATCCCTTCGCCTTCCCTGTTCCCAGCTGTGATGGGAACAGCTCTTCTCCCGTCCCCTTCCACAGCCCCTGGCCTGGTGGCTTCATGAAAAGCTGTCAGCCTTGAAGCTGCAAATGATGGTCCTTCCTGCACACCAGGTTGGAGATATCCTTGTCCCCTAGATCTGGTGTGCTCTTTATCCCATGAATCCCAGGCATTTGCTCCCATTTCCCCCTGCCCTGTGCTGTTGCTGGTAGCTGCTGCTGACAAAAAGTGCATGCTGGGGTGACAAAGTATTCAGTTCATGCTGGGCTGATGCAAAAATACCTGAGCTAAGCCACATATTTTTGTATATTTCCTCCTGCCAGGTTCTTTTTTTCTTTATTTCTCTCCCTTTTGTTCTCTGTTGGTCCCCTCTGCATTTTTAATATTACCACCGTTAAAGTTTTATAAGCTCAGGATGGCATTTTTATGGGTGTAATATTCATACAGTTCAGGATGGTTTTGAAATATTGTATTTATTTTTTCCCTCACACTCAAAACTCCTTCAGTTGGCACAATGGAGGTGACTTTAAAACTTTAAGCAAGGTTAAAAATCTGCCTTTTTTTCTCTTCCCCACTTTGGAGCTCTGAAACTTTTAATGGCAGAGTGTGGTTGTGTATCTGAGTGCAAAGAAGGTAGGGAAACAGAGATAAAGCAGCAGATGGCTAATATTGCTGGGAAATGAACTCTGTGCCATCCATTTCATCTGGTTTGGCCCTCCTGAACTTCTTTGGGAGTCACTCAGAGAGACACCAGCTTTTTCAAGCTCTGAGCTGGATAAGTCACTAAAGCGTCACCTGCAGCCTGGGAAAAGTCAACCACACCAAGTGTGGTGCACAAACTGTGCAGGAAAAGAGGTGGGTGCTGGCAGGGATGGGTGGGTGTGGGGTCATAAAGGTTGTGCTTCAGGCTCCATTTTCCTGCATTAAAAATGCCCCCAGGCCACTTGATTGAGGGAAGGATGGAAAAAAACCCCATCCTTTTGGTTCCCATCACATTGCCCCCAAGAGGAGTCTGATTTTATTTAAAAAAAAAAAAAAAAAAAAAAAAAAAAAAAAAAAAAAAAAGAAGAAAGAAACACAGTGGTGTTTTTGCCCTTATGGATTATATCTTCTAATATACGTATTTCCCTTGCAGAGTAGATCATACGTCAGCCATCTGGATGCACAAGACCCTGGGCATGGATTGTGGGCTGCATGGGAACACCCCTGAGGTGCACAAGGAGTGACATCAGAGACAATCAAATATATGGCAGCCTTTTTTAACCTGTTTTGAAGTAAGCAATCACAGCGCTCTTTCAACATACCTGTGTTCACTCACTGAATAAATCCTTTCTTCGCTGTTGAGCCAGCTCAAATCCCGAGCCCTAAAGGGCCCCCACACATTGTGAAAGTCCATTTTTCTTGTCCTGAACCATTTCCAGCCAGGCTGAGGTGCTCAGCTTTGAAATAATATCAACAGTGGGTTTGTTTTTTTCTTTTCCCAGAACACTAGCACAGCTTCTTAAAGCACCTTACCAGGAATTACCAGGTTAGCTTGCAGCAAATCTGGGTGATGGGTGGTGCTGCTCCAGAAAATGAGACACGAGCGGCACAAGGTCATGCAGAAGCACTGTAGCAAACTAATTCTGAGCCTTTTTCTAGTCAATATAACAAAATGTGATCAGCCAATGCCTAATTATTTACCTCTGGGCAGATTTAGGTACCCTGAGGATGGGCTGACACTCCTGCAGAGCACCAGCTCTCAATATCTTTGTGGTTCTGCACGCTCCTGGTGAGCAGGTGAGTTGAAACGAAGTAGAAAAGATCATTCAGTTATAAAGAGAGGAAAGACAATTACTTTGTCTTCCAGTTTTCAGTCGTGCCTGCTTCAGTTTCACCCCAGGGAGATACCTCAGCAATTAAACCTTAACTCAGCCACCACACGGCAACATGACACAAACTTCCCACACTGCCTTCATGTGAGCACACCTCCAGAACCTCTTACTCAGCCCAAGCTGGTGGTGTTTGCTTCCATGAAACACCAGCAAAGTCACTTTTTAATCACTATTGTTCGGTGACTTGATGTGCATCCACCCCAGAGATGTTTGCTGCACGTACATCCACAGGAGCAAAATACTGTGCATGGGCAGACAGCAAGAGCCTCGTGTTGGCCAGGAATCCAACCAGCCCAGGGTTTGCGTGCTCCCTGAATGGCAGAACATCTCTCTGGATTGGCATGGTTGCGTGGGATTGAGGGCAGGGCTGTGACCCCACAGCCACATCTCCCTCCAGCCCCATCTGCTTGGGACAGGTGATGCCCTCGGGGATTGCTCCCTGTCCCCCTGCAAAGAGCAGATTTGCATGAGAGCAAGGCAGAGAGGCAAGGAGGTGTCTGTTTCTCCACAGATTTGGCGTGGACAGCTTCCTTTCGAATTGGTTCACCTGGAGAGCTCTGTATCTCTTGGAGCTTTGACAATCAGCATTGCTCAGGAATTGGAGGAGCCAGGACTTCCCAGGGCCTGTCCATCCCCTGTTCTTGTGACAGCCACCTCCAGGCTCATCAGGATTCCTCTCAGACTCACAGCTGGGGCTTGAGCTATCATTGCTTTCCAGGGCTTTCCTTGCCCTCCCAGGGCACCTCTTGATTTTGCCTGAGGGAAAAAAGCACATTTCATCAGGAGAAACATTTGATGAGTAGCTCCATTCATTTTCAGGGAATTAGCACTGGTTAAACCAATCATCAGACAAGCAGGCATGGATTTAAAGCCTACAGGGATACATTTACAGCAGCCTGCAGTCTATAAACACAGCTACAGCTTCCGTGCATATGGTGATAGTAACGTAGTTTGTGCACAGGATGTGGTGGAAGGTGGCTGTTTATCACACTCTTCTACAGATAACATTTGTGCAAACGCTTTGTGCCCCCCTAAGCAGCTGAAAAAAGACGGTGAAATGTTTCCAGGCTGTCCTGGGCTGACTGTCCAGCCTGAGGTCTCATTGCCAAAGACACCCAGTGACCGCATCCCACCTGTGTGTGCAATGCACACCTGCAGAGGTGATGCTCCGGCTGTGCCAGTGGGGTCACTTTTAGCACAAGTGTGTCCCACATCAGACAGCTGGGTGCCCCTTGGTTCTGGTGTCCAGTCACTGGGGGGACCAATGCAGCCTCTCTGTCCCCACCAGTGACAGGAGGACCGGTGTCCTTGTGACAGTGACCAGCGCCAGCAGCACAGATCTGCTGCTCTCCATATGTCTAGCCCCTCGTGCCTTTCCAGAGGAAACCGAGGCAGGAGGCTTCTGCTCTGTGTCTGTAATTGGCTTCCAGCTTGGCAGAGGATGAGACACGGTCTGATTTCCTCTTTATCTGACTCCAGATGGGTTTTTTCAGTTGCACGGGCTCGAACAGGAAAGCGCCATCGCACATCTGCAGCCCAGAAGTCGCACAGGGGAAGGGTCTGGTGTGGGGCTGGGGGTCCTGGCATGGTGCAGACCTTGGCATGGCCCCGTGAGGACCAGAGGGTGAGGTTTGCCTTGCTTCTGGCTGTTGGCACAGGGTGGGGACACCCCTGCTTTGGAGCTCGGTGCTGGAGGAGCTCATGGCCAAAGACTGCTCAGGTCCCCCTGCCTGCCCCGTGAGGAGGGCAAGGCTGGAAAAGAACTTTTCCCTCCTCCAGCCCTGAGCAGGTGCAGTCCATGCAATGTGAATGGCATTGTTGCTGGCTTCCATCAAGGGGCAAACCCTGAATCCCTGGCCCTGGTTGGACTCCCAGGGCTTTCACTGGGGCTTTGCTCCAGTTCTCCTCACCCGTGAGATCTCGTGGCTTCCAGCCAGGCGCACAGCCTCAGGCAGCACTCAGCATCCCCAAAATCATGCAGCCAGCTGCAGGCAAGAGACCTGTCAGTGTCTGATGGCTCTGGCTCCTTATGCAAGCTCCTGGCTACAGAACTTTGCTCCTTTTTGGAGCAGGATGATGCTCTGAAGAACAGCTCTGCTTATCTAACACAGGACTGAGGCAGGACAGCCTGCGGTCTGGCCGGGTCTCAGCTACCCTTGGGAACCTCGTGGGGATCCTGCCAGGGGCTGATAAATGCCAACAAAAGGATGTCAAGCGCTAGCAGTTGCTTCCAGGTTTGTTTATTCCTCTGATTCCTACAGAGGCACACAAAGAGTTCACACGCAATCCGCACAGAACGCTCTTTATAAAAACAAATAAAAAGGCCCTTGCTGTTCAAAACCAGCTTCCCTCCAGGTCTATTTTAGCCCTTTGCCTGAGCAGCAGCTCCTTCAGAAGCCGGGGCTCTGCTGATGGGAGTTACTTTTGTCCCTCAGCAGGCGCCTCGGTAATTTTCCCCAGCCGGTTACGTCAGCGGAGCCCTGCACCAGCAGCTCCCCGATTATGCAAGCTCCCTTCCCAGAGACGCTCAGGGATGGGCTTTTCAACCTTTGTTCACCGCAGGGAGAGCTGCAATAAAAGCTTTGCTGATAAAGCCCAGCAATATATTGATAAAAGGGAAGCGTGGCATCGGCTGTAGATGGTATTTGTGGGGAACTGAAAGGAGAAACAAAGGAGCTGGTTGCAGCCTGTGTGGGCACAGTGGAATCTGCAGCAGTGCTGCCTCTTGAAAAGGCAGACACACTTTTCTAGTTCATCCAGGCAAAAGCAGGGACAAAGATTTTTTTTTTATTCTGGGGTTTTAGTTTATTAGTCAAATGCTTTGCAGTCATGGGTTTTGCGTGACTGAGCTACCTCTGTGCTCCCACTGAGGCACCCTAGAGCTTGCTCACAGATGGTGCAGGAATCCCTGAATTGCAAGGCAGGAGCCTTTGACTTATTTTATTTAAATCCCATCCCCCCTCCCCCTTTTTTTTTTTTCTTTTGCATAGTTGTGCAATTTTATCTTTGTAGAAAGACTTTAGAAGCAGACAGATACAGAAATTTTCTTCACCAGGACCTTCTCAAAATGCTTTCATTCACTCAGCTCCAACATCTCCTTAGTTGTCCAAGCGTGTTCTTCATCCCACGGAACAGTTTGGGTTGGAAGGGACCTTCAAAGTTCAAGCCCAACTCCCCTGCCATGAGCAGGGACACCTTCCTCTAGATGATGGGGAATGCACAGCTTCTCTGGATAACCTGTACCCAGGGCATAGAAAAGCAGGGGACTGGGAAAATGTCATTTGCCTGGATCTCCAGTCAAAAAATTCCCCCTCTGACCTTCCTGCCTTGCTGTCTGCCAAGTTCTCCCTCCTGGTTTTGGCAAGCACTGAAAAAAAGCCTGTGCCTGACAGATCCTTGCTTGTGGTGGGATCAGAATTCTGCCCTGTCACGGTGTTAATGGGGACAATATGATGCCCTCTCCTCTTTTGTCCTTGTCCCATCAAAGGGTGGCAATGGAGCAGGGGAACTGATTCTTAAAAACTTTGTGCAGTGGGAAGATTTTTGCCACAGCAAGACCAGTTTGAAACAAATTGGCTCACACAGCATGATTCTGTTGACTGTTCGGCTTCAGATCAGGCACTAAATCTGACTATAAAGAGAAATAATTGACTGACTGCTTGGATTTTCTTGGGATGGTAACTATAGAAACTCACTCCTGTTAGACACAGGTGCAGCAGAGATGTGTTTGTCTGACCAGAGCCAGAATGTGTCAGTCAGCACAGCAAAGTTTACAAGAGGTGCTCAGTGCGAAATGCCACGTGCCAGTATTTCCCCGTGGATAAGCAGGATTGCTGAGGTAATGCTGGAAAAAGAAAAAAAAAAAAATCACTTATCTTCTCTAGCTGTGAGCGTCATAGCGGAATAAATGTCAATATCTGTATAATTGAGCTCAAGAGGTTCCTGTTAGCCACGGTGTTCGTGTTGGAGGGAAGTGGAGCTGAGTCAGACAGATAAAACTGGTCCACATTTTTCAAATCATTTATAGGTCCTGAAACCCTGCAGTCCTGGGCTGAAAGGAACCGACAGCAGATTTGTGCTCCATTGGACAAACATTTCAGCCCAAGGAAAAATCCAAGCATCTTCTTTATGACATTTTAAAGAAAACCACTCACTGTCGGGACATTAACAAATTCCCCAACATCACTGAAAAGGATAAAGAAGAGAGAGATAAAGATAGAAGCAAAGCACTGCGAAGCATTTGTTGGAGATGGAATTAATACTTTCAGTGACACAAAGCGGTCAGGGATTCTCATTTGCCAAACATGGAAGGGTCAGAGATTCTCATTTGCATCCATCTGCAGTGACATTGCCTTTCCCTTCTCTGGCTCAGCAAAGTCCAGCAGCAGCACAGCCTGGGAGTGTGTGCTCTGAGAGGAGAACTTGGAAACAGCAGCGCTCTGCCAGTATACAATGGGAAATCTTCAAACTGCAAGATTTTGAATGTGTTAATAGGGGGAGAAAAAAAAAGAAGATCCAGGGAAAGGGTGAGATGTGCTGTAAAGTTTGAGAATTACAGGTGCATGGTCAAGCTGAGGTAAATGGTCCCTGAGGAGCCCTGAGATGCCGTGCAGATTAAGGCACATAACCATGGAATTACAGAATGGGTCAGGTTGGAAGGAACCACAGGGGGTCATCCCTGTCCCAGGGAGCAGCATCATCAGGAAGGCTGAGGATGACCACTTCCCATGCTGGCCCCAGCCAGTTTTCCTCTTCTGCCACACAATCCCATGTTTTGAGCCCTCTCAGCCACTCAGTGTCAAAGTCACCAAGCACTAAACAGCTTTTGAGGCAGCACATTCCCACGCAGCACTGTGAAATATTTAATATTAGGATGCTGTATTTGGGACAGGCGGCGTTTCTGAGAAAGGGGATGTGGTGAAACAGCGCTTTTTTGACTCACCAAGCAAACTGTCTGCAAGGAGGATGGGCAGGTACAAAGCAATGAAAGGGATCTTTATGTCCTTTGAACACATAAGAAACTCCTTGAATTAATAACTAGCACTTACATCTAGAGGCAGGCCCATGTTATTAGGAAGATGAACAGTAGCCAAGTGCTTTTCTTTAAATGTGGAGCTGCAAAGAGTTCCCTTGGCATGGGCCTTTTTACAAGGGATGTTTCAATCCATCAGGGGCTGAAGGCAATATAAATCAAACTTGAAATTATAAAATAAAGCCACCCAGCCGCTGCACGACCCTTCCTTAGCTGCAGTGCCCCCTGACATTGCAGCACGTCATGGCTGCAGACATGAAAGGACTTTTGGGGAGCTGCTGCATCATGCTGACGATGATTCCTTCAATCCATGTAGAGCTCAACCCTGCTCGCACTGGGACCTGCAATATGCCACAGCTGGAGCATTAAATACGAGCGTCAATGCAAATTTTCCCCAAATACAGGCTTGACACTGACTTGGGACTCCCTTTTGGTCTCCTGTCTAATGAGGACTGTGCTTAGTAATGCAATTAGCACACGGGCTCGGTGGTTAATAAACTTGCTTACAGAGCTGTGAGCAAGTGCTCTCCCGTGGGGGAGGCCGGGGGGACACGCACAGCTGCCACCTCGGTGACGCCAAGGTCCCTCTGCTCGGGGTATTTCAGCTCCCTAAAGCCACCACGTCCCTTCCCTCTCCTCTGTGGAGCGTTTCCAATGCAGGCGCCACTGCCTCGGCCCTGACGCGTGTCCTTCGCAGAGCAGCAGCAGGAGCAGCAGGAGGAGGAGGAGGGCTGGATTTGGCTGGGTTCAGGCACAGGGGCACTTCCCAGCTGTCCCACGTGTGCTGCAGCCACTCGTGTGTGACACGCTGGACCCGGGGCTCCACACGTGGCCGCTCCGCAGCGTTTCCAGCCGCCCTTCTAATAAGCGCTAATTCAATTTTCGGCTTTGCTCCCTGATCCTTTCATGCCGCCTCCTGAGCCGCTTTGTGCCGACGTCTGCTGATGTCAGCAGCTCGGGATGGGCAGGAGAGGGATGGGCTGGTGAGGGCCATTGCGGGGTCGCCTCCATCCTGGGACTTGCTGGGAAGCACTTGCAGGCTCCCCGGGAGCCTCGAGAATGACGAGAGGGGTGTTGCAATTGGGTTCTGCGCAGCCAGATCTAGGCAAGGGATTAAAATTTTGTGCCAGTGGTATGAGGAGCCGTCTACCGTGCTCCGAGGGGAAGATTAGTGAGCTCAAGCTCAGCATGAAATTCAGGATGAAAATCTTATCACACGCCGAAAAAATTTTTGCCTCGTGCTCTAATCCTCCTGGAGGGGGCTGAATAACAAACAGCGCAGCCTGAAGGGGCCCTGCTCGGCTGTCTCCAGGTCGTGGAGAGCACAGCCTCTACAAACCCAGCTAATCACCCCTTCTCAGCCATCACCACTGAGCTGGCAAGTCCTGATCCAGCGCTTGCCAATGTCAGTGAAAGCCTGATCCCAGTGGCTGCAGCACTGGGCATGTACAGGGTGGGAGTTCTTTCCCCCATTCCCTGTTCTCCTCCCGCCTTCTCTGAGCTCCCAGGGGGAGATCAGGTGGGGGGAAAGCTGGGCAAACACAGAGGGGAGCAATAAACCCTTGGCAGCCTGGTGTTGAGAGTATTCAGGATCAAAGTGAGCCCCGGGAAGCCCAAGGACATCGTCCAACCCTTGGCATTTGCCTTGCTCTGGCTCACACCACTGCCAGGGCTCAGCACTCCCGAGGCTCGCCAAATACTGCTCCTGCTCCAGGGTTGGCCATTCTCCTCCTCTCACCCTGCCCAAGGGGACTTCAGGGACCCACAAGTCCTGGAATAGGACAGGAGTCCCAGGTAGAACAGGAGCATTAGCCTAGGCATATTAATTCATCAATAAATTTGTTAAGTAATTCATTCATTCGCTCAGACACAAAATGCCAAAGGCTTGCACCTGGAAATGTGCAGCCTTTCTGCTCTTTTGTATGGCACACAAATCCAGAGCCAGTGTCACACATCTGCAGGCCCCAGAGGTCAGGGGTTTCATGTTGCAGAAGGCTGAGGAGTTTTCAGTGGCCACTGTAGTGCTTTGGTGGAGTTGCACTGTTTTAAAATCTTTCTCTTCTTTCTCATGGAGAATAGAGATAAGTTGCATTCTTGTGCTTTTTAATCTCATTGTTTTGGTACTGGACACTTCAGCGTTGTAACCAATCGTTATAGGGGGTGGAAAAACTATCGACCAATAATTATTAGACTATTAATGGATATATAAAGAAGTTCTTGTAAATAAAGTTTCTCTTTTTGCCATCTTGTGTGCTGCCTGCCTGACTTCCCTGCGAGCTTCCGCGATTCTCCACGAATATCAGAAAATCAGAGCAACACTTTGGGCTCCCAGTCCCAGCTTTGATGGCAAATGTGCTGCCTCCCCCAGGCACAGCCGTCTCTCTTTCTCTCTCTGAGGGTCCCCATTACTCACAGATGAGCCCAGCCATGTCTTCATGCAATGCCATCACCTCCCCGCCAAGGCTTGGCTTCTACAAACTGCTTTTGCTGTCACCAGCCAGGAGCAGCCCAGTGACAGGGCGATGCAATGGGACAGGGACAGGAGCCTTTCTCTGTGCCCCACGTGTCACACAAAAGCACTCTCACTGTGCATCCGTGCTGGAGTGTGGCTCAGGACAGCGGCAGGCTGCAGGTCAGGGGAGTCACTGCTCAGATCTTCACAAAGCTTCTCCCTTCTCCTTGTGACACACAGCACAAAGGCAACTGGCATTAGGAATAATTTAAAAAAATTAGGAGCAACCAGCTGGAACAATCCATACAGCAAAGGGGTGGTGGGTGACCTCTCCAAAGCTGGGAAAAGGGGACAGTGCTGCCCTCAGCCATGAATTTGCCTTTCAGCCCTGTCCCAGTGCTGCCACCAGAGGCAGAAGTGACACACGGTGACAAGCAGGACACGCCGCTGCGGGCAGGGAATGTGATCCCAGAGGTATCCCTGCCTTTTTGCGTTGATCCCGAGGCTTGTCGGAGGGCTAGAGATGCTTTCCTCATCTCCAGTGCGTCCCCTGCACGGGGGAGAGGGGCACACCGCGGCTTTTGTACATTGATATCTAAGGAGCAACTTTGCTTCTGCGTGCAATGAGGTGTGGTAGAAGCATTTTCAATCAAGAGGTGAGAGGTAACACTGAGAAAAAAAATCTCTGTGAAAGAATCATCATGGGCAAGACAGAGAGAGAGATAACCAGCAGGGCATAGGAAGCTTTAGCAGGATCCCTTTGAGGTGCCATGCGCTCACAGATGATGCTCAGCATTTACATCTGCACTGCATAATGAGCACCGTGTCCATCTGGAACAACACGGATGGCTCCATCGCTGGTGCTGTGCCACTGACAGACTGGGGATTGCCTCGCTGCTTGGCGAGGAACATCTTTGCTGCAGCTGCATTTTCGTAGTTTTGGTGAATCTCTTGGGAGAGAAGTTTCAGGGGGTTGCTCCAAGGAAACAAACTGCTCACAAACTGCTCTCATCTATGGAGGATATAACATAAGGAAAAAAAAAAACCTCATTCCTTTTCAAGATTCATTTGGGATATTAGGAAATTCTACTCAGAAAGTTCAGAGCCAAGAGGAAAAAAAAATTCTAACAGCTGCCTTTCTGCAAATGTGCCAAAGACAGCAATAGCAATAGCCAAATATTAGATATATACACCACCTCAACAGAAATAAAAGACTGGATTTTCTGTTACATGCCTTCAGCTTTTTGCCCTGATCCTGCTCCTACAGATGTGCAGGGAAGCTTTCAAACCAGGAAAACCCTTGAAGTCTGTCAAAACTGCTTGTAAAGCCCAGTTTACGCTACAACTCCGTGACAAACCACACAGGTTTCAACATTTTTTTGCTGCATCCAAACCTCAGTAGTCTTCCTGGGCTCAATCTTCCTTTCATAAATTTAACAAGAACGCTCCAGTTGAATCCAGGGCCCATGGACTAAGCCTCAGAAATGAATGCTCACTGATACATTCGCATACATATTCACCACCAGGGTACAGAACCCTCTGCAGACACTATGCAAATAATGTACACTAAAAAATGCAACTGCCTTACTCCAGTTTACACCATCATATTCATACCCTGCCAATTAAGACTTTCTGTAGTCTGTTGGCATATAGTTATTAATGGCCAGAAGAAAGGCTGCAGCTGCATACAAACAAACATTTACCTTTGTAGGAAACCGGCAGTAATAATCCACAAAAAAAGTGCTGTTTCCTGAAGGAAAACTGAGCTTTGGAAAACCTGCAGGGAGCATATTTTGTGTGCCAGTACAGAACGTCTGATCTTGAAATATGTAATTATCTGGGGAAACCACCTCATTATTATTATGATGATGATTTGGTTTTGCATGTCTGAACCTTTTATTTTTAGAGGAACTTTTTTCTTCATGGGAAATACGGCCTGAAAGCCAATAGGGCTGTATCTCCTCTGAAATCCCAGCTCTCAGGCTTTTCTAGAGTGTCCAAGAGCTGCAGTCTCATGTGTCCACAACCAGGTGAGCACTCGTCCCCAGCAAGATGAGATGCTGCCCTAGATTTTTTGGCAGAGTTGCCATTTCTCACTGCCTGGTCAGCCTTCTGGACAAATCAGACAGTGTCACTGCTCCCTGGAGGCTGTGAAATCCCTTGGAAATGTACATTTATGGGACTGAGGCATGGACAGTCCTCATAAATGCCCCACTGGCACTGCACTGCCAGACCCCCTCATCCACCAGCATCGCCAAGGGGCAAGGAAAGGAGAGCAGCAGTGGTTGGAAAACATAATTTTCTCTAGGAGGATTAAAAAAAATTCCTAAGGACTGAGATGCACCAAGACTAGGACATGTGATCAAGCTGATTTCTGCTAAGTTTGTTTCCCTTCTCTTCTCTGGCATCAAACCAGACATGCTAGGATGCCACTGACACTTTGCAGTTCCTGCTAGCAGGGAACAAACTCTGTGGAGTTGCTGACTCCTCATCCATATCTCCCTCTGGATTTTTAACCCAGTGGGCAGTCAGGTCGGTCCAACACAATTTACCCTTCTTTAATCCTTACTAGCTATTCCCAGCTGCTCTCTTCTCCCTCCTGTGTCCACAAACATGCTCCAAGAGAAGTCACTCCATGACTTTCCCAGGGACTGGCATGACACTGACAGGGCTGCAGTGTCCTGTATTGTCCCTGGGCCCTGTTCTGGAGAAACCACAATGTTTGCTTGTCTCCAGGTGCAGGGGTATCCCCTGGTCCCCACAACCTTTCAAGCATGACAAGAGCAGCCCTGTGAGGACAACAGCCACCTTGGGTGGAGCCTGGTGGGTCCCAGGTGCAGGATGTTCCTCAAACAATCCCTGACCTCATTCTCATCCACTGCTGGTTGTTCTCCCCCTTCAGCCTGTCCCTAAGAGGTCTGGGACCCCTTGTTGGCCAAGACTGAGGCAAATAAGGCCATGAATGTCTCTGCCTCACCTCTCTCTGCTGTCACTAAATCACCTGATGCCTCTGGATGTGCCCCAGTTTTCCTTACTCAGCCTTTTACTTCTAATATTGGAGTAGAGACTCCTCATGCTGCATTTGGCACCCCTTGCAAGTGTCACCTTTAGATGAGCTTTGCCTTTCCCAGCACTGCCCCACACACCTGGGCAGAGTTTCTAAACCCCTTCTTCACAGAAGGGATTTGCTCAAACCTCCTGTTTGAGCCTTTTTTCATTGGAGGCCAGTGGTGAGTTCCCAGCTCTTCAATTATCCTCAGCCATCATTCCACTGCACACAGGGTGGATCCAAGAGCTGCCTTGTAATGGAAGAGAGGGAGAGATGCATACCTTGCATAAATTAGCTTCTAAATTAAATTGTAGCCTCGTAAAGTACGACTCCGGCACATAGTTAACTTTTACAGCCTGGTGAAACCCTGGCAGGAAGCAAGCCAAGAATGGCATGTGAAAAGGGCACTGGAGGAGATGCAGAAGGATTTTTGTTCTCCGTGCTCGGTGCTGTGCCTCTGCCCACGGCTGAAGGCAGAGATGTCTGACAGGGAGCAGTGTAAGATGAGATGTAAAGGTGCGTTCGCAGCTGATTTACAGTAACAGGAAAAAAGCACTTTACGTGCGATCCAAAATGCTGACTGAGCCTGCCCTGCAGAGCCTCTTTGGCTATATAATTACAGATCAAATATCGTGTTCATTCAGATCCTGCTGGATCAATAGCCTGCAGCCTCCCTCTGCAGCCTCACTCCCACACCTGAGCCTAAAGCCAGGTGGTCAGTGCTCCTCCTGTGACCTGCAGCGTTGAAGGGTCCTGAAGGAGCATCACAGAAAGGGCATAACAGCCAGGAGGCAAAAGGATGACCAGCATTCAGGGAGAAAAATCCATTTGCTAAAACGTTCTATTAAAAACCCACAGCCTCAGACCCAAAACACCAAGCAAAAAGCAATGACCCTTTTCCCTTGCCCCTGAGCAGTGAACTCTCAGATTCTCCAGACTCTTCTCCAACGGGCGTCTTCTCTATTAGGGCACAGTGCACACACAGCACAGCTTTTGTTACAGCAGTGAAAAATGTCCCAGGTGATTTTATAATGTAGAGGAGTCTGAGTTTAGGACCTTTTTTCTGTTGCCCTTTATTCTGCAAGCAGGTTACTTGTGGGAATAAACCTGGATGAGTGAACAGGCAGGACTACCTGCAAAAGCAGCTTTGTGTAAATGCTGTTCCTGTGCTCACTGCTGGGAGGAAATTTCTGCACCAAAGTTTTTTTTTACCTCCAAGTAAAACGATCCAGGTTTGGAAAGGAGATGTTGAACTTGGCATAGTCTAGCAAGGAAGGTGAGACCAGGTGGGCAGGGACAGGCACCACTGGTGGGGCTGGAGTAAGGTGGCTTGCTGGGGGAAGCCATGGGGGAGATCACAGTCTGCCCCTGAAACCAACGTGTCAGGTGAACCCCAAATTTCTAACATCCAGGAGGGTTCCTCTAAAAGAAAGTGAAGTAATTTCATTTGGAATTCCCAAAATGCCCCAAAGTGGAGCTGCTCCAGGCCTTGAGAAGCCAGTGTAGGGCTGAAGGAGCTGCCTGGAGCCTGCAGGGGAGGCAACTGGGGAAGAGCTCACTGTGAATTGACGCATGTTAGAGACTTTTCCAGTTCAACATTAACCATGAATTTTGGCTCCAGCCCTCCATGGGGGTACATCAGCAGGTTTAGACAGGTATCCAAGAGTCCCCTGGGGACACAGCCCTGGTTTAGCAATGAGCCCCAAAGGAGTCTGGCATTGGGGAGGATTTGCCAAGCCCCTGTAGCCTGGCTCGGCAGAGGGGCAAGGGGAGGTGAAGCTGAGAGGCCTTGCCACTGTCACTAGTCTGATCACTGTGGTGGTTTCATTACACAACACTTTCAACAAAAAAACCCTCTTAATCCTCATGCAAAGGGTCCCCAAGGTGCAGCCCCATCCCCACATGGTAACAGTCCACCCCCAGCTTGTGCCACAAACACATTTGACAGAGCCATGCTACGGAAATTTAGGAACTCAAGCCAACTGGGGAAAAAAAAACCGAAAAAACCAAGCTAAAACTGGCAAAAGCAAGTGTTATCAGCTCTCTGATCCGGCTTGCAGTGCACCCCCCCAGTGGGGTGTCCCCTCACCGAGCAGGAGGGAGCACTAGGGCACTTGGGGCTGGAGCGGTGAGTGTGCTGCTGACATCGCCACTGAACGCTTTTCCTTGCAAAACCCCAGCCAGAGGGTTTAAAGCGGCCAGCTGCCCTTCCATTAGAGGTGATAAAGCAGGAGATGGAACGATCCCAGCTCGCTTGTCAGAGCCCAGGCCAGGTTTGCCAAGCTGGCAGCAAGAGCCAAGCCTCTCTTCCTTGCACGCTGCCTTCTCCTTGGGCCAGGCTGAGCAGGTCTGGGAGCCAGGGAAATGACCACGGCTTTGGGAGCTCTCTCCTGCCATGGTCCCCTCACTGGCACCATTTTTGCCCCAGCAAACTGTATGTTCACAGTCAGCACTTACAGCATGGTAGTGTTTTAGAAATATCTTTCTTTCACATATGATTTGCAGAGTAGCATTCTGGTTTGGAGGGCAATGGGGTAGCATCCCTTTGGTGTCTGGTTCTTACTCTTTCTCCAGCAGTGTCACCCAATCCTGCTCAAAACATGGCTCGGGAGAGATTATGTGGCGACGGACGTCATCGCTGCTCACAATTGCGCACTCTGCTTTGTGCTCGTTCCCCTCCTCTTTTTTTTTCCCTGCCAAGTTATCCTAAGAGAGGCAGTTTCTGACTGGCGGTGTGAAATGTTACCTTTATCACTTCTCCACAGCACCAGCAGTATTATAGGTTGTCAGTCTAAAAAAAGCAGCTTTGTTTGACTGCGTAGAGCAGGCGCTGCACCAGCGGCGCAGAACTCGCCACATCAGCATCCAGAGGTGAAAGGGCCCCATTAGGTGCTGCACGAAGGTGTCACGGCTTGCTCTCGACAACTCTCGCAAGTCTGAGCCCATTCAGATGTTAAATGTATAAATATAGATCCACGTAAAAGGCAGCGCTGCTCAGCACAGACCCACATGCACACCTCCCTCCCCCCCCCAAGGATGTGAGCAGAAAAGTGGAGGGAGATTGCTCAGTGCTGAAACATCGCCAGTGACGCAGATCTCTAAGTGGGTCAGATGGAAAAGCGATGTTAATGAGTTTACGTGTGAAGTTTGGAAAAAAAGCCATCCAGTGATGAAGGTGAAGTGAAGACAAAGCCAAGGGTTTTTAGTGTGCTGGGTTAGTGAGTGAGCGAGAAGGTAGGAGCCTTCCTCCCCTCCCTCCAACGGGGGCTTTTTATTTCTGCACTACAGATATGAAACAGATGGGGAGAAAGGGAGGACAGGCCCAGCTGGGGATTATTTAAAAGCAGCAACAAGTAAAAAGTTTCCATAATGAAATTTGATTCTTGCAGGGAGCATGTGTGCACTGGCTCTTGACTATCTGAGGGCAGCCAGCCGAGCGCACGGTGCTCCTGTTATCTCCACACAAACCCTTCCTTCGCTGAGATGCCATTGCAAAGAGATGCATGATTCAAGGAACACCACAGAAGGCGCATCTGGATTTATGGTTGCCATATTTCAGGGTACTTGCAGTTTCAAATGGCTTCTCTGCAAAATGAAGCAAACTGAAGGCACGGATGTTAGTGTTCCCATCCGTCATCTTAAAAAGAAAGAGCTACTGCCCACCCGTCTTCTTTTCAGCAAGAGGCCACACTGAGTATTGTCGAAAGCAATAATTTTCCCTGTTAAGTCCTTCCTTTGGGATACAACATCTCTGTCTGAAGCACGCAGCAGAGGATAAAATAAACTGTGTAGCAATAGTCACGGAATCAGAACCATGGACATCATCGAGTCCACCCCCATCCTGCCCTGAGAAAAGGGATATTGCCAGCCAGAGGTCAGCTCAGGAATGGTTACTGTAGTCTTTAAACCTTCAAGGAGACTCTGCTGCTTCTGGGCAACCTTTTGAATAAGGCACCAGATACAGAAATGGGCCAACCGCTTTGGAGGACCAGAATGGTGTTCTTTTTTTCTGGACTGAAGCAGAGGTGATGCTATGGTGTGGTGGGAAGTGTTGGGCTCATCAGGTGTTCAGAGCTGTGGATCTTGGTTATCCCCAGGGTGCAGGGAGGCCTGATGCCTTCAGGGTCTGGCCAAGCAGCCTGGTCTCTGCTGGAGCTCTGTGCTCTCGCTGTTCCCATCTTCACACCCTGAGCAGCTGAGCTTACCTGAGCACAGGTGCCAGGGGTGATGTCTGGGCTCAGAAAATGCAAGAGAGACCACACACTGAGCTGCAAACAGTGCAGCCCCTGATCTGAGGGGGCAGGAGGCAGGACAAATGTACAGGTCTTGAGGTTACTGAGTGGGAATTCGCAGCTCTGCAGAGCGAGGAACGGGCAGCAGCATCCCCAATGGACAGCCCTGACATTAATGGAAAGGGACAAAGAGGAGAGGGCTGGAGGCAATGCCAGCTGCAGCCTGACAACAACCCAAGGCCCAAACTCTGCTCCTAAGGAGGAAGCACAGCCCCTCAAGAATAGAATTTCATCAGAGGAAGCCTGTACCAGAACCACGACTGATTGTCCTCCCTGGACTGGACACAGCACTGCCAAATCCCAGATGTGTCTCTGCAGGGAGCAGTGTGTGATTGCAGAGTCCCCCTGGGCTGTCCCAGGCAGCTCCAAAGGCTTTTCTGTTGCACCTTCCCACCTGGACATCCCTCAGAGACTTGGCTCAGCCCCACTCGTGCACATCCACAGGTTGCTGGGGTCTGTGGATGTAACCCACCCACTGCAGCGCTGCCTGGAGATTTTTGCCATGCTGTGGGTACACACAAGCACTTCCTGGAGCTGGGGAAGAGCTGCTCAGGGAGCCTGAAAAAAGCCTGCAGTTTTGTGTGAGCCCTGCAATGCCATCTAAAAAGCAAATGAAATCAGCACCTTTCTGAAGGGGGGAGTGCTGACTCACCTGGCGTCTGCTTCCCTGCAGACTACCTACAGCAATTTCTTTCTGCTTTTTGTATGTGCTTTGGGTCCTCTCCACCTCCTCTGCCTGTCTGCAGGTGCATGAGCACATCATTCCCCTTTTCACAGCAGCCCTGTGGGCTCCTCAGCTCAGGGCTGGGGCTGGTTCACTTAACTGCTCTCTCTGCACCCTTTATTTCACACAGCAGGGCCTCCTGTGCTTCCAGCGCCATCATTTCAGGGGAGCTAAGGGCACTCTTTATGCTAAGCTTGGACCCCTGGAGTCTCATAGACCCACAAAGGTCACTCTGCAATCTCAGAATGAAATACCATGTGGGAGTCTCAGAGAGCCATTTCCAGTGATGCCTCTGAGGGATAAAGTCATCAGCTGACTAGGGAAAAAAAATCACAGTTAAATTTCAAGAGACCTTTGGGAACAGACACTCTTTAGCAGCACTGGTGGCAGGTGCCCCAGTAAGAAGCTCATTATGTCCAATAAGTTACTCCCTGAAAAGCTCCCAGAGCTCTTATTATCTCTGGAGTGATACGCAGAAGTGGTCTAATCTCTTGTAGAGCTTACAGGAGGATTCAGCTCTTTGTTTCAGATTAATTACCTTTCTGAAAAGAAAATTCCTAGCAGAAGCCTGGAAAAAAATAGAGGGTAAATACTCAACGCAAGTGATGTAAAATTAGGGTAAAATCCTGTCACACCACGGTTTGCAGTCGGAGATCTCTAGCCTTATGCTGTCTGAAATCAGGGGAAAATTCTCTATCTCACCTTGCAGGGAAAGATCTCCCTCCAGCAGACACCTCAGCTGGATTAAAATTGTAACTAAGAGCATTTTCTGAGAAAGGAGAATAATAGCTTTGTAAATGTATGTACCTTACACCTGAAATCTCATTGACTTTGAATTAGCCGTGCATTCACAGGCCCTTTTGGTTTGATACTCTTTTGTGTGAGATTATTTATTTTATTTCCATTTCTAAGAAGCTTTGTATAATAAGGTGTTAAGCTTAAGACAGTTTAAACTAATATTTGATTGTGGAAAGGAGTAGTATCCCCGAATAAGGTTAAAAGTGGGTGCTTATAAAATTAAAAATTGTTCCTGCTCTGCTTTGGCAGATTAGACCTGTGAAACTATAATAGGATTTACGTCTCTCTCTCTCTCTGTCTCGCTCAGGTTTTAGCTTTTCCCTCGGAGGAGCAGAGACAGGTGACAGACAGCACACTCAGCCTAATGTCCAAACTCTGGGGAGCTGCACGTGAGGCTTTTGGATCAAAAATCCCTCACGGTGGGTTATTGCTTTGGCTGTAAGGAGTGAAGAGCAGCAGCTGCAGCAAAGCCCACCAAGAGATTTGCAGATTAAAGCACTAAGGCCTGAGTGTCATGGTAAAAAGTAGAGCTTTATGGGGCACCTCAGCCTGCCTGGATGTGCCTTCTGAAGTGAATAACCACTTCCAAATGCTCTGGTTGAGTGTGAGCCACAACATGAGTGAAAACTTGGATGGGTTATGGAGAGACTGTGTTGTTGAGAGCCAAAGCCCTGGCTGGGAAGAGGGGAGGGATTTGTTCTCCCCAGCATGATTACCTGCTCTCCTGATTTGCAGCGAGTCCATGGGAGGCCAAAATGATCAGAGGGATGGAGCACCTCCCCTACACGGAAAGGCTGAGAGAATTGGGATTGTTCAACCTGGAAAAGAGAAGCTTTTGGGGTGACCTAATTGCAGCCTTCCAGCACCTGACAGAGTCGATAAGAAAGATGGAGAGAGACTATTTAGAAGGGCCTGGAGTGACAGGACAAGGGGGAATGGCTTCAAATTGAAAGAGAGTAGGGTTAGATTAGATGTTGGGAACAAATTCTTCCCTGTGAGAATGGCGAGGCACTGGCACAGACTGCGCAGAGAAGCTGTGGATCCCTGCTTCAGCACCATATCAAGGCAAAGCAAGCCCTTTTCAGAGAAATGAGCTCAGGTGTTTATTTTGTGAGATAACAGCATTTAGAGATCAAACTGAGTGGTGCAGAGCTTTGATAGACTCTTCCTACAGTGTTATTTGCCTGCCCAGTACTACTCAGTGGAAATAATCTAAGATTTTCGGTACTGCCCTGAACTGATTTTAGAATCAGTACAGCAAACGTGGCTCCCCATTTCCAAAGCCCCCGCAGTAGTGAGTGAGAGGGCTTGCAGACTGTCTGTCTTGAAATACCTTCCTCTCTAAAACACCTCCCAGTGCCTGCTGTGTTACTGTGTCCCCAGGGCTGGCTTCCCAAAAAGGCTGGCAGGACACAAGCAGTGTGACACGGAGCCCAGAGCGAGGTCTGTGTGCCCATGGGTGACCGCCCTGCCCTGCTCTCGGCTCGGCTGGAGCTGAGGGCTCAGAGACCGTGTCAGGAGAACAATTTGGCTGTGCAAGTCCTGGGCAGTGAGTGCAGCTTGTTTGCACAGCAGATTTTATCATCCTGCGATGCCTTTGAAGTCTGTGGAATGGGACAGGTGATGCAATCTCTCCTAATTAGCAAAGTCCAGAGGGAATGACCAGCATTAAAGTCTCCAGGTAACACTCTGGTTTCTGTTTCCTCCCCGGCTTTCTGATTGTTGGGATGCAGTGGAAAGGCCTGGAAGGTATTAAAGGCACTGCTGCTCCTGGCTGCTTACCCTGCCAGGCAGAGCATGAGGTCAGATATTTCTTTGGATGCCAAGGGACAGGAAGGACTCCCTGATGCACTCTGACACCAGGCCTTTCCACAGCTCAACTTTTGGTACGTGCCACCCATAATAACCAGCACCTCCTGAAGCCCAGGGAGGGTTAAAAGGAAGTCTGACCCCAAAAATTCTTCCTTCAGAAAGCAGTGACCTACAGTGAGTAATGCCAGTGGAAAGACGCGCAGGCAACGTCAAGAGAAATGTGATATAAAAAAATTATGACAGCTGAGAAGGATCCAGAACAGGCCAGTGCTGGAGATACTAGAGCAAACAAGATTGTTTCAGGCACACAGGAAGCATGAAGCTTGGCAAGGGTTGTTGTTGAACTACAGGTCTGTAAACGAGCTGACTGGGCTATTTAAAAGGCTAAGGACGCTGCAGAAGATGTTTGGAGAAGTATTTGCATGATAAGTATATAATTTTCAGATAAAAAAAGCTGAAGCTTCATCAGGAACTGAGGTACCAAAAGAAGGGAACTGGCCCAAAGTAATATATTAAATAAAAAGTTGTAAGTACCCAAACTTTTAAAAGTGTCCCCAAGGAACTGGATAATGTATTATGTCTATAAATTGTACCTATGAAAAAACAGTGGTTAAGTCTTGGCAAAGGGATAAAGAAATGTAATAGCTAAAGTGATAACAAAATATGCAATCTTTTCTTAAAGTGTGGCATTTTGTCACAGAACCAAAGAAAAAAAATCTTGCACTCACTGGCAGAAAGGATGCCATTGTGACTGTACAGCATAGGGAATCTGACTGCAGGCTCAGGAAAACTGGGTGAAAGGGTAGTTAAAATATAGCTATTAACAGCACATATTTGCTCAGCATAAATCATAGAATCACAGAATGGTTTCGGTTGGAAAGGACCTCAAATATCATATAGTTTCAGGTTCTCCACCTGGGGCAGGGACACCTTCCACTACACCAGGTTGCTCCAAGCCCCATCCAACCTGGTCCTGAACACTTCCAGGAATGGGGCATCCACAACTCCTTTGGACAACCTGCTCCAGTGCTTCACCACCCTCATGGTAAAGAATTTCTTCCTAATATCCAGTCTAAACCTATTCTGTTTCGTTTTAAAACCATTCCCCCTTGTCCTGTCACTCCATGCCCTTGTGAAAAGTCTCTCTCCATGTACACGCAGAGCTTCGGTACATCTGGATTCTTCCACCAGATGAACCATGAGCAGCTAAAGTGACGATGCCAAGCTGAATTTTAGAAGGGCTCTGACTGAGATCCCAAGGAGAAGACTTTGGTTCACCAAGATATTGGTAGGTGAAAAGTGTGACAACAATACGCACCAGAACCAGTGATGGGACAGGTGGCAAAGATAAAAAATTTAATGGAATCATCAATATGGAGGGGCAATGACATCTGAGGAGGAGGCAGAAGAAATCCATGGATCCAGATGGCCAGTAAGCTCCATCCCAAACTATTAGGAAAGCAGGCATTTGACATTGCCTGCTTGGCAGCCAGGCTTTCGGATCAGTCTGCACACGAAAGCAGGGGCCATGAGACTGAAAAACAGCTGAAGCTGCAGGGATAGGCAAATTAATCCAGGCAATAATTGATCTGTTAGCTTAACCTCAAGAGTATGACAAGCATTTGACTAATTTTGAAGGGAGGAATAATGCAAGACATAGAGTTTAATAGAAAATGGTATAAAATGCCATTTTATAACCAGGGAGGTTACAAAAAATAAATCTGACCTGTCTAATGCAATGTATTTATTGTAAAAATAGCTGAGGTTACAGACAAGAAAATACCACGGATCACATCTCTCTGGCCCCCTCTCCAGTAATAAGTGGAGGAGTGGATTGCTAGGAATTAAGAGGGCAAGGAGTAGCTCAAGGATGAGATGCCTACAGATGGTTCTGAAAGTCCTCTCCATCAGCAGTTGTAGCTTTTACACTTCAAACAAAGACCCAGACACCCTCACATGGATCCTTATGTTGGGGGGAATTAGATGCTGTGTGGTCACCGTCTCTGGTGGACTCACACGCTGTCACATCCCCCTCTGTGGCACTGGGGACCTCCCCAGCCATGTGGTCCCAACTCACACAGCCTTCGGTCCATGGGAGGTTCTGCTTCACAGACGTCACATCATCCCTGGGAAAGAAAATATCCAACGGCTAATTAAAATTTCCTGGCGATGACTAAACCCACAACGACCCCTCTTCAGTTATTCCAATGGTTATTAATTAATCTCACTATCATCATGGCAGAGCTTCAGCCACTGCCTTTTTACCAGATGGTCACAAAATGCAGACTCTGCTTGCCACTAAGGGGAAGGGCAAGCTTTTACCCTCCTGGAAAACTCACTCCATGCCAATGGCTGGGCTTGGCAGGAGGACACTGGGCTGAAGTGAGCACTGCCAGCACCCAGGCTGAGAAATCGGGTTGGCACCAAGAGGATCAGCATCACTCTGTGCCTGGCCAGGCGCTTCCTCTGACGTCCTCTCCTCTCCCTTCCCCTCCCACAGGTTTCCCTGCACACATGAGCAGCAGCCATGGCTCCACTCTGCCTTGGGATTGATTATTTCTCTCTCTCTATGGTCCCATCCATTAATGACGCACGTTGATTCAAATGCTATTGCTTTTTACTTCTCACCCTCTCCCTCTCTTTCCCCCCCACCCTCCATTCCCACTATTTTTATGACGCATGAAGTCAAGGTTGTCATTATTCTATATTTGCATGGATTAAGCTGCCTTCATCATCTATTAGCTTCCAAGTGATAAGAGCCCACATGCAGGCTCCCTCGTTATGTATGCTGCCTCTGCCCGCCGTCCCTGATTACTTCTGGCCCAAATTCCAGCTCTAGGAGCCAAACGTCTGTCTCAGGCAGAAATGCCTCAAAAATTATTTTTTTAAGATGTCCTTTTCAGAAAAGGAGATACGTTTTCTTCCACATTTGTTTTCTTCCGCGTTTGTCTGTCTTGGCTGCTTCTTTCTGCATTACCAAACTGTTCAAGGTTTCCTCTCAATTTTTCATGTTTTCCTTTCTGGCCCAGGAAGATGTGAGTTGAAGCAACTTGATCTACCTGTTGATCTCCTTTTATTTGCATGCTTAACATGTCAGATACCTTGGGGGGTGGTTCTCAGGTCTTCTACAGCAATTAATATCTTAACTTCCCACTTAAAAACACTTCCTGCTATTTACTCTGCTTGTTGGTTTAAAGTAAGATTTTAAAAATAAAAAAAATATAGACTGTCGTGGAAGAGGAGTTAGAGAGATGGGGAAGCCCGGGAGAACAGACAGATGATTGGTAGAAGAGATCCATTTGTGGGTTGGTGCCTGTGTGTGGTTGGAGAATTTTGGATTTCCTGCCTCCTCACCAGACTCGAGGTGGAGCTGCCTGGTGTGCTGGAGCTCCAGTCAGGAGTTTGCAAGAGCTCAGTATCGAGCAGGGGCTGCAAGTGGTTTTCTCATCAAACCCTGGCCTGCTGCTGCTTCCATTTATGGGTATTTCATGCAACTAAACGATGGCTTTGAAGCTGATGATAAAACAGCTTTTCCTTTCCTTACTGCCTATGCAAGCCAGTCAACCAATTCCATTGAATTTCAGCAGCCAGGCAATGCCACATGGACCTGGAGGAAAACAGCAAGTGCCAGGCACCAAAAGGCCAAGGTCAGCCAGAAAAAAGGGTGAAAATATCTCCTTTATTCTCTCTGAGCTTGATGTCTGCACACAACTGTGCCTTTCTCTTCTGTCCTGCTGTGCCCTGGGCTGTCTCAGTCCCTTGGGGCAAAACTCACCGCCAGGGAGGTCCAAAGACCACAGAATAGCCCAAAGAGCCACAAATAGAGTGTGACAACTGCTGCCCGGGGGGTTCACTTCTGATCTCCTTGGGGTGTAGGGCAGGGACTTTATTTCCCAAGCTGGGGGTGGGAAGGAGGATCAAAACACGTTCACAAGTAGTGCCTCACTCCCTTAAACCTGGAGGGGAAGATCAGACACAGGGCAGGGCTAGCATGAGGACGGTGTTCTGCCTACATGTTGCCATGTATTTTGTTTTCAGAATGAAAATGGATTACTCACTGAAAAAAAAAAAGGACGTTTTAGGTCAAATGAAACTCTTTTCAAATTTGAACTGGAGAAGTGCAGAATTTCTCTGCTAAAACAATCCAGAGGGAAAAACAAAATCAGAGCTAAAAAACCTCAGAGCATTGTTGGGTGCTTTCAAAATTTTAAACATCTGACTTCTCGTTTTCCAGCCATGTTTTGTTGATCAAATGTGATTAAACCATGACTTAAAGGTTACTAAGACATAAATAAAAAACATAAAACAGCTTCCCCAGCAGAAGTCTCTTTCTTTGCCTGAGAAAGTGGGAGAAGGCAGCTCAATCCCTATCACAGCTGGTGATTTAGGTGAGAGCCAAAGAAGTTTTCTCTGCTTTTTGGGGTGTCAGGCAGGCACAGGTAGGCTCACCCTGCCAACATCCTCAGATTTCCTCTCTCTGTTTGGGCTTTAGCTGTTTTGCTGTTGTTGCCACAGCTTTCTGACCAGCTCCTGTGTGTGCTGTCCATGCAGACATCGCTGCCGACACAGGGAGAACGTGCTTCTTCCCCCAGTTCCCACAGCACTGCTTCTGTCATTTGTAAAAATATCTGTACCCCACAGGAATAAAATCCCCGAGGAAAGGGCAAATGGACTCAGGCAATCCAGGATAAGGAGGTCTCTGTGTCAGGGAAAGCAGGATGGAAATGATTTTTGGAGCATTTTGGGAACCCTACGCTGCTGACATTGCAAAACCGAGGGACTGAAAGGGCACCAGGATTGAGGGATGGTGAGGAAATGGGGACGGAGGGAGGGTATTTAAGGTTTCAACTGCAGAAAGCATGAGGCTGTGCAGAATATTTTTCACTGGGACACTGAAAAACACTTGTCCTTTGAAGCAGCTCCTCGTGTGAGGAGTCCCTCGGAGTTTGCCTCCACTCTGTTCCATGTCCCCGTGCAGCCCTGTCCCTCCCTGCGGGAGGCTGGGGGAAAATCAGTGGCTGTCACTTCTAATGCCACTCGAGGAGCGACTAATGGAAATCTGCTTTGCATCGAGGGAGCACTACGGGACCCGATCTCCCTGTCTGGCCTGCTGCAGCAATTACATCTATATTGTCATATTTAAGTGGTACAAATGTCTCGGAGCGTTGCTAAGAGTTTCGCCCATGCAGTTAATGACATCAAGCAGCCAAATGCCTTCATTCAGAGGGCAGGCAGCCACGTGGGATGGAGAGAACTGCTGAGGCACCGAAGAAGCACAGCGTAGGTCTTCCTGATCCTCCTCATAACATGCAAAAATATGGAAGCCCAGCCTCCAAAATAGCAATGGGTGACACCAAACATTCTCCCAGCTCCCACATTTTCCTTGTGGGTTAATTCCTGCTCCTTTCACATCCCTGTCCTCTCCTGAGCTACCGAAGGACACAAACTCATCTCATTTTGAGCCAGCATTTTTTTCAGCATCTCCTTGCAAAGCCTCCCTCTCATTTGTCTCTGCACAAGAAGGGGACGAAAGGGAAGGTATCTGTGACTGGATCCACGGCTTTGAATCAAAATGGTTTGCCAGATGTCCATAACAGGGCAGCAGCAGAGAGCTGGCTGGACAGGCTAACACTGGCAGGACCTAAGGACAGTTCAACATACACCCAAATTCAGTGTATAAATCCTCTTTTAAAACTCTAGAATAACAGCCTGAAATGTATTTGACATCTTTTTGGAAACCTCTTCTATCTGGAGAGGAGCAAATGCCTGAAAAGCATTTGCTGATTGCAGATACTGATTTGCATTCTGGGGCCTGAAAGTTTCCTAGAATTTAAAAATGTAGATGGCAAATAAATCCAGAATATACTAGCCAGACTCACATCAGTTTTTTATATGTTGAGTTTAGCAACACCAAGAATTTTTCCTCTTACTGCAAAACTGTCGTCTGCTTTTAAGGCCTAGAAAAGTGTGTCCTGTGCAGGCAGGAGGGTAAAACCCTGGCAGGTTGTGATACTGCCTCAATTCCTGCCAGCTGAGTGTGGTCCAGGTGAGAAGGAGAGAGTGAGGAAGGGAGGAGAGGGGCTGCAAGGACCTCCTTGCCATCTCTGCTGCATCCAATGCTGGGTTTAAATGCTGGGGATTAACAAGAGCAGGAGAGCTTTTGCGTTTTGGGTCACTGCCTGAGGGAAGCAGTGAATCAACTCTGCATTTCTGCAGAGGATGGGGACAGTGGGCAATTAGATCATGGCTTATCAGAAGTAAAAGTCAGTTTCCAGAAAAGCAGAGTGTAACATGGATTCAAGCTGTCCGTTAATTGAAGAGGCTGCGTTTAAGCCACAGATAGGACTGCATTTAGTGAAGTAATGCTAAAAGAGAGAGGTGGAGTCAGAGTAGGATAGCGTAGTGCGGGGCGTAGAGATGCTGGGTTAACATAAAAACTAATAAAAACCACAATATCTGAGGGCTCCAGGTCAGGCTTCAAGCCTGTGCAGCGTGGAGCAGACACTGAGGAGGAGGAGGCCTCTAATTCAAAGGCAGAACTTCTTCCCAATCAGGTGCTGAACATGTTTGCTCCAAGCTGTGGCTGCCCCATCCCTGGAGGTGTTCAAGGTCAGGCTGGATGGCGCTTTGAACAACCTGGTCTAGTGGAAGGTGCCCTGCCCATCACAGGGGACTGGAACTGGGTGATCTCTAAGGTCCCTTCCAACCCAAACCATTCTATGAATCCATGAACTAACACGGACCTGAGAGCTTGGCACGGCACCTTCTCAAAGCCTAGAGAAAATGATGGCCTGATGGACTGGCAGGCCTTCCAAGTGGAGATAACACATTTTACTAGCAATCTAATTGCCATTTGTGTCTTTTTAATAACCAAGAAATTTCTGCTTTCTGCCCCAGCTCTGGGGCAGAGCTGGAAGCACTTCTGGCTGTGAGGAGCAGCAAATCTTCAGGGTGGGCTGACACGTGTACCATCTCCATTCTCCAAGATCAAGAAAGACAGACAGCAGTATTTTATCCAGCTGGGGCAGAAAGAACCCTCTGCTTTGCAGCCTCAGTTCACATCAGAGCCGCTCAGCCTTTCGCATTGTTTAAATGAGAGGACTGTGCACGGCTCACCAAAAAAGGCAGATAGATGCTGCTTTGAAGAGCTCACATTTGAAGCCAGGATCTCCTGACTCATTCTCACACACTGTACCTAGGAGCACTTTAATCCTCGTGGCACTTCTTGCACAAAAGCAGCATCTTCCTCAGTTGCACCCTATGCTTCCACGGGCAGGCAGCACAATGCACTTTAAAGCGAATAAATAAAAACGGATTGCCAATTCTCGCCGCTCCTAGATGGCAGTGGACAATCCAAAATGAGGTTACTCTTGTTTCCAGCTTTCTCTTCTGGCAGATTTCTCACAGCAGGGCCACAGCTCAGGCACAGGACCAGGCACAGCAGTGCCCTCCAGGATGAGTCACGCCAGCTCCAACTCTAAAGGGGGTGGAACTCTGTGCTGGAAGTAAAAGAAGAGGTTGTAAACTTCAGAGCGTGAGTGTGGAGGATTCAAATCAGGGTCAAGTCAGAGAAAATTCACCTTCCTTTCAATTAGATCATGAAAGCCTCAAGCACCCTGCAAAGTCTCCCTCGGCTTGCTGCCCTTATTCTTCTCCAGGAATGAGAGCTCTTCCAAGCTGCCCTACAGCCCATGGAACAATTCATTGCCTCTGAGGCTGCATGATAGGGAAAAGCCACAGCAGAATAGCTAACGTCAAAAATTGTTTATTTTGAGTTAAGGATCAAAGGATAATTTAAATTGGAAGGGACCTCTGAAGGTCATCTGGTCCCATCCCCAGCTCAGAGCAGAGACAACTTCTCAGTTAGACTGGGTTGCTCAGGGCATTGTGCTCTTTGTTTGTGGCTGTCTCCAAGGATGGAGATTTCCCAGCCTTTTTGGACAGCCTCTCCCTGTGCAGAGCCTCTCTCATGTTAAGCTCGTTGGAGTTTTCCTTCACATGTCTTGTTCCTGCTGTGAACATTCAGAACGGACTTGTATCATACTCATACATTCTATTAACACAACTAAATGTTATAAATATAAATATTATTAAAGGGATGTAAGCATATTATTAGATTTATATGATATCAACAAAATAGCAATAAAACAAGAGTAAATAAAATAAAATTGCCAATATTGATTTTAATTAATAAAATTGTTTTTGACAGAGTAACAAATGGATACTAAACTTTTCCATTTGACATCCCTGTCATTTTATGTTCTGTTTTGGTTTTCTTTTTTGTATGTAAGTTCAATCACATCTCTGTTGCAAACTGAGAGCCTGTGAGGGGATTCAAAGGCCAACCAGAGGAAGAGAGCAGTAGTGGTGAATTATACTACACTGGAGAGATTATTGATTTATGAGGCCCTTTTGAAATATTAATCAATCATGACAATGTCTCTTTCTCCTTCAGTCAGACATTATAATTTTTGTTCAAAAACAAGAGGAAGCTAGGAATCCCAGAATCTTCAAGGTTGGATGAGACCTACAAGATCATTGAGTACCACTGTCACCGCAGCACCACCATCATGACCCCAAAATTGCGTCCCCAAGTGTCACAGCCATGGTGGGGGCACAGGGCAGGGCATGGTGTGTGTCACACTGGGCAGTGCTTGTGGGGCATGACAGGAACCTGGCGCTTGAGCAAGCAGGATGTGTGTGGGGTGTGCAGGGCACTGCTGTGAGCTTTGGATGTACTGGAGGGGCTGGGATGTCCAGAGCTGCAGTTGGCAAGGCCACCTGAAAGCCTCTGGGTAAGGACTGAGGGACAAACAAATGGAGTGGGTGTCATTGTGGGAGGCTGCTCGTGGCCACCCAGCCAGGATGATGACACCGACAAATGTTTAAGGGACCAAGGGACAGCTCCAAATCAGCCACCCTTGTCCTTGTGGGGCAATTCACCTTGCATAGTGCTCACTGGGAACACCACACAGCTGCTCCAAACAGCTCCAGGAGATTCCCTAAACATCTGGATGACAACTGCTTGGTACAGGGACTCGGGGAGCTGACTCGGAGAGGAGCCCTCTGTGATTTGTTGTTTGTCCCCAGAGAGGCTCTCGTGGCTGCCGTGGGGATTGTCTCGGCCCCAGCGACCACACAGCGCCAAGTTTCAGATCTCTGCTGCTTTGCCTGCACCCGTCTGGCTCCCGAGATGGACCAGGCACAGGTGAGTGTGGTTGGAAAAGCAGCATCTTTTAATAATGTGTTCACAGCAAAGCTGTTGTCCCCAAAACAGATTCTTTCACCCTACGTGCAAGAAGCCAATCCTCACACAGAGTTCAGGTATTTCCTTTATTTACAGTTCTGCACAGAAAGAGGTGCTGGGTGGAGAATCCACAAAGCCAGCACAGCTGGCTATCTAAAGTTTTTACTATTTATACATTTTAGCAAACAAAGACATTCATGTTCATAGTTATATGGTTCTCTTATTAATTTCACCTATTATTTATTTTTAAAATTATTATTAATTTTTATAGTCTGTCTAAATAATTTGATATTACATTTATATTATAGGCAATATATAATGTTTTATATCATGTATTATATATTATATATTATATAGTTATTATGAATATTTATTACTTATATGCATTATAAATATTAAATAATATAGAATATTTAAATTTGCATTTTATAATAGTGTTATGTTTTGCTATTTTTTAAATACTAATGTAATAATTTCTGTTATTATTAGCTAATATGGTTAACCGTAATTTATTATTCACTAATATGAATATCTTAATATTTTCTTCTATTGGATATAAGATTCCCTTCCTTCTTCTGCTAACTAGTCTTTCTCTGCTCTCAGTCTCTTCTTTTGAAGAGTTTCCTGGTTTCTCACTCGGTTTCTGGGGTCACCGGGCTGGGAATTGGTGGTCCCTGTCTCCCCATGCCAGAAGTACCTTTTCCCCAGTCTGAGCCGATTTCAGCACAGTTGCTGAGTTGGCTTTATGAGTTTCTGCCTCGTCTGGGGAGTTCTGTCAAATGTCCTTGTGCCCTGTCAATCCTGCGCCTTGGTGTCCCCTCTGAGCAAGAGCTCCTTCTCCCCAGGCTTTGTGCACCTGCCCTTAGCTCTGACACCACTGGTGCTTCTCAAGCCCTAAGCCTCAGCCAGCCCATTCTCCTGACAAGGAATTGATGTCCCTGACACCTGGACATCAAGCAGGGGCAGCAGATCAGGCACTGCAGCGCCCCCCTGAAGTGGGATGGGCATTTCTTAAGGGGAGCTGCCCGAGGGCCTGGGCTCCCCGCTGGGAAAAGCAGGAGAAGCAGCTGAGCCAGGCAGGCAGCAGGCTCTGTTCCCTGCCTCTGGCACCTGCTCCTCGAAGGCAGGAGAAGTCCCGTGCTCAAACCAGGCCTCTCAAGGGAAAGGCACCGGGAGCCTGTCTTCTGCAAAAGCTCCCGCTCTTTGCTCCGTGTCTTCTTCTACACTCAGCTCAAAGCAGCTCAGTTTGTCCTACACATCCTCCTCCAGCAGCAAGGGCTTCACCCTGGCACTGTGGGTGCTCACGTGTTCCCAATTGCCCTGCGTGAGCTCTTTGTCACTGTCATTTGCCTGACTGGGCTGCATGGAGGGTCTGCTACCACTGCCTTGTGTACTCCTGGCCAGTGGTGTCTTTCTCTTCGGAAAGCTCTTGGCCAGTGGAGTCCTCCTGGTCAGACAGTTCTGGGGAGCTACCAAATTTTGCTTGGGACAGCCCTTGCTCCACACATTCTTCCCAGTCAGAGAATTCTTGGTAACTGAAGGCTTCTCCCAGGGACAGCTCCTGCTCACTACACTCATCCCAGGTGCAGAGTTCTTCAGAGCTACTGACATCTCCTTGGGGGAGCTCTCGCCCAAGAGACTCTTCCCAGTCGGAAGCTTGGTAGCTCCGAGTATCTCCCCACTGGGAAAGCTCATGGTCCTTGTCCAATTCCCACTCTTCCTCAGTGTTGGGGTAGATGAAATAGAAAAGCATTATAGATATTATTGCCTGGCAAGAGATGCTGAGAATATGGAAACTATAAGCGAGATTGAAATGAAGACAAGCTTTGAGATACCAAACCCCAGTTACTGAACAACTGGAAAACAATGGTGTGGCCACTGAAGGTAATCCCCCTTTTGATTAAACAATACCCTCTGCTTGCAGACAGGTCCAAGGGTCAGAGCAGACCCTACCAACTTGGCAGAGGGTCCAAAAAGCAGTTTTTAGAGTTTAAAAATATAACGCTGTATGGTAATGCAATGACTCTCATAGGCTGTATGTAAATAACATAGGATTTGTAGCTTGTTCTAGATCGGTTAATGAAAATTAGAATATTCAGCACAGAAGATGATTTATTGTATTGTAAACGGCAACCACGACATTTTTCAATCTTCTTTCTTCTCTACCCTTGCTCCCTCTCTTACCTCTCTGACCTGCTCTGAGCTGTGTCTGGCAGCTCCTGGCAGGTCCCCTACACCCACGCCCTTTCACAATAAACTCCATGCTCTAAGACCTCACTTCAGAGATCTCTCGTCTCTGTCCCCACTGTCCGAAACAAAACCGGGGACAAATCCCACACCTCAGTCTCTGACGGGGGCAGGACTGAGCCACCCACTGCCCCTACCAAGTGCCCACTGAGGGCCTGGTCTTCCAGCCAGCTGGGCAAGGGGCTGGGTGGCTGGGAGTTGGGGTTCACTTTGTCCTCTCCCATCTCTATTTTGCTGTAGTGCACAGGGATCCCGGGAGCTGTTTCCTTGTGAGACAGCAGCTCTCCTGGGACCGGCCACCCTAGGGCACAGCACGCACCTGTGTCACAAAGTGCACACCCAGCACACCCCCAACAACTGACCCCACTGGAACTGGCACGGAGCAGCCCCAGACATGGGTACTTGTAGCCCCTGATGTGCCCAGAGCCCCAAGAGGCTTTGGACATGTCCCACACGACAGCCTGAGCCCCACACTGCAGAGCCCTGGCTTTGGAGGGTGAGCTATTCGGGGCACTCCCTGGGCAACTTATTTCAATGCCTATAACTACTCTGATTTTTTTTTTTTCCTAATATCTAATATGAAACAGAGAACTTCTCAAAAATTGTCAAGACAAGGGAAGACCTGGAAAAGCTGGGAAGGAAGTTTTTCCCTCAGCTCCCAGGTTGGGTTGGGTCTCCCACCTCCTCACAGGAGGAAAAGGGCAGGTTAAGTCAGCATGAGCACAGATGAAAGGTCTGAGAAAACTCTCCTGTGAGGGTTAAGAGAGATTTTTCTCTCTTACTATTTGCTGCATGCACTCATTCTTTCGATGGACTGCGTTCATTAATACTGTGCAGTGTCACAGTTAGAAAACAGTAAGAGGAATTGGGAGAAGGAGCAGACGGTATTGATAGAGATTGCAACCTCCCAGGGAGGCCCTTAAACAACCTAATGAAACAGCCCATGTAAAGAAAGGTAAAACATTCCCATGAATGGCTGTGAGACGGGTAAGAAGCAAATAACTACTTTTTAAGCTAGGTTACTACAATAAAGAAGAGGGAAAATAAAGAAATTGAGGCCAAACTGAATTTGCTTTTCCAGTCACAGCCAAAAAATGAAAAATTTCATTTGGAGTTATTGCAAAATGCTTCACTGCCTCCAAAATAGGACATTTCATTTGTTGAATTATGTCACTCTTTTTAACCCCTCAAAAGGTGGCCTGTTTTGGGCAAAAATAAATTCACAGAAGATTCTTCAAATTATAGTTTCCACCATGTTTATTCTCCACAAAAAGCAATTCTCATCTTTGCTCAACAAAGGCCTGGGTATGGAGGGGTGAAGACATAATTTTGTGGCTATTTAACACAGTCAGTTTTTAACATTCTACACGAGGTGGCCAAAACTGGAGCTGATGAATGAAGAGAGAACATTGAGAACATTGTAGGTCATGGTTGAGAGCCATGAAGTCACAAGACTCAATTCCAAGCATTCACTGAGCTCTAGCAGGTCCCTGGAGCGTGCACAGGGAAACTTTATGTGAAATTAATAATACTGAAGTGATTTATTCAGAGACAGAGTAAGGAGAGGAAATGCTTTTGTCACTGTACATGTTCAGTATGGCTGAGCATGCCAGAGACTCTGTGCAGTCCAAGTTTTATCTTGATAGATGTCTAAAATATACAAGAGCTAAACTTAGCCTTCCCCATGCGGTATGGAAATGTAGGAAATTCAGGTTTAGTGGATTAGTGTGGAGCAACAAACAATGCAGCGAAACAGTACCTTGGGGCTGGGGGCCTCAGGGACAGAGGTGGTTAGATGTAAGACATGAGAAAATAAACTACTTTTGCTTTTGTTTTCTGTTGCAAAGGGGAAAAAGTATCAGGTAGAAATTGTGAATGCCATTGTATGTTGATAAGATTTGGAGATGAGAGACTGTCCCCCCCACCAGGGACTAAGTTTCCCTTTGTACATGGCCCTTTGTTCAGCCCCATCCCGATCCCCATCCCCAAGCCCATCCCCATCCCCATCCCCATCCCCATCCCCATCCCCATCCCCATCCCCATCCCCATCCCCGTTGGGTGTTATTAATAGGCAGGGCAGTGAAACGTGCACAATCCAACATTAGCTTAGCAGAGACAGCAGAAGCAGCGTTTGTATGACAGCTCACCATCGCTCTAAGTGATTTGTTTAGATGCGTAAACAAGTAGCTAGTAACCAATCTACTGCTTGGATGTAGAGAGGTAAAAAATGTATAAGTAACCTTCTGATCTGTAATAAACGGCTTTCACCTGATCACATTGGTCTGCGTGTGATTTGCCTGAGCCTCCGCGACACATCCACATCCCATCCCCATCCCCACCCCATCCCCATCCCCATCCCCATCCCATCCCCATCCCCATCCCCATCCCATCCCCATCCCCATCCCCATCCCCATCCCCATCTCCATCCCCACCCCATCCCCATCCCCATCCCCATCCCCATCCCCATCCCCATCCCCATCCCCATCCCCATCCCCATCCCCATCCAGTGCCACACAAAGGCTGAGGTTCACCTGGGAATTCCCCACTCCAGACCTGCCAAGAGCACAGGGACAGCCTGGATCTCCCTGTGCCCCATCCAGGGTCCTTGCCTCCTTCTGGCCATGCTGTTTTTGTAAACACTAACTTCAGCAGCTGCTTTTCCACTGCTCTTCAAACCAGTGAAGCCTTGGCAGGAAAGAAGGCACTGCTGGTTAATCTATCCAGAAATATTCTGGCACTCCACGCTTGCTGGTATGGTTAAAACAGCAGCTGCTGCTCCTTCACAGTTACACCAGTGTAAAAGTGCTCCCAGCAAACACAGCTCATTTCTGCTTGGGCAGGAATAACTCCCCAGCAGGCAGCAGCTTTCCTTACACCTGTGGTGTTTGGGGTTTCTCTGAGATGGTGACCCCTGCAGAAAGCCCACCTGGAGAAAGGGAAGGTGGTCCCACTGCAGAGGACAGGGAGCTGTCAGGGCAATGAGGCACAGGTCATGCAGATCTGTGCCTAACTCCAGCATGCAAAACCTCTTGGGGAAGATCCCACCACACAGAGAGGGCTCCCCATTGCTGTTTGTCACTGTGATCTCAGAAAACACACTCATCCCATACAGGAAGGTGCATAAAAGTGACAGAGCCTGCAGAGCAGACACCTCTCTGTTGAGGGAGACTGCTCTTGCCCACCTGGCTCAGGGCAACCAGCTCAGCTCCCTGCCAGCACCAGTGTGACCCAGCATGGCACCCAGCAGGATGCATTTGTTCTCTGCCTGCTCCCAGCTCGGTGAAGTTTTCCCTGCAGAGTTAACCAGGATTTATAAATTTCCCGATAGACAAATTGCTTTAGGAAGCTGAGCTTGGTAATTGGCTGGTGGTGACTAATCACTGCCTGATTACAGAGTAGCAGTTCCACAGGTATGAATCAGAACCTGCAATTGTCAACCCTCCCCCAAAACAGGGGCTCTTTCTTTCCTGGTTTGATACAGTGGAGCCATTGTGCGCCAGTGACAGTTCACTCCTCACACTCACCGAAGGGAAATATAATTACAGGGCATTCAGGGGAAGGAGAAAGGGATCAATATACAGAAAAAGAAATAATTATATACAAAGGCACAACCCCTGCAAAGAGAGACATTTCTGAAATCTCAGGGAGTAGGGGAAGAATAGTCCGTTTCAATTTCGTACCTCTGTCTGATATTGGTATCTACAAATGTTTTTCTATCTTAGAGCAAATCTGTCTCCAGAAGAAGCCCCTTAAAGGAGGATGCTTTTTCCCCAGTCTAGGGATCCACAAAGGAGCACGAAACCACCTTGGTTTTCAGAGCATCTTCCTCTCCTCCACAGGAGAATTTCACTGCCTCTTCCCTATTCCAGGCACTGTGCCAAAAAGGCTGAGGGTGCCAAGACAACATTTCCTCAAAAGCATTTATCCATTTGCTGAAGCTGAGTTTGCAAACCGTGGGCTCCTGCTTCCCATGGGGGCTCTGGGGCAGGGGAATAGCAGCCCCCATCAGTGATCCCTCAGAGTGGCTTAGTTCCCATCCAGGGAACCCAAATCCTCATCTGGCTGTGTCAGACACTGACAGGCAAAGCCAAGCATCTGCCTGCCAGGGATGGGGGGCTCAGAGGGAAAGAGAGAGGAGCAAAATCCACCCTGCACCCAGCCAGCTCCTGCCTTCACTTTGGGAACTGGGGAAGCTGGCATGGGAGGCAAATGGAAGAGGTCACAGCTTGGCATTTTGCGATGTTTCCCCCTGGAAAGGGGATAGGAGTAGTCATTGCCATCCAATTTCCCATGTGTATACAGAGAAAGGGATGTTTAAAAGTCTAAAATGCACCCTGTGAGTAGGCGGAGCTGGATATTTGAGTGCTAAGCTGCACTTCTTTCAGGACTTCTGCAAATGCACAGAGAAGAGAGAGTCGTGGAGACATTAACTGTAAAATGTGTTTTAGGAACACTCTGCTGTTCAGATATTAACTACAAATGCTGAAATGAGCATGTCAGCTCCCTGCTTCATTTTTTTTTTAAAGCACATAAACTTCTCTCCACTTGGAAGGAATAAAACCCTGTGCATACCCTCATCTGCAGATCTTTGTGCTTGCCATCCTGGAACTGCCACCCTGGGATTACCATCCAGGAGCCCTGCGAGAGCTAATGAAATTTTAATCCCCCCGTACTCAGCGCATATGTACATAATGAATGTTTGCACATACACACAGCTCTCTGTCACCCGAAAGCAGCAACATTCACCTCCCACAGACACACGTATGTGTTAGTCAGTGCTGTGACTTCCTGCTCCAGGCCATTAGAGCGTGTCCATATTCCAGATCCGAGCCCTGTGACTCGTTTGTTAATTGACAGACAAGCCGGCGCTTCATCACACTCAGCCTCATGTGCTGTCAATAACTGGTGCTTTGTCATGCAGTGCTAATATTCCTACCCAAATCCATATGCAGTTCCTGTCTCTCTCTGTCAGAGGGATCAACCCCACAACTGGCATTTCAGTAATTCCCCCGCAGACAGGCAAGAGGAGGATTTTATAGCTGAGCTTAAACAAGTTTTTTCTTCATTGAAGTTATTACTTTGTACAATTTGGTTCCTTCTTCCTGTGCTTAGGGCCTTCATATATATTTTTTTCATGTGTGGATACCTGAAACTTGAGCTTTAAAACTGCATTTGGTATCTTAAAATAATCAATCTGTTCTTCATAATACCTCAGTCCCGAGGAACTTCTGTTGAAGCTGAGTGATGCATTTCCAAAATTCAGGTTGTTTATTAGACAGTGCAGCTAATAAAGGCTGGCTTCCTATGAATTTTATTAAACAGTCTCACACCTCCTGCCAAAATAATCACAGTTCATCCTTAGCCCTATTTCCCACCTAAATCTCTGTCTGTACCTAGCAAAAGGCTTTTTGTGAGGGTTTTTTTTAACAACAAATGCACAGACAGTTCAGTGAGATCTGAACGCCAAATGGCACACACACAGCACTGCCACCTTTGCTTCACACTGCCCATGGCACCACTTTGGGGACATCTCTTGTCCACACAGCCACAGACCCTCCTAAGGCATGTAGGACCCTCACTCCTTTGAGAGATACCCTGCACTTCTGCCAGGGTAGACTGAACCTGACTGGTGAGTTAAAGCAGAGATGGAGTCAAACTGGTCAGTAGAACCCTTTGTAAATAGGTTTAAAAAAATGGCACTAGACATAAGCTGGGCTCGGCTGCTGGCTTGCCAGGGCACAAAGAAACACCAGAGACAGGTGTCACCTATCAGTATGACAGGAGATGTCACTTAGTCCCCTCGGTAACCCAGGAAAGTTGCTTTTAAAAATTGATATCCAAGCAGGCACATGTGAACAGACTGTTAACAATGGCAGAGGTCCTTCCAGCCAACTCCCTCCTGCAGCAAGGGGAGCAATAAGCCCTGGAAAGCTGCAGAAACCTCTGCTTCTTCACCAATATGGAGTTTATCCCCTCCTGAAGGCCTCGTGCTGTTTAATCCAGTGTGTGTTTCTCCTGGTCCATCCCCTCTCCCTTACAGGGTTTTTAGAAATGTGAGCAGAAATCAGAGACCAGTGAATTTCACCTCATTTTTTCACCTCTGAAAGCAAAGGTGAAGCAAAGCTTCAGGAGCAGTTCCCTGCCCTGACAGACTACAGGAACTCCAAAATTTGGGACAGGGCACATAGTCACACAGGGATCATGGGTGAGGAATTTAAGCCTCAGTTGTTCAGAAGATGCAGAATTGCAGTCCCAAAGAGGTGTGCAAATCTGAAAATGTCCTTAAAAAACAATAACTTCCAAATCAGGCAGCAATAATATGTTTTCCCACTCTGGGGCCTCTGAGGAGTTATTAAAGAAAATTTTCCAGGCTTATTCAAATGTCAACTCATTATAGCCTGTGCAAATAGGAAGGCAGACCATGGGATTTGTGTTTTTGTTATAACTATTTTTATATTAAATCTATAAAACGCATAAAGGAGCATTAAAGCCCTGTTATTCTCTCTCTTTTTTTTTCTTTCCCCGTAGCTGCCCAACCTCTTTTTGAAAAGGATCATTCAAAAGCCGCCAGATAATAAAGGCTGGATGAGGACATTCCAATCCCTCCTTATCCACTTAAAAACACAATATTTCAAAGGCAATTCTGGAGTGCTTCTTTTGGCAGCTACGACTGGAGCCGCAGCAGAAACCTTTCAGTGGGTCATCCTGACGGATGGCCTCTTCCATCAACGAGCCAGCTGTCCCCGTTAGGAGTGGGAATCATCAGAGCAGTCCGAGGGCACTTTAAAGAAACGTTTTTCATATAAAGGAAGAAAGGTACCTTGCATTTGTACAGCTCTTTGCAGCAGCAGATCTCAAAAGATCTGCAGAGAGGTCAGTTTTGTCGTCAGGCAATGGAGAAGTGGAGACCTCGCAGCCCAGAAGGGCTTGTTGGAAGTCACCCTGTGGTCAGAGCAGAAGAGCTGGGACTAAGGCACTCAGATTCCAGTTTGGTGCTGCCCCTGTTTCATCATCACCACCCTCGAGCCTTCTCATCTTCCTCCTTCCCATTCCCTGCGGAGTCACAATACCTAACTAAAGACGTGAACACATTTGTGTTTATTTCTCCCTCTTCCACAGGCTCTCCTAAAAAACTCTCACAGTTTTTTTTCACGCATTTTTGAGCAGTGATTCTGCAGCTGACAGCAAATGTCCTTTTGTTGACTTTGTCAGACTGCCAGGGCTGTGAAGGCATCTCCAGAATCCTCGGCTCTGCCTCCCTGTCCTTCCTCTTCATGTGTCACTTTCCACTGAGATGTCCAAATGTGCTCCACCTCCATCCCTGGAGCTCTCCCAGATATTCCAGAGTGATCCCCACTTCTGCAGACACCACACATCTGACCACAGCAAGGGCTCACTCCGTCCCACTGCCTTTATCAATTCCAAAATTCCAAGCAGCAGCCAGGCAAAGGTCGACATCAGTTTATTTTAGGGGCCAAGAGGGTGTTTTTATTTGTTTTATTTGTAAGGTTTTGCCAGTCTATCACCTTGAAAACAGATGAGCAAATTTCATGTAGAATGGTAAGAAGTGGACTTGCTGCTGAGGCAGAGTAAGAAATCAGTCTTATTTCAACTGAAAAGTAAACTGGTGATGAAGCCCTAAGCAACCAAAATTGTCCTTGACTGGAAACAAATGTCCAAGTTCTTGCAAGTCCAAAGGGCTTATATGAGTCCCTGGGGCTCTGAATTCCTATATTTCTCAGAAGTTCTGGGTTTTCAAAATAAGTACAGTAGCAGATAAACAAGATTAGAGACTTTAAGACCAGATTTACAAACATTTCCAGGGCTACCCAGGCTGTGCCCACTAGATGGTTCCTAGAAAATTAGTCTCCCTTAAGATTTCCTGGCCTGGTACAGACTTAAAATTTAATTTTCTTTAATAACAGTCCCACAGAGTAATTGTTTGCACATGCATGGGCATGCTGAGATAGATGTGGTTATTTGGCTCATTTAATTGTCTTTGCGCCAGGGATCTGGCAGGAGGACCTGCTGTGTCAAGCGGTGTCTAATCTCCCATAAAACCCAACACTTCTGGCACACACATTCGTGCTCACAAGTTTTTAAGCACCCTTCCTCACCAGTTATACGAGCAATGTGTGATCCTCCACATTCCTGCAAAAAAAAAGTCTGTGATTTGTCTGAGCAGCCCTGTCCTCCCAGCACCTGTCCTGCCATCCCACACGGACCCGCAGCCAAGCCAGCAGTGCAAGTGCAGGTCTCCTCACAGACCAAATTCCACTTTTTGGGCTTTTTAAAATCTGGACCTCAGCTTTCTCTACTTTAAAAAAAAAAAAAAAAATGGTTGGGAGAGAAAGTGTGATGGCAGGGAAAACGCTCAAAAAAATACCAATGCTGTGACATCTGAAGGCAAATAAAATAAATCAGAAATATGTACTCTTTAAAAGTTCATGACTTGTGACTGTCTTGGTTCTGGGGGTCAGATTTGTGCTTTAAAGCCCTTCGAGTGGGTTGAAGGCCATGTGCCTAAATAATGTATTGCTTGACCATCCATGCTGCTTTCTCCCAGGGTTGTGACTGACCACATGGACACAGCGTGGTGCCTGTCTTTGTGTTCTCACCTCTTCCTTGCCTTGAGAAGGGCTCTGTGAAAAAGAGGGAGTTTTGCCACCTCTGAAGTATGCAAGAAAAAAAACTCAAAGAGTTTGTGCTGATTTAAGTCTGAAATGCTGCAGAAAAATGCAGCCTTGCCTTCAGGCACCTGATCTCATTGAAAACCAATGTGTTCTGGGGAGATGAGGGCTGGTTTTCCAAAACAGGTTGCTGGACTGGTTTTCTGCCTCAGCTCGTCAAAGGCTGTGTGAGTGCTGCTGCTGGCACGAGGGAGAGGAAAGGAGCATGTGGCTGGGAAGGTGGACAGAGCTGCTCCTCTTTCCAGCAGCCAGGATTGCGGTGCTGCAGGGATTGCCAACGCTCTGGTGGCAATCACAGGCAGGGAAGATGGCTCTGGTGTCCAGATGCTGAGAATAACCCCTGAACAATAGACCATTGCTCTCCTTTCCCCGGTGTTGGGGAAGATGAAATAGGAAAATCTTATAAATATGATTACCTGGCAAAAGATGCTGAGAATATAGAAACTATAAGCTAGATTGAAACGAAGACAAGCTTTGAGATACCAAACCCCAGTTACTGCATAACAGGAAAACAATGGTATGGCCATTGAAGGTAATCCACTCCTTGATTAGACAATGCTCTCTGCTTACTCCAGGTCCAAGGGTCAGAGCAGACCCTACCAACTCAAGCAGAGAGTACAAAAAGCAGTTTTAAGGGTTTAAAATGTAACACCATATGGTAATACAAGGATGCTCATAGGCTGTATGTAAATGCTATAGAATTTGTATCTTGTCCTAGATTGGTTAGTGAAAATTAGAATATTCAGTACAGAACATGATTTATTGTAAGCAGCGACCACGGGACCCCTTACCCTTACACCCTTACCCTTACTCTTCAGTATCCCACTTCCCCGATTCCTGTACCTCTCTCTCTCACCTGCTCTGGGCCACGCCTGGTGGTCCATAGCAGGATTCTTACCCCCACGCTTTTTATCACAATAAACCTCATGCTCTAAGACCGACTCCCGAGAGCTCCGTCCAAACCATCTGTACACCGCAGAGGCATCCCTTCGGGCCCATGAATTCTACACCCCGGGACACAAGCACAGGTCAGAGGGAAAAGCAGCCTTCATGCCTTCTCCGAGTTCCCAGCTAGGTCATTAGAAATAATAACAATAAAAAAAATTAATTAATGAATGTCTGGAGGCTCTTCTGTTCCAGCTATGTAATCAACAAAATGCCATATCCTTCCCCACTGATGAGCATTTAAATGTTCTGTCCCCTAGCTGCAGCCTGCTAATTGGGATCATGAGGCCCAGAAGAAAGCTCCAGCATGGCTTTTTCCAAATTTCTACAGGTACCTGATCTGTGTGCAAATGCTTTCTGGACTGCTTTTAGTGTTCTGTTAGGTTTTGCACTTCCAGTTAATTACCCTGGATTGGCCACACGTTGGCCATGGAAGGCAGGAGGGTCATCGGTGGGGGATATGGATGCTCTTCCACTGCCCACTTCCAAATGGGCTTGGGAGGGAGCCAAATGGAACAGCCTTCACCATCTTTGTGGGTTAGGTTTTTTTCTGGTTTTCATTTGAAAGCCAGAATGCATTAGCATTTTTGTCTCTCCTTTTACGTGACTGCTGCTAATTATTTTATTAGTCACAAGAACAAACCAAATCTGTGATTATTAATGTGGGCATAAAGCTCAGTGTGCTCACGGACATGCTTGGGAGGTTTTGCACTAGGTTTTCAGACAAGAAACAAGTGACTACAGCAGTGATTACTACTATTCCTTTAATCTTTCACACAGCTGGAGAGTTCAGTGTCCACAGCTGAGGTCTCATTCTCCTCTTTCCCTGCTGAAAGTTCTCCCAGTTCAGTACATTTAAGTGGGAATAGGGACAATGAGTTCACGTCCCTACAAAGGTTAAGATGTCCAGTATTTCTTTTACGTATACAGCATTGTTACTCTGATTTCACAATCAGTCAGACACAAAAATGTTAGGTGGTTTGCCAGGGAAAGAAAGGGGATAGAGAGGAGGACGGGGAATCCAGACAAATAAAATGGACGGTGCTGGAGAGGTGCTGCATCCAGCTGCATCCAGCCAAGGCACATCAGGGCTGCATCCCCCACCTTGCTCTGGTGCCAGCACCCCAGAAAGGCACTTCAGCCCTCATTTCGCCTCTCTCCCTCCATTGTGAGTGCTTGTTTTCCCCACTGGTGTTGAGACAGACAGGTCAGCTCCAGCATTAGCTCTGGCACTTCAGTGGAGGGGCTGAAGAGAGTGGCTGAGGTCAGAGCTCAGCCTGGTCCAGCGAGAGTGCTGCTCTTGCTCTACAGCTTCAGCTGATACCAGGCACGCTTCAGGAATCTGAAGATCAACCACTTCTTTCACAATGAGAGATTTGCAGTGCAATTAGGCACAAACAAACCATCAGAAGTGGACGTGGGCAGCTCAGTCAAACACCCTCATACACACTCTTGAATTGGTTACCTCGTGTTTGTATCAAAGACATTGACATAACGGTTCTCAAGTAGAAAAAGGCCACAGCAACTCAACAACTCAATGTCCTAAGCTGATAAACAGCCTGAACAAGGCTGAGGGATCTCCCATGACTTATGCCTGTGCTGAGAGGGAGAATGTGCTGAGCGCAGGTTTGTCTTTGGCCCAACATCATGCCAAATGTAGCAACACAACCACTCTGCTTAGGACCTCTTAATACTAAATCTTTGTTCACAATCCCTGTGAAGTCATTTCAAGTCCCTTTAACTGAAGCCTGGTGCAGACATTAGGTGTTGCACACACATTAAAGGTTCCTGTGTGGACATGTCTGGATAGCACAGAAACAACTGATGCACAGACACCCAGTTTCAGATCCCCAGACTTCCCTACTTATCGCTGCAAAGAAAGACAGGGGAAGGAGGAAGAAACCCTAGAAAAAGAGAAGCAGGAGTCTTCATTAGCAGCATGAACTTTCATAATGATTTTATCAGCGGACAGAAAAACCACAGCACAGTCATTGGGTGGCTGTGAGTTAAGACAATATTGAGCTCAACCTTCAGCTAATTAAGTTCTCTGGAAACCACAACTGCAGGAAGGCAGACACTTGCTAAATAGATTAAATTTTTCTTTGCTCATGTTTTTTTGATACCTGTCATCTCCATTTCCACCAGACACACTCACCTTTCCTGTTCCATTTCTCAGCACATGGACCATGCAGATGCACAGCACAGTTCTCACCAGCAAAAATCCCACTCCACATGGGGTGCAAGTGACCTGTGCTAACCATGGTGTGCCCGCACTGGGCAGGTAAAAGGGAATACAGGTGGGGGCACTTCCAGCACCATTGATATGAGGGTGCAGCTGAGCAGACAGCTCCTGAAAGCAAAAAACTAAATAGAACCACCACAGAAATACAGAACTGAGCCGGCTCCTGCCACCTGAGCTGGCATCTTGTGCTTGGCTGGAAAGCCAAGAGCCCGGAGAGCCCCAGCTTTTGTGGGACATCTTTTGGTGTCTTTGTTCATCAGGTACAATTCCAGGAGCTCTGTATTTCAGCAGCAGCAGACTGCTGCCTCCCAAGGAATATTAACACACCACAAACCCCTTTGGCACAGCTGGTGTGGCTGAGCTGTGCCTTACACCTGATGCCATGAGAGCTGCTCAGTGGAGTTTCAGAAGATGCTTTTCCTCTCCCTAAAAGGAAAAAGAGAAGGGTTCATGTTGGATGTGATGAGAAAAGCTTTCCCTGGCCAGCTGCACCCTGCAGGGCTGTGTTTGGTACACATAATTATCTGCTTTGTAATGGGGATTTGCTGCACATGTGATGGTGTGCTCTGTTTATAAAATACCTGACGAAGGCGGCACCTGAGCACACCTGCGTGCAGCAGCCACACTGGGGCCCTGCTTGGAGGTGACTGCCTGTTTTGATAATCTGACCCTCCATTATCCCTGCTGTTTCACAAAAGATTAGAGTGAAGTGCTGCAGCAGAGCAGCTTTGCATTATGACAGCAGAAGGGGCACACATGGAAATGGCAATTGGTGATGATGAGGGGAGTCAATACCATCAAAGCACACAACAGCCCCAGAGCTCACGGTGGATGTGGGAAGGATGGACATGATGGATCCCAGGCTCTGGGGTGCCTTGGCTTTCTCTGGGGACTGCTCATCCAGCACAAGATGTAACACATATTCATCGGTATGCAAAGCTGAGGCTGGCTTTAGGAGAGACAAAGGAGGCAGCTGTGGAGGGCAGCAGGCGACCGAAGTGGTGCAAGCCCAGATGGTGAGGGGAGAAGGGTCTCGTGCAGGCTCTGGGCACCAGCAAGCGCTGCTGGCAGGGAACGAGAGATCAGGGGATTTTCACTTGCCCTCCAAGATGCAGCACGTGCCATACACAACGTTCCCTACACAGCACAGGGGCAGGACAGTGAGGGTATGTATGGGGTTTTTTAACCTGGTTTGAACTCTTAGTGTGCAAACCACGTATGTATGGGGGTTTTTTAACCTAGTTTGAGCTCCTAGTGTGCAAACCTTGTATGTATGGGATTTTTTTAACCTGGTTTGAACTCCTAGTGTGCAAACCGTATATGTATGGGATTTTTTAGCCTGATTTGAGCTCCTAGTGTGCAAACCTTGTAATCATGGGTTTTTTTTAACCTGGTTTGAGCTCCTAGTGTGCAAACCTTGTATGTATGGGGTTTTTTTAACCTGGTTTGAACTCTTGGTGTGCAAATGATGTATGTATGGGGTTTTTTTAACCTGGTTTGAACTCCTAGTGTGCAAACCATGTTGCTGTCACAGCTTCAGCAAGAGCAGCTTGCCAAGCCAAACCCCTCCAGTTTGGCTCACCTGCACCCTTTTCTTGCATGGCAGGTTGAAACGAAAAGGGGGCGGTTTTGGATTAGATGTTAAGAAGAGAATAAAGAGGTGCTGGAACAGGTTGCCCAGAGAAGCTGTTGATGCCCCTTCCCTGGAAGAGTTCAAGGCCAGGCTGGATGATCAGATGCTCTGAGCAGCCTGGTCTGGTGGGTGGCATCCTTGCCTGTGGCAGGGGGTTTGGAACAAGATTATCTTTAATGTCCCTTCCAACCCAAACCATTCTATGATTCCATGACAGCTGGCTGAAGCACAGAAAGGGTTAAACTACCAGGAGACTCAGGACGTGAAAAATGTCTATCTATCTGCAGGTGGAGTGAGAGGGTGTTTTTTTCCAGGGTGAAAGAATCTGCAAGTGGCCCTGAGGAGCAAGGGTCTGGGTTTGCCAGGGGCTTGGAGCACAAGCCATGGGGTGGCTGGGCCTGTCCCCAAAGCTGACCCTGCTGCTCACATCCAGACCAGATCTGGGGATGTTTAAATGTAGAATTTGGGTTCAGTCCCATTGTGTGGACATGGTGAAGAGCCGAAGGTCTGGGAGCACATGGCCTTAATTCTCTCGTGCTGGGGTTGCTCATGGGGGGATTTTGTACAGGGATCCTCTGCCCGATCCCAAGACAAATAATTCTGTGGTCTTTACTGACCCTGATAGATAAAGCGGACAGATTTAGCTATTTTGAGGTCAAAACTGAGTGGGTAACCATCGACCTCCAAAAACTGCCCTTCTGCTACACAACTAGCACCCCTTGCAGTGTGGGTGCAGTCCCTGAGCCTGGCCACTCTCCAGCCCAGCAGAGGCAGCGGTGGCTTCCCACATCTGCCAAACCTTCTCTTTATTTGCTCTGTCTGGGCCTTCCTTTACGAAAAGCCGAGGAGTTTTTCATGCTCCGTGCGGCAGACTGCGAGTGGTCGGCCCAGATGAGTGGAACTATTTGCGTGCAATTGAGGTAGATGAGATAAGGCTTGGGCAAATAAAGGGTCGCCAGGCTCTGCTGGGTTGGGATAAAGCTGGCAGCCTCCTCAGAGGGCTCTGGCAGCGCAGCCCAGCTCAGACCTGATGCAATGGGTGCTGCGGGCTCATGGTATTTTCACAGAGCGTTGTGTGAGCTTGATGTGTGTGATTTGGATCTTTATGAGTTTGTTAACAATTGTATTCGTGCCTAGATGGGCAAGATGAAGGAGCCAAAAATTCCAGGATGTGAAGGGTAATTAATGCACGTCTTCAGTGCCAGAAGTCGTTGGGAAACTGCGGCCTCATCCCAAAAAATGGGCAGAGTTTTGTCTCACTTGGTTAAAGTCCCTATCAGATAAGAGAGCTGGAGCTGCAGAGCACCAGGGCTGAGCAAAATCTGTGAACAGGGGTCCAAGAGAGGCTGCACAGAGCCCTGATCTGCCTGTTTCCTGGGAATGTGAGAGGCCATGGAAGGGCTCCGGGAGGAGGGTGATGTTTTAAACACAAGCAGAAGAGGTTCAGCACAATCCCTGGGGGGACAGGACACCGCACTCCCCAAACACCCTGGGACTTCTTAAGCATGCAGACCCAGGGGGAGATAGCACATGCAAAATATTTAGAAAACGTTCATGCTACACTGGAGGGTACAATATAATGAGTCATTTTTTAAAATTGCCATTTAAATATTTGATTTGATTTCAGGTCATTTTAAAACTGTATTTCTTCCACGGTGAGTAAGCAAGCATGACATACTGGGACAAGTGAGTCCAAACTCCTGTCATTAATATCTTACAGAAATAGTCAAAGATTAAAACAAATGACTGAAGCCAAATACATGCATTCATTACTAGGAATTTCCCTAAAATATAACAGTTTCTTCTTTTTCTTAAAGGAGAATCACTTGTTTAATCAACTCTACTTTTCCTCTGAATCTTTCTTCTTCCAGCAGTAACCCATCTTGTGTTGGGTGGCTTATTATTTTTTTTTCTGAGTAAAAGCAATTTCCTTGGATTTTCTTGTATTCATGACAGAGGGGGTATAGGTAAGGTAGAAAGGTTGTGGTGGTGTAAAACTGTAGAAAAGCACAGTCTTAAAAGTAGGTTCTTTACATTATTATTATTTTAATCAGGGATATTATTTTTAAAGGGTGCAAGACTGTCCACAGGCCTTGGCTTATGCTCAACTATTCAGTCATAAATCTTAAAAAGAAAACACCAACCTTGTTTGATTTTTTTACCCTGACTTTTAAAAATAATCTGTTTTAAAATATTTTACAATTGCTGATTCTGGAGGAAATAATGAATGCATTTAGCATGATAAACAGTATACACTCACAACTGTAAGCAAGAAACTGCTGTTTACAGATCTTTGCACACATCTGTAATCCATTCCACCACATTTCACGCACACAAAAGCCAAGTTAAACAGCAAAAAACCTCAAAAAAACCCAAAACAAAACAAAAAAAGCAGATTCATCTAGAGTAGGATTGCAAAGTCTTTAATTACACCAGGAAAGGACTAAGAGTTTATCCAGTTTAGCTGTTCAAGCCACAATCACAACTGCGTTTTCCAAACTTGCTAAATAAACTGCATCACAGCACACCTTATTCTTCCTGCCTTTTCCCACCAGAATGGACGAAAATGCTTCAAGCAGAGAATATGAAGACATCCAGGATTCTGGACTGCTCTTTCTGCCCATGTCAGACCTCCTAGGCACCATTTGGTTTTTAAGCAGCTCAGATCCTGAGCTGAAGTGGTCAGTTTTGAAATCTTTATCTCTCTGCTGCTTCCCTCTGGGAGGTGTGCAGAGCACAGCTCATTAAGTTAGCATTGGTTTCCGTGGACAAGCCATCTGCTGGGGAATCATCATGCCTCTGTCTTGTTCCTTCTGCTCCAAGGGAGACAGGATTCCCTCTGCTTTCATCGTTTCACTCAGCTTCAGCCACCAGGAGTATCTGCTCTGGACTGGGGTCGATGAGAGCAGCTGTGATATCTGGGCCATGCTGGACCAGAGGGCAGAAACTCCCTAACTCAGTTTCCATCTCCAAGTTACTTTTGACCATTCCCAGAAGTGCAGCAGAGAAGAACAAGCCCAATGAGGGGCACTGTGGCAGTTGCTTTCTGCTCTCTCACCTGGGTAGGAAAGGTATTTATAGCTGATGTTCTTTAGGTACCACCAAATGGTTGTTAGGATTGAGAAATTCACCTGAGCGTCCTCATTTCTTCAGTTTCCTGAGAAGAAGGAAGTTGTGTCACCTTCCTGAGTTAGGCATGGGGGAGACTGGGATTTATCTCTGGCCTGTGGACACCTACAGTTCACCCATACATATTCATGCTAGACATTCCTTGCAAAAAAGTCAAGCGAAATGTACATTTTTAAAGCCCTGTTCAGCCAATCTGTTTCAGTTCTGCATGAGGGTTCGGTGAGCTGCATGAACATTTAGGCTTGGTTCACCCAAGCCTCTCTGAATGTTCTGAATTCTTGGTGCTGCCATCAGTGACTTGAATGCCTGCTCCTCATGAAAATATTTGACCAAGGACTATCACCCTGACTGAGAAATGCAAAGTAATCAGGGCCATCTGAGCTGGACAAGGCTGTTGGAGCTATCTTGGTAAGACCTTCTCTCAGCCTGAGCAGTGCTGACCTCGTCAATGAGCAGCTGTGTGTGCCTTTACCCTGCCAGGACCCTCGAGTGGCACAGGGGGGTGCTGGGGTGGCTGTGAATGCTGCTGACAAGGGGCACAGAAATCTTACAGCAATTTTCCTCACGGAACAATCCATGTGTCTGGTTCCTGGGAGATGTACTGCACACATGGCTGCCGTCAGTTGGGTTGGGACCTGGCAATGTCCTGAGGTATCAGGGAGCCCAGTGAGTGTTTCCTGTCTGCCCTGGGGAAGACAGGGGGTGTAGGAGCAGAGGGAAAATGCATCTGCCCTTCCCCTGAAGTCCCACATGTTTTCCTGGCAGCAGAGAGAGTCAGGTGGATAATCCTGGTCCCCACACTGGAGTGATTCATCTCTTGAACAAAACAGAACACAGGAGCAAGGTGCACTCTCAGTCTGTGTATTTCCACCAGGAAAGTCAACCTTTCTTCTCCCTCCTCTCCCTCTCTAGCCCGTATCACCCCCTCCACCACATGGGAGGAAAGCATCTCTACTTTATCTTATCTCAGATAAAGCACCTGATTACCTCCAAGGAAATCTCGTGCCACTTCCATTGGCTCTGTGCAGTGAGTGTCAGGGAGCAGAGGCAGTGCTCTGCTCCCCTGGCATGACTCTCCCTGCACTGAGCAAGGCTGCCAAGGTTTCTACAGAATTAGGGATGACCAGCACTCAGTCGTGACCATTTCTATTCTCTCCACCCTGTCCCAGCACTTGGGGCTACTCAAAACCCAAATTACCAGATGCATTTTCCATGCATTCACTGGAGAAACGCTGCTTTCAAGCCTCCCTCCTCTTAGAACAAATGCAGCACTTGATCTTAACCCAAAAATGAGGTGTTGCAAAGAAGATCTAAAAGGAGAGGAAGGGGTGATACAGTAAAAGTTGAGAATTAAGCTAGTTTGGATATTTCCAAACTTGAGAATTTCCATCTCATTTTGCTATGGGATGTTCGCTGTCACACCTCCATGCAAAGGCTGAACTCCAGTGCCATATGGATCATCTCCCTGTAATTGCAATCTGAACTTAATCACAAACACAGTCCTGGAAAGAACAAACAGCTTCAAATGAAGCTTTTCTTTAAAACCAAAACCAGAACTTCAGCGCTGTGGACAGGGTGATGATCTTGTATCAAAGGCACAGGATTTAGGAGTTTTCATTTTGTTAGGGGAGTTCTTGTGTGCCTGGGCACAAGACACTCATCTTAAAGCCTCAGACCCTGTGATGTGGGACAGAGTCTACTGTGGAACACATAAACATGGGACAGTCCTTTCTGGGCTGTTACAGGACACAGCAATACCTTGAATGAGACCAGAGACCTGCTGCTGATGGGATGCTTGGGGAGTGCAGTTTCTCTCTCACAGCTCTCATTTTGTGTGGTCAGGTCTTTCCAAAAGGGCCACGTTGCGACTGCAGGGTGCAGATTCTTTATCTTAGCGACCTGGTACGTGTGTTATCTTGGTGAGCCCTGGCACAGCTTTCTCTATTAAAACCAGACGTGTGTGTCTTTAGTCTTGGGTCCCAAAGGTCCTGTACCCAATGTGAAGTCCTTGGGCAGGAGGCACTTCATAAAGCACAGGGAATTAGCTCAGTGTGAGGAGAGAGAGAGAGAAACGAATACCAACCCCTCAATGTGTCTGTACATGTATGTAACGAAGTGACAATACAACAAAAAGGGGTCACCACAATATTCTCTCACGCTCTTTGGGAAATAAGTGACCTTTCAGCAGGCAGCTTTATATTAGCTGATTTCTTAGGTATGCAAGCTATCTAAAAACAGTTGCTCCCTAATCTGCTCTCATCAGCTCCAGGTTATGGGAGTTCATAAATCCATGCACGTTTGACGCTAATGGAAAATCCGCATCGTGACTCCCTGGGGCGACCCAAGTGTGTGACAGCAACGAGTGAGCTACGCATTGCTCGGTTTGCCCACAAAAATACAAATTAAGATGAATAAAACAGAGACAAAGGAAAGAGGTCGGTAATATGGCAGCGTTTATATTTGTTCTGCCTGCAGCAGCCTTCACTTCCCAGAACCAGACTCTGCTTTCAAAGTCCCCGCCGACACCAACCGCGGTTACTGAGCGACTCTCCTCATTTGTCGCAATGCTCTGGCCGGGCAAGCAAGCATGATTTCAGACAGCTGGAATGGCAAAGACCTGAGGGGATGGGGAGTATTTGCTTTAATACATCTAATTTATCATCTTCTCCCCACAGCTGCAGGAGAGGGAGAGAGAGATACTGAGCAGATCAGTCCAGAGGCACAATGAAACACGGCAGATGAAGTGGGACACGACGGAGCTCGCTGTTCCCACAGACTGGAGTATGAGGAAACAAGCTGATTCCAGTCTCTCCCCAAACTCGGGCTCCAAATGGCTTGAGAGAAATGGGAGGAAAGCAGGGGCAGCAGGGAAAGGAGAGGGATTTTCGCTGCTTTTCGAATTTATGATTTCTATCACAGATTTTTGTTGGGAAGCACCAAAACAGGGTATCCTTGCGGCACTCAAGTTTCCAGAAAACGTGACCAACAACAAGGTTTGTCAAGGAAATGGGGTCCCCTGAGCAGAACCTGTGAGCTGCGTGTGCTTGTGCAGAAAGCTGCCTGCTCTTTCAGGGCAGGAGGAGGAGAAAGTCCAAAAGGTGCTGTGCCAGGTTAGTTTTTAAATGGTCAGACCAGGATAGCTGGAATAAGGGGCCAGTCAATATCCAGACCAAAGAATTATAAAAATCCAAATCACCACCAAAAAAAAAGGTCTTTTTACCAAGTATTCACACTTTCCACGACTACAGACCCATTTGGAAAAGTGTCTCTGAGATCTTCACAAAAAATCAGTATTTTTCTGATGGGAGCTGTCCTGACCATCTGTGCCAACTGCACACGAAGTGATCCCAAATCACTTGGTGCTGCTTTCAGTGACTATTTCTCTGCTAAGGTCTTTCAGGCCCCAAAAGATCACTGACTCCAGTCCCCAGTCCTGTGCAGAGGTGCCGAGGAGCAATTTTCAAAATGTATAATGGACACAGATGTTTCCCATCTGCCAACCGTGCCATAAGGAGCAACATCCCACAGCTGAGGCCATCTGAAATGCTTCTCACATGCCCCAGAGCCGTGCCCAGCTGCAGCTCCCACCCAGCAGGAGCGTGTGATGGAAGCTGTCAACAGGTACCGAGTGTCCCTGACATGGAACAGCAGACTAAGTGACAGAGGGGGCAGAAAAACAGAAATGGTGATGCAGAAGTAAGAAAACCAGCACCTGGGTCACTCAGACTTACTTAGGAGGGTTTTGTTGGGTTTTTTTTCTTTTTTTTTTTTCTCTTTTTTTACACAGGCTCGAATGTTTAAAGCTAAAGTCTAAAATGAGTCAGAGCTACTTCACACCCATCCGGTGCAGAAAGCACTGCTCTTAACACCCCAGTGTGTATTTAGAGTAGAATTTTATTAGAAAGGAGGGAATGGAGAGATGGGGAGGGAAGCTAATGGCACCCTGGATGGAAGAGATCCCATTAAGACCCCCTGCTGTATAAAGTGTTGAAACCATGCTGGGCTGAGGGCTTCCTGAGCTGCTTCTATTAATACAACAGAAATAAATGGGTTTTTGGCTGGATGGTCTCAAAGGGCTGCATGGTCTTAGAGCAGAGGATTTCGAGCCTTTGTTAACAATGAGGACAGTATGGGCAGACAGACTTATTTATTATTTAGCCACCTGTGGTACAAATGACTGCACACCCTCACCCCCGTGCTGGGGTTAAGAAGTTACTTTGCTTCCTTTTGCTAACCGGGGTTGTGGAATTGCACTTCCTTCTCCCATGCTTCTGCTGCCCCTGTTGACATCTCTTTTTAATCACCTATTTCTGCCTTTTCCCCTGATCATGACTCCCCTGTTTTCTGTTTTTTATTGCCTTCCCATTCCTCCTCCCCCTCCGGTACTTTTCACCTTAATGTTGACAATGTTACCACAGAGTATAAAAAAAAGCCAATATTCATCTAAAAATAAAATAAAATAAAATAAATTTAGGTAGTTTGCCGACTCCCAGCAAAATTCTCACAGTACCAAGAAACCAGAAGAGAGATGGGGCATTTGCTTTGCAGCATTTGGGATTTTGCAACAGTTCTCATGAATTGAACGCCAATTTTCTTCTACTAGTTCGTGACCCAAGCATTGTAAGGAAAACAATGGCTGTCACTGGTGCCAGTGTGTGTTCCTGGTCCATAACCTGAATGTCAAAGCAGCAGAGTTATGGGATAAAAGGCAAAATGGTACAGCTGACTGAAATTTCCTAAAGGGCAATAGACAAAAGTAAGAGAATAAAAGAAGACTTTCTTCAGCATTTCAGAGAAGTTCTGATCGGAACTATCACAGCTTAGAGGTTCTCGTAGAGGGACAACATCAATATTTTAATTTTCTTTCTTTCTTTCTTTCTTTCTTTCTTTCTTTCTTTCTTTCTTTCTTTCTTTCTTTCTTTTCTTTCTTTTCTTTCTTTTCTTTCTTTCTTCATTACTTCTTTCTCTCTTTCTCTCTTTTTCTATTTCTTTCTCTCCTTCTCTCCATCTATCCCTCTCGTCTTCTCACCTTCTCTTTTCCCCTTCCTTCCTTCCTTCCTTCCTTCCTTCCTTCCTTCCTTCCTTCCTTCCTTCCTTCCTTCCTTCCTTCCTTCCTTCCTTCCTTCCTTCCTTCCTTCCTTCCTTCCTTCCTTCCTTCCTTCCTTCTCCCCCCACATATCTTTCATAATCAGTTTTCATTTCCCAAGTATTTCAGTCACCTGCTCCCTTTGCACTGCCTTCCTCTGTTCCTCCAGGCCCTGATGCATGGAAATAATCCTTCCCAGTGGTAAAATTTCCTTCTCACAGGTCATGGTGAGATGCAAAAGACAAAACTGCAGATTTGTGGATGACACTCTGGTTTTTTGCCGTGTCTCGTACCTTGTCTCTGAGCACACAGTATTTTCTGACATTGGTCTCCCCTGCCTGGTTGCTTTCCTCTTCTGAGTTGGTTCTTTCCATTTGGGACCTGGTAGAGGAATCTGTCTGAGGAAAAGCCTTCAGCAATGGAACTGAGATGGGCTTTTCATTGCCAGGACATCCATCTTTATTTTACTGATAAATTCCGATGCACAACCAAAACTGGCTTGGCTTCTTGACTTCAGCACAGCGCTGCCAACTCAGCATCCCAAGAACACTAAATGAACACATTGAACAAACCCTGTGTTTAAAAAGCTCTCTTTTGTTCTCTAACCCCCAGCCACAAAAAGCAGCATACACAAAACTCAGGGAGATGTGGGACAAAAAGAAGACAGTCTCTTCTGAGCCTGTGGCCTGTTAGCCCACAAAGCCCAGGCATGTGTCTCCTCCCTGGAAGACATCAATCCCACATGGGGTCTGGATCAATCTTAATCACACACCGACTTGCCAGCTGTGCCCTGCAAAGTGATAACTGCCTTTAAGCAAGTTGTCTTTATTCTCCTTTCCCCACATCCCTCACAGATGCCTCATGCCAGAATGGAGGGAGGCATTTGCTGTGTCTCTGCTGGTCAGGGAAAGCCCTCCCCGTGCTGAACATCAGGACTGAGTCCAGGCACCATGTCACAAGCCCAGCCCGTGCTCAGCTGCCTCCAGTCCCTCCTTTTCACAGCTCGTGGCCCTTAGTGGCTCATCCCAGGGACCCGTCCGAGGTGCCTGCCTGTCTCTGACACAGAAGGATGTGGTAGCAGTGGAGGGATGAGTGGTCAAAAAGAAATATGCTGGTGCTCCTCCAAAAACATCTGGAAATGAATGCAACTATTTTAACTTCATCACAGCCCCCAGGAAAGTGATCTTCTTTCTTTCACAGATCTCCAGAAGATGGGCTTGGGACAGAAGAAGGGTGAGAGGGCTGGTGTGAGGGGTTAGAGACAGAGCAAGGGGTGTTTCTTGCCTAAGATTTTCCTAAAAATGTTAAAGATATTAAATTAAAGATATTAAAGATAATTCCTTATCCTGCAAGATCTTCCCATAGATTCTGTAAACCATAGCCAAGTTGCTTTAGTAAGGAAAGCAAAACTGTGCCATGGCTGACAGCTCAATACGTTGCCATGGGTGTTTTGTAAATCATAAATGTTTAGCTTTGTCCTCCACCAATATTCATTGAAAGCATTTTTCCATGTCTGTGGTCTACTGCAAGCTAATAGAAGTTGTACTATGGGTCTGCTGCAGGATCTGTGGTTCATTTGAGTGCTTTCACAGATTTCTTTAATCTGTCCGAAATTGCAGGTTTCAGGTGACTTTTAGTATTTGAGCCAGACGCCTCCAATTAACTCTGCTCCTCCAGCTGAACGTACCAGGGAGGCCCAAGGCACTAAAACCAGTTGCAAGAAGAAACCTACCCAGAATAAATGCAATTACAACCTAAGCTTATTTTTCACAACGGGGTAACTCACACAATTAAAGTGCTTTTATTTTACCAAGAAAACAGACAAGGGGGGAAAATTAGAAGAAAATGGAAAACCACACACGGTGCCTCTCTCTTTCTCTCCACCAGCCCAGCACTGCTGCTTGCTGCCCACCCTGTCCTGTATGTCCCTGTCCCTTGTGAGACACACCAGGGATGTGCGGTGGCATCACCCCAAATGCTGACCCAGACTAGAGCCCCTCTGCTCGCTCAGGGAGCACTCGTGCTGCTCCTGTAGGATTTGGGAAGGCGTTCCCCAGCCCAGTGCCGGCAGCATGGTGTGCCCAGCACCTGCCTGGGTCAAGGACACGCTGCTCTCGCCGGCTGCTGCCCCTGCCAGGGAGATAAACGTGGGGCTTATCACCTTCCAGAGCCAGCCCTGCTCCCTGGAAATGCAGACACCTGCCTCCAGTCGAGCCCGAGGGGTCTGGAGAGACAAAGGGTCTCTGTGGGCACACAGAGGGGTGATGCTGGAGGATGGAATGGAGGGGGAGACCTAGAAATGGCAGGGTTTTAGCCAAAATGTGTTTCCAGGCCAGGCTGGCTCATCTGGCTGTTGGTTTTGTGGGCACGCAGCAGCTCTGGGCTGAGCCAGCCCTCCAGATCCAAGGTGAGAGTTAAAAGAGAAGAGTTGGGGAAAAAAAAAAAAGAAAACAAAAAAAAAAAAAAGAAAACAAGCTGGCAGAGGCATTGCAGGAATGAAACACTTAAGTAAAAATGCACATTTTGTCGCTTTGCCTCCGCGCTATTGTGTCCTCTCTCTTGGTTAAATCGGGAACTGCTTGTCACAGCAGTACCCAGTGCTGGCATCACAGCCTGGCATGGAAGTGCAGCCTTTGCATTAGGTTTGTAAGTCAGCTGGTGGAAATGGCAAGAACAAAAAATGAGTATATATACAATTTCATTTTTTAATTTTCTTTCAGGTTTTGGACACTTTGGGTAAGTTGGATGACCATTTTCTTTCATACTCTATAGGGAAAAAAAATCCCATAGAAACACAAGTCAGTCTTCTGCCACTGTCTGAATCAAGAGCAGTGGCTCTTTTTTCTAACTTTAAGCAGAAATGTAACCTCCAATAAAGGCACTGAAATTACAGTCCTGAAGATAAAAGTCTTTGTACACCCACAGAAGAGTTTTGTCCCGAGGAAAGCTGCACCCTCCAGAGGAGTTTTTGCTCTTGCTCCAGACTGTCCTGATGGACCCCAGCAGTGAGGGTCATTTCTCTGTGCTCGTTTATTTGCCGAGGTACCATGAGCAGGAGGAGAGTGACTTTCTCTCTCCTACTGCAGGCAGATGTCCTGTGAGACTCTTGCCAGACCCAGCAGGAGGAGAAGCCTGGAAAAGCCACTTTTTTGGCTGTCCACGAGCCATACTCATCCTTTACCCCATGGAAAGGGAATTGCATACTTGCTGGTGCTTTCACTGAGCTGAGTCCTGAGGTCAGCGCTGTGTGCATGTGAATCCAGGCTGGAACAAGCCCAGGGAGGAGAAAATACCTCAAATTCTGTACTCTGCAAGCCCCATGTCATCACCTACAGCTCTGTGCCACCCAGGGTTACTCGGAAGGACACACATCCCAACCTCCCACCGTGCCTGGGGGTGGCCCCACCATGCATGGAGGCTGAGCAGGGAGGCAACACACCATCCTGAAGGGCTCAGCAGCTTTCTCCTGCCCCAGCTCCCACGATTTTGCCTTCAGGGTTGTGTCAAGGAGTCGTCTACTCAAGGAAGGTGGGCTGGGGCTGAAGCTTCTCTGCTTCTCCTGCATGACCTCTCTCCACTTTTCCGCAATCTTGGCAGGAGCTGCAGCACAGTCAAGACCTCAGCGTTGTCACACTTTTCCCTGCCTCTTGCAAAGCTCTCTCCCTCCATGCCCAATTCCCCTCTCCAGCCCCTCAGTTTCTCAGCCTTTCCCTTCCCAGCACAGCTGGCTGTTCCCAATGGAAACATTAGAAATATTTTGACTGAAAACCCAAAGGGATACAAAGTGTGGGCAATTTTGGTTCAAACTGTTCACTTCTGGTGAAGTTCAGATGGAGCAGAAAGAAAGCCTGTGATGGAAAGAGCCAAAGAAGCAGCCAGAAGCCAAACTCTGCTTGTTAAGGGGAGGAGAGCTGAATTCTGCCAGCTGGGATTGAGGACAGACCACATGAGGTATGAGCTGGCAAAGCAGAGAACAAACAGCGAGCACCAGAGCTGGAGAGAGGGGAAGGAAGGGATTTCACCTTCTGAGATGCTCTCAGACCTATTCATGGTCCTTATGAACTGATTAACTTTCAGAGAGCAAAAGAGAGATCCCAGTGCTAGTGGCAGCTCTTCCAGGAAAGAGATAAGAAGTTTCTCTTCTTCCTTGCTGCTCTTTTTCCTCCAAGATTAGGCACCTGCAGCAGTTCAGGTTGTTCAGGGAACAGTTTTGCTGCCTGTGGCTGGAGATGGGGATAAATAGACAGCCCAGAAAAGGTCAGGGCAAGCACTGCCATCCAACCTGGCCTCGAATTTCCAGGGATGGGGCATCTTGTGCCCTTAAGAGAGAAATCAGCATCACGGAGGCACTGTTTCCAAACTGCAGCACAGATTCTGAGCAGTCTGAACATTTTTGAAATGTCAGAGGGAAAAAAGGAGACAGACGAAATCCAAAGCCACTTAGGGAGAGCTAAAATGCTTGGTAGGAAGCTGTGGTTGTTGGCTCAGCGGTCCTGTAATGCCACATTATCTGCCCTGAGCCCACTCCAGTTTCAGGCGAGGAGCCTGTGTGCAGACACTGACCCTGGGAGCAGCACTTTGCTGCCAAGCAGGAACTTTCCACTTTCCAAGCCCAAAGATCCCAGTTTGCTTATGGCAAAAAAGTAATGCCCCAGCTCAGCAAGGAGCCCAGCCACCAGCAAGAGGTGACACAGCTGAGCTTTGGGCTTCATCTGGTGCCAGAGAAGGCTACAACTTCGTCCTTGCAAGCCTCTATTGCTGCTGGAGGTGGATGAAAAGCTGGCAGAAGCAACAAAAAGGGAGAGCTATCTGAGGGAATTAGCTCAGGAAAAGACAACTAAACAAAGGCAGTCAGGTAGGTAGGTATGCATATATAGAGAGGTGCATATGTATATGATATATGAATGAAGGGATTTTATTCAAACTCCTGAAATTCATGCCCAGAGTTGCCATGGCTTTCCCATGGCAGCAGCAGCTGGCTCCCTGTGGGCTGTGGGTAAGCAGGGCAGCCCTGTCCCACCACGCTGCTCCCCCAGAGATGGGCCAGGTTATTTACGAGGGGCTTTTCGGTGTAAATTCATGGTGGAGTGCCATCTGCTGGGCTCGTGCAGGGCTCTTCTGGCACAGGAGAGGAAGAAAGTGAAGAGGAACCCCAGAAAAGCAGGCTGTGTCCGTGCTTGGACATCAAAGCTCCCCCAGACCCTTCCCCAGGCAGCTGCCAGGAGCAGCCACAGCCAGGCTGCCTCACCCTGCAACTCAGCGTGGCCTCTGCAAAATGCCTCATGGAGACGCCCACCGACTCCCAAACCACCAGGGAGAATCTCTGGGGAATGGATCCAAGGCCAAATGAGGCCAGGGACCATCCTGACTGTGTGGATATACCTGCAGCAGGCAGAGCCTAGGGATATCCCATAGCAGGAATTCATTTGGTAGCACAGGTGTTTTCTTTGTAGGATGTGCATGTGATGGACCTGGCCTGTGCCAGGGAGGAGGATGAGCAGGTTTCATATCCTGCAACCTCAGTGGGGAGCAGCTTTGAACCACATCTGGAGGTCTCTGCTTCTGTCCAGCCTCTCCTCAGGGAGCTCATCTCCCTAAACGTGCAGGCACCCCAGCTGACTGCTTGAATCTGTGTGAATCCCTCCTGTTTAAAACCTCTGAAGGGAAAACCTCCTCCCTTTGAGCCATCCCTGCTTGCTGCATCTTCCCTGATTCATCACAGATGGTGGCAGTCACTGAAACCTGAATCACACTTGCATTATGCTAGCCCACCTCTGATTACAGCGTGAATGAGGAACACAAAAGGAGGAGGGAAAGCAGCAGGAGAGAGCGGGAAGCAAACTGCAAATTAAAGGCAAATCACAAGGCTGGTTTAGGCTATTGTGTAAATGAGGGTGGCTCAACTTTCTGCTGTGCTGGGAAACTGAGAAACACACCATAGTGCCAGAGATCTTCAGGATAGCAGCTGTAAGATCCCTGATTTTTGTCCTGTTAAGGATCCACCAGCCTCACACATTTCTGTGTTTCTGTCCCACCAGCCTCGTGCATTTCTGTGTTTCTGTCCCACCAGCCTCGTGCATTTCTGTGTTTCTGTCCCACCAGCCTCATGCATTTCTGTTTCTGTCCCACCAGCCTCATGCATTTCTGTGTTTCTGTCCCACCAGCCTCATGCATTTCTGTATTTCTGTCCCACCAGCCTCATGCATTTCTGTATTTCTGTCCCACCAGCCTTGTGCATTTCTGTGTTTCTGTCCCACCAGCCTTGTGCATTTCTGTGTTTCTGTCCCACCAGCCTCACACATTTCTGTGTTTCTGTCCCACCACCAAGGAGCCTGGGAACCAAAGATAAAACATACAGGGGCAAACTTTGTCGAGGGCTCTCAGAAAATGGTTATGAAAGAACTGAATCTAAATCCATAAATGCTTTGCCAGCATTCAGTAACCACTAATTCTAGTTTCCTCCGTGAAATACGTCAAAAGTAAGTTTCTTCTCCATCAATCAATCGTCTCCCAAAAGTGGGAAAAGAGACCTTGACAGCAAAGAATGGTTAAATTGAACAAGCAAAAAGTAACACGTCCTTCAGAACAAAGCACATACTTTCCTGACTGTAGGGTTTTATTCATGTCCTTCCAGCTCACTCCAAACACAAACTTATCGCCCTCGTTTTTGTGTGCCAAATCAATAGCAGCTTGTGCAGGGACTGAGGAATGCTACATCTGAAAGCCTCTCACACACTTTGCTGAAGTGAAGGACTGATAATAATTAATAGCTGCCAAGGACATTCAGCCTTGTTGAGTGATTGCTAGCATGGTTTTCCCCTGGACACAGTTTAGACTGAGCTCTTCCAATTTTCCTGGACAGTGTATGCAGAACAGGAGATTTTTCTGTGTTTTTGTGGACAATGCCTGGCAGAAGTTGAAGAGAACATCCCATGAAGCCCTTGGACTGGAAAACTTGCTGAGAACTGGGTCTGCACCTCTTCTGAAATCTTTTCCCCAGTTGCACTAGGAAGGCACAGCTTTCCCACCCGTGACGACATCCGGGATTGATTTGGGTAGGTGAAGTAGCTCTGGACAGGCTTTCAGGACACAGGGGAGTATCAGAACACTGCGTGCCAGAGGCTGAAGGATTTGTTCCAGATGGTTTCTGCTCCTTTCTCTCATTATTCAACTGCTCTGAGAGGGTTAGAAACCTTAGGAATTATGCCTGGATCATAAGCTGCCTTTATTTCGCAGTCATTCTGGAGCTGATCCTAAAAGCGATGCTTTTGGGAGCAACAAGTCTAATAACATCACACAGAACAGTAGCTGAAGGAAGCGAGAGAGCTGAAGTTCAGCTCCTGGCTCGGCAGCTGACTTTTGTCAGCTCCTCTCAGACCAGAGGAGACAAGTCTCTGAAACCTCCCCAGTTTTAGTTTTTTCCTTGGGCCATCTGGAGCCAGGAGAGCTGCAGAGTCAGAGGGCACGAAGGCCCTCAAAGGCAGCGGTCTCACAGAAAAAGGATAAGCTGGCAGGAAGCCAGGAAAAAAAAATGACCCTGTCTCCAAATGCCTCCCAGGTAAATCTGGGTTCTTTGACATTTCTCGGCAGGCAGGTGTTTTCACTTCATCACTTCAGCTTCGGTTGCTGCTTCAATTTTTCATCAGAAATGCTTGTGACAGCACAGGACACAGCTTAGTGGGATGTGCATGGAGCAGTGCTGCAGCATCTGCCATTTTCTTTGTGGTTTTCTCACTTTCGTAAGGCGCAGGTGTTCCTTTGAAGGCGCCAGTGCTAGTGCTTGGGCAGCTGGAGGAAAGACCTTCAAACAGATTGCACTCCTTGGTTTTCCCAGAGTTGTGCGGTCAACCCCAGGCTGTAGGATTGAGATAAGGGATCAGACCAAGCTTTGGCTGAGTGTGATCAACGAGGAAGCTGAAATGGGAGATACACACACACCCAGCAGCCAGGGGATGCTGGCAGGATGCACCAGCTCTCGTCCTTGGAGGAGTTACTGGGAGAGAGAGCTGCTTACGGCAGGGCCCAATCTACTTCTTATTCCCAGCAGTCAGGGAGACCAAAAACCCAATCTAAACAAATGCAATTTAATCCATTAGCAGACATCAGAGGAGCTACCTGCCTTGACAAAACCCAGCTGTGTTTCTAATTAAGCAGGGATGCCTCAGAGTCTCTGTTCTAGCCACTGCGGCTACAATCCCAAATCCCCACAACAAATTACCTCCCCTTCTCACTGTTAACAGATTTACCTGTTTATCTAACACTAAATGCTGGAGCACATCCTCACACAGAGGTGTTATTGTAGCTGCCACCTGAGATTTGTTTGAGCAGGGCTTGTGGGTTTTGGTTCATCGACACGAGAGTCCACTTACAGCCTGAAGGGCAGGAGTTTCTTTCTGAGGGTAAACAAAAGAGGTCGGTGGGAGTTCAGGCATCCCTCTCCTTGTATCTCTTTGCAGTTCATGGTTCCAGCAGCTGAAGAGATTTCCCTTTGCTCCTAATTCACAGGCAGAAGGGAAGGAAAGCCTCACGCAGGCAGGAGCTCTTGCAAATTGGCTGAGGCAGGTATTTTATCCAGCGCTGCAAACGAAAGTTGCTTTGCCTTAGCTGGATCAGCCTGCTTGTTTGTGCTAAAACTGAAGCACTAATACATAATACCCAGGCTGGAGCTAAACCAGCTCGGCTGGGTACGAGGCACAGCAGAGCCACAGCAGCAGGGAGCTCATGGCCAAGCCCTCGGAGAGCCAGGGAGCGCTCAGGTGGTCACTGCTGCTGGGCCCTCTGCTCCTCAGGTCCCCTCTGCTGTCCTGCCCTTGGTTTTCCTCCTGAGTAATGAAATGACGGTGCATTTCTCTCCTGGGTGCTTTCTGAAACCCCTCTCTCTCCTTGCTGCCACCCTGCCACCTCAGCCGTGTGTGACAGCTCCAGGAGAGTGGTGTCTGGCTGCTCTGACCTTCACTCTCACTCAGGCAGCAGTGGAGGGCAATTGCTCTGTGAGGGGGAGTGAAGGAGGAGGAAAAGGAAAGTAAATCCTGGTCTGCTCAGTCTCAGGTGGATAAGTACTGTGAAACAGTAAAATGACATTCCCAAGGTCCCAAAACACATCTTGAACCTGAGTGGCAACTGATCTGCAGGAGACATGGTGACAGTGCTTTTCCTTTCAGCTTAGTTTAAAAATAAGCGTTCTTGCCGCTGCAGCGGTGGCCCCGGTCAGGGTTCACTTGCTTCCCAGCTGTCCAGTGTCAGCCTTGCTGGCCGGCAGAGGGATAATCCTGCTGTCATCTGTCCTGCCAGCACCTCACTCACCTCCTGACGTGGTGGAGCTCCCTGCCTATCCTGGGGTGCCCCGAGCTGCTGCACCACAGCCAGGAGGGTCCTCGGGGAGCCCTTCCCCTGGAGCCCAGAGGGAAGGATGCAGGGAGTGCTCTGCCAGAGCTGATGCAGGGTCCCTGGCTCCATGATAACTGGGAGGTGGCTATTCCCAGCTTTGGCTGCAGGGATGGCTGCACTGGAGTGGCCTCCACGTGGTTTTGAGCCCTGCATCCCTCTCCATGGCTTCTCACCGAGGGAAAGGGAGCGCCTGGCTGCTGCCACTGGGCCAGGGACAGACACAGTGGGAGCATTCCCAGCCCGGGAAGAGACTTAGCACGGGTTTGAGCTTGGCTGAGGCTTGGCATGAGAGGCTGCAAGGGAAAGCCACGTGCTGCTGCAGCAGGTGGTGGGGCTGGCAGCAGGGTGATGGCATCTTCCTCCCAGTCAGTGACACTGGCAGGTGTCAATCACCGCAGTGACAGGCGCACCTGAGGGACTCAGGATGCTGAACTGAGCACCAGCAGACCTGGGGTTCTGCCTCTCTGTTCAACAGGGAAAACATCCCTGTATTCACAGCTGCCTGAGCTTGGAAACCCGGAGGCACAAAGGATTCGGAGGGTCTGCAGGAGATGGAGGGGGCTGAACGGGAAAGAATGGAGCAGCAGGGACAGGGACTGGCTCTTGGGAAAGGAGGCAGAGCAGGCAGGGGAAGCTCCTGGCAGGGACATGACCTGGGGTGGGTGGAAGTGCTGACTGCAGGAGGCTGAGGGCACAGGATGGACAAGGGCAGAGGGGATGCTGGATGAGGAGACAGAGTGGAACTGGCAAGCAGGGCACAGTGGGGGACTTCAGGCAAGGGCTGGGGCCAGGAGAGGGTAAGGGTTGAGTGCAGAGAAGGACAAAGACTGTGCAGAAGGTGAAAGATGTGCAATGGGGACAAGGGAAGGCACTGGGGAAAATAAGCCTTAACCTTAATGAAGAATGTAACTTATTTTTTTTTCTGTTAGAACTTTTTTATTTTAACTGCTATTCAATTTTTCTCCCAGACTTCTCTGCCCATTCCTCCCCTCCTGGTCCTTGACCCTCACCAGTAATTCCCCTTCAGTTTTTTCTAATTTCCTGTCTCTTGCTCTGCCAGTCCGACTGTGATCGCAGGCATTGTGCTGTGTCCTCTGTGGGAGGATGCAGAGATAGCAAACATTCTGTATGTACAACACAAAGGCTGCTCTCACCTCTGCTCTAGTGAACATCTCAGACTCCCTGCCTGCAATTCTCCTTTTAGTTCCTCTCTCTGTCCTCTTCCATTCCTCCAGCCTTGGTTTTCCCTTGTGCTTTCTGCAGCCTGGCTTCTCGCCAGCTTTGCTCTCCCACCTGGAGCTGAGTCCATCCCCATCCCTGCCATCCCCTGCAGCTCCTCTCCCCCGTGCCCAGCCCAGGGCAGGGAGTGCTGTGACAGGGAGGACGTGAAGAGCATCCACTGCAGGTCTCTGTGGTCATGGCTGAGGTCAGGGAGCCAAACGTTTCTGGTTTGTGCGTGGGTGTTATGTAAATAACGGCAATTATTCACTGTCAAAACTTCACAACTGAGCCAAAACTCAACCATTTTTGCTGGACTGTTCACAGAAGCTGCTGCTTCTAAAGGCTCACTTGCAGACAGACTTTAGTCTTCCCCTCACAGATGTAGAATTGTTACTGCTATTAAAGAAGTCACATTTATAGTGAACTTTCCATACCATCCTGTCTTGCCACGAGAGATGTGATCCTACTGGTTCTGGTCCCAAAAAACCTACTCCTTTATTTCTGTGAGTATGTGAAATTGTGAATTTTCCAGCTTGTTACAAAGCAGTAACAGTGGCCTGAAAGTGCATGAGCACAACAGGGCACCATTTCTGGGTCTGTTCGGTGCTTTTGAAGGGCTGCCACTGAAATGAAGGGAAACATCTTCCCATTAACTCAGCAGGTTTTAGAGCCTCTTGCACTGAGGTGTGTCAGCCTCTGTACTGCTCACCCTTTGCTTTATGAAATCCTGCTTGAATGAGAAACTGTATTTTGACTACCCAGGAGGAAGTGTCCAAACTCTTTAATTATTTTCAGTGGAGACAGACACTTGGATTACACAAAGATGGTCCCATTCTATTCATTTGGACTAGAGATTCGGAAATGGCATTGGCTCTTCAAAAATCAGTGAAACCTACAGGAGCTGGATGCACTGGGTAAGCAACAAATACTTCAGAGGTGACAGAAAGCCATCAGGAATTGTGACGGCTTCTGATGACCCTTCACTTGCCCCAAGTGCAAGGTGGAGGGTGGAGTTCCTTCGTTATACCTAGATCCCCAAGAAAATCCCTTAGTAATCCCCATCCATGCACCCTTTGCAAGAGCACTCCTCCATCCTCCTTCTGCCATCACATGCAGAGTAATCCTCCTTTTCCTGCGTCACCCCTTGGGTGATCCTTCTTATTCCGCAGGATCACATGCACTGCACGCAGCGACCTCCCCCTCACTCACAGGGTGAGCACTGAGCTGGGGAGAAAAAACCCTCCCCTACTCCTACACATTGCAAAGAAAGCCTCCTTCTTTTTTTTTTTTTTTTTTGGTTGTTCCCTCCCCAGGATTTTCGATCCCCTTTCTTTCACCTTGATGCCACAAAACCCCTCTTCCCTGAGTGGTACCAGCTGCAAAGGTGGTGTTTGTTGTCTTTTCCGGCTAACTTTTGCCAGCTCTTTGCCAAGATAACCTTTCCCACCCACCCTGCTGCTCCTCCGAGGCCGTGAGCAAGGCAACGCCGTGCTGATGTTCCCCCCTCTGTGTGTCACAGCACTGGGACATGCTGAAAGGACAGAGCAGGAGCAGGTAACCCTGCCAGCTCCCCTGTGTCCCCGTGCCCTTGCAGCACACAGAAAGCTTTGTGCTCCAAACCAGGGTGCAGCTTACTCACAAGGGAAGCCTGTGCAAGCTTGCAGCCTCAGGTAAAGAGCTGCGTTTTCTCAGAGTGAGAAACAGAGGGGGAAATCAAGAGAAAATGCCCTGTGAGATCGCCTCCCTCAGTACATAAAACCCCAAAATGTCGGGGGTCACAGACCCTCTTGCTCCCCTGTCACCAACCCCACTGCAGCCAGCACAACTCCTGAGCGCCCAAGGAAATAACTAAACATTCACCAAACAGCTGACCAGAGGAGAATAAGTGAGCTCAGAAGCTGCTGGCTTCTAGATTATTGTTATCTTGTGACTCCAATGGAGCAGCGAAATTGGGATGGAGATGATAAAACCCAAAAGTGACGGTGGTTTGCTTATCTTTCCCTTCCTCTCCCCAACACCCATACAAGAGCCTGTCTGTGCCTCTCCCGGTGCAGTCTCTCTCTCATTCGGTGGAGATGACTTAATCCAGAAAGGGTGATGAGAAGGAGAAAGATTTAAATCAAACCCGATTACTGGGGCTTGATAGGCTTCCCTGGCAAGCTGTTCTGGGACGGACCCAAAAGTTGTCAGCTCACTGCCTGCTCCCTTGACAACGCTGTTCAGGAGCCTTATGAAATGCAGCTGTCCCCTGAAAGCACTTCTCTGCTCCAAAAATCCTCCCCCTGGCAGTGGGCAGATGGACACTGAGGGCCACCAGGAGCCTGAGCAGTTTGTGGGTTTGTGGCAGCCCTTTGGCCATTGCTGGGCAAACAGAGGGAGAAAAACCCCGTGAGATGCTTTGCCTGAGACTCCTGAAATGGCATCAGGAGCAATCCACCTAGGAAATCACTCCAGCCTGGCTGAGATAATCCTGCCAAGCCATTGCATGTGCTCAGGTGCCATTCCTGATGTCGGGGCAGGCCGTGTGGGTGGCTCGTGGTGGCCATGGGGACCTCAGCGCAGGCACCAGGCAGGATCCAACTCCTCATCCCAGACAGTGGGGGCTGGCCTGGGGCTTGGAACAGGGAGAAGGTGTCACCACGTCCCTGCTGTTGGCCATGGCAGGCACCATCCTCCAAGGCAGGCGTGTGCCACAGGGACAGGAAGCAAACCCCTGACTCTGGAGCTCACAGAGTTTATGGGAAGAGTGGTGGGAGATGGTCACGACTGTAGCAGAGACCTTGAGAGATCCCATCCAGTCTCCTGCAGGAGGAACAGACGACTCCAGGCACAACAGGAATGGCAGAGGGAGGAGCCCAGGGGAATTGCAGAGTGGTGCAGTGGGAAAGTTCTGTGTCCCAGACCCAGCTTCAGCAAGGTCAGCTAACACTGGCCAACACCTGAACCCCCCAGGGGGAATACAGCCCATTAAAAGTGACAAAGAAACATTTCAGATGTGATTTTGAAATGAGCCGATTACAGCCTTCTTCTTCCTCAATTCAGTCATAAATGCAGCTATGAAATCAGATTGTGTTATGAATAATTAAAAAAAAAAAAAAGCTGGGCTAAAGCAGCATGAGTGATTTATCCTTATTAAAAAATGGAGAGCAATAAAGTAAAGCTGTAATAATAAAACAAAAACGTTGACTAATATCTGTGAAAAATTTGGAGGGCCATAGAGAGAATGAGCTATTGTGCTTTGTGGCGGGTGGGGTGCTGGTGAAGTGTTTGTGGTTAGGACAAAGACACTGAATTTTGCAAGCAGTCGATGAGTTTTAGGGTTTGCTTTCCGCAGGCTCGCTGCACCAGTGAAGAAATCGCTCATGCTCAAGAAAGGCAGACTTCTATTGAACTCACCAGAGTCTCTTTTGAGGGTCTTCCTTTCTCCCCTTTGCTTTCTCCCCCTTCCACTACACAGTGCCATTGATAAGACACATTTTAATATTGCAGAAAGAAAAGCATGACAAAGAGCTCCTTGTTTTCAAGCTGTATCAGACCTTTTACTGCAAACCCAACACTTGCCATGTTACCTTGCTGAGCTGACTGTGCATGGGAGCTGGTGGGACCTGGCTGCGGAAGGAGGAAAGGCTGCGTCTGTGAAAATCTCAGTGAAGTAAAAGTTCAAAGGAGGAGAAGGGAACGGGAGATAAGAAAGCTTCAAATCTTCATTTAAAATGAAAAGAAAATCTGATTAAGATGTGCTGGCTAACTCAAAACACATGAGCCTGAACATCAAAAGATTCGTAATTCGTACACGTGCTGTAGATAATTATCAGTTTAACTTGATACTTCCTACAGCGACAGAGCTGACGTCAGGCAGCTCCAGCGTCCGACTTTCAAACCAGCCCCTGACACCGAGCGAGGGCCCCGCTGCTGACACCGTTCCTTTCGCTGTCCCTTATGGCCCTGCAGGCACGTGCCTGACAAAGACCTGCCTGGAGCCCTCCTGGCTGCCCAAAACCTGGGTGAGACCCAGGAGAGACCAAGAGAGGAGGCAGTGCGACCCAGGCAGCTCTGGACTTCTCCCACTGCCAGGACCTCTGGTAGATCCCCTATCCTGCAGTGAAAGGACAATGACAGAAAATGTGATTGTACATGAGGATCTGTCAAAACATGGCCTAGAAAATAAACATCAGACTCGGCTTCCTCCAGTCCCCTGTGATCTGGGGACGGCTGCACACTGGCTCCTCCAAAATTGCTCCTGTGCTGCCGAGCAGGAGCAGCACGAGGAATGAGGGAGCAGCTACGGAGGAGGTAACAGAGGGTTCAAGAGCAGCTGGTGGCCCATCCCTGCCCTGGCTCTCCTTTCCCTGCTTGGATGGTGGGAATGGAGCAGCAGGGCCGGGTTTGGGGACACCAGGAGCCACACGCACAGCCTGGCTGCCCCGCGGCCACCTGCGCTCCCATGCCGTGGTTTGGAGCTGATCTTGACGCTCCCTGCACATTTCCCAAGCCAGAAGGTTGGGGCAGAAGGTGGGTAATGAATCCCAGATTTTCCCAGAGAGTCATGTGTAGCTAGAGCAGAAGAATAATGTGACTTCGGGGAATGGCAAAGCAAAGCATTTTCCTTCCGTGTCCAAGAGATTTCTGCTCGGTCCCAGGCTCTCCCCAAGAGCTGAAATGCCCTTCTGTCTGCCTGTCCACGGGAGAGAGAGACAGACGGAGACAGACAGAGACAGGGCGTAGGCAGGGGAGAGGTCATGTTTTTGTTAGAGGGGAAAAAATTCAAAAGCCTGCTGGTGAAATACTCCTAATCCCCATGACTCTTTGTACGGTGGAGCCGGGAATTTTTTCTCTCTCTCTCCCCATGAATAGCCCCATGACAGTTTTCTTTCATGAAGAGCTACGTCTGCCTCATCCACAGCCCCAAGACCACCTTCTCTACATTCTTTTTTAATTTAAGGATTTTATTGTCTTGAGGGGGGGATGGGGAAACACTAAGAATTACAACTAAGCCCCCCACTGGGCACTCTGTCATTACCCCATCCTTCTGGAATATGCTTTTTTTTTCCACGTACTTAATCATTTATTTAATGGACAGCAATGTCATGTGAGGCTTCGAAGCCTATGAGGAATGAAGCCCAACCTGCAAGACACTCTGGTAAGTCAGTTGTTTACAGTAAGCACAGCAATCCACTAAACATCCTTCTGAAGGCCAGTTTGAGGCCAATAAAATAGCCTGGATTTTTTTTTTGGGGGTGGTGGTGGGGGGTTTATTTTTGTTTGTTTGTTTGTTTGTTTGTTTGTGCGTTTTTTGTTGTTTGGTTGGTTTTTTTGGGGGGGGTTGTTTTTTTGGGGGGGTTGTGGGGGGTTTTTGTTTGTTTTGTTTTGTTTTGTTTTGTTTTGTTGGGGTTTTTTGGTTTTTGGTTGGTTGGATGGGTTTGGATTTTTTTTTTCTTTTTGTTTTGTTTAGGTTTGGTTTGCTGTTTTGGTTTTGGTTTTGGTTTTGGTTTTGGTTTTGGTTTTGGTTTTGGTTTTGGTTTTGGTTTTGGTTTTGGTTTTGGCTTTGATTTTGGTTTTGGTTTTGGTGGAGAAATACAGTTACAAATACTTCTTTGTGTCTATGCCAAGCCTGAAATGCAGGCAGGTAGCACCTTGAGAGAGAACCAGCTCACTGTATAGCAAAGTGGACTCACACCCTGTTGAATATTAGACACACACAGACTGACCAACGCCCCCTGGAAGTTCAGATCTGTCCCTCTCAGTGATCAATCCCAGCACTTCAAACAGTGTAAAGCATCATGTGTTTTAGCAAAAGGAACTCCAGATACAGAATTTAAACTTATTCCTACAGTGGTGCTTTAATTACCCCAAAATGCTGACAATGAATTCACATTTTAAATAATGACAACGAATTATGTGTGACTGTGTGGCACTTTGTAGGTCCTGTAGGTTCTGTGTAGATGAGCCCATGGACAAGGTATGGTGTGGATTGCAGGGATTTATCCTGGCAGTGCAGGGAAAAGGCAATCCTTTAGGAAAGGGGTCACTCCAGGCAGGCAGCACAGGGTGAAAATGTCCTGTGACAAGCTCCATGTTGTGTTTTGATGTTTGAGAACTGACTCCAGCTTCTCCCTGTCACAACAACACAACACTGGAAGATCACATCCCTGGAAGTTTACCCCTCCTGAACGCGTTTGGGTTGTATATGTAGGCAAAGTGATGGCAAAATGCAAAATATCTGCCGTCCCCAGCAGGGACATGCAAACACCAAAGTGACTGTTGGTGCTGCAGACTCCCAGGATTTTGCCATGTTTTGGCAGCTCATCTGTCACAAGTGTCACTCATCCCCACGGAAAACCAGAGCATTCCTCTGAGGAGGAGGAGACAGGAGGAAGTCAGATTTTCTGGATGCAGAAATCAATATGCAATTGTGAGTACATGAAGACAGGAATTTTGGAAAACAAAACCACCGAGGGACATGCTGGACCTCCAGCGGATGCTTGATTTGTGACTGCTTTGGGGATGTTTTACATCAGGAGTTCTTAGCACTAGGAGGGAGCAACAGAGCATGACTGTGAAATTATTTGAGATTTCTCTACCACTTCTGCCTCTCAGAGCTTTGACCTTCAAAACAGTTTCTGTTTCCAAGCAAAAAGATGCGAAAGGCAAGAAAAAATATTAAAACCACCGAGGCAAAAACACCCAAAGAATTGTGTCTGATTGGCACCACCCTGTCTTTGTGTCAAACTAATTTGACTGAGTTCCTTGACTTTCATATTTTAGCTGTTTGCTTTGGCATGGTGATAGAAATTTCCTTCTTCAGCTGCAGTGGGATGAGTTGCTGGAGACATCGCCCTCTCATATCCTTGTCTGAGAGGGGACAAGAAGATCAGGGTAGTGGCACTTGGGCCTCTTGGTGAGGACATGCTGTGAACTTGGATGATTGGATTTTGATGAATATATAGGATCACAAACAAAATACCCAAAAAAACAAAACAAAGAAAAAAAAAAAAAACCAGCAATTTTATTGTCTTCTTTCACCCTGCTTTACAAAAATGGAAGGTTTGACAGGTATGATACTAACAGCATGTGTAGCTTCTGTCATCCAAAGCTGACTGAAACCAAGGAAATGAAAGATTTACTGCAGTACAGAAGTTTGGGAAGTATTTTAAAATAATTAAAAGTGTCAGTGAAAGCCAAAATTGAATGCTACTGTTACTTCCACCCTTAGTATGGTGAACTCAGCAAAACGAGAGCTTTGCACCACAGGACTCCTCCAAGGTGTGACAGAATCCTGCACCAGGAGCTCTGCCTTCTCCCCTTCTGAAGGTACAGAACGTAAATTGCTGCATCTTTCCAGGCAAGATGTTCTTAGGAAGTTACAGGAAGTTGTGAGGATGTTGTATAGGGGATGTCCAGAATTTGGACACTGCTGCTACCTCATGGTCCATTAAAAATTATCTGTAATGACAGCCATGCCTTACCGACAAAAACAAAACTTTTATTTTGATATGCTACAAACAAAAAGATCCTTTGGTGACAAACTGTCCTAAAGTTCCACAATTCAACAACGAGGACACAAGTTCAGGATTGAAGAGGTCTGAATACATCATCATTTAATAAAGTATTACAGACGACTTCAGTGAACTTTGTTATTAATTTCCACATGCATCAGCTCACCAACAACTTTAAAAGTTTTATTTGGGGATGTTTTTTACTAAGCATATAGCAGTTACCCCGTTAAATTAAATGGCTACAAAAGACTGTCTCTTAACTTCATATAGGCCACTGAGCAGCCACCAGTAGAAATTTTTAGCTGTTTCTGACCTTATCTGAAGTCAGACTCGTGACCTTGAAGCACGTCAGTATAGTCCCTAGCCAGCTCCCTCAGTGAGACTCTGTGCTTGTTTCTCTTTTCCTCCTTGAATTTTCCTTTTTTTCGTGTGTATGTGTGTGCTCTTGGTGACATTGAAGGGTAATTTTAATTGGTTCAGCCAACAGAAGGTACCTAATGTCCCTTTTGAGCAGTTGCTCTCATCCAGGCTGGCTGTGAAATCACACATGGAAAGAAAACTACCGAAGCTTTTGATGATGGAAGCGGTGGGAGGATTCAACACCCCTTTGCTCCTCCGCAGACCTCAAGGTGATAAGTTACCTTTTGATCTCAGTCAGAGTCTTCCAGGCTTCTGCCACGAAGAAGGCAAAAAACCATCCACTCTGAGCTGCTGCTGCCTTTGCCTTTGTTCTGCTCTCTTGCCGAACTGCCCAGCAGCAGAGGGGAGCGTTTGACTCACACCAGTGTGACTCTGCATTTCACACAGCACGGTCCATTTGGCTGCTGCGGCTTTGCTTCAAGCAGGTCATGGGGAAGAATCAAGCTCCTTCCTTCAGACACATCGAAATCCCCCCAGTTCAAGCGGGCTTAGCCCGAGGAGAGGAGCCTGTCTGTCACTTGCTGTGCAGCTCCGGGTGTGGAGGTGGCCTGCAAGAGTCTCTGCAGCAGGGCACTGCTGGAATGACCTTCACATCTCTTCATCCTGAAGACCTCCAGATGAGCTGGGCTTTCAACCAAAAAAGATGGCATTGTCCAAAGGCTCCTGGAGCTCTGTCAGGTTTGGTGCTGTGCCCACTGCCCTGGGGAGCTGTTCAGTGCCCAACCACCCTATGGGGGCAGAACCTTTTCCTGATATCTAACCCAAATCTCCCCTGACACAGCTCCGGGTCATTCCCTCGGGTCCTGTCACTGTCACCACAGAGCAGAGATCAGTGCCTGTCTCTCCTCTTCCCCTCACGAGGAAGTTGTGACTGCAATGAGGTCTCCCCTCAGTCTCCCCTTCTCCAGGCTGAGCAGATGTAAACCCCTGTGGAAGGGATTGAAGGTCCATTCCAACCCCAGCCATTCTGTGAATCTGTGAATGACTCACACTTCCATGACTGGGGAAGGAGTACAAGAATTAGATTAACAGATAATAAGAGAATCTGGAATAAAACAGAGTTTGTAACGGAAGCAGGCAAAAGGAGTAATTAGGATGAGGTGAAAGGCATTTCAAATACCTGGGCTCATTAAAAGCAGGTGTTCTCTGGAGAGAGTACAGCCAGGGCAAATGAAGAACTGCAGCTATATTCCAGCTACAAGCAAACTCTCAACGGAGCAAAACTGGAAGCACCCAAATGTCCAAGATAGTAACACTTATGGTTGAGACAGACTGAAAGAAAATATTTGAGAATTTAACCAAACTGCTGGGTTGGCACGAATATGTTTCTTGGCTGGGAAAAAAACAGCCCCACACCTAAATCGTTCATGGAAGTATAAGCACAATGTAATATGAGTTATAATTCTTTTAATGAAGCCAAAGAGAGGTATTTAAGGAGACAAAACTCATAGCATTTTTTCTGTGCTTGTGCTACAGTAAAGTGAGGAGCAACAAGCCTGAAATATTTGACTTGTCACACATGCCACAGATATTAGACCAAGTCAAAGGAAGATTATGGTTAAAATAACAGGAGAAAATTAAACATAGATTTGCTCACATTCTTCAGTGAAAGCTGGGTTTATTCCAGAATATTGCTTTAACTGTGCAGAGACAGCCCAATAAGCTAAGCAGGGCTCTCAGCCCTGTTCCTGGCAGCTGTGGTGTGCCAGGCAGAGCCGTTCCCAGCCCAGCACAGCCCTGCAGGCACCTGGGCTGCAGGTGTCTCACTGCCACCTTTACTGAACTCATTCCAGTGCGAGGTGCTCCATGGCAGGGGGGTTGGAAATGGCTGATCTTTAAGGCCCAAGCCAAACCCATCTGTGACTCTTGCCTCTTCCTGGATAAACCTGGTGTTCTTCACCAGGGACCTCCTGCTCACAGGATGCTGCTCCCCCCCGCCCTAGACCTGCCACCCCCATCTCCCTCCATGTGCTTCCTCACCCTAAAAATGCCTCCACATTCCTCCTCCTCCCTGGGTTGCTACACCCTGGGAAAAGGAGGAAGAATTAAATCAACTGTTCTGCTGGGACAGGTGCAAAATGTGCTTCTTTTATCCTTTCCTTTCTGCAAACATCGGGGAGAAATGCCAGGAACAGCCGGTGTCACCCTTGCCCCCAGGGTGGGGTACACCTCTTTCCTGATGGGTTTCTGGAGCTCAGCTGTGTCAGCTGCCCAGCAGGATCATTCCTGACAGATCCTGGCACTGAGATCTGTTCCTGTTCTCGTCTCTCAGTACTCAAGGTGGTGTGCACCTGTACGTGCACACAAGGAGCTGGGAGGTGGAGCTGATGGGAAGTGACACAGGCCGGCGTGCAGCGTGCCAGCTCGGAGGGACACAGCTCAGCCTGGCAAAATCCAATGCAAAATAGCTCATTTGGCCAGAGATAACCAAGCAGATGGGTGAGGATGGGCTGGTGAGGCAGTGCAGCTCCACGGTGATGTATAGAGTCCGAGGAGAGAAATCAGACACAGGAGTTGCATTGCAGTCTGTATCCCATGTGGGTTCAGTTGTCATCCCAGCACTCATCACCCTCTCCCTGAATGTCTTCTCCAAACTATGACAAGACTGAGAGTGAACCACAAAGGAGACAAAAATCTGTGGAAAAGGAAAAGGGGCACAGGGTGGGCCACAGGGGGAGCTGAGCCTCCAAGCTGCAAATGAAGAACTCGGGAAATGAGTGCCCACAGAGGCAGGTCCTGCTGCTCTCTGTCGATGGCAGTGCAGGTGGTTCCAGCAGGGAGAGCAGGGAAAGGGAAGGGGAAGCACTGTGTTCCTTAACAAGATTGCCTTCCGCTGAGAAGGAGCTCCCCAGCTCAATAAACCCTGCAATGAATGTTGCAATGAGGCACATATTGGGGTTTCTGCTCCCTTCTCCCAACTACTCCTTCAGTTCCCACCTTGTCCGTTTCCCCAGCTTTGCCAAACCTGTGGTGGCCTGAAAAGAGGCACAGCAGGCATGGGACAACGTGAAGACTAAGTGGAAACTGAAAGCAGCTACAACACCACGCCATTTCTAAAATCCACAGTGATTCCCGTGAGGCCTTTTAGGGGTGGGATTTTTTATTTTTGTTTTTTCCAAACCGAAGATGCTGTTTGTCAGCGGAAAGATGATGCAGGCTGGGGACCATGCTCAGTTGATATTCCTGCTGGGGCACAAGATGGGAACAGAGCTCTGAGTCCTCAGGTGGTGCTGGAGGCACAGGTAGGTTCAGTGTCACCCACCGCGCTCACAGAGGGTGTGAGAGCTCTTGACTGGGCTGACATTATCCTGTGAAACAAGGAGCTGGACAGATGCTGTACCATACCTCCCTCCTCCTTCCCACCCCTTTCCCAGTTCCCCTCCATTTTTGTACCAGCACTGACAGGGAAGAAACCGCATTGTCTAACCCAGATTTGCACTCTGAATAACTAGTGAAGCATTTCAAGGAAATGCAGGGTGGGGCAGGGAACAGAACATGGGGAGCTCCTGAGATGCTCAGGAATTGCAAAATCAGCGGGGCACAGTTCCTGGGAGCATGAACAGGACTACCTGGAGAGCTCAGCAGCCACAGGCTGTATCTAAGAGCTGCCTGCACTCTGTAGGGACCTGTGAGGCACTCCTGAACTTGAGTCTTTTCAACACTGGGGCTCTCCTACATTTCAGACAGTGCCTGGAGATATCGTCTCAGCCCAGGAAATCCACAGACACGCCAAACCCAGCTCTGATTCTGGACTGGGAGAAGGGGTGCTGCCCCTCTCAGCAGTGGTGTGAGGGATCTGGGCTCAGGGAAGGACTCTCAAGGCTTCTTCCAAGGGGATCTGCTCCTTTGGTGTTTCACAGCTCAGCTGAGGCTGTACGAGTGACTCCTGCGGTAGAGGGCATCTCCTGCACCATTAAAACCCTCCCTATGCCAAGGGCACGCAGATTGCAGTGCAGACATCCTTTAGGGGTTTTTCTCACCTCCACATCTCCCTTTTCTGCTGAGGCATTTGAGCTCTCCTAGTTCCAAGCAAAACTAAAGGGGGCAGAAGACAAAGAGGACAGGACAGAAGCCTAAACACCCCCTGTGTAAAAATGGAGGGGTGGATAAATCATCTTGATATTGAGAGGGAAGAGAATGCAAGGAAGAGAGAGAGGAAGGAGATGTGCATATGAAGCTGTCTCATGAACAGAAACCAGGAGGGATGGGAGAAGCAGGGGGCAAAAGGCTTTGATAGGGGAGCTGGTGGGAGTCCTGGGAGCAGGGAGGAGCAGGCAGGGGATACTCAAAGAGCTTGTGGGGGGAAGGCACCCCTGGTGTGGGAAGCCAGGCAGGTCTGCAGGCAAGTGTGACACACACAGACCTGCCCAAGACACACACGGGCAAATATCAGCCACTAGGGAGGAGCCTCGGTGTATGAAAGTCCCTCTGAGTTTTGCAGTGGAGCTCAATGAGAACCAAAGCTGGATTTTCCTCATGTTTTTGCAGGAATCTTCAGGTTCCTTTCGGCTACAGACCCTGGAGCAGAGTAGTTGGGGGGCTGTTGTTTCCTTGCTTTAGAGCAGGAGCATTTCCAACAGTACAGAGCCTGGTGTGCACAGCAGAAACTCAAGGTCTTGTGCTGAGAGAGGGAATTTGGTGGGACAGATGGAGGCACTTTGAGTCTGACAGGAGGTAAATGGTGCAGGATGTTGGGCTGAGACGGGGATATGGAAAAGGCTTTGTTGCTCTGCTGCATCCTGCAGGGAATATACAAGAGGATAAGGTGAAGAAAGCTCTAGAAATGGCTTCCTCCAGGAAGGTGGCACATTTATGGAAGGGTCAACTCTGTCTGCAAGCTGTCTTTGCTTTTCTACGCCAATATTGGATGGAGCATTGCACAACCTTGCCCCAGGCCAGGCTCCCCACCCTGGCCTCTCCAAGGCTGTGGCATGACAGGCTGGCGGGGAGGGAGCTGCCCAGCCCCTGTTCCACACAGCAGGACACTTTCCAGGCAGACAAGCCCCGACCCGATAGCGCACGATGCTTTCGCTTTGCAAATTACTCGTGGCATTTCCTGTAAACACCATCAGCACCTACGGGTTGTGAGCAGGGAAACACAGTGACATTATAAAATGCCTTCTGAAAGGGCAGCCCTGCTTCGTTTTTTCCATTATTTGCTGTTTTCCGTGATTGGGAGAGCTAGAATTTGGAGAAGCAGGGAGCGGAGCGTGGGGAAATCCAAGGTTGCTTGGGAGAGGGGCAACCTTATCAGAACCTCAGGACAGTACTTTCCAAAGCTGTCCAAAACCTTGGCATGGAGCACTTCTTTCCCTAGAAAACTTTGGATAAGAAAAGATGTGGAGTGCTCTGATTGCTTACCAGTTTCCCAGCCAGCTTCTGTACTCCCTATGCCTGAGGAAAAAATGCTTGTGGTCTAAATGTCAGGATAGAAAGCAAGACTGGAGAGGACAAACAGGCAAACAGAGCTGCAATCTAAATAAAATATTACCAATCTCCGTGCTTGACAGTTCCCTGAACTGTGACACTGGATTAAAAAATTACTTAAGTATTTTACTTTGAAAAGGAACGAGAAAATAGGCAAACAAAGGAACCTCAGCCTCCCGTGAGGTCTATTTGTCTTCTGGTATCTTTGCTTTCAGGTTCACTGGGGAGGGGTTTAACCATCTCCCTAGGACTGTAACACGTAGAAAAAGCACAAAAATCGACGTATCGGATTGCCATGTGACTGCAAACATCCAGGCATTTAGAAAGCAACAAACATCACAAGATTCAGGATTCATCATAAGAGCGAGGAACCATCACGTAATTTGCCACTAGCACAAAGCAAAGCTGACTGACAGTGTCACCTTACACTGGCATAAACTAATGAATTGCTGTAAAAACAGGCTCCAAGGACTTTTGAAAGTCGAGCTTATTTTCCCCGTGTTTGTTTTATGGTGTCCTCAGTAAGGACAAGGGGAGTCACCTTGCCAGGAGGTTTATAAAGAGCCATTTTTTCCCCTCAAAGGCTCTCAGTCCAGTGTGTGATGGGGTCCAGTAAAGGGACCGACAGGACCAAAGCAATGAGCCAAAAAGATATGCAAAGGCTGGACATAAATTATTGCTCAGGATTGGATAGAGAAAAAGACAAAACAATTATCTGCATGATGCGCTATCAGAAAAAATGTGAAAGTTAAATAGACAGAGGCAGCTAATTCAACCCAACCTGGCAAGTTCCATGGCTGTACTGGGGCGGTGCCAGGAGGATTGGTGCCATCTGGTCCAGGGCTGTGATGGAGGCTTCGATCAGAGGAGGAGCAGTAATGGATGGCTGATGCCAGGGCAGATGCAGGGCAGGCAGAAGAGGCAAGAGAATGGAGACACTGCAAGACACAGTCAGGTGGCAGCATATTTGGAATTATTTTGGAATGAAACACCCAAGGTTTAATTTTATTGCAAATTTCTGAACCCATTTCCACTGAGTTCAGTCCTTTCCTAAGAACAGAACCCTCTTTCTGCTGCCTATCACAAGGGATATCATGATGGTCTTTTATAAGAGTCCCAATATTCTTTTTTGGACCACAACAATTTGAGACTACTCTAGGGGGAATTTCTCATTCTCTCTGCTCCTGCAGATCAACCTGCAAAAGGGGAAGAGACTGCTCCAGTGTAGAGGAAAACTATTTAATCTGTATTTCTAAACCTCCAAGAGCCTGAATCTGTTCTGCCTCAGCAGGATCAAAATATCTGCATTTAGGCAGTTTGGATTCTCAGCCCAAACCTCCCACTTCCTCTCCAAAACCACTGTGCTCCCACACTCCGAGTTCTGCGTGGGATGTTTCCCTGCTGCTCTGGGTGTCATCTGAAACCCTCAGCCCAGGTTACACATTGACCCTCGGTGTCATGCCCAGTGAGCAGGAACAGGGGCCAACAGCCAGGATTGTGCATGGCCACCTCCTCAGGGTGGCCAGCAGCTCTCTCAGACCATGATGGACAACTTTGAGAAGCTTTGTGCCTCCTAGCAGCAAAGTCGCCAGGGAGGATGGCAAAGCAAGGGGCTGGATCATCATCCAGCTAGCAGAGAATCATGAGATATTTTGAGGGACCTGAAAGATCATCTCGTTCTAACCCCCTGCCATGGATGGGGACACCTCCCACTAAAACAGGAGAGCCCAGTCCAGCCTGGCCTTGGACACCTCCAGGGAAGGGTTCCTTGGTCTTTTCCTGGTATCCCAGTGATCCCAACCTTCATGAAAATGTTTTCTCAGAGGATACCAGGACAAGCAGGGCCCTGCTTGAGGATAGAGAGCCCATAAAAAAACTCAGAGGAGTTTAGTGCCACTTCCCATTTCAGTGGGGGACATCCGGGTGCAGAGAAGGGGGGATGCTCCCCAGAGCATCAGCTGGGTGCAGGGGTGACCCCAGCACTGGCCATGCCCTTGGTGACAGGCACCATCCTGCAGGATCCACACATGGCACACAGACCTGGGGGGGGTCTGGGGGACCCTGGATGGCCCTCAGCAGAGTGAGGGGATGAGCCAGGGCCAGGGTCTGCTCAAGAGCTGAAGGAGACAGGGCTGAGGGCAGGGCTGGAGACAAGATGCCTACAGCACAGACCTCAGGGCTATCCGAGAGACAGGGCTGGAGACAGCCACACCTAAACCTCAGGCCAGGAGGAGACTGGAAGCCCCAGGTGGAGCTGAAATGAGGCTCCAGAACCCATGGTCAGGGTGTGGAGTGAGGCTCCTGGTGAGACTGGTCAGGGCTGTCAAGGATTATTAAGGGCCCTGTGCTGGTTTTGGCTGGGCCAGAGTTAATTTTGTTCCCAGTGGCTGTGTGGGGCTGTGTTTGGGGCTGTGCTGGAAGCAGTGCTGATCACACAGGGAGGTTTCAGCTCTTGCTGAGCAGCTCTCACCCTGAGCCGAGGCCTTTTCTGCCCCTCAGCCCAGCCAGGGGCTGGGGGTGCACAGGGACAGGGGAGGGGACACTGCCAGGACCCCAGGGATGTCCCACACCATGTGGTGCCACGCTCAGGACACAGAGCTGGGGGATAAGGAGGAAGGGGGGGATGCTTGGAGTGATTAATTTGCCCTCCCAAGTCACTGTTAAGTGTGATGGAGCTCTGCTGTCCTGGGGATGGCTGAACACCTGCCTGCCATGGGGAGTGGGGAATTCCATGTTTTGCTGTTCTGAAATACACAACTTTTGCTTTACCCATTAAAGTGCCTTTATCACAAGCCAGATTTCTCACTTTTACCCTTCCAATTCTTTCCCCCATCCCACTGTGGGGAGTGAGTGAGCAGCTGTGTGGGGCTGAGCTGCTGGCTGGAGCTAAACAACCACAGACTCTCAGAGCTCTGACAGATGAAAACACCAAGGGAAGAGGGGTCCATCTTCTTAAAAAGAGAGTCCTTTCTCTCTCCTTAGCTCAGGTCCCTGATGTGAGGTGTTCCTGTGGAAGTTATCGGCTCCTTAACCAGTCCCTGCAGCCTCGCCTGCATGAGGCACATCTGCAGAGTGCTCTTCTGTGCAAAGCCAGACCTCACACCGGAGAAACCTTGCTCATACAGCTGACCTATGTTCTTCAGAATCAGCTCCTTGCAGCACAAAATACACCCCCTATAAACAGTATTGATGGAGGTGAAGAGTCCAAAGTTAGGAAATGCTCTGATTAAGGCCGTCTGTGCAGCCTTTCTTCATCAGCCTCATGTGTCTGCATTGGGAAACACTCTCTAATTGCCTGCTCCACAGTGTCTTACTCACTCAGCTCACAAGGTGGGCAGTGCTCTGCTCTTTGGTCTCTGACCTGTTCTGTACCCACTGGCACTGGGCTTTGTGTGCTTCACACTGCTCCAGCCCTGCTTAGGAAATTATTATTTGACAGCATTTCCCAAATTCCCCATCATTAGTGTATCAGCACGCGTGAGATGGGGGCTTGTCCAGCTTCACAGAAGTCCATTTAAAGGTGGGAAACCAGCAAGAGAGCTGATGAACGAATGTTCCATTTTTGGCCCTCAAACTAGGAGTGTGAAACTCACAGAGCTTGAGCTTTCCCAATACTCAGTATCTTTAAGGACAGAAACCACCAAATTTAGCTGAATAAAAAACCCCACAGTAAGTCTGCTAGTCAAATCCCAGTGCTCCCATTGTAGCCAAACCAAAGGACAGCTGATTATTTCTTGGTTTCAGCCACTTTTTAGCATCTTAACCAGAGCTTTGCCAAATAGGTTGCAACAGAGTTCTGTTACTAAAACATAATCTTGGACAAAAGGTGTTTAGCATTCAGACTGCTTCCTTGAATGGAATTAATGCACCCACATGTACTTTCAGATGCATTGAAAAGATAGAGTGAAAGATAAACTTACATGTATTTCATACATCTTGGGTACCAAGCTATACACAAACAAAACAATTAAATTAGACTGCAGATTTCAGGAGACTCTGTTGGCCCTGTCCAGGAGTGCTATTTTCTCAAGGAATTACATGCTTTTCTTCATGCTCTCTTTTGGTTTGCCATCCTGGAGCTGGGAAGAAGAATGAGAGGTCAGCAAACATCTTTGTTTCAGTCCCATCTTTCTCTCCCTCTTAGTTCTCTGGCTGTTCTCTCCTGTGATGAGCCAAAGTCCTCGTCATTCCAGCCATTTTTTCCTGAGTCAGATCCATCAGCCTTGGAGCTGGCTGCACCCACTCTCTGCCATCTAAAGTCCCCCCAGGTGAGCAGTAGCCACTCAATTCACCAGGCACAACAATTGCTCTGCCAGGCACCAGCCTCTGCCCCATGCCTAAATCCTGCCTTCGTGCAGCTGGTGCCCAGTTCCTAGTCTCGAGTTAGGTCTCTTTTTGAGCCTTCAGCCTCTGATTAGCCTTGTCTCCTCCAGGAGACAAGCCAACCTTTCTGTGATCACTGGGCCCTGCCACCCTTGTGCCACTGAATGTCTGCAACACCAATATAAATCATTTCTTCCTAGGTAACCTCTGTACTCTGCCGGCTTGCTCCTCACCCATCCTCAGGCTTTTATCCCAAATTCTTGAGAGGAAAGCTCTCTCCCAGTGATCCCATCTCCACCTCCCTTCCTAGACATTCCCTCTTCCATCCTCTCTCAGAGTCAGACCAGCCTTTCTGCCTTGCTTCCATAACTATCCTCCTAATCCCTGTATTCTTTTCTGTCCTGCACATGTTCCTAATCCCCCCTGCAGTCTCCCAAGCCTCACTCTGCTCTCTTTATAATCTCACTTACCATCTTCTTGTCCAGTTTCCTCCCTTCAGCATTCTGGCCATCTCTTTACAACAGAAGGTTCACAATTTGAGTGGGTTTTCCACAAAAGGAGGGGGAGCCACACCCCATAACCCACATATGTACTCATTCATGATGTTACATACCACCCAGGCAGTGGTGAGATGTGCTGACAGTGTCTTTGAAATTATTCACATATTTTTGAAAAACCGGACACACATACAAGATCAGGCAGCAAAACTCACCCAAACTGTACACAAAGTGAATGCTCTTCCCTTTACTCAGATGTTTTTTCAGCTTAGGAAGGAAATACCATGTCTGAATGTTCACAGGACAGGCTACAAGTAGGTGTTCTGTGGTTTTTGTTGTTCACGGGAGCAGATAGATTTGCATTAAGGGCAGACACAAAGGTAGACTGAGTAGACAGATTAGGTACAATCACATCAGGTGATGTAGAAATGCCCCCTTTTTTTTCCCCAGCTCATTATCCATTTAAATGAGCATTTGACTAAAAAAATATAAGAACACCAGCAGTACTCCTTTGTCTCAGCAGTGTGAAGCCAGAATACAACCAGCCCCTACCCTCTCTAAAACGAGGGTGACCAGAGGTGAATGACAGAAGAGCTGGAGAAGTTTCTTGGCTGATCTTTATCAATCAGCCCAGCATCACTCGGCATAGCTAATTCCACCCACCACGGGTTTGTTTTGAAAGCAAGATGATGCCATTCCTTGTTGTGGATGCAATGTTTAGGCATGTTACAGCATTGCCTAAGCTCAGCAGCAAAGGGAATAACATTGCTAAGGGCAGGTGATATCATTCCTGACTGAGAGCAAGGACATGCCTTTCCCAGCACCCGTGGGGAGTAGGAACACTGACAGTCAGGGGTAGAAAGGAAAAGAGGAATTGCATGGTGGTCCTGATTCAACAGTTTCCAAAACACACCCAATCTCCAGCTCACGAGCAGCCCTTGGTTCAGGTTTAGCTAAGAGTAGCGCCCTTGGTTTAGGGCCAGCACTAAATCATGGCCATAATAATGTGCAAATACACGGTGGAAACCCTGTCCTAAAGCTCACCAGGCTCCCAAACCAGGATCCAGCTGTCTGCCACAGAGATGGGGATGGGAAGGAGCAAACCGACTGCCAAACAGTCACAATTTATTTTTGTACAGTGCCCTGATTTGTAACAGAATGCAATTAGATATTCAATGTGTCAAAGAGACAAAATCCTCTAAGGCAAACAAGATTTTTTTTTCCCCAGCTGAAACACAATTGTTGTATCAAAGCTCCATCACCCACTTCTTCAAAGAATGTGACTGAATGACAACCAGTCACTGGATTTGGGGCTCCCATACCACACCAGGAAGGGGAAGAAGGCAGAGAGTTAATCCCATAAATTTCACAGGCTGGAATCCAACAGGTCACCCAAAGATTTTCCAAGCAACAGTAGATGAGAAGTCATTTAAAAATAAGGGAAAGGAAAGGAAAGGAAAGGAAAGGAAAGGAAAGGAAAGGAAAGGAAAGGAAAGGAAAGGAAAGGAAAGGAAAGGAAAGGAAAGGAAAGGAAAGGAAAGGAAAGGAAAGGAAAGGCAGAGAGAGAGAAGAAAATTCCTATTTCCTTTGAAAGCATCTGTGTTTGGGAACAAATGGTAAGCAAACACCTAAATCAGACATTGACACCTGAGTTGCCTGCTTCTGGAAAGAGGGGAGAAGTGGGTCCCATTGCTGGGACGCTGTTTGTCTCGTCCTCATGTAGAGGTCTGAAAGAGATTGGATGACTCACATGATGGAAAATCCTGCTTCTCCTCGCTGACGATAACGGGAGCCCAGAGCAAATCCCACCTGCAGTGTCCCCAGATGCCTGGGGAAGGCAAGTCCCCATAAGAAGCTGAATCACATTAGTTTGATTAAAAAGAAATCGTACAGACTGAGAGAATTGTCTTCAGGGTGACCTTTTGCTGCATCCAGGCTTTCACAGGAAAAAAATGCAGTTGACAGACCTGTGTCTCCTTGCTTTGGGAGGAGGCTGAATAGAGTCACAGGTTCTGCTGAGAAAGGATGAAAACTCTGACCTTGGTGGCAGTAACATAATTCCCCTCCTTCAGAAAGGAACGGAAAAAAGCCCTTCATGCTTCAGAAGTTGCTAATTGAGACTTCTAGCAGTCATTTAAGGAAATCCCTCAGTGCTGCTGAATAACCTTTAAGGAGGAAAGCAGCGTCTGGCTGAGCTTTCTGACGTGCCCTGGTACGTCACTGGGAGAGCAGCAGGGGTCATGGGCACTCCAGAACCCCAGAGCTTCAGGAACTCCTTTCACTGCTTCCTCTCCCACACCTGGGGGAGGGCAGGACAAAGCCCATGAATAGGATGCAGAAAACAGCCCATAAGAGAGGAGAGGGAGCCTTCCACTTTTTAGTGCGTTTGAACACAACCATCTGGGCTCTCCCTCGCCCTGTCCTCATCCATAGGGACTTCTCTCCTGTATGGAAATGCAGGCCGGCAGCAAGAGGGCAGGAAGAAGAGCACAGCAGATGAAACCTCTGCGCTGCTCGAAAGGAAATGTGATGATGTGCTTTAGACGGCGACTGTCCTGCCATTTCCCTCACTGAATGGTGCTGGCTCCTTAGGGCAGGTGTGGGTGTGGGGCTGGGCTCCAGCTGAGGGCCTTGGGAAGCAGCCTTTGGGTGCATTTGGGAGAACACAAAGGGGAAAGGTCTTGTTTAACTGATCTGGTCAGGTGTTGGTTGTTTCCACAGAGAGGCTTTCAGGTGTCTGGACTCAACACTTCCCAGAAGCTGTTTTAGCCAGGATTTTCCCCCACTATAATCTACTCTATCCTGGCCTTCATTCATTTGATAATGTTATTTGAGCACCTTGATTGAACATCTCTGGTGAACACTGGCCAGGCAAGCATTCTATCATTCAACCCTGGCAATTTTCAGCCTGGGAAGGGGCTGCCCAGGGAGGTGGTGGAGTCCCTGTCCCTGGAGGTGTCCAAGGAATGACTGGATATGACACTCAGTGGTGATCAAGCACAGGTTGGACTCGATCTCAGAGGCCTTTTCCAACCTTAATGATTCTGTGATTCTGTGATCTATGGCAAGGATGGCTTTTAAAAGGAAGATAACCTCTCTGGTTTATCTGGAGCTTGAATTCACGTGTTGCTGTTGTTCTTGTTGCCATAACACAAAAAGAGCCCTTGGTTTTCTAATATGCTGCTCTTGGTGAACCTTTTGCCAGAATAATCCTGTGAGGTGTGAATCCCACAAACCTCAAACCTTTTTATTTATTTTAATAGCAAGGTGTTTACCACAATGAGTTGTCCATATTTCTGTCTCCTTTATTAGGTTGCTGTGCCTTCTCTTTCGTGGGACCAACTCTTGCAAATTCTTTTCTTGGATGAAATAATCATCATCAAGCGTTTAGAAAGCAGCAAATTGTGTCACCTCTAGGCAGCCTGGAACCCTTCCACCTGTCAGATTTCTTTTCTCATAGGCCTGTGTAACACACAGTACAACCTTGAGCCCTCTGCTTAATGACGCCAATCTCCATCACAGGCCTGAATTATCAGGTGTTTGGCACCAAGTATTCAAGGCATAACCTTGAAAAATAAGGTGTAAGTTTGCAGAACTTAACTAATACAAACAGTTTTTAATCAAGACTGTAGGGAAAATGTGAATAAAGCAAAATGTTTCACTTATTCTTTGATAGTTTTCAGAATTTCTACAGGATTATTTATTCAGCACTTAGAGCATAAGAATTCCTATTTACCCTTTAAATGTGTGAATAAAGATTTTTCCCCTAGTCTGATGACCAAGGAAAAAAAGTAGGGAAAGTGTTCAGACCACAATTGTGTTTTCAATTGTCCTGCAACACAGTAAACCAGAATTGCTGGATGCTGAACATCAATATCCCATTTGCCCCAGATAAAACATTTTTCTTTGGGGACATGAATGAAGTGAAGAACTCATTTCCTGGGATGCTTGAGGAGCAGATGTGCACCCTTATCAAATGGCTCAGCAGTCACATCCTTTATCTGGGGTGCAGGAGATCTGATATTTTCCCTTTCTCCATGCAAAGGAGTTTGACCCCACACCTTGTGTCCTTTAGATGACTGTCCTGAGCATATGAGATGACAGTCAGGAGCAAAGGGAGCAAGTAGGGCACAGCTCAGTTTCTCCTGCTGACGTTTCACTTTGCATGACAACTTAAAACCTCTGCTTAATCAAAGATGAGGGTTCCCATCCCATCTGCCACGAGTGTACCTCTGTCACAAGGGTAGGATTTCATCCCTGCCCCTCTGAACATGGAACTGAGCCCCAGTTCAAGTCTGCTCTCCACCCCACTCAGCCTTCAGGCCTTCAGCTGCAAAAATCTTTGGGTTTTTACTCAAACTGCATGAGCACAACTCAGACCTGAGTCATGCAGCTGGGCTTCAATTTGAGGGTGTAAATGCCTGGTTTAGTACTGAGGGTTTGCCCTAATATTCAACTTGTGTTGACACAGCTACAGTTCTGATGAACATGGAGTTCCCCCAGAGACTTCCCACACAGCACTACAATACAGAATCATAAAATGATAGAATTGTTTGGGTTGGAAAAGACCTTTAAAATCATTTAATCCAACCCTTAACCCAGCACTGCCAAGGCCACCACGAACCAGGTCCCTAAGCACCACACCTACACAACTTTTAGATACCTACAGAGATGGCGACTCCACCACTTCCCTGGGCAGCCCCTTCCAATGTTTGAAAACCCTTCTCATGACAAAATTTTTCATAATATCCAATCTAATTTTGAGATGCTCAGCAGAACAAACCCCAAATCTGAATTTTTGAGGCTTCCTGTACACATCCAGTAAGAACCAGCAATGTAGCCTGTGCTGTTGCATGGTGCATCAATTGTTCTTGACTTTCAGTCCAGTTCCACTGAATGTTTGTATTTTTACTGTAAGTTTTACATATCCATATCGCTGGTAACAACAGATAGTTCGAAAAGCAGCAGGTTATCTGGGCTTGTTGGGAAAGTTTTCCAAATGTTACAAGTCTTCATGGAGTCAGAAGAGGCAGAATCTCTGTATTTTGGAGTCAGGTTAGACTGCTCTAAGTCTGCCCAGAGTAGACTTTGTGCACTACAGTACCATAACGGCTGTCTCACAATCACTGTGATTTACAACAGGTCCTCAGACATGAGAAAAAAGCCTCTGGTGAGCCAAAGCCAAGAGTCTCACTGCACCATCTGCTCTGGGAACTGACATTTTTACCTGGCTTGAGACAAATCCACCAACGAGGAGAAGATAGAAAACACCACCAGCAGTGCAACCTGAAATGAAACAAACCCTGCAGACTCTCAGGGAAAATGCAGTGGGAGCTGCTCTGATCCCTTTGCTCCTTCTGCAGGACCGTGTTGGAGCTGGAGAGCTTTATCTGAGCATCTGAGCTGTGGCTGGGAGAACACGACCTGCTGAGGAGCTGACTAAGCCTTGGGTTCAGTAAAAAGGAATGACGTGACCCTTTCTGTGCCAAAGCTACAACAAACACAGGGTCAGAAGCTGGTGAAGAAGCTGTCAGACCCATTTAAAGTGGTCTGCTGATACACACCTTTAAGCATATTACATAGCTGAAAATTTTTGCCCACTTAAGAATTTCGAGTGACCACACCCAGGAATGTGTTAATACTGTTGTAATTAGGGGTGGGACAACTGGTTCAGATAAAATAAAAAACAACCTGAAACTACACCCAAAACTTTAATGATCCTCTCTCATCCTGCCCTGTGTTGTTTCACCTTTAATCTCTTTTTTTTCTCCTCCGCACCTTTCCAGTTTGGAAGAAAGAGGAAGCAGAAATACTGACAATAGCAGAGCAAGTTCCTCTCATTTCAGTGACCAAAACCAGCAAGTATTGCAAATTTCATAAAAAGTCAAGACCCTAAATCTCCAGCATGTTTTACACAAATTATCTGTGCTTTATAAAATCTCTCCTGGATGCAAATTTTTTAGTCTCCCTCCAGGTTTCAACTAAAGAAAGGTAATTACCATTTTCTGGTTTTATTTGTGAGCACCTGATGTTTGCAGTTTAAACGATCACATGTTTCTGACGACTGGGTGTAACAGCCTGGAAAACACCTTTCTTCCCAAGACCCTTCCTTGCCCCATATCCTCACATGGGGGAATACAGATCAAGACAGGATGTGGGGTTGGAAGACCTACATATTTCCATTTTTTCTTCTCTTGGTTCTGTACTTAAGGTTAAGCTGGTTATTGAATGTAGAACAAGGAAAGAAAGCCCTCCTGCCACCCTGCAGTCAGACTGGAGAGAGGAAAGGGCTCCTTCCTTTTCCTGTGGCACGGAGCATCCTCCACATCCTAGGACTACCCCTGGGACTGAGGACTTGCTCTCTTCTGCATTTCTGGAAGCTCAGAGCAATTTTGGCTCCTGAGCTGAGGTGTTTTCGTCTGCCAGAGTAAGGGTTTGTGGAGGAGAGATGTGAGGAGGGGAGGGCTGTCTAGGGACTTCTTAGTGGTCCCCATGGCCAATAAGTTCTTATACATTTGTGTACAAATCATGTCTAATCTTTCCAGGTGACTCTGTGAAGCCTAGCCATGAAAAGAAAAGGAAACGGTGGCAGAAAAATTAAGACAGTGTTGAGACTTAAGGAATCCTATTTTTATGATTTTTAACATAGCCCTGAAAGGTTTATTTTTCTTTTTGTCTATTAAACCATTTGTCTGTTTTACCTTGGCATTATCAGGAATGGTCCAGGTTCCTCTTTACATTTTTGTTAGTGGTCAGCCTGCAAAAAAACCTCAAGGAACTTGGCTTGAGACAGCTCCCAAGGGCTTCAACAGCAGCAAAAAAGGAGTTGAATCCTTCCCACATGGGCCAGGTTTGTCTGTCCTTTTGCCCCAGCTGTTTCTGCTACTTGAGTTACATTTGGCTATGTTAATTAAAGAATAGTAAACTTTAGCCTGACTGAAAACTACTTCCCTTTCAGCTAGGTGGCATTTCTTTAACAGCAAAGTGTCCTCAGCTTCCTATTTCTTTCATGGTCTGTACTTTTTAAACAAATAAATTCAGTATAGCAAAACCCATGCAGGAAGCAAACCATTTACTAACAGGGAAACTACTGTGAAATAATGGGCACCTTTTGGGTTAAAGGAAACTTTGTGGATTTGGTCAGGAACTAGAGAAAAAGTAGAGAGCCTTTTTCACCCTCTTTGACCAAAATTTCCTCCCTTGTTTCCCAGCTCAACCATAGACACAAATCTCAGTAAGAATCACCTTCCATATTCCAATAGAATATCTGTTAAGAAAACAGACTTCTATTTGGGGAAAAAAAATATGTGGAAGAACTCCACATAGAATTTACAAGTTTCAGACATTAAAAATATGAACTCCTGTGTCATGGGGTGTCACATGTGAGGGCTATGAATGGGGTGGGGGCAATAGCACTGTCACTGATTCCAGCTCTGCACCCCTACCTGGGTTAGTTCTGATGAACTTCACGTGGGTTTGATCCCCATATGGGCCATTGACTTAAGAGCTGTGCTCAATAATCCTCGTGAGTCCCTTCCAACTCAGAATATCCTGTGATTCCGTGATCTGATACCCCAATTTTGAATGCAAAGAGCAGCTAGGAAACACAAGTGGAGCCCAGCCCATGGCCACACCATGTGCCTACATTCCTGGCTCTCCCCCACACCGCCCTGAAAACCTCCATTCTCCAAGGCCTGAGAGCCCCTGGCTTTAGGCAGGGGGGGCTCCCGGAGTGAGAGGGCTCCTGATTTCCCCAGGCACCGAGTCAACTCCTCCAGTAGGCACCATGCTGCACACAGCTACCCGGACTCTTTAATTCCCACCTCTCACTGCACATTCTTTTATTTTTTCTCCCTGTCTCACACGCCATGACCTTGGTGGCAAAATGAACACGCTTAATCAAAAAGGGAAGAAAAACAAGCGCAGCCTTGTGCCACCACCTGTAAGCTGCCCTGAATTCATTACCTACGCGGTGCCAGACAGTGACGTTCCGAGCCACCGTGAGCGAAGTACAAACACTACCTCACACCAAAGGCATGTGCGTAGGAACAAAAAAACAACAACAGGATTCCTGTACACATTACTTCAGTCCTGCAGACTTTTTTTTTTAGTTATTTTGCCTCAACATGGGCATTAGAGGCACACTCTTGTTTTATTTCATTATTTCTTCGCATATGTGTGAAGTTTGTTGGCAGTTTCAGACTCCTCCTAAAGCTCTTCGCACACTTTGAAACATCTGGACAGATCTGCAAAATCACAAGCAAGGCTCCTTGTAAGTTTAAAAGCTAGGAAATATTGGAAGATGGCAAACACCAGATCATCTCCTTGCCTTCCAGCTTCTGAGCCCTTGAGGTGCATGCTCTCAAATTGCTAAACTTCCCAGTCATGGTCACAAGGGCTGGAAACTTGTGTAGCTTTTGTTTTGATCCTGCAATTCCCCCCGTCCTGGGTGGCAGAGCTGCAGGTGGCTCTCGCCCTGTGTGAAGGAATTGCATGAAAGTTTTAAACACAGGTAGCTTTTAAAACACCAACCAAGGCAGCAATTGTAACGTGTTTGGCCAGGTTTCAGGAAGATTATTTTCTCAGCTTATCTAATGGAATGTGTGCACGAAGGCAGCTACTGGTTTTCCAGAGACAGAGGCATTTAGCAGTAAAATGGCATCCAGGAGCAGCCACTCTCCAGCACCCCTGTCCTCGTTTGCCCTTTGCAGAGAGTTTCAGCTTTCTGTTGTTTAAAAAGCCAGAGGTGCAGCGGGTAGGTTTTCTGGACTGCATTTAAGCTGTTCATACTGGGGTATCTGGTGACAATCCCCGTTGCGAAACAGGCCACCACTAACAACACAGAAGCAGAAAAAGTTGTGTTGTGCTAAAGTTTGGACAGTCCTTGGCGCAGATGGGCCACATCTGAGTGGCCCATGCAGATCATCTGCTTCATTCTCAACATCCTCAAGGGCTGCCTGGGAGGTGGCCAATAATATCCCACCTATGAAGAGCCCAGATTTATAGCCTGGACTAAATCAGCCTGGGATGAGGGATTTGGTATCACATTTCCATTCCTGGGGCACCCAGGCACTGTGCTTGCTACTGTTTAGTTTTTGGTAGTTTCAGGTTCAGAGCAGTAATAAATTTAAAGGAAATAGCTCACAATTTAATTATAAAAATACCCATTTTTTGCTGCACAGTTCTCGCTTTTTTTCCTCTTCCCAACATATCAGTCATTCAGGGATCGTATTTTACCACTTCTCTCTGCTATTTCCCCAGCCAAGGTTTGGTCAATGAAACATTAGATCATAATGAAACAGCAGCAGTTATGTGCTCAGAAATGCAAGAAGCCCTTTTTACTATGGTTTTGCTCTTATCCAATTTCAAAGGTTCACTGGAAGACTTGTGAAACTAACCCACTCAAAGTGTGAATCAAAAGCTTGGTCTGTGCTCATAAGCTCTTCTGGAGAAGGAAATCTGCCTGTCCTCTGTGCTGAGTCAAGCTATTAACCCACCCAAAACATATGTACAGGGAATTTACAGAGCACCCACTTCTTACCACGTCTGGCCTTGCTCCTGCCAGTCTGACACAGATCCTGCCTTCCACCCCCTCTCGTCTGCACCTCCCATTTGTTTTCCTCCAGCTCCCCTTTGCATTCTTGCTCTGGTGGAGTGGGGGATTCTGCAAGACAGAGGCAGCTCAATGCCCACAAACTTCCAAAGTTTAAGTGCTGGCCTCCTGCACCTTCCCAAGGCTCAGAGGTTTCCCAATGTCTCTACAAAATGCACGATTCAAGTCACTGCAATCAATTCACCTCTTCCCAGTGTGTGGCAAAGGTGAGCCCACCTCTCAAATGCTCCGTCAGCCTGGGACACTCTGATCTGTCTGCAGAGTCAGCACCTTCCTCTGGGACTTCCACTCTACAGCTGTTGTCCAAGGCCATAGGTTGGGAGCAATAATAGAATTTGTGGCCTGCAAAGCACTGACCTGGTTGCTGTTGCCTTGATTGGAAAAAAAAATAGTAATAATTATAACTGGTCATCAAACTTCCACAGTTTCTACATGTGGATTAAAAAAAAACAAAACAAAAACCACCACTTTTTTGGCCCAAATTGTCAGTTGAGCAAAAAGTGCTTTATTATTACCAGCACTTTCCTGAAAGGTCAGCATTCGGGGTATGATTTTCTAAGTTTGATTGAAAACCCCCAAAGTATCCAAAATGTTATTTTCAAGAGCTTTTCATAGGGAGGGGAAAAAAAATAAAGCCCTCACTTTCTTTTTTTCCCTTTTCTTTCTTTTGCATCAGATGAGTTCTACACACTGTCACATCACAGTAATAAAGTTGGGTCTTGGGATGAAGTTCTTTGCTGTAGGGAAGGCAAGGCCAGACCTCCTGGTTTTTTTCCTACCAAGGGACACTGTACTGGGAGTAAACCACCACATCTGTGGTTCCAGCTATGTACAAAACTTGAGCAATGAGCAGCCAGAGCTGAACAAAATGTCTTTTCAACATGATAAATAATAAAAGTGGAGATGGGAGAGATAAGTGTCATTTACGTATTAAAATACTTACAAACAACTCTCGTTGACAAATTATATTTATAAAATGATTGAGGGAGAAAAACATTTGGGGAAAAGCATTGATATTTTAAAAGTTGGGCAGTGTGTTAATTTTAGAATAGAGCTGTTTTTTTCATACTGTGTATATGTAAAATAGGAAAGATGTAGGGAAAAACTTTGTCCTGAAGACGAAACACAGTCTTTGCTCTGAGCTTGCATTTGCTGACTCAGAACAAAGCAGTGTTATGTGGAAGGGTCACACTGGAGGAAAATAAAAACAGCCCCCGAAACATTTTACACCAGAGTTTTGCTCTTGTTTTTTTTTTCTTTATTGCAGTTCAGCTGCCAGATCAAGGCCATATTACTTACATGTTATTTATACTTTTGTAATTAATGGGTATGAGCATGATTAGTAACCTCTTGCATCATCATCACCACCACCACATGCTTTCATATTCAAAGTGTATCCGAGGGCCCAAGCAGGCAAAGGGAACAAGCTGTTTGTTGTAGCAACAGCTCTTTCATTTTTGCCGGGAAAACTCCTTGTGGCCTCCAGACACTTTATAAACGGGAGGAACCGCTTTGGACAAGGGCAAGATGCTGATTCAGTTTCCTCCCCCCAGAGAATGAGAGGGTGAAAATATCCCGTGGTCATACGGGGAAAAGCACTAAATTAAACATCTTAAATATCCGTTCAATTAGGCTCGAAGGAAGGTAGCTTAGCATTCGAGGATAATGAGAGTTATTTACAAGGGATTGTCAGTTATATAAATATTCCCAGGCTGTTATCTGACCATTCCCCATTAATCACTCGGCATTTTAGTTAACTGTTGCAGCTACCCCATGCTAAGGTTGTAGCTCTGGACACACACTCAGTTCCTGGCTGGTTAATCCCTGTGTTCACGCCAGCCTCAGCATTTCCTTAGTGTTTTTTCCTGCTGCTCCCATCGCCTCAGTGCTCCACACCCTCTCTCACAGATTTGGCGGTGACTGTCTGCTGCTGCTGCCCGGGTATTCCTCCTGTGCTTGTCCTTATGGGGACAATCCAGCCCCGACTGAAACACACACGAAAGCCCCAGACAACGATGCTAATTTGTTTATACCCCTTCATTACTTAATGCAAAACATAAAACAGCAAAGAGGTTTCAACTTCCCCTCCTTCCAACACGAGCTTGGGACTTCTTGGGAAAGGAGAGAGCTCATGCTCGAGATCACTGTCAGAGACTGTGGCTTTGCCCAAAAAAGGACAAGGAGAAGGTTTGAAAACCTCCCCTTCTCACCCCTACATTTATATTTTTCACAGAAGAGCAGGGTTGGGAAGGTGAGGGGGTGGCACACAGCACTTTCCCAATTGTCAGACAGTGCGAAAACGCAGCCAAACTCTTCATCCAGCAGTGACCCATTTACCTTCAGGGAGAGATGGATATCTCATTAGATGCTGTATAACATCCCAAAATTTTTTTTTAAATTTTTTTTTCTTCTCTCACAGCTGGGGTGCTCATAGGCCTTAACTTGTGAAAGATGTATTCTCACTTGCTCCTCTGGCTGCACTGGGTTTGCACCTTGCAAAAAAAATCAGTAGTTTTGAGGAAATCTGTCACACTAAAGTGGGCTGACAGGCCATTGAGATGTTGGAAGATGCTTGTTAAAGCTTTAAGAGCATAAAGCTGTTTCCAGCAAATCTAACAACAGCAAACAAAAAAAAGTCTTGGGCTGCAAGACCACTGGGGCCCTTTTTGTAAATATAATTTACCTTCACTTCTGTGAAACTCTATTCGTTTGTTCTTTTGTTTTATTGAAAAAGGATTTCTGCTCCTAACAGAGCATTTACTTTTAGGAGAACAAACATGCTGAGAGAACTGTGGCAGTGGGGCCTGAAATGACAGCAAAGCTCTGCTGGGGAAAAAAGGAGGGAGTATCCAATCCAGGGAAAACAAGGTAATACACCCACACTGGGGAGATGAATCATGAAAACAAGAAAGAATTAACCCTTGAGGCTTATTTTAGCTACAAAATAAAGTTATTCCACGGGAGAAAAGCAGATAAATCAAGTGTTGGGCTGCAGGATGGGCAAGATGGAAAAGAGAGCCTGGCTATCCCCAGGGTCTTGTTGGCTGCTCTATCCTGGCTGGGAGCTGCTTTCTGCAGTCCTGGATCCTAGGGTTGTTTTCCAAATGTCGTGGGTTTGACGCTGGCTAAATGCCAGGCACCTACGACATCTGCTCTCTACATCCCCTGCTCTCTTGACAGCACAGCTGGATTCACCAAGCACGAACCTGAAAGTTAGAAGGAGAAAAGAGTTAATGGCCATGCTGATCTGACCCGTTCATGTCTTTGTTTGGAAGAATGTGTTGCTCTTGGGGTGTTAGCAGGCTCATAGTTTTTAATTCCTGTACATTTAAAACGTTAAAAATAAAGGATCTCTTTCACAGAAGACTGTTGCAGCCAACTAGGACCAAGGAAATCCAATATCCACCCAACTCCAACAGAGTTCCTGAGCTGAGAAATGTTGTTCTCCAGCTATACAACAATTCATCTGATACCTATAAAGTGCTGCTATGTAGTTTGGGATTCAACAACCATGAATTCCACATGCTAATGTACAAGTGTGTTTGTGCGTGTAAGGGGAGTAATCTTTCATTTTTTCTTTTCAAAGGAAGCTATGAGCGTCAGAAGTTGTTTTCTGAGACAATTTACGTTGAACAACTTTGATACAGATTCAGGTAACGGACTGGTGGCCACTGAGAAGTTTAAAAAGTTAAAAGTTTCAGGGTTTTCAATGGAAATACAAAAAGTTTCAGGAAAAAAAGAAGTACAGGTTACTGTACCTGGAGGCTTTATCCACCTACTTCAACTATTCCAAATTAGGCAAACTTCAGAGAGTGGCTTACCTTGGCAGAGCAGTTGTTAATCTGAATTCTGAAGCAGCTGCTCTGTCCCAGTCACTCAGACCTGCAAAGATGCTGGCTGATCTCCCATGGGAATTAATGCTGTCAGGTGACAATGATCATAAAAATGCAATGTAAAGAAAGCTCTGGGTGTTTCTTTTTGTTTCCCATGCAGAGGGAAAGTACCCCAGAGAAAGAAGGCTAAAATTTCTTCTTTGACTTATATCCCAGCAGAACTACCTCCTGAAATCCTCCACAGCTACCCTGCCCTAGCAGAGTTTGCGCTGATGGCAGTGGCTTCTTCAGGTGTCACCAGGAGCCTGACTTATCCAGCAGTACCTTGGTTCTCACCACTCGCCAGGTGACAGAAGGAAGTAAGGTTCTAATTTTAGTCTGAGACAGAAAAACAGTGATGGAAATACACCTGTTTTCAATTGTCACCCAAATGGTCTCTATAGAATCTTAATTTTAATATCAAAAGCCCATTTTCAGAAAAGAACTGCACCATGGACAATCACAGCATGTTTTCTAGTCATGGAGGCTCTAGGATACTCACTTGGGTGTATGTTCACAAAACATTTAACTGCATTTTAATGTTTTTTTCCTCCAATCCCGAGATTATCAGCAACATTTCTCCATAACTCCTTATGAGCTTGAGAGCCAAGGTCAGGTCCACCTTCTGCCTGACCCAGGATCAGTGGCAGAGCAAAGAGGGAGAGTATGGATCTTATGGAAACAATGGAAATGAAATAATGAACTTCCCGTAAACCAGGTTATTTTCAGAAACATACAGGCATTCATTCTTTCTGGGTGTTACAGATTCATCACAGGTCCTTGAGAGGACCCTCTGCCATGTGGAGTCTGAGGATGACTCTAGAGATCCCCCTCCAAGAAGTTCCAGATGTTCCCCTTGTGGGACAGCTGCTCCAGAGCATCAGTTCCACCCACAGGGTTGCCCACCACACCTAAGGCAGGTCAGACACATTGGAGCTAAGACAATTTTGCTTCTTGCAAACTGAATTTGGTTTCATCGCCCTTCTCCAGACTTGTAGTGTCAAAATAATTCTCTCCCCTTTTCTAATTTCATTGCCATGTTTGTGCTGAAGGACCAAGAGGACTGAAAAAAAAAAAGCAGCTGGATTTTATTCTGGGCCTTTTATTCAGAGTAAGTTTTTCAACACAAAACAAACACAAAAGGTCTGCTTGAGTCTTGCTCTGTGCATTATGTACAACAACTCCCACTCCTTCTCCCTCTGGCCATTAAGTGCTTTGAGGCAAAGCCTGATTTGTTCTCTGTGTTGGGGCAGCACGTGGCATATCTAAAAAGTACAATTTTAAAAATACAGTCCCAGGCACCTGAGGCAAGCAAACTGCAATCCATGCCCACATGAGTGCGGGCAACTGGCAACTCTGTAGTAAAACCAGCCAGGCTGATTGGAAACTGGCCAGATGGCAGCTACTGCAAGCTAAAAGGATTAATTATTTGAGGATCATGCCTGGAGAGCAGGCGTGATGAATGCAATATATAATTCCTTGTCACGACTGTATGTCAGCACTGGGAAATAAGGAACAGCCTGTACCCTGGGATACAGTCACAGTCATCTTTGCTCTCTCTGATGGCTTTTTTATAAGACCCGGAAGATGAAGAGGGTCTCACTTTTTAGCCTGAAACTGTATGTGTGAATTGCTGTGGTCTATCAGCCTTTGCCTTCCTGCAATTACATCGATGTCAAACATCCTTATTTATTTTATCTATTTCACAACTGTAGTGTTAATTCGCTATTTTATTTGGACTGTGTAATTAACTATGTCATGACTCAAATTTCTACAAGGCTGCTCTGCTTTTTTCCGCCTCCCAGCTTAGCACCTAAGACCCCGTAGCTGCTTTTTCTGACCGGCTATTTCACAAGATAGGCCCTACTGCTGCCGGCCAAAGAAAACTGCCAGCCAACCTCTGAGAGTTCCTAAAATTGTCCGGCCTAATTAAGTGCAGTTTGTGTAAGTGGAAAAATCCACCGAGGAGTTTGCTGCCAAATGTCCCCCGCAGGGCTCCTCTGGGGTTACCTCTCCGCTGTGGTTCGCAGCGGGGCCTCGGCCGCCCTCTCCCACCTCCGGCCGAGGCAGGAGCGGGGAGGGCCGCGATCCTCCCGCCCTGCCAAGTGGGGAAATTCCTCTGCACGCAGCAAAAACACCTCCCTGGCTTTTCATCCACGCATCCTCCTCGGTGTGGAGACAAAGGCAGAGCTCGGCCGCGGCCTGCTCCTCCCGCCGGGCAGCGCGGGCCTGGCTGCGCTCCCGTCCGAGCGGCACCGGCGACAGCCTGTTTTTGACAGCTCTGCATAAGCACAGTTATTTCTAGCACAGTTTCCCTGAGCTGTGCCAACAGACTTCTTTTTCTTTTTTTTTTTTTTTCTAACAAATGTATTTTCAGACCCCATCTAGCTCAAGAGTGCTATATTCTCCACCTAGACACGGGTGTAGTGTTACAGGCCCTGGATGAGGCTGTGGGGAGGAGGAAGGATGACCTGAGTTCTCGTAAAGCACTTTTACCATAATCTCTGGGGCTTTAGCCTCTGACCTGGGCTTAACCACATGTGGTGAGAACACAGACAGGGCTCCAGGCGCTTTGGCACGGCTGCCTGCAGCTCTCCCCTGCAAAGCACGACTTTGCTTCTCAGGTACCATGATGGGAGCACCAGCTGTGTCTGAGGGAGATGTTTGCTGAGCAGGACTAGGCACAAATGTTTGTCGAGCCTGTCCCTCTTTCATCAAACTGCCACAACTCACAGCAGTGCCCTGGCAAGGCTGGACCGGGCTGGAAGGAAAGAAATGAAGCTCTTTGACCAGCTGACTGTGCTTGCCTTTCCCAATTGCCATCCCTGTCCCAAACTCCTTGGCTGCCACAGCTCTGGGCTCCAGGGCTGATGGTCTGCTTGTGGGCTTGGTAAGGACATCCGCCCACCCTCACATAACCACTCTTTGGGGACCTTTCTCAAGTACATCCCTTGGTGGAATAAAATGTGCTCCTTCAGTGAAGCCAGCTCCTTCTGGCTGGACTTCGATGATCCTTGTGAGTCCCTTCCAAATCAGTATATTCTGTGGTCTCACAATTTTTTGGATCCTTCTTTCGGTGGCAAAGGACACATCAATGGAACTCTTATCATTGCATCTGCTGCAGGAATTCCACGGAAAAACTAGGATCTAGCTTTGGCTGCCAGATTGAAGGAGTTTCTGACTGGTTTCTGTGGGATCTGAGTGTGGGAGAAAGGAGCCCACATCTCCAGGATGCTTTTGCATTGCAGGGACCTTCCCCACAGAGCCCTCCCCTCAGCTCTTCCAGCTCCCTCTCCGTTTACTTGTGTGACTTCTTTAGCTCTAATCTGCCCCTTTGCTCTTGTGGAGCTGGAGCTAACACATAAAAAAGGCAAATGAAACAGGGAGAGTCCTCTAATGCCTCTCTGCACTGTTGCTCCTCAGAGCCAAACTAGATTTTAGGAGCTTGTCTCTGCCCATTGCTGTTTTCTCACCTGAAACCATAATCCTCTCTTTGTGCTTTTGTGCTTTCCGTCACTTCCATAGCAACCAGTTGTGATGGCTCTGAGGATTATTCCTTCAGGAAGGAAATAAGCAGTGATGGAAGAAAGAAAGGACCTGGTTTTTTTCTCTGATCCTGCTTTTATGATGAGTGCAGATAAAATAGTGTTCTTAGCTGATCTCCAGACAGTCCACAAGCTGAAACGGTGGCCACAAAGTTGGGTTTGTTTCCTCCTTTTCTGTGAGTCACTGTGTTTGGGGCTTCTGGCTGAGCCAAAACAGTATGAGAAACACATTCACCAAGAGCCTGCTCACCTTGCTTGGCTGACCTGTCCAGCTCAATCAGTTCATGCAATCAAATTGACTTTCCTCAGAAAGGATCACTAGTCTGGCACTAATGCAGCACAAAATATTTGTGCAAATTCCTCAGTAATAAAAACATTCTGAGGAAAGGACCTGGATAATACACGCTCAGTGGTCACACAGTGAAGGCTGGGAAAACAAACAGAAAAGTTTCCTGAGCTTTTGGCTGGGCCCAACTGATAGAAGACTCATTTAGGTAACAGTATTAACTTGGGAGAGAGACTTTTAGAGATCACGAGGAACATCTTATTTCTCTCCAGTGCCTCAGTCGGATCAAGCAACCCAAATATCTGGAGCCATAAGAAACAACATTGAGGATACTGCAGGGAAAAAAGGGGCAGTGTGAGCCCATCAGGCAAAATCTGCCAGCAGGGTATGGAGCAACACAACTCCCCCAAAGAGCTGCAGGAGGATTGAGGGCAGCTGAAACAGCATTAACGGTGTGAGGGATCAGATCCTGGGGAAACAACACTGGGGAGAGAGACACCCTGCCCCAGAGGAGAAGGAAGGGAAAGGGGGGAGAGCAATGAGAATCTCTAAGTGACCAGTGAGCTGTGTTACTTTCTGAGCTGGCAGGGGTAATGTTACCAGGATCCAGAGTCAAACAGGGACAAAACCTCCTGTTTCTCAACTGCAGTCCCTTTGCTGCAGACATGGCTCTGCAGGGTCTGCCACACCTGGGTCTCCATAGTCATTTTTGCCCCCCCCTTGCAATGCCAGGCATAAACACCCTCCAGGAGACCAGCACGGAGGGTTCTTTGTGCTGCTGTTGTTGTCCTGAAGGCCCCTGTAATTTGTATGATTGTTTTCCCAGAAGTGACGGTGTGTTCTGGAGAAATGCGCGTTATTTGAGGTGCTCAACGCTGTGAATTTTTTGTCATCGCAGGTGCAGCAACAAACAAAATGGAAAACAAGCTCATTCCTTCAACAGGGTACTGTTACTGCTAAGCCTGACTAATCACCCCCTGACGGCAGCAGGAATCTGCTGGGGAAGGAGCTCTGAGGTGGGAACGGCAGAGCCCAGATCCTCTCCTCAAGAAGCCCTCAGGGAGCCATGCTCTGCCCATTCCAGGGGGACCATGCCAGGCTCTCCAAGCCTGCTGCCCACTCCCAAAGAAACCAGCTCCTGCACAAGCCTGTGTCTCTCATCCCATTAATAAATGCTTTCTGAAGGGCACAAAACAGCCGCACGCTGTGTCTGTGTTCTGGTTCAGGGCTATGGAGGAGGTTTGATTTTTTTGTCTTTTCTTGGGTGGAGGCAGTTTGTTGCGAGGATTTCCTTCTGGTGCTGTCCCTGGCAATGGCATGCCCAGGGAGGGCAGCAAGGCTGTCTCCCTCTTCCCCAGTGCCCTATATTCCTGGGGAAAGGCCCCCTCTGCCTGGTGTGGAGCACCTGTACCCTGCTGCATTCCCTGGGAGCCCTGAGGAGCTGGAGGACATGCTGGCACCTGGCTCTGGGCTACACAGAAGCCTCATCCCTCTGTTCTCCTGTGCCCACCCACAAGCAAAATCAGTGCGAAGGAGTCACAGGTACACTGCTCCACCACAGCCATGAGCTGACAGCCCCAAGCAAAGTGGATGAAAGTAAAAGACTGTTTTGGTGGGGAGCGAGAGGAGTGGAGCATGGTGGGTTGATGCCTGCAGCACCACCTACGATTTCATTGCGGCTACTGGGATCGGCAGGGAAGTTCCAGCACCAGTGTGTTCAGCAGAGATTATGAGGTGCCACTATCGCAGGGATGTCTGTGGGTTTGGGGCAGAGCTGCTAAATTGGGTCCAGCCACAGGTGTGGCTCTGGACAGGCAGTGTCACACCTTCCTCATGTCCAAAAGTGCTGCCACACCAAGCTGACAGCACCAGACTGGGAAAGGTGAGGTGAAGGTTTGTGCAGGTGACCTTGAAGAGCTGGAGAGAGAGCTATTTGCATGTGTACTTTGGGAAATCTCTCCAAGGAGCCTAACGAAAGCTCTAATCACAAACCACCTTCAAGCGTGCAGGAATGACAAAGGAGAGCTCAGAACCATGAACGGGGTAATGCACTGAAGTAATGCATATTCACCACCTCTCACGTGGAGGTTGCATCAATCAGATCCGCTTCATTCTTCAGTCTCATCCAAGACAGGTCATGCATAATCTTTTTTCTTTTCGTTCGAGTCTGCGCTGGAGAATGGTGGTTCCAGTTCTGTTTACCAGGCTGTGCTGCAAAGATTGTTTAGCTGATGACTTTGGTGTGGTGTGTGAGAAAGGATTAGTTTCTTTGTGGGCATGTGCACAGGTACATAGAAAATGAAATTTTTTCTTGCCAAAAACTTCTGTGGCAAAACTAGTCTAGGATATATTTAGCAAAAAACCCGAAAGGGACATTTTCAGAATGTTACTCTTAAGCCTCTACACATCGGGGACATGACTGTCCTCTATGTGGTGGCCTTTTCCACCACTTTGACAATGTAAAATGCCCTCCAGGGAACAAGCAACACTTTGTTTTCTTTTTGCTAAACATTTTTTTTCTCTTAGATGAAAAGGAAAGAAAGACAAGGTGAGAGAATAAGATTTTAAAAAAAAAGAGAGACAACAAAAATTTTCTAGGATTTGTAAGGAGGACAACATGTAAACCCTGGACTGCAGGGTTATATAAAAGTGAGGCTGGAATAGAGATAGTTAGGTCACATGGTCCCACAAAGCAGGACCAGATGGACAGAAACCTGCTTTATTGCAGGTCTGAAACAGTCCAAATCTGTGCTGAAAACTCCCCCAAGACCTCCCTCCCTGTAAAAGCTTGCCTTTTCCATTCACCTTACTCTGTTCCTTTGGCTACGAGATGGCAGAGACCTACAGAGCACAGGTGGAGAAACACAGAAAGCTTGTGGTGCATGCAGACAAAAGAAACAAAAGAAAACACAAAAAAAGGCTGGTGATGTACGAAGCCAATAACTAAAGCCTTTCACACAAGCTTCTTCCTTAATTACTGTATTTAGTGCCACTGGCGTAATCAAGAACATCGAGCTGTGACTGTTCAGTCAGTCGTGACAGACCCGGAGCAGGATAACCTCATCCCCACTCCTCACTACCTTCCCTGAAGCCTTTCCAAGAGCATCCTTCATTCTCCAGCCCTGCAGCCTAGAAAATAAGTCAAGGGTGGATACTGAGCTGTACCAGGATGCTCTGCATGCTGAAACGACTACTGTCAATATGCCACATTATATCAAATACCTACAAGCCACAAACATCCCCCAAAGCTAAAACTGACCTGGCAACATCAACTCTGGCTATATTTCCATATTACAATTCCTTGGGAGGCAGATTTTGCTTAAAAGGTGCCCTCCTGCTCTCCTCTCTGCTGTTGAACATGCAGCTCCCTCCACGCAGCTGTGACCATCTCTGTGCTTGTCTCTCTCTGCCCTAAGCTAACTTTGAAAAATGACCTGGCTTAAAAAAAAAAAAAAATTTTGGTTTTTTTTTGTGGGGAGAGTTTCGTAGTAAGCTAAGACAATTTAGAGCTTTTCTTTCCTGTGGGCTCACCAAAAGCATTGGGTTGGTGCCCCACAGGGCTCTGGGAGTTACTTTTTGGAAACAGGAGTGGTGATGAGCTGTTGGCAACGAGAGCATGGACTGCACAGGAAGGATCTGAGTGTGAATTCCCATTCTGGCCCTTAGTGAAGTGAAATATCTACACATCAGGGACGTGGCTCTCCTCTACATGGAGGCCTTTTCCACCACTTTGACAATGTCAAATGTCCTCCAGGGAGCAAGTAACATTCTCATTCCCTTTAAATTGAATGCCTTGGATGCAGAGGTATCTCATCCTGCAAAAACAAGGATCAGATAGTAGCTCTTGTTATAACATGAAGTACTTGGGCTGTGGAATAACTCCAAGTTCATGTTGTTTGGGAAACCCCATTATTATTATTACACTCCTTTTTAATTTCCTGACTTCTTCATGCCTACTCTTCCAGCCTGAACTTTGCATCCTTTTCTCTTTCCCATTGCTTAGTCGTAACTAATGAAAGGGAGAGGAGGTAAATGTTAATTTCAATAGAGCATCAAAATTCCTTACCAACGGTTGTCATTTTACAACTTCCACTCAAATTTAACAGTCTCACTCTCAAATATCATTGCAGACGCACCACATTCATGCCAAGGCTTAAAGGATTTGTTCAGAATGAAAATGAGGTGGGAAAAATGCATCTGAGCAGGTAACGGCTCCATTCTTCCCCCTCCAAAGTCCATAGGCACCTTCCCACCCATCCCAGTCGAAGCTGGAGCACTCCTGAGAGAGGAGTGTGAGCTGATAAACACCAGGGAAAACAGAACTGGCAGGGCCATCAAAAATAGGATAACAGGAATTAGCTGAATAAGTAAGACATAAATGTCCTCTTCCTACAGCCCTGTTCCTCATCACTGCTCTGCAGAAAGAGTAACTAAATTAGGCAGAAGAACCTTTAGGAGGAATATGACGGGAAGCGAAATCCTGACAGCAAGGTCTGTTAGGCTCCCAAATGTCCCTCAAGGGAAGCAGCGGACGCTTGAGTCATTTGAACAATAGACTGGACCAAGTGCTGGAAAATAGGCGGGAGGGAATCAATCTGCATTAGCAGAGGGACGTCTCAGATGACCTCATAGGTTGTTTCCACCTCTAAATCTGAGATTCTATGACAAGACCTGGGCCAGAAGAGGGCTGGGGCAACCTCACAGATGGATACACCCATATCATGTACGTGGGAGCTTTGGGTGACCACACTGACCTATGTGCTACATGAATGACAACTCATATTCTTGGAGCATTTCAGTATGGAAACTGCTTTCCTTCACCCATGGATTCAGGATCCGACTTATGTGTTCATCTCACCACCCAGCTCATGTCCTATTTACAGGCTGAGGGAAGAAACTTGGGACATCTATGTCACTTAGTTGTTCTTCACAACTAAAATACTTAATCTAGACCAGGCTCTGTGGCTTCTGGGGCCTTCCAGATTCCCTTTTTTCTCCTTCCGGTGTTTGACTTCTGGGGGCCTCCATCTGGGAATTTTTGTGGGAAGGAAGGGCCCACAAGTCTATTGATCTTAATCCAGTATCAACAAAATGTAGGCCTTTCTCCCAGCACCACAAATTTAAAAAATCACAGTACAGAAGTAACGAAACAAGCAACAAAGATTAAATGGTTTAGAAAACTGGGATCATCTTGGTTTATAATAAAGCACACAATCCACCTGCTAGATTTTAATACTCTTAGTATCAACTTCATCCCTTCAAGGATTTTAATTCTCAAATAAACCCTCCTCTTCTCACCTGTGTAAAACATTAGCATGAGGAAGCAGGGACCTGTTTCCCGGGACGTGGGAGAGTTAGCATGATACATTCTCTTCCTTATTGCCTGAAAAATGAAGCTCTCATTCATACCCATGCATGTACATGCCTGTGCACCACTTCTGGTGGCTCAGCCAAAACTCAGGGTTCAAACCCACCAACAACTTCTCTAAGCTCCCATTCCTACCCTCCTTCAGCTCTCCAAGGAAAAGGGATGAAGCACCTAGTTTCAAGCCTTTCTGTGCTCTGAGTCACCACAATTCAGAACCCCTCCTACCCTCCACCATCCGAAAACATCGGGATCCCCTGGGTACCACCAGCTGCCCATCACACTCCAGTAACGGGCATCCATCCATCCTGCCTGGGGCTCCCCATCCCATCACTCACCCCTGCAGAGAGCACTGGAGTTCACCAGGAAAAGTTTCCCTCGTTAGTGACTCTTGCGAAGCCTTATTAGCCCCTCATTACCGGGGGCTAATAAGCAGTAATCAGCAAGACATTTAGGCAAAGAAAGAGGTCCTGAAAGTGCCATTATTAATTCTGGGAATATAATTTCGTGTGGTACCGAGAAATGGCGCTGATTGAGGCTCTGAGAACAACCCAGGGAGCTCAGAGTACACCGTGCACCTGTGTATTGGGGCACACAGGCACAGGTGTACATGAGCATTCCCACTCCTGGCGACGCCTGGCAGCCAGGGGAAAGGAGGTGAGTTAGTCTGGACTGCTCTGCTTGGTCTGGGCACATCTACAGCCAAAGTCACACCTGGTCCTTGCCTTACCCTGCTGGACACCAGCCCTGAGCAGCATCCTGCAGTGGCAGCTCTCCTATTCCCCTGCCACAGCCACCTCCTGGCACCGAAACACTGTTTGTGTTTTGCTCAGGCAAAGGCACTCCTTTGCTCAGGCATCAAAAACTCAGCCCTTCCCTTTGCTGAGCCTGAGGGAACAGCAAAGTTTCCTGCAAGTGTTTAAAAAGCAGAGGTGGGCGTTTAACAAGTTCAGGAGCCCTTTGGAATCACACCCCTCACCTGCTAGGGTTAACCCACTCCAAAATTCCCACCTGTCTGCAATTTTAAGAGCTGCAATCCTTTCAGAAGGTGGTCCCTCCTAGACCAGACATCTGCTTGGCCCCAGGGCTGAGATTTAGGAAGGTGAGCTTGGGGAGCTCTTCCTGGCTCCTGCTCCAACACAGCCCCTGCTGCTGGCACATGAGGATGTCACATTATATGTGCTGAGGAGGAACACAGCTCATCCCTGCAAGAGAGGGAAGGCTCCTCTTTAACAGGCAAGTCCTATTTCGATGATGCAACTGGGTTTGAGCAGGCAAGGGAGTGACTGGGACAGTCTGGACACGCAAGGTCTTCTTACAGAGCACAATTAGGAGCTGCTGTGATTTCCTCATCAGCTTTGGTAACGGCTGGCATGACAGGGAAAACAACTGGTAACACTGGAAGCTTTTATCCTTTTATTGAGATTTCATTCCTCCAGCAAACAACATGCACTGAAAGTATGATCTCAGAGATCACAAACTCAGGTGAAAGCGAGCTCAGTTCACAGGCAAGGCTTGGTGGTGGTGTCGGAAGCCACGTGCTGGCTCATCAGCCTCGCTGCAATCAGCTCCAAAGCAGCCTCAGTCCTGGACAAATGTGCAGAGAAAACCCAAATGCTAACACATAGCAGGAGAAAAATAAAACAACCCATGGTGTGACATGCAGGGCAGGCATCCATGGTGCCTGGAATCCAGCAGCCAGCAAAACCAGTGGGAGAGGTGCTGCTGGGGTGCCTGGCTCTTGCTCTGCTGTGTGGAGAATGGAGGTACAAGGGCACATCTTGCCTGAGGAACTGGTAAATCCTGCTGGCTCGAGGGCTGACTGCAGCCAGTGACTTGACTGCACTTACAGCGTTAAGCCAGTTATCGAATCCAATTAATGGGGTCCTGCATGCTGAGAAGTGGATCCACCTGGAGACCAGGAGGGTGGTTAAGGGCTTGTGAAACAGGATCTGTGCTGAAGAGCCATCAGGCATTGCTGCATCCCACAACGCTTGTGTCTGCTACCTGACAGGGTTTGGAGCTGGGGGAAAGTGGATTTCAGAGCGTGTGACTAACCCCAAAATGTGCCAAGGTGGGCCTCTGTGCAGCAACATGACTCACTTCCTTTGGAGGACAAACAGTGAGGCTGTGATGAAAGCCCAGTAATCCCAGCAATTCCCCCTCATTCCCACAGGTCCAGCAGCTTGAACAAACTTGTAGCCCAGGTGCACCAACACCTCCATCACAGGACCCCCTCCTGCTGCCTGGGGCATCCCAGCATCTCCCACCTCTTGTGCCACTGATGGCAGGCACTGGGGATAGAAGAGACATTGGTATTAAATGCACCAAAGCTGCCCAGAGAGCCTCTTTCCACAAACAAGAGGTGCAAGGGGGGAATCAGAATTCCTGTTTCCCTCCTGCAGCTCTGATGTTCGTCTTCCCAGTCTGAAAGGCAGCGTCTCCTCCCTTTTCTCTGGAGAGCACATCCCCCACCACACATGGGCTCTGCTGAACAGGACCTCCTTCCCAGCAGCAGACAGTGTTCAAGGTGGGCTGAGTGGCCTGAAATCCTTAGTGCTGTCAGACCTCCTATCCCTCTCTGCTCCTTGCCCCTCCTGTGGGACCACAATCCACGGGGCCACATCCTCTGGATGCCTGCGACTCATCATGTCTGACTTGGGAGATTTGCAACAGAGATCTGAGTAATTAAGAGCCAAAGCTACATTTCTGTGTCAAAGTCATTATGAAGACATCACTGTAGCCTTTAAAAACCATCTTACTTCAACTAATCTACAGGGAAGCCTTTCCTCCCTCTGGGACAGAGAGACACCCTTTCATTCCCAAAATTTAGAGTGTGCAGAGAGTTTTTAACTTCCCTAGTCCCAAATTAAGACAAATACCCCAGTTTTTCTCAGACATACCAATAAAGGGAAAGCAGCAATGGTCATATAAATAACTGATCTGTCCAGCATTGCGTTCACTTTGGTGGCTCTGTGTCCTTGTTCTTGTTGTGCTCACTTTTCATGAGCAGAGAGCAGAAATGTTCATGGAAAATGGATTTCAAAGGCATGTGCATAGCTGTTCCTGGAAATCTAATTTTACATGTTCAATAAAATCATCTGCTACCATACAAGAGTTGAACAGGAAAAACCCATGAAGACACTTAGCTGACCACTGCACAATTACCTTCACTGGGTCCAAAGAGCAGAAAGTGTGAATGTATCCCAGCAAATGTAACAGTAATATTGTTAGGCAACCAGGAAAAAGCAGCTAAAATCACATGATTAATGACTTCTCTTACTTCATTTTTTTTTCTCTTTTTTTTTTTAATGTGGTACAAACAGGAAGGTTTAAAGCTCAGTTTTTGCAAGATGTTTCTTGCAGGATCAGACCTGTTTGGAAATCCAGCAGATGCCTGGAGATAATGGCTGTGAGAAGCCCTAAATACCCATCTACCTATCAAGTGTGTAGACAAGCTCACCAAATGATAACATCATGTTACCTTACCAGGAAATGGGGAAGAAATGATCAGCAAGATTAGGCAAAAAAACATACTTAGCTAGAATTTCTGAAATCCCTTCCAGCTCTTGACTAAGATATTTTTCTTGTCACAGAATAAACCAAGGACTGTTAAAAAAACACAGTTGCCCAGGGTAGCGGAAAGGGATGTAAGACAGAAGAACTAAAAAAGCACCCTGGCATGATACAGGAAAAGCTCCATCAAAAATAATGAATCTAAATTCACTGCCTCAGTGGCTGAAGAAACAAAGGATGAGATTGTCTGGCTCTGGACGTCGGAGCCTTAATGTGCTGCTAATAATGTTTATATCATAAAGCAGCGTCGCTGCATTAGCTTTGATTTAGCAACACCAGTTTACATCAGCTGAGGAAGCCATCTGTAAATTCAGCTCCACAAATGTAAATAGAGTGAAGGAAAAAAGGCTTGGTCATCCCTGGAGGACATAAGAAGGGGTCTGACCTGGGCACTCCCCAGCACCCACCCTGGTGTCACAGCTTTGTCACTTGCCCGTGAGGTGCAAAAGGGACATGTGGTCTGCGTGGCTCAGCCTCTGGCTGTGCAGACCCATCCACCCTGTCCTGGCAGTTCTGCTTGACTTCACTCCAGCTGTGCCCCACTCCAGCTGTGCCCCACTCCAGCTGCACGGGGGATGAGCCTCAGAACCTCTCCAAAACTCCAAGTGTCAATAGAAGAGATTTCAGGATAAAACTACACAAGTGATATTAACAGATTGCTGGGACCAGACGGTTTCACTCAAGAGCTCTGAGGGAACTCAGACTTGAAATTGCTGACCTATTCAGTACAATACCACAGCAGCTGTTGAAATGGCGAGGCACCACAGGAATGGAAGGTGGCAAATGTTACACTCATTCTTAAAAAGGGCTTTTAGAGGTCATCCAGAAACCTGTGGGCTGGGAAGCCGGGCAAGGCGAATTGACAGAAAGCATAACAAAAAGCAGAATAGCTAAAAGTGTGGTAGAATGGGAAAGAGCAAAGTTTCTTGAGTGAGAGCTCAGGCATTGCAAATGAAATCATGTCAAGACCTGGGCAACTTGATGTATTCATAAAAGATCCAGCTGCAACCAGGTGGAGAGCAATCTCAGAAAACTGAATGGCAGGTTGATGAAATAACCTATGAAAATCTACTAAAAAGTGAGGACTGAGAAACACCAACCCAGGCCATACAAAAACCATCAGAGACACTAAATGAACATCAGGCAGGAAGGAAACCTCAGTTGGTGAGTTTGCTGAAAACTCCAGCTCACTGCTCAACAGGTGTCAACAATGCAAAAAAAGAGCTTTAGGAATGACTACAGAATTAAAAGGGAATGAGGATGTCTCCTTCTAGGGTACCCTGCCTCAAACACAGGGTGTCCACCAAGGAGGATGTAGAAGAATCCATGAAAACCCAGAAGAGATGTGGAAACTACAGCAGAGTTTTGTCTTGGTCTTCTTGGTCACCTCAGCTGAGAAGGGATGTGAGAGAGATCCTGACAACTCATGAACAGCATGGAAGTGTGACCAGGAGACCATTATTTGTGTCCGCTGTCACAAAGGAAAAGGCAGCACAACCCAATCTGCTGAGCTGGAGGTCTAATATGAAGAAAAGGAAGTGCTTCTTTCACACAATGCAAACTTGAATTATGACACTTGTCACAGGATACTGTGAAGACCAGAATAATAAAAGAATTCCAAAAGGGGTTAGCCAAATTCTTGGAGGCTCGACCCATCTGCAGCTGTTAAACACAATGACAGAAATGCCAGTCAAAAATTCCCTTAACCACAGTCTGCTCTCTACTGAGTTGGTAATATCACAGAGGAATTGTGCTATGCTTGCCCTGTCCTTACACCCTTTACCTCAGAGTCTGCTGCTGGAATGAGCTGCCCAATTAGCTGGACCTTTGCTCTGAGCCACTATCACTGCATGAGACACATTATACATGACACAAGAAGTTTATTAGAAATTGGAATTTATTGCAGGTGATGGTCAAGTTTGCTCACCTCATGTGAAAGTTTTGTTTCTGGTAGGCACTAATATCTGATGCCTTGGGAGAAAGGCATTTCTGTCCTAAAAATCTATCATGCCCCTGGCAGTCCAAACCAAAGACCAGCTCCTTCCTGATCTCCCACAGCTGCTCTGCTAAATCCATTAACCATGACAGTGGATTACCTTTATCATTGATTTAACTGTCACCACTAAAAGTAGTTAGCAGTCATGAAATAAGCCAGCAAACGCATTTGAAGCAATGTCCTCCCGAGGCACATATTTCCTTTTATCATTCTTAAATTAATTCTCCTTCACTGCGTGATGTGTGCCTTATTCTCACTTTGCAGGATGAGTAAAAAGGAAGCACCGATCACTTTCCATCTCCTGCACCATAATTTCGTTCGCTCAACTGCTCTCCCTTCTGCCGCTTCCCCCTTCGGGATTACACAACCATGGCTTTTGCCATGAGGGATTCCTTTCCTCGCTGAGGTGTGGCTGCTGTGCTGGGCACAGTGAAGGAGAAGGCTGTAGCTCTGGGAGTGACTTATGGATCACCTGCAGGAGGAGAGGGGCAGATGAGGATCCCTTGCTGCCGTGGCTGCACCACCCTGGCACCAGAGTGCTCGGCTGGGTGTCTGTGCTCAGCTTGCTCAGTGCAAAAACAGCCTGTGTTTTTCACTGCTACCAGTCTGGCATCTCCTGCCAGCTCTAGGCATTTCCTTTCTGAAAAAAAAAAAAAAAAAAAAAAAAAAAAAAGCAACAACCAAGGTTTGATCATTCACTTCTGGGACTGTGCTAAACTCGCCAGCATCTGTTCCATCTGAACGGTGGGGGAAAAACACCAACCCTGGACTGGGAAAGAAAGGGAAGGAGCTAGGTACCAAGTTGTAATGTGAGAAATGAAGGCAAGGAAAACAGCATCTTGAGAGATGTTAAAGACAAAAACAAATGCTGGGAACAGGAGCAGAGACAGATTTCAGAGGAAAGGAAGGAAGACAGTGACTAAAGCACCAAGAGTGAAAACAGTGTACACATGGAAACTGAGTCCAGACTCCCAGGGTTTCTTTGTACTTGTTTTTCCTACCATTTCACAGAAATCATGGTGCTGGCGGGATCCCTCTATACCCAAGGGTCAGTGATGTCAATGAAAGTTGGTGGAGCTGCACTGATTTGTATCCATTAAGAAGCAACTTTCTCAAATTTCCCAGAATTACTGGAGTCTAAAATAATGCCCTGAGAACCCAGTTGAAAACAACAGTTGGGATTATCCTTAAGCCAGGTCATACTAAAACCTAATTAAAGATGATTTAGAATGTGCCCGTTATTTTTTAAAAGTTGCAAAATTCCTAACTTTGGATGGTCACATTGAAAACACAACCCTGGAAAAACATGTGCATGACACTTTTCTACCAGCTCAGGAGTCATAGCAAATGCACAAAGTGCTCTACAAATTCCAGCTCAGCAAAAAACTACTTTAAAAAGCACAATTAGTAAATATTATCTCTGTTCCTCCAAAGCTTCTGTTTAACTTTTTGGATTTGCCTTTCTGTCACTCTCCCTTTCCTTCAAAATGTGATAGGTGGATTTTAAAATAAAAACTTCAGAATAAAAAAAAAAAAAAAAGAAAATTTGATTAAAAAAAAATACAATTGTTTGTTGTTTGGTTTGGGACTCTTTTGGTTTGGTTTTTTTTTCCCTGCGTTTTTTTTAAGTCAGGTCAAACTTAAGCTTGTCAATGTTTCAGGGCCCTTTTGCAGACAAACCCCCTCCTTGCTCTCACTGTGACTACACGAGCTGAACACAAAGCCTTTTCAGTACTTTATTAATTCTCAGGTTGTATTTTACAATACAAAACCCACTCTCCCCCTTGAATCCCTCCCTCCCCCTCCTTCCCTCTGCTCTCTTCCAGTAAGTGCCCTAATCTGGCCGGGGCTGTCTGAGCTGAAGGTGACACGGAGGGAGTGCCCATCTGGTACCGCTCGCTGCCCACACCTCGGGTACTGCTGGGTTTTATAACCCGATTACCACAGACTTGGGTTAAATTCAGACAGATTGCCTACCAGCAAAAGGCTCAATATCCCATTATCAGATTTGCGAGCCCGCCATCCCTCTTCATTTAGGATGTAATAGAAAGTGTCAGTAATGTCCTACGGACTTTGGCTTTAAAATGAGTCTTGACTAGGCAAGTCATAAGTGCAATGGGTGAAGATATTCCACAGAAGCACGCGCAGGACAACAATTTTAAAACGTTTTTTATTTAAATATTAAATAAAACACATCAACTAATCATTTTGGTGTACACCTCTCATTTTAACATAAGAAATGATTGTTCAGTCATGATAAAAAATAAACTATACATCTCAATTAAACCAATCATGTAGTGTCTTTAAATACCCTATTGCATTGCAGTCTGCAGAACAGCACTGTCAAGATATCTACAAAAAAACCCCCCGACTTTTAAAAGGACCTCTTCTGCTCCAGCAATAATTCCAAAGAGGTTCTACAGCAATTGGAAAAGAAAAAAAAAACACTATGAAAGTAAAGTGCTTGTCATTGCTCAGGACAGGAAACAAACGAATCTGTGGCCTTTAGATCCATGGCATTAAACAAAACACATACTGAGGAGGAAATTCTGTGGTTTAAGTACGTGTGCTACCCCTTACAAAACTGAAGGCCAAGTTGCTGCTTTGTGACAAGCTGGCTTTTTCTTGCCCTCCTCTCCAGCCATCTCCATGCAATCTCTTTTTTGGGTTGGGTTTTTGGGGGGGGTTGTTTGTTTGTTTTCTTTTAAACCCACACTACAAAGGAGCATGAGACTTTGGTGTTTTCTCTGCTGCAAGGCACCACTCATTAAGAGGAGCTCAACCCGAGCAATTCTGTGTCACTTTGACGCTTCCAGACCATGGAGCAGCAGTGGCAAGCTGGAGATGCACCAATACAGACACACAGATACAACACACAGATAAAGAGGTCATTTATGGAGAGCCACAGACAGAGCCACATGACATCTTCAACCCTTCCTACTCCCACCAATTAACCTGGTCAATCTTTGGCTTTTTTTCTTTTTTTTTTTCTTTTTTTCTTAAAAAAAACCCCAACAACTAAACAAACCAAACAAAAAAAGAAAACAAAAAAAAAAAACCTAAAACCCAAAACAGGTGTCTATATTATTTGCAAATGTGTAATACTGCAGGTTGCACGAAGCCAAGGTAACTTGAAGGCACCCTGTGTCACACTAGGGAGATGGGTCCTTTAAGCATTTGGACAGAATGCAGCTATGCCCTGACACTCGGATGGCAGCTCCCAGCCAAGTTGTCACACTGTCTGCTCACCTGCAAATTGCAAAATTTGCATGCACTCCCCAACTCATATTTGTAGGAGCACAGCCTGTTCTCCCCTGTACACCTCAGCATAACCCCTATTGACACCAACAGAAGTCATGGTCTGCCTCGGCAGGGGAGTTGGGGTTTATACCAGAAACACAACAGAAGCATATTACAAAATATAAAAAATAACTAGTGTTATATAGTTTTCTGCTTCCTATTTATATACATGTACAGCATTAAAAACCATACGAAAAAAACCACCTATCTAATCCAAAACCTTGTTTTGCTAATATGCCAAAAAACAAACCAACCAAAAACAAACACCCAAAGATTGTGCTGTTTTACTCACTTTTAATACAGTTTTGTTCAGAAAAAGCTGTACTCCGTTAGAGTAGAATTCTGTTCTAGCCTATTCCTTTTGTCTTTGTCAGTATATAATTACAACCTCAATATTGCACATTTCCCCAAGAGTCAGTTCTGTTTGGACCCTGATAATGAAATGCATAAAAACATAATTAGCAGCGGAAATAACAATGTGCAGCACTAAGAAATACCCCTCAGGCAACTTTGTAGGCAACCTCCAGGAGGGCTTTTTAAAAAGAAAACCCTTCCCATCACCCCACAGGTGCTGCTGCTTCCTTCCTCAGTGCCTCGGCAAGAATATGAACAAACTCAGAGTTTATAAAAAGATTCCTAAAGATTACCCAGACCAACAAAATATAGGCATGTGTGCACCTGTGTGTATGTACACACACACACCACTCCCAAACAAACATCCCTGCAAAAGACCAGGCATTATGCAATTTGGATCCTGATTATCAAGGGATACATTTTCAATAGTTACTGCTTCTGTACTAATTAGAAGGGCATGCTAAGCTTTACCAGCTGATGTATCAAGCAAGAAGTTCACAGTTTTCATTTAAAGTATGTGTATCTGGGAGGTGTGGAATGGGGATGTTGGTTCCTTTAAATAAAATGAGTGTTAACAGGAGGGAAAAGGAAAAACAACAAATGGCAATGCTTCCATTCTTGTCTCCTATGAATGCATAATGCTGCATGCCACTGGTTTTCTGTTTATTTTCTTTAAAAGAGGTAATCATCTTCACAAACCCATAAGTGAATATTGTGAAAAAGGGAGGCTCTGGTCCCTTCTTTTAAAAGCCTCTCCCTGCTGTGTCACCACTACTGACAGCTGCTAATCTTGCATAACAGCAGAGCTGTATTGGTCTGACTTGAGTACAGTACCGAAGAGTTCTTCCCCAACCACATCCCTCCCTGCCCCCACAAATGCCCCACCCATCTTCCCCATCATTATTTTTTCCTTTAAAAAAAAAAAAAATCAGTTTCTATTCGTATTTGTTCAGTGCAAGAATAGTAGAAGCAAAAAGACATACATATTGCTTGTTTCAGTCCTATAAAGTTGCCAGCTTTCTGAGCCAGACAGCCTCTTCACATACTTCAAAATTTATTGCTTCTGAGAGTCACTCATCCCCACGCCACCAGCCAGCCACGGAACAGAGGTGAAAGTTCCCCGCAACGAGAGCAGCCTGAAGCTCTCACTTGACCAGGACAAACTTGCCCAGCTGGCTGGAAGTCAGGTCCTCCATCTCGCAGTCCCCGTGCTGCAGAGTGATGGCGTCGTAGCCCGGGGACGGCGCGGAGAAGCTCTGCTGCTGGGAGAAGGTGGCGGCGAGCGGGGGGACGCTGCTGCTGATGTACAGGTGAGTGTCCAAGAGGTGAGCGGCCGACGACACCGGGGAGACACTCACCCCGAAGAAATGAGGTTGGAGCAGTTGGCTGCTGCCAGCAAAGGCCAGCTCAAACGAGTTCTCTCTTTGCAGCTCTGACAGCAGGATGGAGTTGGAGGCTTTGCAGGTACCTGGCCCGTCAGAGGAGGGGATGCTGCTTGCTGCAGATGTCTGGGAAGTCTGGGGACAAGCTGTCTGGAGTAGTTGGTGATGCTGGAACTGGAGCATTCTGGACAAAATCCAAGGGGGAAGAGGTTAATTTGCATTGCTAGGATAATTCCATGTTTTTCTTTCTTGCCCCTAACCCTGACCATAACTTTCTCCTTTGTTTCCTTCTGTCAAAGCTCTCCTTACCCAGCCAGTACAACCAAAGCAAGCTGCCCATGCCAGGCTTTTTCTAATTCTGCAGAGGACAACTATCACAACCAAGTTTATCTGGTCACCATTTGGCCACCTAATAATAGATGTTCTAGAGACAATGTGTGCAGATAAACCGGAAGCTCAATTTTCCATCTTGTTTCTATGGGAATGAAGAGGTGCCACCACACATGACATTTGAGGCCACTGGAACTGTGCCTCCTTTGTGGGCTGTAACTTTTCCAAATTACAAGGTCTCACTTCCTTGCCATGGGAAAATTACAGGAGGAGACAGAGGAGGAAAGAAATCATTCCCAAAACTAACAAAGAAAAACACAACTTGCAGTAGGGAGAAGCAATGTTTTCCCCCACACTACCAAACTGCTCCTCAATTCAGCAACCTCCAAATATTTGGACGTTGAGATTTTTGAGTGGAATTGCATGCCCCGTGTTACGGGTGCCAGGGCAGGAAGCCACAAAGAAAGCCAAGCACTTTACCCACTGCCACACAGCAAAGATGGAGTACAGGAACCCCCAGCAACCAAACCCCCAACCTCTTCTGCTCTATTTACCCCTCCTTGCTTGCCCCTAACCCAAAATAAACCCACTGAAAAGACAGCAAAACTCCTCCCTCACCTCTGCTGCTGCAGCACCTCCTCCAGGAGGCTCCTCCCCTCTCTGCTGCTCCCGCTGCTGCTGTACATGCAGGTGTTGGGCTGCGTGTGTTGGAAAGGGCTCATGGCACTCCTTGCTGCCCGAGAGGAGGAGGACTGACACACCTGCCGAGCAAAGCCTTTGATTTTATTCAAGCCGAGAAAGCCCTTGGCTCGAGCGTTCTTCCGCAGCTGCTGCCTAAAAGCCTTCAAGCCTGTGGGACATGAGGAAAAGAAATGCACTTTAATCCTCCTCAGCGTTTGCCTACAGTACAGATCAGCCTTTCAGGGCACTGCCTTCCTGGGCCTGAGAACTGGGCTAGAAGAGACTCCAGTTCATGTTCACCCTCTGCCTGGTGGTCAGAGAAGGATTTAGGGAATGGAACAGGGACTGGGACAGCTGCACCCTTGTGCAGATGGACACGCACAGCAAAGGAAAAACCTGAGAGAAATCATGACGTTGCGCACTCCATATTTTAGGAGGAAGGTGGAGCCTGCCATCCCACTCATGGCAGCAGAAATATCTCCATGGGGAGGCTGAATCCGTGCCTGAGAACCTTTCCTCCAGGCACCTTCCCCAGGCCATCCCACCCTCCCTCAGGGAGCATGAACACAAGAGACAGACTAGCCAGGTGTCCAGCCTCAGCCTAACACTAACACGGGCAGCAGGGCTCCCTGCACCCTGCCCTCTCCCAGTGGCTGTTGGGAGGGCGCAATGCCTCAGCAACAAAGCCAGGAAGACATTACCTTGAGTTAATGAGGTATCAGATGCTCGCCTTCCTTCTTGGAAGCTGACAGGCAGGAGAGAAGCACCTCCCATGCAGCCCTGGGCTTGTAACACGGGAGCGTCAGACTGGGAAGCGAGGAAAGGCGACGTCATCCTCGCTGTGGCCGGGCTCCCCGTCATTACTTGACCTGCCAAACAGCTGCTCAGGGCCACTGAGCTGTCATTTGAAGATGAAGTAAGGCAGCTGTCTGAACTAGTTCCCTCTGTGGGGCTGGCAGAGGAGGAAATGACTATGCCTATGGAAGGGAAGGAAGGAGAGAAAGAACATTCCCAAGATGAGTACAGGAAGGAACAAACATGACATCAGAGCCTTCTGTCCACCTACAATGGCACTAATAAACAGCCTCGAGCTGGAGAGGTGTCCAGCAACTCGTGCTGTCCCAGGACTTGACTCCAGCAAGGGGTCATCAACAAGTAACCTCAGTTTGGGCTCCTGTCCAGCTGGCAGGGCTGTCAGCAACACCAGCATCACCAGGCTGCGCTGGATCAGGCACACAGCACTTCTTTAGCACAACCAGGTTTATTGTTTCGTGAACAGTTGTGTTTATTTGGTTGGTTCACAGGGTCTGGGTATGTACCAAAAACGATTAGTGATGAGTTTTTTGTTAAATTCAGGCACTCTCTCCTCCCTCAGTACAACAGCAGAAGCAAGCACGCAAGCTTTGTGTCCTCCTTGTGAGAACATTCCCCTCTGAAGAGATCTAAATGAAATAAAACGGCACAACTTCTCTTCCGTAAGGGCTCTGCTTATCTGTAGGAAGACAGAACTGGGGAGGACAGAATGCCGGCCTCTTTTCTAGCCTCTCCTACCCCAGTCAAGGTAAAATCAGCACATTCTCCCTTGGCAGGTGGGCTCTATGGAATTTTTTCTCTGCTCTTTTGTCCTACCTATGGACACCCTTCATCTCTCCCAGACTTACTTACATGGAGGGACATGCTGATAGAAGTGGGTGGTCACTTCAGCCAGTGTGTGCCTCCTGCTGGTGTTGCTGGGGATGCAGATGGGGTGGTCGTATGCCTTAATTTCATCTTCCAGCTCCTTCTCTTGCCTCACTTCCTCACTAATGGTGGTCTCCAGCAGGCTGTTCGGGGAGATGGAGCGGTTCCGGAAGAGCCCGTTGAAGTTGGTATCCACAGGGAAGAACACAGGCTGGAAAACATGCCAGATCACAGACTTCAGGGTCTTTTGCTTATTTCTGCACTGCCTTTTAATACTCTCCACAATCCCTTCATGTGGCATGCCTTCAGTAGGAATATTGTTTGAGAGGCTATGGTGACACCATGCCCAAATGCCAAACAAAAGATTGGATGGAGGGAACAACAGTCACAACCCCCATTGTTTCGGACTGGCAGAACAACAAAAAAAAAGAAGCAATACATAGTCTAGCTGGGAACACCAACCTGTAATGGATTGCTTATGTCACAGTCCATTTCTGCCTGCAAGGATGGCTGAATCAGGCTCTGAGGTTGCTGGTAAAGCAGAGATGATCGCAGGGTTTCACTAGTGAGACTGTCCTGAGGCACCTGCAGAGAGAGCAATGCACAGAAGCTGTCACACACACTGCAGTTCCATGTGACTTTTCACATACTGGGGGCTCAAATAATTTCAGAGCCACCTTGCCTGCACGCTTTCTCCTCATGCTTTCTATGAAAATGAACAAAGCTAATCCATCAATGCCAACACAAACACAGAATTCCTCCTCCTAAGTTAGGCAATTTAACTGGAAGTGCAATTTGCAAAGGCACCCAGACCACACTTTAAAGGGGGTGGGGGCGAAGAGAATAAAAAGAATGTCAGAAAAACACATTAAGTGACTCATGGAGTACTTCTGAGGAACCTACAGGATATGCAGCAAAGAAGCATAACCAAGCCATGCCTAAGAGGGCAGATTTCCCTGAGAAGTCTAATCTTGTGGCTCATTATTGACCTGCACTGGAGGCAGACTATTCTTTGGACCATGACCTGCGGTCACCTCCTAGGAAACAGAGCATTAATATTCACTCCTCCTGCTGAAGAACAGCAGGCTGTGTCCTGTTAGAAGGCACCACTATCAGAACAGGTTTTCAGAAGCCTGACAGCTATTAAAAGGAGATCCAAAGGACCCAGTGTCTCTCCCCACCTCAGCGTTGGTGATCTCGGAGCTCCGGGGCCGTGGCTGCCGGCCGGCTGCCGGCCGAGTGGACACCTGGCTGCTCCGGTACTCCTTGAGGCGCTCCAGGAGCAGGTAATAAATCGCAGCAAAATGGTTGTAGCTGCTGTTCTGCAGAGACTGAAAGACATTGGAAGGACCTTTTGAGTTACAGGTGACTCAGGATAAAAGCAGCCAAAACTCATCGCTAAGGCCTCATAACAGCATGCTCAAAAAAAACAAGCAATATCCAGAAGGGCAGCGAAGATTTTATGCTGTGACACCAGATCAAGGCCAGTCACTGAATGATACATGAGTGCACTGCTGGCATTCTGGTAGTCACTGGAAATGTATCTAAAGGGTAAGAACTCACCTCTACAGTCCTCTGCCTGTCGATGCCAAGGGTTTGCATGATGCCAAGGACCTGCTCATTGTAATCACCCAGGTTGGAGTTGTAGTTTTGCATGGAGAAGGACAAGGACTGCTGCTGCTGAAGGGAGGGGTCAGCCTGCATCCACTTGTGCTGCTTTATTTGGGAGATGGTTATCCGCTTGGTTGGGTCCACAACCAGCATCCGTCGGATTAGTGTTTCACAGTCTGGGTGACAAAGACAAACTCATGAGCAAGGGGTAAAAATAACAGCCCAGCCCCAGGTCACTGCTAAGAACACTTCCCAGCAACAGTGCAAGATGCCTATGAAAACAGGAATTAAAAGTTTGGGAGCAGCTGATGCCTGATCTGACTATCAGATATTCCAGACAGCACAAGAGATGTCCACATACATATCACAAAAGCAACATCTCCTTACAGGAAATGAAGTTGTACTGGATAGCAGCACATTTCAGGTGGCCTTGCACCTTGTACAAGAGCTAATTTTGAGAGGATGCATGTTTAATGGTATTACATCCACATAAAATAGGTCAGAATATACCACAGGAACCCCAGCACATACAACTTCCTGGTTCCATATATACTGCTTATTTACTTATAACCAGGAAATAAAGCTATTCATGGCTATAACTGATAAACTTCAGACTTTAGCAGACAATCTCCACGTGACTACAGAGGCACGTTCACTGGGTTTTGAATCCAAATCAGAGAGAGGTGATAACACTCAATTCCTTTGTCTCATCAGACTGTTGGAGCTCCCAGGAACCAGTCCTAAGCACTATTCCTGCTCTCCTTGGCAGCACAGCCATGCTGGAATACATCCCTTCTGCACAGCTAAAATATCTTAGGAGAACTACACCCATCTCAGCATTGCAGCCTAGTCCCATTAAAATCCTCTCTTCTCTCTTTTCTGAGTGATTATTTCTCCAGCTAGGGTGTCAAGTATTTTTGTAAATCCATAGGGATACTCTAAGAAAGGAAACTACAGCCTTTTAGATGCACCATAAAGTAGATCCCAGAAAAGAAAATGTGTGCTCTGCCCTACAGAAACTACTTGATACATAAAGACAAAGTAACTGCCAGCTGCAAACAGGACAGCTATTCCTTTTTAGCACCTGTTGTAGCATTAAGGATCTGAAAAAAGTCACCTTCAGACATGAAGTATGGGATGCGGAACCGTCCCTCCAGCACTCTTTGCCTCAGAGTTGGTAAATTGGGTCCATCAAAAGGCAGAGAACCGCAGACAAGGACATACAGAACCACCCCAAGGCTCTGCCAAGAGAAAACAGCACAGCATATCAGTGACTCCAAGAAAAACAACGATTCTGACAGCCCACAGACCCTCACAAAGCGTGAAATGCCATTTCTGAGGAAGAGCAAGCTCACCCATATATCAAGGTGAGGTCCTTCATATTCCTTGCCTTCGAAAACTTCTGGAGCTGCATAGGGTGGGCTTCCACACCAAGTGGAGAGGGGCTCTCCTGACTTGTAGAAGTTTCCGAAGCCAAAGTCTGAAATAAAGATGAAAATCTGGGGTAAGAACACTCAACCACGTGCTAATATTTCAGAACTAGCAGAAAATGAAGAGAGAGGAACAGATGTGTTGCTTTGTTTTCTGCCCATTCATTTAAGCTATTCCCTTCTGTTCGCAAAATCTGTTCTGAGAAACAGCCTAACTTTCGTTTTATTTTCAGTTACACAAATACAAATACATTTATAAGATCATCCTAGGGAGACCCAATGTGACTGCATGCCTGATGCTGTTTATAAAATAACCTCCCATTTCCTATTACCTGCTAATTTGATATTCATGTTAGCATCTAGCAGGAGGTTCTCTGTCTTGAGATCCCTGTGCACGATGTGGTGGCTGTGACAATATTCCACCGCGGAGAGAATCTGCCAGAACTTCTTCCGCGCTTCGCTCTCGCTCAAGTGCCCATTGGAGGTCAGGTGATCTGCGAGACAAAATCAGAGAGGATTTAGAAACACCCTGAGGGAATTTTTCACAATCCTGCAGGTGTTGTGCTCGCTGTTTGACAGCTGACAACACAAGCACTGGGTTTTTAATCAGAATATGTCTGCTACTCAGGAATGACAAAATAAAGCCATGGTTTCTAAATCTAAGGAACTGTGAGCTCCATCAGTGAGGACTTACCAAACATTTCTCCATTCTTTGCAAACTCAGTAACAATGTACAGCATATCCTTTGTCTCCATAACCTGTGAAGACACGAGAGGACGTGATTAAAAAAAAAAAAAAATGCAAAGTTCTGTAGTTTCACTTATTCTTCTATGTGAATTCTCAAACACATCAGTTCAACTTTATATTTGCTGCAGCAGCTGGCAGTAAAGGCATCCAATTTTGCACCACAGTGCTCTTTCCAAGCAAACTGGTAATGAAAAAGATAACAAATCTAGGCTTATGTGCCTACATTATACAATGGCTTCCCAGGCCATTGTTCTTCACACCATTACCATGCTACCTAATCTCCATAAGATAGTAGATGAGTGTTTAGATAATTTCATACATTCCCCTTTTGCTAAAATATGCATATATAATATAATTAATTTGGTATATTTTGAACATGCAAAGACACTGAAAAGTTTATCTAAGGTCGTCTTTGTTTCAATGCTAGTGGGGGCTCAAATCAGCAGAGAAAGCTGCAACCTGGACAAAGCAAAAAGTGGTATCAAATCCCCTGCTCCTGTTTGGAGTTGGCTGGGACATGGGGAGCCTCCTGTGCAAGTGATAACAGGCTGCTGTTTGTGTAACAGCAGTGCTTGAAGCACATCAACAGCTGTCAATATATTGCCTATCAATCTAGTATCAACTTGCTTTGATATTTCACAATTTCTGCCTTCAGAGGGGAAAAAAAAAAAGAACTAAAATCCAAACAATGAATGAGAAATGCTGAGCATTTCCAGGTTCATCTTCAGTTACCACAGCACACTTTTCAAATGCTGAGCATTTCATGTTTCAGAATAACAACATTTCCCTGGAAACATTTCCCTCTCAAGGAGCAGACACTTTGTTTTGGAAGCAGAAGGCTCACAACAGGTTAACAATCCAAAAAGCGCCAATTCTGCTTCAAAGGCTGTAACTTCCAGGCACCCAACATGTAACGTTTTTCAAAGACTCTTGTCCTCCCCTCACTACAAGTACACACAGACACGAAATGAAAATAAACAAACAGGGAGCAAAGGAAGAGAGGTTCCCAGTTTAAAAAACTGAAGGAAAGTGTTCTGGGAAAGTTGCCAGCTGGATGAAATTAAGACGCGGTGCTGAAACTAAAACAATGATGAAATAATACAAGAACACACACCCTACATTGGTATGTCATCTAATTCCATCCCTGCTTCTCAGCCTCCACCAAACAGGTAAAGCATCAGTTACAACTACAAAGAAAAGAAAACTTCACTGAAAAGAAATTATGGTCCCCTACCAACGTCATTTGCTGCATCAAGTGAAGTGGTTCAACGAGATGGAATTTAACCTGCTTTTCTAAACGCTCGGAAACAGTATTTTCACCCACATCATTCCACTGAAATGAACTCAACCGAACTGTTAGAATGTTTCTGTATGTCCTATACTGCCCCATGGGCAACCCTGACGTCAGCTGTTAACACAGAATCATTTTTGGTATGATGGGTAACACTATAAATACAAACACTTCATGTGTGTCAAGGTCCTTTAAAATAATGCCTTGCCTAAGCACCTGCCTTACTGGCTCTTCAGCCTTACACGTTAATTAAACTTTTTCTTTTTTTTTTTTTTTTAAGCTAACAAACCCAGCAGTAAGATCACAGCTGATAATCGTGTTTACTAATGCACACGGACTTTCAGACCTGCTGCTTCATCCATCTCCACCTTTCTCCCCTCTGCCCTTTTAGACAGGTCCAGAGAGACTGATACCTCTGCCCTGCTCACGGCAGGGGCTTGGACTAGATGACCTTTAAAGGTCCCTTCCAACCCAAACAGTTCTGTCATCTTCTTCTTAAATCCGCATGGCGTTATTTAAGATGATTAAGAGGAACTTATACCAAAGGCTACTTAGGTCTAACATTTAGAATTTGCAGAGCAGTCCTTGCTCACAAGACAAATGTGATCCTGCCTTCTGCACAACACATTAATTTGTTCCTGTGGTTAAAAATATCCATCAGGGCAAAAACTGAACACATCTAAACCAAAATTCACATTGTGAAACTCTGCGAGGGGAAAGATACTTAAAATTCACTTTCAAAACTACATAAGCTGGAACAGAAAAACCAAACAGGTCATTTTCTGAGATATTCTAAGATACCAACATTTACCACCTTTTCCTTTTTCACTAATCTTAGATTAAATTTCCACTTAGACTTTCTACTTAGATTAATTTGGTTTAATTGTTGGTGATTCTAAATCCCTTCCGCTTAAGGCAAACTCAACTTTAGCGCTTCCTTCTCTACCACCCAACGTGAGTTTAAGTCCTCCTCTTATCTAAAGCACGTAAGAGAAGTTCTAGTCCTCTAAATTGGGAAGGCAGAGGAGATAGGAAAGGCAAGTTAATCATAGTTCAGATAACCTGTTCCTCAATCTGCAACAAACGTCAGCCTGGGCTTTAATTGTAAATTTTACAGTGCATTTTGTCAAAAAGCTGTCTAATGTACCAGAATCTTGTTCAAAGAATGGAGAATGACTTTTAAGACATGCAGTTTATTTCAAATGTTTTTCAAAAAGTATTTCAACATGCATTCTCTCTGCAAGTATTAGATGCAAAAATCACGTGCAAGAGAAGAGCACAAGCGTATTTCATCTATGTGCTGCACTTCAAAGCTGAACTCTTACCTGATATAGCTTGATAATGTGGGGATGATTCAAAAGCTTCATTATCTGAACTTCTCTATAAATCTTCTCCAGATTGCTTGGGTCTAACCTTGTTTTGTCTATTATTTTTATTGCAACCTGCAAATTTAAATAATAACAAAACAACCCCAGGTATTACAAAACAGGTACTCTCACTGTTAAGATACTTTAAAAAAAAAAAAAAAAAAATACACACCCCCGCACAAACGCACCACTCACAAAATCCCAGTAAAGTAGCTTTTAAAGTAGCTTTTAAAGTACAGACTTGACAAAGCTGATTCTGTTTTTCTGAACCGCACAGAATTCAAGGCACAGAACGTTTTCGTTTTTCTTTTCTACGTCAAAGGATTACACGTAAGGTAGCGAACAGAACTGCAGAAATTAGCACTGGACAGGATTCCGTAAATCTTTTAATCCGTCCCATGCCAGTGAAAAACAGATTCCTGTAACAGACTATCTCCTACTCTAGCGCCTGAGACGATTTTCACATGCACTAGAAATATAAATACGGCTGCACGCCCATGAAAAAAATTATTTCTGCAAATAACACCCCAAGTTCTTTGTTCCCGAAGAACGCTGAATGAAAAAAAAATCAAACAACAAAGCAAAAGGTCTAAAGTCTTCAAGACATCCTTAATTCGCAGGGCGCTTTTAGCAAACTAAGAGTAACTCAAGGAAGCTACAGCAGCGCTCGGAACTGCGGGAGTTGGGTCGGTTTTCTGCACAGACTCCTGCTCGGGTTCAATTTCACACAGCAGCACAAGTCGCGGCTCCGGCGGAGCGCGGCATCACCGCGGGCGCGCCGAGGCTGCAGCGCCCGGGGCCCCGCGGAGCCGCCAGCTCCCTCCCCGCGCCCGCCAGCGCCGGCCCCCCGCACCCACCTGCGTCTTGGTCACCCTGTGCCGGGCCAGCTTGACCACGGCGAAGTTGCCTTTCCCCAGGGTCCTCTCGATGTCGTAGAAGCCGACTCGCAGGGGCCGCTGCTGGCCGTGCGCGGCCGCGGGCGCCGAGGCGAACTCCGACATGATCACCATGGCTCAGGCGGGGGGCGGGCAGCGCCGGCCGCGCCTCAGGACGGGAGCATCCGCGCAGCACCTGCACGGACACGGCCCCGCAGCAGCGCCGTCAGCCGCGCTCCGCCGGCCCGGCCCGGCCCGGCTCGGCTCGGCTCGGCTCTGCCCTGCCCTGCCCTGCCCGCCCCGTCCCGTCCCGTCCGGCCCCGCTCCCCCCGCGGCCGCGCAGAGCCCCGGCGGAGCGGCCGTCGAGCCGCCTCGTACCTGGCGGGCGGAGCGCGGTGTGCGCGCAGGGCCGTGCGGGCGGGCGGCTGTGAGTGTGAGCGGCGGGGCGAGCGCGCAGCGGGGGGCAGGCGGCACCACGCGGGATGTCCCGGCCCCCCGCCCTGCCCGCCCCTCGCCTCCATCCGCGCACCGCCCGCCCCTTCCCCCCGCCCACCGCCGAAAGCCGAGACGGGCCCATTGACGTCACTTTGACGCCAGCGAGACGCGCGGCCCGCGCGGGGCTGGAGGGGAGCGGAGACACCGCGGCGTTGCCAGGGAACGCGCGCTGACGCGGGCGCTGATGGAGCCGTCGCCAGGGAGACCCGGGGGGGCGGTGACGTCAGGGCGGAGGGGGGCAGGCGTGGAGGGGGCTCGGGGGTCTCCTGCCCACCCCCGGCCCGGCCCGGCCTCCCGGGAGGGTCGTTCCCCGGCGTGCCGCCGGCTCCCGACGGGGCGTCCCCGCCGCGCGGGGATGTCGCGACTGCGGCACCGCCCCGGCGACAGCACCTGGCGCTCGTGACCCCGCGGTGACCGCCGAGCCCCGGTGTCCCCAGCCGCCGCGGCACCTCTGGCGCAGTGCGATGGGAAGTCCCAGGGGCGGTGGGAGCAGCGCGGCTGCGATCCTGCAGGGGAGCGTTTCCCCTGATCCCGGGGCACGGGGGCTGTGGATGCCTGCCCTGTGCACTGGGGCCCGCAGCGGGACACCCACCCGCCTTCCCCTGCGCACGGCTCGTTTCCCTGTCCCTGCTTTCCAGGGGATGGAGGGGAGGCTGCGGACCATCCCTTCAAGGGCTGGGGACACCCCGGGCTGGGGACAGCAGCACTCTGGGTCCACCAGCTGGGCACCAACAACAGAAGGAATAATAAAGAGCATATATATGTATGTTATATATATAAAATAATAGAATCATTTAACGGTTTTGGTTGGAAGAAACTGTAAAGATCACCCAGTTCCAACCCCCTGCCTTGGGCAGGGACACTTTCCTCTAGACCAGATTGCTGAGAGCCTCGTCCAGCCTCCCCTTGAACACTTTCAGGGATGGGGAAGCCACAGCTTCTCGGGGCAACCTGTGCCAGTGTCTCACTACACTCACAGTAAGGAATTTCTTCCCAATACCTAACCTAGACATGCCCTCTTTCAATTGGAAGCCATTCCCCCTTGTCCTGTCACTCCAGGCCCTTGTAAATAGTCACTCTCCATCTTTCTTGTCAGCTCCTTTCAGGTACTGAAAGGCTGCAATTAGGTCACCCTGAAGCTTCTATTTTCCAGGCTGAACAATCCCAGTTCTCTCAGCCTTTCCTCGCAGGAGAGGTGCTCCATCCCTCTGATCATCTTGGTGGCTCTCCTCTGGACTTGCTCCAATAGGTCCATGTCCCATATATTTATGCAGCCCTGTGATACTATTGCAACTTGCACTCAGAATACACCTGCAGTGCCATTATCTCTGCTCGGTCTGGAAGTAGGGCTTGGGAAGTTTCCCTTTGGCACACCAAGGCTTGAGGAGGTTTAGGACTGAACCTCAGCCAAGAGACTCCTCTCAAGGACAAATGTGAAACAGTAGATGCACAAGGCTCGCACAGGGAGGTCATCAGCCTCCACACAGCAGGTGACGAAAATGTTTGTACGTTTGAAGTCAAATTCCAATTTAGTCTCAAAAATAAGTCTTGAACGATGCCTGCCACATCTGTTTTTCATCTTTATCTTCTCTATTGCAGTCAGCCTAGCCTCTTTTTAGACAGGTAGTTCTTCAGTCAGCAGATGAGTTTCTGACTGGAAAACTCTCCCTCTTAGTCTGAGCCTTTAGCCAGACCATCACAGCCCATGGTACATCCTCGTCTTCCATCCAGGGGCACTGTGCAAATTGGATTTGCCAGACTCCTGGAAATAAGGTGGAAAAGTTACAGCTCTGCTTCACGCTGAAAATTTCAAAGCGCTTGGTAAAAATCTCTTCAAAGAGAAGATGGAGAGGGGATCTAATCAATACATACAAATATCTCCAAGGTGGGTGCCGAGAGGATGGTGCCAGACTCTTCAGTGGTGCCCAGCATCAGGATGAGGAGCAATGGCCATAAAATAAAACACAAAAATTCCACCTCAGCATGCGGAGGAATTTCTTTACACGTAGGGTGGCAGAGCTCTGGAACAGCTGCCCAGGGAGGGCATGAAGTCTCCCTCACTGGAGACATTCCAGACCCACCTGGACACGTCCCTGTGTCACTGCTCTGGGTGACCCTGCTGGGCAGGGGGGTTGGATTGGGGGATCTTGAGAGGTCTCTTCAACCCTGACAACTTTGTGATTCTGAGATTTTCACCTGTTGTCAATGTTTTCCTTAAGATCCTGAATTACTCCTTAAAGGGTTCAAGGGGGACCTGCTCGGGGACGAAAGCAAGCTTTTTGTCCATTTTTGTAAATTTAAAGGTGGGATGAGGAAGGTGTATAAAGCTCTGTCTAAATCAAATTACATGATCCATGAGCTGTGTGTCATCACTGTGCTTGAGAGAGATCCACAGGATGTTTTAGCAAAGTCTTAGTATTTACACTGTAGGCTGTTTCTCTTAGAAAAATGGACAAATAACACCTGAAATGAACCCCCAAATTTGTTTACACACAAAAATCATGCTGTCCTAGTGCTTGCTTTCTGTGAGCAGGCAGGCTGGCATTCTTCAGGGCTTGAATGGAGCTGGGAGAGGGCAGAGCTGGTGGGCAGGAGCTGCAGTACAGGAGCTGCTTACATGGTGTGACCCAAGTCACGGGACTGCTGTGGCATGTGCTGTAAAGAGTGAATAGCACAGAGCCAGCCCGGACTATTGTAGCATTCAATTAGTGCTTACACAGTGCCTTTAGTAACTCACATGAAAAGCTGACTTATTATTATTGTTATTATTGTTATTATTAAGCTAACAGTATATTCTCTGTGGAGCTCATGAAGAGGAGGTGACGCACAAACAGCACATACAGTAGCAGCTGCATGTGAACAGTGCCCCAGGAGTTATAAAGAAAAAAATTACCTTAATAATGGTTCCTCTGCTGTGGTGGGATTTTCCTCCCTTTAATTATAGTTGCTGTTTTCATTTGAAATTGATTAAGTGTTTTAGGATGGCAAACAGAGCTGGTCTTTTTAGAAAGAACACTCAAAGACATCCAGCCCCAGCTAGGAGTGGAACATTTTTATTCCTTTTGAAAGGGTTCAGAATTTCCTTCTTCCAAACAAAGAAGAAGATGACTGGATCTGGTGGTCTCCCCAACATCTCACAATTTTCCCATCCTACAAAGAGGTGGACACCTGTGCCATGGGACTTCCTGGAGAGTGTAAGACTTCACCAGAGGAGGATCCACCACCCTGATTTTAATTACCTGCTCTGGATGGAAGAGGCAAGAAAGACTGGCAAGTGCTGCTCCCTGTGGAAGGTACTTAGAGTGATCTCTGTTCCACAGCATCTGCAGGGAAGGAGGGAGCTCCTAATTTCTGAACTTACAGCACTGCTGTATCATTTGTTGGAAATTAAAGACCATTATCTATTATTCTCAGCAACCTTTTGGTATTTCCCTTCCATTTTCATTCATACAAAAACTTCCAGCAGCGCTGCTCCGAAGTGACCATTGCACAATTTTGGTAGTGTCATAATTACATCGTTTTTCTGCCACTTTCACTCTGGATGCTGTGAAGGCATCACAGACCTCTTACGCAATCGCGTTTTATCAGCTCGGAGGTGCTGCTGCTGGGAAGGTTGAGGCTTTTGCAGTTTCTGCTTTAACACTGTTGCTGCCCTCTGGTGTTTTAGACATCCTGAGCGAAGAGTCACCTTGGATGATTCCATGGTCAGGAGAGGTGTAATTACAGAGCTGGCTTGTGCCTAATCAGGGAAGAAAAGCGAGGAGAGTGGAGAGGTGCTTTTCAAAGCGAATCCACGAGGATGTTCCTTTGATTCCTCTGGGAAGAGGCAGAAATTGGGAGGACACAACTGCTAAGTTTTTCCATTGCAGCAGCGCTGTGCTCCCTCCCTGAGGGCAGCGTGATCTGTGCATGGGAATACACATGGAGACTGATGCCTTCCAGAACTCATCTTGCAGATATTTCCAGCAATTCAATCTTTAGTCATTTCACTCAGCGTTTTCTATCAGTTTCAAAACAAACTAACAACAATAGCAACTTTCTTCACTTGGCAAAAAGAAAACAAGAAGTGGAGACATTCCTTTCTACCCATTTCACCCTCCACAGCTAAAGTTAAATCAGCCTGGCTTTCTGTGGCAGGTTTGCTGGGCCACTACTTGCAGTGCAGATGTAGTTATTTGTTTTTGGTTGGTTTTTTTTTCCTTTTATTTTTGGGGAGGGGTGGTGGTGGTTTCATGTTTTTTGTTTGTTTGTTGGGTTTTTTGTTTGGTTGGGGTTTTTTTCCTCAGAAAATGCCAGCGTGATTATTTTGACAGTCAGATTTGTTTGACTATTTTACACAATTTAGTTGAGTAAAACCTTGCTGAAGTCAATAGAGATGTTTCTGGTCATACCAAGTTAGACTCTGGCCTAAAAAGAGATGAAATGGAAGGTGTCGCATTACAGAAAGTACAGTGACATTTGCAGTACAGAAGATGAGATAACCAACTAAAATACTTGTAGGTTTATTTCAAAGACAAAAGCATTATCTTCAAAAAAATGGTGCATGACTGTTTCTAATATGACTTCAAAGTGTCTTTGAATTTGAAAAAATCCAGGCTGCCACTGCAATTTTGGCAAAAATACTTTAAAGCTAGCATGTCCGTACTGAGGCACCACAATGGTATCCACAAATATATTTCAGACCACTGGAATGTCTTTGGTCATAACATTGCATCACGGTTACATAATTACGATCACAACAACGATCTTTTGTCATTAAGGTTTATGACATTTCATAATTAATGAGGCGATGACATTTCACTGACATAATGCATTGAGCTTGTCTTGCGGAATAAAGGGACACAGATCTTCTCTTCATCATTCGTCCTTATCTAGGGCTATGAAATAGCTTTTGAAGGGGTCACAACCAGGTATGCTCAGGTTCTTCACCCTCCTAAATATAATGTGGTACAAAATCTGCTGTTAATACCAAGGCTCTGAGCGTCTTTGTTTGTATAAAGGGAAGTACAAACACAGAACAAACAAGGTGGTCTATGCCCTTGAGAGCGTCTCTGTTTCATTGTAATCATTTCCCTTCCGTGTTTGTCACTCTTACAGTGCTCCACTGTGCCAGGACATGTGAGCCAGACTGACAACTGGCAACGAACACAAGAAAAAGCTATGCAGAAAAAGAGAAGTGGGACAGGTTATTTCCATTGCCTGGGATAAATAAATTGCAGAAGCTAAACAGCCAACATGGAACAATGGCGTTTTGAATTAGGGGTTTTTCCAGTTGTTTAAGTTTAATGACCAAAGGTGGTGGTGGTAGCAAAAGTGAGCACACATCTGTAATCTAACTGTGCCCATTGAAATTTAGATGAAAGTCACTTTATTCACATCTATTAAAGCATTCATCTTCAAGGTATCCTGTGAGGCAAAGGAAATAGTCTACCAAAATTTGACTGAAGAGGACCAAAAGCCTCTGGGTCAGAGCGGATCTGTGTCAAGCTGCTGTTGGCATCAGGATCAGCCAGGCAGGGACTTTCCTGGGGCAGAACCCCTGGACTTCAGATGCCTACAGACCAACACTTGGAAATGGCATTTCCCCACTAAGACCATACAATTTTCACAGACAAAAGGCACAAATGATATGGAAAAGATGTAGTTTCTCCCACTTTACCTTCTTTACTACTGCAAGGGACAAAAGACTACGGAATGAAGTGTCTTGCCCGTGGTGGTGATGGGGCAAGTCTGTGGCAGATGTGTGAAATACCTTTGTGTGTCCTGAGCTCAGGTTAGGACAAGGCCATCCTTCATATGGAAATTAGGTGATTAATGTTAATCTTACAGCTGGTATGAATACGGTTACATTCACATTGGGTTTGATACAGTTTATACAAGCGGCAGCTCTTATACACGATTTTTCCATCACGCTGGACTTTCTGTAAGATCAGTATTTGTAGTTTAATGTTATCTTCCCACTCCCAGCTGAAATGTGGACAGAGCAGGTCAAACAGCGTCAGCTGCTTTCTGCAACTCCCAAGCTGTGCCACTCTTTGCCAGCAGTTTCTGTTGAAAGTGTGTATTACTTCTCACTGCTCCCTGAGACATCCTACACACTGTAGTAGCTCATGTGTTGCTTTGTTGTTTGGGGTTTTTTTAGGCCACAACTTATCAGGGAAGTTTAGCAGCGTAAGATCAGTCAGAAGCTGCCAGCTTCCAAAGCAAAAAATAAATGCTAAGTAGACTTCGGATATGAGAGCAGAGGTGGGAGGAAGGCAGGCATGCCCATGATCTGTTTGACTGGGGATTTCATTCCTGTGAGATTATCCTTCCCCTTTTCCTTGTCTGGGATCTCTTCTCTTTGCGATCTCTGCAAGAGTGGGGGGAATTCTGCCAGCCTGATGGGAGCGGTGGGAAACCAGCCCCCGTTCAACGAGTTTGGGAACCTTCCTGTGGGCAGACCAGGAGACTGAAGGCTGTTTTCCTTGTCCTTACGGCTGCTGGGGTTGCACGAGGTGTTCCCACCTGGGAAAGCCCTGCCAGTTGTCCTTCAGCCAGCGCAGGGACTGATGTGTGCCCCCGTGCTGGGCTGGAGGCACAGTCAGTGAGGGCAGGAAGGGAATTCAGCCTCGTTCCTCTTGGTCTGACCGTCCCAAGTGTCCTATTGCGTTTTACAGGAGTGCCATAGGATGCAGGGGTGCCCCGGCCGTGCAGCTGTGGGCGATGTGGACACGTGCCCAACAGGAAGCATCCTGAGACAATGGAATTCACCGCACACGTATGTTCTTTGTTGGTGGCTGTGCTGGAAACAGTGACCCGAGCGAGGCAGTTTTGATGTCCCCTCGCTCCAGCCTCCGCTCCCCTCCCCTCGCTTGAGAGTGATTCATGCAGAAATCATCCAAATCATTCCCCAGGGACAAAATTACTAAAGGCCCCCTCACCTTTCCTCCATATTCATGCGTTAGAGTCTGGGATCCGCCGTGCTCTCGCTGCAGTTTGAAATGGAAAGGCAATCACCTCCCCGCAGTCCCAGGTAATTGCTTCATCTGCTTGTGCCTGCCTGTGCCTCTGCCAGGCAAGGCGATGTGCACAGGCTCCTTTGAAGAGGCTTTTAATGGCATTAGTCTACTGCATACCAAAATATCAGGAGCTTCTCCCCTCCCCCTTCCCCTTCTCTACTTTGCTCACTCTGAAAGAAAACAGAAACAAAATAAAAGTTGCGTTTACAGCACGGTGCCGGTGGTACAGTTATTCCCCAGGGAAAACCTGATATATCCACCTATTGTCTGAGCCACTACTAAGAGCCCTTGGTCAATGAGCAAGTTACGAAAACAGGTATCCTTCCTCAGAGATTGATGCGATATTTGCGTCGGATATTTCCTGCCATGCAGCACAGATTGTTTGTGCCGGTGGACAAGTGCGAAACGCGACTTTCCAGCGGGGGGAAGGACTGTTGCAACACACCTTTATTGTCCTCCTCTGGAACAGCATATTCAATTCGTTTTCCATCCATCCATCCCTGCAAGTACATTTCCTATAATTGCCGCTCTGTCAGATGCGCTGTAATCCGTCCCCTCCTACGTCAGCTGCATTGTTGTCACCCCCCTCCGATGTCAGGAAAAGTGTAATCCTGCTCTTACGTTCCTTGGGAGCTGCGTCTCTGGCATTTCCAATCGCGTTCGCCCGGAGTCAGGCAGAGCAGGGGCACAGAACAAAACACCACTTTCTGGACCATGAATGTAATGAGTCCTCTGGCGTTCTGGGTGGTGCACGTGGGTTGTTTGGGACTGAATGCCTTTTACACACTGGGGAGTTGGCATTGTGCAGTCACACACCAGACAAAGGGTCCTGCTGGTGCCGGGCGTGAGAAGCTCAGCAGAATTTTTGCGTGGCGTTGAATCATGCGCGATGCATTCTTCCACTCTGGTTCTGCACGTGGGCTGTGATGGAGGGGAAGACAATAAATAACGTTTCAGAGAACAAAGGGTTAGCAAAACTCCTGCTTTGTGCATCCCGACTGATGAAATGACTCCAAGGAAGCAGGAGTGGGGGAGGTGGGTGGGCTCGCAGTTTGCGAGTGGGACACCGAGACAATCTATTTTCAAACGTGCACATGTGTGTTATGCTTCAGTCCCAGGGCTGAGCGAGAACCTATGAACAATAACACATGGGAAATTTCTTATGTGCAATTCTTGGCACCAGCCAACCCTGAGTTTCCAGGGAAGAAAAGTACGGGGCATATGGCATCTAAATATATGCAATCATGGATGACAAGAAACATGGAAGAACTTTTTGGATGGGGTTCTGTGTTGACATCCTGAAAATATCTTTCACAAGGCAGACACTGACAAGACAACTCAAAACCAGATGGTTCTCCAGTGATGGTTTCACAAGAGCTTTAAGTTTGGGGTGAAGTAAGCAGTTTGTGCTACTGGAGCAGATTGATTGTGACTCCTCAAATAGGAAACCAGATGTTCATGCTTCAGCTAGAGCTACTCCCCTCGTTACGCAGCTGATACAACCAGAGAGCACTTGGCTTTGTCCTCACACTCAGCTGGACATGCTGTCTTCAAGAAATCTTCCTGTTGCATGCTCGTGATAATTTTTTGAGTTGGCTCAGTTTCCTTTCTGTCGATACCCATCACCTCTCAGAAGATCAGTGACATAGATTGTCTTTCCCTGCTTGATTTATGCTTTTCAGTTGGGCAGATGGTTCCCCACTCTTGTTGGACGCACCAGGAGAAAACCCTTACAATTAAATCTGCCGCTGCTCATCTTGGTGATTAGGATAGACAAGTGTCTTAGTCTAAAGAGATGCCTTTTTACAAGGCGTTCTAACCGTGTGAATACACCAAGATCACATTCTCTGGGTATTTATTTTCAAGAATAACACTTCTAGATGCAGAAGATGAAGAGAGTCAGATTAGGAAGAGACCTAGTTATGCAGAAATTCTCACTGCAAGCAAGGGTGAGAAAGTCAGGAACTGAACTCATCTGAAAATTTTAGTCAGATGCTTCCATAGGAGATGAGATCTGTGACGTGAATTCTTCCAGTCAGCATGTTCCTACTTTCGTAAGTCATGTCGCTCATGTCAGCAGGGCTTTTTGGGCTGGAAGACTCTAAATTCTGTAATTTGTAATGGAAGGAGGAAGAGTGTGAAGAAGAAAAAGTGGGTCTGGATTTACAGTGGGTTTCAGTGCAAAACCTCTTCTGGTGGGTCGGTGTGAGGATGCACCACCCTGTAGCTGCAGATGGCACATCCCGTCAGGGGGAATGATCTGGGATTGAGGGAACTGGTGGTAATAAGGTGTATAGTCTGCAAGGCATCCAGATGCATCTTTTTGCTTCACTGCTTGCCAATAAAAACTAATGTGGTGGCCAAACCTTTCCATAGACTCATTTGTTAATGAGATACCAGATAAGAAAGTCAATATATTTTCATGTTCCTTCCTTTGACAGCATGAAATTATTCTGTTTTCAATATCAAATGCAGTCTAACCTGGGATTTGAGGCTTTAACCTGCTAGCGATATTGATAAATATTTTCCTCAGACAAAAAGTAAATTTTTCACCTTTGAAATCAAAGGGATAAGCCATAAAGGGATATGTGCCTTCTTTATTGGGTTCAGAAGGTACTTTTGGGAGAAGTGGAATGCTTTTAGGGAAGTGGAATAAGCTGCCTTACAGAACATGCATTGAACTGGGTAAACACAAGCTTGCAGTGTAGTTGGGATGAAGTACAAGATGGAGCAACACTCATCGCCACAAGTAGGATGGGGCTGTGGTGAGAACATCTATTACTGCATCTTCAGAAGACAGAAAGGTATTCAGAAACTCCTCTTTTTTTCCTTTTTTTTTTTTTTGTTTTGTTTTTGGGGGGGTTTGTTGTTGGTTTGGTTTGGTTTGGTTTGGTTTGGTTTGGTTTGGTTTGGTTTGGTTTTTTTACAATTTTCATGAACAGGAGGCTTGTTAAGTAACACAGCAGCCACATGGGCACGCAGAGAGAATGTACTCACGCAGCAACACCTACAGAAAGGAAATACTGGTTTGGGACTCAGGGGTTAGAAAAAAATGCCAAGGCCAAATCCGATGGGAAATGAATAGCAAAGGCGTGATCAGAATGCAGTTCACTGGGTGATCCAGTGCCAGCCACTGAAGCCATTCACTGAGGAATTTCCAGTGATAACAAACTCTCTCTGCATCCACTTTTCATCAGCAGAGAGAAAGACAATTTCTCTCTGACACATTGCCACATGAATGGCAAACTGTTTGCCTGGCATTAGAAGAGAGTAGAGTGGAGTTGATGTGCACCACTGTATCATCACAGAGGGAGCAACATTCCTGCACTGTCCCAGCAAATATCACTGGGAAAGACAGGGAAAATTTGCAAAGCACCACTGGCACAGGCTGCTCGCCTTTATAGTCTCATCAGTGAATTGTTTTGCATAAAATCCATTAGTGAACACAATAAAAACACAGCGAGCCATAAACCAGTTGTCCTAATAAACTCAGACGAAAAAGGCTGGGTTGTATCCTGGAGGAATGGCACCAACTTTTCATCACTGGAGTAGCATTAGAGAGCTGGAGACTGGTGCTGGATACACAGCATGTCTTGTTTGACAGGACCTTCACAGCCAGGGCTGCTCCACTGGCCATGAGTTTGACTCTAGACACTGCCCCAGGGCAGTCCTAGGGTGAGGGGGACACTGCACTGCTCAGCTCCTGCATCTCTCCCACCAGTGCTTGCAATTCTGACCAAGGCGTCCTTGAGACAGCATTTCACCACACTCCTGTCTGTCTGCAGCAGGGCATTCCTGCTCACAACATGGATGTTTCCTTGGAATGGCAGACCGTCCGCCTAAAAAAAAGATAGAAAAAGAGGGGGAAAAAGCTCTAAAAGCAAGAAAATAATCAGTGACCCCTGCTGGACACAGGCACAGGTATTCCTCTTGAGCTACATGTGCCTGGCTAAAGCCCTTGGGAGCAGAATAGCAACAGTTCCAAAAAAAAAGGGAAAAAAAGTGGAAGAACGTTAACATTTACCCTGTTTTTGTGGTTTTCAGATGCTTTATGGCATCTCACATTTTCCCCTCCACCTCAATTGTTCCTTGCCCCTTGTTGCAAGCTTTTCCCCTTCATCACCTTTTTCTACCTGCCTTGGTTTCCCCATGTGCAGGAACATCTCCATCTCCATCTCCTGTCAGGAAAAGCGTGTCTTTGTGGCATGGACACACGTAAAGCACCCCGAATGCTGTTGGCTCATCCCCTCATCACAGAGGTGAGTTTGCTGGGAGGGATCCTATGCTTTCCTTCACATTTTTTAAAGCCAGCTCTGGTTGTCCAGGCAGAAGCAAGCCAAGTGGCCATTCGTCCCTTCCTCCATCCTTCCTGGCCCTGGGGGTGGTCTAAGGGGAAATGTTCCTCCCAGAGCTCCCAAATGGCTCCTCCCAGGGCTCCCAAATGCCTCATCTTTGTCTCCCCGTGGCTCCCTGGCCAGTGCAGTTGATTCTCCTCGAAAGCCCTTGCAGCTGTCGAGTCTTTCATTCACTCTGGAGCCAGGAGAGCTGGTGTGCTCCAGGTCCAAAATAGTTTAAGACAACTGCATCCTGTCCACCTAGAAGTGCCCAGCAGGTTGTCGTGGATGGACCCCAGCAGCTGCTCCATTTCCATGTGGTGTAACAGCTGGATTTCCGAAGGGGAGAAGGCACTCCTGTCATGTGAACAGTTGTCTCAACTCCCTTGGAAAGGAACAACGCACTCTCTGTCCTGCCTGGGCTGAGAATGCCCTCAGCCAGTGCTAACCGTGCCAAAACCATAATGACCTCATCTTCCTAGCTCTCCTGGAATCACCGGGAGCTGTTTTTTATAGGTGATAATAGCAGTGCAGCTGCTCCTGACGTCTCTATACCTTGAATCCGAAGAAATCCCCTACCTGCTCTGTCATTGTGTGCTAACTGCCGGGCACACAGGCAGCGTATTCTGCCTGATTTGAGGCCAGTGGGCTTCTGGCTACAGCATCATCTGATGTTCAGAGGTGATGGAAGAAGGTGGACATCTCCACCAGAAAACAGATTGCGGTGGTGTGATCTTCAGTTTCCAAAACTGCAGCGCCTTTCTGCGTAAGCAGCCCCACGCAGTCAGCGGAGCGGTGTATCCTCATTATTCACCCTGCTAAAAACGTGAAGTGTCTGCAAAATCTGGCAGAGTGTGTGCACAGGATTTGGACACGTTCTGGCAGTTCTCTGGGGACCCCCACAGCGTGGCTGTGGAGAGCCTGGAGGGGGCTGCCTGCCCACCCGCTGGGTTTGATGTTCTGCTCAGTGACCAGCGTTAGGTTTTGACTTCAATTAATTCATGCACAGAAAGAAAACAAACAAAAAACACCAATAAACGGGCAAACAAAAGACTTTGCATCGTGGGCACTTTCTACCTCTCTAACTGCTGTGATCCAGCATTCTCCTCCTTTCTCTCCCAGCTCCTGGGAGCAGTCATGTCATCACAAAGATGTGTTTGCCAGGTCAGTAAACAGCAGTGACACAGAAAGCTGCAAACAGGCTGAATTTCTGCTTTAATGGCTAGAGTTTGAACAAATACAGGTGAAGAATAGTATCAGCCCTCTGCTTCCACCAAAACCCCAACGTCCAAGGCTGAATTTCTGCTTTGATGGCTAGAAAGTTTGAACAAATACAGGTGAAGAACAGTATGCGCCCTCTGCTTCCACCAAAACCCCAACATCCAAGGCTGAATTTCTGCTTTAATGGCTAGAGTTTGAACAAATACAGGTGAGGAACAGCATGAGCCCTCTGCTTCCACCAAAACCCCAACATAAAAGGCTCTGCTGGCTCAGGGGACTGATACAGATGTCTTGGGAAGGAACACCCTTTTTTGCCTCTACTCCGTGAAGGAGAACTGATTCACGGATCAGGCTTCCCTGACACACAGCCTTTGCAGGAGGAACAAGCCCCTCAGTCCTAGGTGGTGTGGAGGAGCCCAGGGCAGTAAATGAGCCCCAGATGGTCACTCACAGGTTAGCTGCATTGATGAGTGAGGAAGGGCACACAGACCTGGCCATCCGTGCTGCTGGCTCACCCTGTGGGTCTGTTTTGGACTGCTCCAGTTGGGTCTCTCCAGCCCAGCTCTGCTTGAAAGGAGCCTAATTCTGCCCAGTGGAAAAATGAGTGAGCAAGTGCTCCACAAGATCAGTTTGCGGCTTTTTTTTAATAATTTTTTTAATTTGTCAGGCAGGATGTGAGTGCCACAGGGGTTCAGGGTGCTCTCGCTGCCTGAAAGCAGTGGGCAGCTACCCAGGTTTCAGGGTCTGGCCCCTGGGATGTGCTGCACATCCCAGAGAATGTCCCTACTGACTCAGCAGGTCCGGGACTGAGGGGGACTCGCCCTCCCCTGCACATGAGGCGTGTTTAATGTGTGCATTGTGTTAAACTGTGAAAATGAACGCTTCCCTGATAATTGCTCTCGGGAAGGAGTAATGTTATAGTCAAGGCATCCTGCAGGAACACCATGAGGCAAAGGAGAGGTAATTCCAAGACAATCTTGCCGTTAGCTGGAGTCCAAGCTGTGAAGATCTTGCGCAGCTCTGAGCAGACAGAACACAGTGGGGCTGTAATTTTGAGTCTGTCATCCTTTATTTTCCCTTTTTTGTACAGAGTTGTGCTTGGTCTGAACCCCAGGCCAGGCTTATTGCTTTGCCTGTGTTCTCAGGGATAGAAGTACCCTTTGGATACACAGCTTGCATCATTAGTCACAGACTTTGATCCTTCTGCTCCCGTTTCCTCTGCGGCAAGAGCCCAATCTCTTTCTTTCTGACACCACTCTGCAGGGCTCAGTCCTTTCCCCACCATGCTGAAGAGCACTGCAATGTTTCCAATGGCTCCTCAGGAGCTCTGTGAACCAAGTGCAGATGGAGATGCCCAAAATATTCCTGTATGGATGCAGTAATAACATCCGAGCTTTTCTGGGCAATAAAATGCAGCAGGGCTGGTGCAACACTCCTGGAGGACTGGCACGTGAAATGGGCAGATCTCTGCACCATGCAAGCTTCATTAATGGGCTGGACATGCCAGGTAGGTGGGTTGGGTACAAAGCCTCTTGCATTTAATCTGTCTTCCAAATAAAAGACTTCCTGTGCCAGGGTTTGCGTCTCATAGGCAAAGAGTGAAGCTTGTCTTGGTTCTTTGCAAATGCCGCATTAACAGCTGGCATTTTCAGTGGCCAGAAACTCAAAAGCACAAGCCAAGGAGTTGGAGTCCTTTGGGCACAGGCAGGGGGACAGGGGTGTCATGCTGGAGATGCCCAGGGACAGGAAGAGAGGCAGCAGAAATGAGTTGCAAGAGGAAAATTCTGATTAGGTCCTAGAAAAAGCTCTCTGCCTGTGAGGGTGGTCACACGCTGGACCAGGCTGACCAGAGATGCTGTGTAATCTGCAGCCTTAGAGATACTCAGAGCTCAGCTGGACAAGTCCCTGAGCTGTTTGAACTCTGTTGGCCATGCTTTGAGCAGGGGCTGGGAGCAGATGTCATCCAAAGGCCTGCCAGACATGCTCGAGTCAATGGTTTTATGATGCTGTGGCCAATGCCAGCCAAGTCACAGTGACTCAAGGATGCACCCTGAGGATGGAGATTGAGCTAAATCCTCCTCTGCTTTATAACTCTTAAATGAGAATGCAAAAATCCTCTCACTGCCCCGAGGGGCTGCAGGGAGCAACTCTCCATCAGGAGCCCTCAAGGCTGTCCCTGCTCTTCCTTGTGTCTAAGCTACAACTTCATTAGCCCAGGGTTTCTCTTCTGGCTGAGAGCTTATCCACAAGAAACACAGCTCCAATCAGCCACGGAACACACAGCTCCTGTCCAGCAGCTGGGGGAAGTCACAAAGCCTTTGGGGCCCAGCAGCAGCAGCAGCTCTTTGTGGCCAGGGCACGGAGCTGAGCTGTGGGAAACCCACAGAGCGAGCGAGATGTCCCACCACCACACAAGGAAGGTTCTCAATGCCCAGATCATCCTCTCTTTGGCCCCTGGCTATTTAAGGAGCCTGTGGGAAGTGGAACAAGTCCAGCACGAGGGACTGGGAGTAACCCACCCCCAAGAGCACAGAGATGCAGCCAGGCTGGCGATGAGTTTCCCTTGGGGGGTGGAGCAGTGGGGTCTCCATCGCCCACATCCTCCTGCCCCGTGTGCTGCCACACCTGCAGCAGGAGGGGCACAGACACCTGCGGGTGTGCTGAGGAGCAGAAAAGGTCTCCATCCCATGCCAAACCCACTGCTCTGGTTTGCTGCCAGAAGAACAAACCGATAGGTACCTCCAGAAGGAAAGAAATGGGGGACAGCAATGCCTGACACACCTTAACCAGAGAGCAAACAAGGGAGACGGAGGTGAGCAGGATTTATGGCTGTGACCTTGAGGCTTTCAGCACATCTTTGCCCTGTACAGGGGGTGGTTTTCTTTGACAGAGTTGCAACACTGCAATAACCTCCTGCACTCAGTAACAGAGGGCGGGGGCGTGACTGTGTGTGTCAAAATGAAAATCAAGCATTAAACTGGTGAGAATGATATATTAAAAAAAAAAAAAAAAAAAAAAAAAATAAAGCCGTAACAAGAGAACACATTTTCGCAGGAATTGCCTGCTCTTTCCCATTGGGTCAGTGTATTTGCCCAGCACATAAACAACATTGCTCACACCACTCACGAGGAAATCTGACCAGCAGCGAAGGCTGCCTGGGTGGGGAGATATTTTTGTCCTAAGGCCTATAAGAGGAACAAACAATATTGAGCAGGGGGCATAGGTGAAAGGCAAGCTGAAGGAGGGCAGCTCGGGGGCAGCGGGGGAAGGATGGGCCAATTGCTCAGCAGGTGAAAGCAAGAGCAGAGGGAGCAGCCTGGAGAGATGGGGAGTGGGAGGAAGGAACGGGAGCCAAAGATGGAGAGAGAGAAAGAAGAGATGAGCCTGCGGTGCTACGATGAGGAGAGGAAGAGTAGGAGGAAAGCTGAGCTGAGATGTGAGTAGAGGCTGCTCAGCGCAGAGTTTTAAGTGTCAGGATGAGGAGCTTGACCAAATGTGGAAGGGAAGGGATGGCAGTGCTGGGAAGGGACAGCCCCGCAGGCAGGGAGGGCACTGGCACTGCTGGGTGCTCCAGGGGTCCTGCTGTGCCCAGCACAGGGTGAGGGGAGACGGGGAGGGGAAGGGAGGGGGCAGTGCAGGGCTCCCAGGGTGGTGGGGAACATCCTGAGAGGCTCTGGGCGCTGTGGTGGTGGGAACAAGCAGCCCTTTCAGGGACCTCCGCAGTAAACAGGAAGGAGAAGATAAAGCTGCAGCCAGAGAGGCCACTTGGTTTCAAGGGAGATTTCCTCTGTCTTGGAAAGACCGGGGTGTGCTTGCAGCTGAACAGCAAGTCCTGAGGGAAGCACAGCTTATGGATGGAGAGGAGATCCTGCTGGGATCCTGTGCCAGGGAGCAACGTGGAGTGATGTAGAGGAGTGTGGGTGCAGCTCCCCAGTGTCTCTGTCACGTTGGCACCTTCTCCATGCTCAGGTCTTGCTGCCACAACCCTCCCTGATCTCAGCCCCCCAGATTGAGGACCCCACTCAGCATTTTGAGATCAGCTTCACACATCCCAGCCACCAGAGCTGAAGGTTTCCCTGCGATGGGCTCTTCCAGGGAGCTACTGTCCCAATGTGGTGGCAACGCCACTCACACCTTGGGATGCCTTGCTCCGCTTGCACAGCCCCCATCCCATCCCATCCCATCCCATCCCATCCCATCCCATCCCATCCCATCCCATCCCATGGATCCCATCCCATCCCATCCCAATCCATCCCATCCCATGGATCCCATCCCATGGATCCCATCCCATAGATCCCATCCCATCCCATCCCATTCCATCCCAACCCATGGATCCCATCCCATGGATCCCATCTCATCCCATCCCATCCCATCGCATCCCATTCCATCCCATCCCATGGATCCCATCCCATCCCATCCCATTCCATCCCATCCCATGGATCCCATCCCATCCCATCCCATCCCATCCCATCCCATCCCATCCCATCCCATCCCCTCCCACTCTCTGGATAGGAACAGCAGCCATGGAAAGATTTGGCTGCTCACAAGCAGCAGCAATGCGAAGGGGATGCCAGAAAACACAAATGGAAGGTGTGAACAGGTTGGGGTGCAAATGCCTGACCCCAGGAAGGACACCTCCGTTGGGTCACACCTCCATCCCTGTCTCCCAGAGCCCCTCTGGATGGAGCCAGGCGAGGTGTGGCAAACGATGCCACGTGGAAATCACACTTTAAATGAAGAACAGTCACACAGAGCCTTTCTTTGCGTTCCCATCCAGATTTGTTCTCTGACGCTGAGGGCTGTCTGTCCTGGACTGCCCTGGCAGGGGAGGCGAGGCTGCGGTGCCTTCCTTACTCCGCGGTGTAACCCGAGCTGGTGTGGGCAGGAGAAGTCCTTGTCTGGCTGCACCGCTCTCACCCCCGCTGGCAGCGAGCAGAGATAGCGGAGGGGAAGTGTTGGTTTTCCAGCACGGATTATTTTCGTAAGGATTCCTATCCCTTCTGAGTCACTGGAGGTTTTTCCGCTGACTGCAAGGAGTGAAATCCATATCACTGAGATATTCAAAAAATGTGTGCCGTGGTCAGGAATGCTGCTTTATCAGCTTTTAGGATGCCATTTGGTTATCAGACAACTTTGATTGGTGTGACGATACAGCTAATTGCAATTTAAAGGCCACACCTTCAAGTGAAACACAACAGCTTTCTCTGTCTGAAAAATCTGTAGTATGCTAACTTGGTATACGTTTAGCCCTCTGGGGCTTAATTAGATCCTTTGGTCCAGAAGAAGGATTTGAAGCTGAGTTTCAGTGCTGGATGGCCACAATCCCACCGTGGGCTCTGTATTGAGAGCTTTGCCCCTTCCCAGAGGGATAACCTCAGCCACAGCCCCGTGGGCAGCACGGTTTGGGAGGACAGTCCCTTCCTCACAGCCTCCCAGATGTCAGCAGAGCAGCACTTCCATCCCACACTGCCGGAATAGCAGGTCAAGATATTCTCAAACAAATAGACACCAAGTCAAAGCAAAGTTCAGGGTTTTACAGACCGGCAGTGTGTGTGCAGCTGAAGAAATTCTCTGGGTGGTTATTGCCCAGCTTTATAGTAGCCAGTCTGGGGGAAAGGGCTGCATTTACCTACAAATACCCATTTTCCTGCAAAGAGAGTGCTTTTTCAGGGCTTTCTTGGAAAGAGCCCTCCAGCCGGCTTGTCCCAACCATCACATGGGAAGGATTTTCAAAACACACTAGTGTGCAGAGAGATGGAGACACTAAGTGCTGGTTTAGACATTGTAGAGGAGATCAAAACCCTGTTTAACTTCCATTAATGTCACTCCAGTCCCTTTTGATAGAACTGAATAGCAAAGGGAAAAAGAGAAAGATAAAAACAATCTTTAAATCTTTTCAGAAATACTACATCCCCAAAGAAGACGACATTCGCTTTGGAGTGGCTTTAAAGGGAAAGAAAGCTTGAAAGAACAAAGATTTCTTCACTGATTCCCAAATCACAGGCTGGGCTTGGGGACGACTGAGGTGTGATTCAATGCTTGTTGGACACTGATACCAACCGAGTGCCCTTAGCACTGCTGATGTGGGCAAAAGAGATGGTCAGTGGTGAGTGGGAGATGTCCCCTGGTCCCCCTACACTCCAGGAGCAGCACAGGGTAAGCAGACAGAAAATCAGCATCCGTATTGCATAGCAAAGCAAAATCTTGGAGACAAAGGCCATAAGATTTTGTCCAGTAGGAAGAGAAGCAGCAGCCACAAGCTCAGAGAGACCACAACTGCTTTCTGCAATGCATAAATGTCACACGGTGCTTAAAATACTTGATCAGTCTTGTCCAGCCAGCCCGGCTCTGGCAATAAACACACTGTTCTGCTTTTTAATGTGTTTCCCTCAAACGATGCTCTAGCAACCAACTGCGTTCAAAAAAGCCCAGCAGTTGCAGTTCAAGATTTATTTTAACTTTTCAGAAAAACAAAACCTCATAACGAAAACAAAAAGAGCCAGAAGGGAGTGTGGGAAACTTTTTCCTAGATAATCGTGAAGTTAGATTATTTTGCTCTTTCCACCCTGCCAGGGCTGTCGGGATGCCACCGGCAGAGGATGGAGGATGTGTGGTCTAATGACTAACAGGGCCAGAGGAGTCTGAGCCCAGACATTACCAACGCACAGAAGCACCTCAGGCAAATCGCTAATTGCCTGTGACTTATTCCCATTTATCCGGGGGGCAGCAGCTCACTCCCGGGAATGCGGCGAGCATTTAATCAATTAGGGCTTGATTGCCGCTTTGAAACCCTGGCTCCCAAAACATGCGGGGTAATCACACAAAGTCCTTTATTATTCCCAGCAGCAGGGACCACACCATGTTTGTACACATGGATCAGACCCTTCCCAAGCCTGGCTGGTACCCTCTGCCCATCTGGGTAACCTGCTGAGGTGGTGGATCGTGGCTGGGATGGATTCCTACACTGCTCATCACTGGCTGGAGCTGGCTTGGAACGCCCCAGACAGAGCTGGGAGAGGTGGATGGCAGGCAAACTGAGCACGGGCAGCCAGAGAGAGCACAGTGTGTAACTCCAGCCCTGAGGGATGGCACTGGGATGGAGCTGGGAACGTGGCTGTGCTCCTGGGGTGGAGGAGGAGTCTTGCCTTGGAAGTGGAGAGAGTTGGAGGTGGAGGTGGAGGTGGAGGTGGAGGTGGAGTTGATGGAGGTGGAGATGGAGATGATGGAGGTGGAGATGAAGGTGGAGAGGGAGGTGGAGGTGGAGGTGGAGGTGGAGACGGAGGTAGAGGTGGCGACAGAGGTAGAGGAGGAGGTGGAGGTGGAGATGATGGAGGTTGAGATGGAGGTGGAGGTGGAGATGGAGATGATGGAGGTGGAGCAGGCTGACTATCGCTGATGAAAATGTCAGAGCCCTTTAGCCAAAACCTCTCTACACTCAGGTCATTACTCCCAAAGCACTCAGCCGATGCAGAGCCAGAGGCAGCAGCAAGCCCTGAGCTGTCCTGTGCCCCTGGCAGCGCCCATCCCCAGCTCCCTGTGGGGGAAGCAGGACCACCCTCAGGCACCCTGGCTGCTATCCCAGGCCCCAGAGGGGTGACACCGTGGCCCCTGCGCCGTGCCCGTGACAGGACACAGAGCAGCCAGCACGCAGCCGGGGCTGGAATGGGGTCGTCCGTCAGCTGTGTGGAAGAAAGCCAAGGGACATTTTTTTAGGCGTCTCAGACGAGAAGGAGGTTAACTTTCTTTACTAGATAAGGCATTTTCCATCTAAGTAGGACATTTCAAAATGCCCCATTCCCAAACAAGCCTTTCTAAGAGGCCTGAGCAAAACAAAGTGTCAGAAGCCATTGGTTTGAGCTCCTCCTGCCTCTGTTCTGAGCCCCCTCCACCCTGGCCTCGCTTCCCTCTTTGCCTTCTTTCAAGGAAGAAAGAAAAAATGTTGAAATTGGAAGGCTGCCAGCAGGACTGAAATGTCATTTTCCAGCAGCCTCAGTGGCCACACCAAACCCTGCAGGGCCCTAGTGCAGGAGAGCGTGTGACCTGTGGGGACAGTCCTGTGGCACCATGGGGCTGGTGGCTGTGCCGGGGGTTTTATGGCAAGGAAACACCACTGGTCCATGTTTCCTAATGAATGGCATTGCCACACGGCTGAAAAAATGGGAAGTAGAACCACATAGAGGCTGTCTCAAGACCTTCTCCCCATCCTTCGTCTTCCCCCACTCACTCTAGCTGGAATTCACTCATTTCTCTCTCTTGCCATGCTGTTTCTCATGGTGGAAGAGGTGCCTTCTAGGGTGGATTTTAACTCCCTGTTAGCTTTAGCAATGATTCCCCGAGGGTCAGAGGTACCTTCTCCAGCATCACTCTTTACTCCAGCAGCCAAGCCAGGACCCTTCCCAGGCAGGATCAGCACCAGGACCTGTCAGAGGGAATAGAACCCCTGCTGTGACCATTTTGTGCCATTCCCTCTCCCTCAACAGACCCAAGTCTTGCCAGAGGCCGGTGCCCAGCCCTGGGGTGCCTGTGGAATGTCTGTGCTGCACTGCCCTGCCCTGGGGAGAGGCACAGCTCCCGTGTGAGGGTGGAGATGTCTGGATCACCTGGAAAAGAGCTGGGGGTTTGAATGAATCCATAGGAACTCCTCCATACCTGTCCCCTCCACGGTGTGCACAGGCCACCCTGTGTCCCACAGCATTTTATCCGTGCTCCTGCACTCTGGGATGTTCACCAGGCTACAGTGAGAACTGCAACACTTTTAAAAGCCTTTAAAGGGTGTCACTCGACAGCAGAATCTCCATTTGTGAGGTGAGGGAGCCCAAGTCCTGGCTTGTCATCCTCCCATGTAGGGAGCAGACAACAGAGTTTCCAAAAAGTGGTGATGAAAAGCCCCCAACAAACCCCAAGGCAGCGAACAGTGTTATTTTCCATGGGGACAGGTGCTGCCAGCCTGCTAACCTGGGCAGAAGGCATTTGCCACCCACAGTGCCACCCTTGGGACCGCCACTCCATGCTGCAGGCATCCTGTCCCAGCTGGCACCCAAAGCCATAACCTGCCCAGGGTGGGCCAAGCCCCACTGTGATCCCACCAGGAGATACTGCAGGGAGGAGCTCACAGCCTCGCTGGGAAGGGATTGTGTTCCTATAAAGCCACTCCTCGGGGAGCATTAATAATTTAGGAATCAACTGGAGCCTCTATTGTGTTCTGAGCAGGCTGTTGTATTTACTTATCATGACAATGTCTGAGCCCCTTCCGGCAATGTGCTCTCCTGTCTGATGGATGTTTGGCACGTTCTCTTGTCCTGTCCCCAAAAAGAGGAGGGACAAGCCTGCACAAGTGCTAGGACAGCAGGAGACACTCATCTCAGATAAAGAGATAGCCGTGAAACAGGCCTTCAGAGTAAGGTCTAAACCCAAAGTAGTCCTGAGCAGCAGACACTTGTGGCCCACTGAAAGCTTAGAAACACAAACTCTTGAAGACAGGAGGGTTGTCAATTAATTTGGAATCTCTCTCTGCAATCTGAGGTTTGTTGAACCCACTGGGACCAATTTATCCTATTCGGTTTTGCTCAGTGATTCTTGGCACTGGTCTGGGATGGGTTTTTCTGGACAGGCCTGTGTGCCAGCACCCCTGTCCCAGAGTGCACATGTGACTCAGCTCATCAGTTTTGGTTGAGGCACCCGGGAGCAGACGCTGTGCTCTAAGTTCACAGCCGTCATCGACACCAGAGAGCTTTTCCGGGAAAAATAAAGAGTGTGGTGAAAGTGTCGATGGTCATTTTGTGTTGCAGGCAAAGGGGTGTTAACACAGCACAGTTCAGGAGCACGACCCAAACTGTGAGCACACGAACAGACAGGGATTAAGAGGGAGATGTCCTTACCTTCCTGTCAGCTAAACCGAGGGGCTGCAACTGCTACAGGAAGTGTTTAATGAGGAAGGAAAGAGTGATTGAAATCCAATTCAGCCTGCATTCAGCATCTTTCATGAGACCAGCACACGGAGAGATCCCTTCTGAGAAGCCCTGCAATGGGATGAGCCGAAGCTGGCTGGTTTACAGGAAAGCACAGTGCGTGGCACAGCCTCTCCATTAGCTGGATGGAGGGAACAGCTTAGTCACTGTTAGGGGAACCGTTCACGGCGAGATGAAACCCTCACCTCCTGTTGCAACAGAGGAGTTGTTGTTTTTAACTTGCCCACCACTTATGTCACCGCTTGTGCGTGGCAGGCAGCTCTCCCCCACTTCCCAGCAAGCTCTCGGTGTCACTGAGTCACACCACTGATGTCCCTGCGGGGAGGTGCCCAAAAATGAATATCTCACAGGGAACGTTGCAAATGCCTTGGCTGAGCAGCCAAGCGAGGACACATTCATGGGGGATGATATCTGGGGAGTGCTGCAGTCTCTTACTGAATCTCCAGCTCTTTATACGGAGCAGAAGAGTCCTCCCGAGGCTTGACTCAGTGGCTGTGAGGCAAATGCTTTTCATCAGAGGCCGCCTGAAAATTCTCCCAAGATCAAAGAACACCCATGCTGATCCCAGTGGGCTTTTACTGAGGGGTTAGGGGTCTGGGGTTAGGTTTGCAGAGGAATTAAGGTGCTCCTTCTGTGCAGGAGCTAAGCGTGGGGCCATCCTGACAAAGCCTTCCTGGCAGCAGCACCCTGGTGTCTGAGGTTTTGAGAATGAGATTTAAAGCATCGTTTCCCACCCCCTGTGACTGGGCCATGGCACACGGCAGGTCGGAAGACATGATCTCATTCCCTCCTGCTGGAGCTGTTCCGCTTGACATAGATAAATTAAGTATTGATGCAAGTATTGATTACTGTTGGGCTACGTATTGGAAAACTTAACCTCATCCTTTCGTGGACATTTTTCCATCTCAGTGTAATTAGGTGCCCGGGCAGATACTCTTCCCACTGAGGAGGCGAGGGTGGGTTTTCACTGTGTCCTGTGGGTCTAGCAGGGCGAGGCAGGAGGAGAAGGCCACTTTGCCTCGGTGAGCAGAGGGACAGCGCTCGCAGGACAAGCTGTGGCTGGCAGTGACAGCAGTGCCACCAGCAGAGCCCACACCTGACAGCCACAGGTGCTGGCTTCAGTTTGGGGGCTCTGTGTGAAGAAACCAGCGAGTGGATGGGACTGGGAAGGCCTCAGGGAGGATGTTTCTAAGGAGAAGATGTGGTCTGCAGGCATTTTTTGCAAACACCTTGATGCTTTCACATTTTGGAAGCTGTTCATATGCAGGCTGCAAGCAAAGGAGAGCTAAAGGGTCCTACAAATACTAAAATTCCAAAACCGGAGAAGAGCAAAACAGTTCTTCCCACTTTGATCTATGTCCTTTTCAGATTTGCCTCTGAAGCACAAGGGTAATACAGGTCTTACAGTAGAGAGACATTTTCAGTAGAAACTGAGTAGTTTCACTTAAAGTGGTATACAAATACAATGGTTTGCTGTCTGTGAGGCAAAATTAAAAGTGAAAGTATTTTCAGCAGAAATAGCTGGTGGATCTTGTGAACAGAAGTAGATTTTCCAATGACACTGCTGTTAAGGTTCACCTGTGTCGGAGGTGAATCTGCCTGGGCCACTCCCAAAGCACAACAAAAATCTGCCCTGTGCTTCTGACCTGGGGCTGCTGATAATCTCTGGGCTTTTTGAGATAAACCATGGGGCTGCGTCCCAATGCCAGTCACTGCCACAGGGTGCATTGCTTCAGAAATAGGAAGGGGTGAGTAGGTCAGACAAGAACTGTCACGTTATTCACAGAGAAAACAAAACTGAAATAGGACAGGTTTTTGTAATATCACGTCAGCTAAAGCTCCACTCTCTGTCAATAAAGTAATCCCTGAGTAATTGCAGGCACTGAGGGAGCCAGCCCAAATATTTTAGTTTATCAGCCTCTCTCTAGGGTGAATATTTGCACATGGTAGAGCTTTTCCCTTTTTTTTTTAACCTTTCCCGAAATCAACTGAGGAGTGCACAATTTCTCACTGAAAACGTCACTGGTTTCTGCAATCCTGCCAGAATCAATAGATTCCAGCAACGCCTTTGATGTGGAGATGTGTTAGTGAAGCAAACTCACCGCAGTCTGTTTTTAATGCTTTCGGTGTGTGCACTCTCACAGGAGAAGAGCGGAGAGAGGCAGATGAAACAAGAACACAAAATACATTTTACATGACACCTTATCCCACCCAGAAGCAGAGAAGCACTTAAAGCTCCCAGTTCCTCTCTGGATGGTGCTCCTGTCAACAGCTTAAAGCAACATTGCCTAAAGTGGCATTTATCTTTGGGGCTCTCTATCAGATTCCCTTCTGATTTTGCTACGAGAGCGTTCCTCGCTGCTCATGCCATACATGGTTAAAGAGAATCTTTGTTGCTCCTCCACAGGTTACAGCAAGGTCAGGACTGAGCACTGTACATCCTTTTGTGTCCTAAATATCAGACACTTTATCCCAAAGGCTCTGTCCTGGAGGTGGAAATGAGCCTACAAAGATACCTACAAGGCTACCCCTGAGCACAAAACCCAGCAGCCACATAGGATGTGAGGCAGAAATGAGCCAGATTCTTCCTGCCTTAGGTTTAGGTTCAAAGCTTGGTGAGAAGGGATTTATCCCTGTGCTGACCTGTCCCAGGGAGTTCTGAGACAGGCTAAGCCACCAGAGCCTGGAGTGACCAGGGTGGTGGTCCCAGCTGTGACCAGGGGCCACACAAGGTGCCACTGTCAACTCACAGCCCTGCTCAAGCTCCCTGAGCTGGACAGGTTTGTCCTGTTTGCTGGATGTTTTGAGAACAACCCCACAGCACTTACACATAATTAATTTGCAGCCCATTAAAAGGGGAAGGCAAGTCTCCCTTGGCTTAGGTTTGTCACTTGGTGAGTGCTGGCTCACCTAAGGTGGCAGAGGAAGTTGTTGTGATTTAGGAGGTCAATAGTTTCTTTGGTCTGGCCCATCAGAAAAATATGAGGGCCTTGGTGAGCACCATCAACCATTTCATTACAGGTGTTTGCTCTAGGCTGCTCCAAGCCCTGTCCAGCCTGGCCTTGAGCACTAACAGGGATGGGCATCCACAGCTTCTCTGGGCACCTGTGCCAGTGCCTCACAGCCCTCACAGCAAATAATTTCTTCCTAATATCTCATCTAAGCCTACCCTCTTTTAGTTTAAAGTCATTGACCCTTGGTCCTACCACTACAAGCGCTTTTAAACAGCCCCTGTCCAAGTCTCTTGTAGCCCCTTTAGGCACTGCAAGGCTACAATTAGGGCACCCCAAAACCTTCCTTTTTCAGGCTAAACAACCCCAACTCTCTCAGCCTTTCCTCACAGCAGAGGTGCTCCATCCCTCTCATCATCTTTGTGTTTGCCCTCTGGACTTGCTCCAGCAGGTCATTGTCCTTCTGGTGCTGAGGACTCCAAAGCTGGATGCAGGTGGGGTCTCACAAGAGCAGAAAGGTTGAATCAGAAATGCTCCAATGGGAATTACTTGCACTGTAGCAAAGCCTTTTGATATTGAATGACACCCCAGGCCTCCTACCCACGATACACAGATGCTCAGAGAATCCCTTCTGCATGGGTACCACATGCCCCCTCACCCTGCAAAAGCCCAGGCTACAGTGAATTGTCAGAATGTGAGGAACTGAGTCTAGATTTTGGGGCCGAAGTTAGAGTTACGATCGCCCAGTTGAGGAATGACCTGTGTTGACAAAAGATCTGAATAAAGAAATTAAGAGAAAAGCAAAACACCGCGAATGTGGCGTCAAAAGCCTGTGCATTCCTCAGCTCTCAGAGCTTCTCCACCTTCCTGAGGGATTGTGAGAGCTTGATTGATTCCTCCAACTGCAGGAGAGGAGGTGACCAGGGAAAATTATAAATACCCCTGACTCCAGCCGGTGAGCAGTCGTGGTTTGTACCCCACGAAGTTCAGGAGTCCGACAAACAGAGGCTCCTTTGCTGTTCGTGGCACACAAACAGCTGTTTGAGAGAAGAAACATGCCTGCATGAGTCTCTCACAAAAGTTGCACCTAAATTTTTGGGAATTTCTGGCGGTAGAATCCCTTCTGTGCCACAGCTGTCTGGGCGAGGCTGAGTGCAAACTCACGCCCCTCTATTTCATACAGATGCCCATAAATCTGATAGAGAAGGCAAAATTAATTCCAGGCTAAGTGAATTAGCTTTCATTAAGTAATTTCTTATTTCCACCTGTGCGCCCAGGAGATAAATCAAGACCTAGGAGAAAAATGAAGACCTGTATTGTCTATTTTATCATCCAGTCATTTCTTGAACACTTCCAGGGGTAAATCTTGTAAGAGCTGCTGAAACCTGCTAGTGGGCAGTTAACAGGCACTGACAAAACAGGATGACTTATTTTGCATTGAACAATTAGGATAGCTATTAATCCACATATGGGGAGGGGGGATAGCAGCCGTTCTGCTATGTGAGCCATCTCACAGGAATTTTCTCAGCCCTTTGAAACATCTCTGTGCACACTGGTGGGTGCTTAATTGCGTGGAGTGGGACACACAGTGAGACACGTCTTCATTGAAGACAGGGTCACATCTGAAGGGGCTGCGTTTTTTTTTAATCTTTCCCTGACCACAGCAAATATTTCAGGGCTGTGAGAACTTCCTTTGCTACTCATGTGCCTGGCAGGAGCACAGCTGCCAGGGAGAATTACCCCTGCTGACAGCCTTGTCCCAAAAACACTCCCTCCTGCCCCACTGGGGCACTTTTTGGTGACTGACTTTGCTATTTCACCCTCCAGAAAAGCCAAGGCAGTGCTTTACTGCAAAGTCCTGTGGGTGCCCGAGTGCATAAGCACAGCTAAAGAGGCTTCTTTCTGGTGGGAACTCGGAGTAGGATGGGTGCAAAAGCTGCACATCCACGTGCAGCTCGGGGCTCGTAGGGAGGGGAGCGGTGGGAATCAGTAAACAGAACAGGGGGATGAATGCACATGTCCACGCTCCCTGGAAATCCCCTGGCTGACAGGACAGCCTGCCTAGGGAAGAGTTAAAGGCAGAGCTCTGGAAAGTTTGGCCAGATGACTTCCTGATGGAGTTTATACAAGTATAGTGTGCGCAAGGACGTATGTGCCTACGTGCCACTTCTCCCGGAGCAGCCTGAGCCGAGCAGAGGGAGGAAAAAAATAATAAAAACATCACAGATGGGTCCAGGCTGAAAACAACCATCTGATGAATGTGCAGGGTCATCACACTCTTCTCATTACAAGCCTGCCAGACAGATCCGTGCGATGCCTCCTCTGCTCTGTAGCCCCCTTGCTACACAACAAGAGGGCAGGGGCAGGGGTGAGGCAGGGCAGGGAGGAGACAAAAGGGACATTAGCACGAGGAATTCACAGTATCCCCAACCAGCTGCCACTGGATCAGCTCTCAGGACATTCCCAGCGGCCAGGAAAACAACGCAGTGGCCGGCAGTCCCTGGAATGCCAGGGTGATGCAGGCGTGATGCAGGCGTGATGCAGGGGAGATGCAGGGGTGATGCCGAGGGTGATGCAGGGGTGATGCCAGGCAGATTCCAGGGTGATGCAGGGTGTTGCAGGGTGATGCAGGTGATGCAGGGGTGATGCAGGGGTGATGCAGGGTGATTCAGGGTGATGCAGGGTGATGCAGGGTGATGCAGGGTGATGCAGGTGATGCAGGGGTGATGCAGGGCGATGCAGGTGATGCAGGGCGATGCAGGGTGATGCAGGGACGATGCATGGGTGATGCAGGGTGATGCAGGGGTGATGCAGGGGCGATGGAGGGGTGATGCAGGGTGATGCAGGGTGATGCAGGGGTGATGCAGGGTGATGCAGGTGATGCAGGGGTGATGCAGGGGTGATGCAGGGGTGATGCAGGGTGATGCAGGTGATGCAGGGTGATGCAGGGGTGATGCAGGGGTGATGCAGGGTGATGCAGGGATGATGCAGGGTGATGCAGGGTGATGCAGGGGTGATGCAGGGTGATGCAGGAGTGATGCAGGTGTGATACAGGGTGATGCAGGGCGATGCAGGTGTGATACAGGGTGATGAAGGGGTGATGCCAGGCAGATTCCGGGGAGGCACTGGCACGATGCTGGGGTGCTGCCTGCAGGCAGGAGGGGCGATGGAATGCAGCTCCATATGTGCACTCGTGTTGGTCTCATAGGCCTGGCCTGGACAGAGATATCAGTGAGACACTAACACAGGATTGTTAGCGTGGGTTGTGCAAACCTGGGCAGGGCTTGGCTACTCAAACTCTCCCCCGTCCCTGTGCTGCCTACATGGAAAACCCTCAAGGTTACCTCAATATGCTCACCTGCATGTCCTGCTGTGGAGCTGTGACAGCCAGAGCTGCTAATCCTGAGGGGAATGGCCTTGCTTATGTGCAGGAGCTTAATTCTCACTGCTGTGAGCTGAATGGGAGCTCTCTCTGGCTTCCCAAAAGAGAGGAGTGGGGACAAATCACAGATTTTACAGAGCAGCCTGCTTGATCTTCTCTAGGCAGATCAGTAAGAAGGCAAACTCCATATTACTCTCATTTAGCAGCAAATCAACCTTCCTCTCAATTATAGAGCACATTTGCCTCCTCCTGCTCCTTCAGAGCAGGGTGAGAGGGCACCATGTATGAAAGGATTAAGCAGCAGTCCCTTTAGGGATGCTTAGTCAGTGAACCCGTGCTTCTCATTACATACTTCCAACCTGCTGTCATTTGATAATCTTGTGGAAGGGTTTTGCAAGTTTGTGCTGCCTCAGAAATTTCTGCTGGTTCACTGCAGCTGCACTCAGAGGGGATTCTCTGAGCACAGCAAGACCGGGGCTAATTGCATCGGGAGGTCAGGAGGAAGGTCTGCTAAACTTCTCCTGTTTCAAACCCCACCTGCATTCCCAGAGTGCAGCCAGGTTGTTTACAGAGCCGTCATTAGCACTGGAAAGTGAAAAGCTGCAGGCAGAATTCGCAGAAGGTAGAGCAGAATAAATAAAACAACCAACCAAACTTTATTCCCAATGGTTGAGCCGACTTTGGAAAGTAAGAGTTGTAAATATTAGAAATTGGCCATGTAGGCAAAATGAGCATTTGATTAATTGATTTCTTTTAGATCAGAAACTAACACTGAATACTATCATTTGACCACACAGATTCCAAAAGTCATGCTATTTTATTTAGCTGGCCTCTTTTTACTTTATTTTTTATTGAGCCCGAAAACTTACCTTTGGCTGGAACAACAACAGATCCTAAATTCTTGAGTGCAATTCTCCAGAAGATAGTTTTGAATTTTGACTTACTCTGTTGATTTTCTGGGTATTCACATCATTACATTTCTACCAAAGATCTCTGTCATTTCCATCTTATTTTTCTAATGCCCAAAGCAAAAGAAACCTGTTGTGCTACAACCCACAAGGCAGGTAGGGCAATTAGGAGGAATGTGTGTTACATTTTTCAGCCTTCCAGTACCCAAAGGGAGCCTACAGATAAAGGGATAGTTTTGACAAGGGCATGGGGGAATGGCTTCAAACTGAGAGCAGGTTTAGATTTAATATTAGGAAGAAGTTCTTTTCTGTGAGGGTGGTGAGGTGCTGGGAAAGGTTGCCCTGGAAGTTGTGGATGCCCCTGGATCCCTGGAAGTGTCCAAGGCAGGCTGGATGGGGCTCTGAGCAACCTGGGATAGTGGAAGGTGTCCCTGCCCACAGCAGGGGCTGGAACTGGGTGATCTTCAAGGTCCATTCCAACCCAAACCATCCTATGATTCTATGATTATTCTTCTATGGTTCCTTGCACTGGTGGCAAGCAGCCTGCTAAAGATGAGCTCAGGGAGTTGAGTTTTGCAGTGGCACATTCAGAGCTTTATTTTCTGCCTCTTTGCATTTCACCCTCTCCGCAGATTAGCACAGGCTCAAGCCTGGCTGGGTAGCATTAGGATGAAGCAATATAGTGGAAAAGAAGTGATTTCATCTCAGTGCAAGCACTTCACACTGGATTGTCTCCCACTTGAGCTGACGTGTTAAACAGAGCTGTTTACCAGCGTGTGGTAAACTCGATTTGCGCAGGGTACACAGCCTGGTTGCTCTGCAGCCAGGAGTGTCCCTGCTCCTGGGTGGCTTCCTGAGCCCCATCTGAGACACAGAGCAGGGCTCAGGCTCCCCACCCGAAGGACAGACAGCAAAAACAGTAGTGCCCCTGTTTGGGTGGGAAGGACAGGCAGTGTGAATCCACCTGGGGATTCATACCAGATTTATTCCAAAACCAAAGATTCAAACCCATCTTTCCCGGGAAACAAGCTCCCTTCTCAAAAAAAAAAAAAAAAAAAGAAGAGTAATTTAAGGTCAAATGCTTTCACCCTAAGCAACATTAAGTGAAGGATGGCAAAATTTGGTTGGCATCTTGTGTGGTTTACCAGCAGTGCCTGGATTTGGATTTGGGGGAGGAATGCAACGTCACAGCGCTGCCTGGCAGCTGAGTGACATCAGGTCACATTACGTGGGAGAATGCCACACAGAAAAGGTCATTCCCTGGGCTCCAACCCAGCCTGTCCCACTTGGAAAGAGGGTTCTGTACTGGGCACTGGCTTGTTCTGGAAAATGCCATCTCAGGCTCAGTTTCTGTCACCCGAGCCCCCGACAGCAGCTGATGCCAGGCAGGGAAGCTCTGGGCATGCACAGGTGGCAGGGAAAAATGAGAGATGTCTAAAGGAAGGGCTCGTATCTTAGAAAGAGAGGAAGAACATGTTGCTCTGGGGCTGGCCAGCCAGCACAGGGTGTTTCACAAACACACGAACTGAAATGGTTGCTGAGAGTTGCCCAGAAAAGAGCTCGACCCTCTTAGCACAGCCACAGCTGACAGCCTCCCTTGCAGCACAACTTCTCCCTCTCTTCCTTCTTTTTGGAATGTTTCCTAAGCTGCTGCAAACTCAACACAGATCCTCAGGGGCTGGCAGGCACAATCACTGCCTGGCATTGCCCCCAGATAGACACACACAGATATGTGTGTCCTCACACCCTGGTACAAATTGCTGTGGTCACCAGGTAATAAAGCAGGTGCCAGCTCTCCATGAGACAGCTCCCGTGCCCCTCTGCCATCCGTGAGTCCCTTTGCAGCAAAGGCAGTGAGGCTGCCCAGAAAAGTCCCAGGGAATGGTGCCAATGTGGTCCCCAAAGTGTGGCTTCGGGGCATGTGCCAGCACTGGAACCCAGAATGGTCTCATACAGCCTTGAAGTGGAAACCAACCTCCTTAGGCAGGACCTGTACTTGATTTCACAGGAGATATCAGGAACCCCCGGCACCTGCAGGAGGTGGGAGCGGAGCTGGTGTTCCCTGCTGATGTTCCCTTGCTCTCCCACCCATCCAGCCACTGATACCCAGAAAAGTGTTTTTCCAGTCTCACAGGGATTCTGCCCTGCCTAGTTGGTTATTTTTGTGCCACCAGAGACTTACTAAGGGATTGCATCCAAGCTAGCCTCTGGTTTATCCCCACTTAGTGCAATGCCTACCAGTTTGGACGCTTGTAGACCTTACGACCTGGCTGTTGCAGCAGGTTGAAAAGGGAAGCACATCCTAAATTCCCCTGGGTTTTGGGGTGTAACTGAGCTTGTGTGGCCAGCATGAGGTCTGGCACATCCAAGGAGTGGTGTGGTTCAGTGCTCAAGCTGTAATATTCAAAGCCTGGCTTAGGGCGGGTAAAGGAAATGCAGCCACTGAACCCTTCCATCCTTCCTTGCTGTGGGCAGCACAGCACCTGCACCCCACATCCCAAATCCCAAATACACCTCCTTTCCTTCCCCATACAGGCATTTAGTTTGGGATTCTTGGCTTGAAGTATCCCAAACTGGGCTGGGCTGCAGGCAAAGTCCTGCTTCTGCTGAATTCAATGGCATTTTTACATTTGATTTAAATGAGGAGTTAATTTTGCCTCATGTGGCGGTAATTTGGTGCCTGGCTGTGACCCTGTGGGACATCAGTCAGAGCCCACCTCCATTCTCATCCCCATCCTGCTCTGACAAGCAGTCATTCTCGTGCCTCAGTTTCTCTCTCTGTGTCTAAAAGGAAACCCAAGTTGAAAATGCGCTTTCCCCTTCCTTATGAAGCTCTTTGATACAGAGATCTAAAATACAACATAAGAGCCAACACTGACCTTCACTTTCCTTTACCGTGTCAGACCCATTAATGGCTATTTATGGCAACCTGGTCATTAGCACTACAAGAACAAATTCAGCACAAAGAAAGCTTTAAACCACAGAATTGGGGTGTGCCAGGCTGTCAGAACACCATTGTACACTTTCCTCCTTGCCCTATCAAAAGACAAAAGACGCATTTGATGATTGAAGACACAGAAACCAGAATAGCAACAGGAGCTCCTCCTGCAAAAAAGGAATTCCGCATTTCCTAAACCCCACATTCCTCCTTTCCTCCACGCTGCTTGGTCCCCTTGGACCTCTCCACAAGGGGATCAGAGCAGGACTTCTCCCCCAGCTTTCTGTTCACCTCTTGCAGCCCCTTAAGCCAGACCTGGGCTAAGCCACTCCAGCAGTGTCAGAAGAGCTTCTGATGTGCACATTTTTTTGCTGCTTTGTTTCCAGACAAACAACAGAGCAGGCAGATGATGTGAGATGTGGACAGGCTCTTTGTCAGGCAGGGAGCTGCTGCCACTTGCTGGCATCCCGCTGTGTACAAGTGAAAAGGTTTTTCCTTCTGTGTTTCTTCCCATGGAAGATTTCAGTGGTGAAAACATATTGGGAGGAGGTGATGCACCTCCTCCTGAGCCAGGAGGGATTTTACATTTATGGTTTCAGGTTCCCTCGTAGTTCTCTTAACACCCATAAGCCTTACTATTGCACATTTCCTTTTTCCTCTGTCTCTCTTCACAGAGCAGAGCTGCCCAGTTCTGGCTCTAGAGCCAAGGGAAGACCAGACACCTTTGCCTCACAGGAACTCATAGACAGTGAGAGCACCTGAGTTAGCCAGACCTTTCATGACTTCCTGTCTGAGCTAAAATCAGGCTGGAATGGGATATTCATGTTCAGATGTGGACAGCAGTGAGAATGCCTCAGAGAGAAAAAGAACCTAAGAATCCTGCTGTGAAAACATAACATCCTGATGGGCTTAGTTTTAATGGAAACAATTGTGATAGCACCTTGGTATTCCTTGAAAACATGCACAGGCACCCACTAATGGATATATTAATAGTCACTACTTCATTCCTTGTCTTCCATTCCATTCCAATTCAAAATGCCCATCCGGCCTGCGTCACCAATAAAGAGCAAACCAACTTCAGTCTTGATCAGTCCTAGGGATTTACTCACAACACTGTGCAAGGCATGGGTTTAGTAATATTTTCCAGCTTGGATATCAGGGAGATGGAAATCCATACCTTCCTCAAAGAGGCTGAACAAGGAGATGCAGCAACGGAGGAAATGTAAAAACACAAAATAAGACTAGATCTTACAAAATGACCCTGTGGATGCTTGGAGGATGCTGTGCAGTCCACAAGGATCTCTTCTGTCCCCCGTATTTCCTGGAACAAGAGGCCTAGAGGTATTTTATGGTTGACATAAATAAGCTGTAAGGAGGGGATTCATTCCTCCCAGAAAGTGCACCACAAAAGGACTGCGGAACACCTTTCTGCCCAGGAGGTGAAGCTGTGCTGTGGATCACGTAAATGCAAGGCAATGCCATGCTGAGAAAGCTCTGTTTGTTTGTTGACTGTCAGTGAAGCTAGAGATTAGATAAAACTTAATTAATGCAGTCCAGTTATGCTTTCGAGGTTAAATTCTTAACACACAGATAAAAATTATTACTGAAAGTCACAGGCTGACTCCAGCAGACGCCAAGGGAAGAGAAAGCATTTTAACCACTGACTCAAAGGGCCTTTTTACAAAAAAAAAGCCCTATTAATGAGTTGCTATCAGCTCCATGCTCACAGCCTCCATTGCCTGGCAGACCAGTATCACCCTGGGAAAAGCCCCAGAAGCAATCTCTCAAACATGCCCTTTTATGACCCCAAATATCTATTTTCTACGTTCATTTGCAAATACCCTGCAACATGTAGTCAGAAAGAGATCAGATGGATGGACTCAATGATCTTAAAGGTCTTTTCCAACCTAAATGATTCCATAATTCTATGATTCTATATTGGAATTGGTCTTTTATCATTGGGAATATGTCAACTCATTTACATGAATGTTCACGGAATAACAGTGGCTTCACAAACATCTTACCAGAAATCTTCAGGGTCACAGTGATCTATAAATAGGTATCAGCAGCCACCTCATTCTTACCAAAAAAACCTTCCAAAACCTCTTTATCTTCCAAGCAGATTCTGGTCAAACAAGTTAATGCATCACAATTAATGCTTGTTGCCTTTCACACTATTTAAAACACAATTCCATCCTCTGGGTCATAGCAAATAAATCCTCTTTCTGTTATACTGATCAGCTGAGGTCCCAATAAACCCCAAAAAATGCAATTCCTCCCAAAGCTTGTTTAGGAGTCAAATTCCTGCCTGGTTATACCACTACAGCTGCCCAAACTTTTGGATGGTCAAGAGGCAGCCAAATGGAAAAGAAACGGACCGAAATGGGGATGGGGGCTGAGGGAGAGAACAATACTCAGCAGGAGGAGTGACCACTTCAAGCATCTCAAATCACCCCTGGAAATGGGACTAAATAACAAAAAGGTACTCTGAAGTATGAGACACCTCACGTTTGTGGACCAAAGTAGCAACACGAGGGAGAGGAAGGGAGCTGGAATAGCTGGAGGCAGAAGCAGTTTGTTGAGCCCTTTCCCAGGGAAAGCAAAGCCCAGAGCCCAGGGCTGAGGACAGCGAGGCAAAAGGCAGCAGAAGGGAGGTGGGCAAGAGGAGAGGCTGTGGCCAGCTGATGCCCAGAGCTACGGCCACAACGTCAATGGGAGCAAGGCCAAAATGACATTAAATCTACAGAAGCATCATCAAAATAGCATCTCCTTGACCGAAACGCCACGAGCCTGAGGGTCAGCTCCAGGCCAGCTCCTGCAGCCGAGTCAGGCGCTTCCCAGGGGACGTGTTCCAGCTCATCCAGCTGACCTAACCTTGGCTCCGTCCCCGGCGATCGCGCCCAGCACCGTGTCCAGCCATCCAGAACCATGTCCAGTCCTCCAGTGCCGTGTCCAGCCGTACAGCGCCATGTTCAGTCCTCCAGTGCCGTGTCCAGCCGTCCAGCGCCATGTCCAGCCATCCAGCGCTGTGTCCAGCTATCCAGTGCCGTGTCCAGCCGTCCAGCACCGTGTCCAGCCGTCCAGCACCGTGTCCAGCCATCCAGCGCGGTGTCCAGCTGTCCAGCACCATGTCCAGCTGTCCAGCGCTGTGTCCAGCCGTCCAGTGCCATGTCCAGCTGTCCAGCACCATGTCCAGCTGTCCAGCGCTGTGTCCAGCCATCCAGCGCCGTGTCCAGCTGTCCAGCACCATGTCCAGCTGTCCAGCACCATGTCCAGCCATCCAGCGCCGTGTCCAGCTGTCCAGCACCATGTCCAGCTGTCCAGTACCATGTCCAGCCATCCAGCACCATGTCCAGCCATCCAGCGCCATGTCCAGCCATCCAGCACCATGTCCAGTTGTCCAGTACCATGTCCAGCCATCCAGCACCGTGTCCAGCCATCCAGCGCCGTGTCCAGCTGTCCAGCGCTGTGTCCAGCCATTCAGTGCCATGTCCAGCCATCAGCACCGTGTCCAGCCGTCCAGCGGGGCCACAGCACCTTTCAGCGGGACAAGGGCATCACTGGGAGAGCACCTCTGAGCCATGAGGTACCTGAGAAGCTGCTCCTGTTCCAACCTGGCTGCAGGTGAAGATGAGGAGCTGAGTGTGGTCCTCTGGGCAGTCAGGACAGGTGTCCCGAGGAGAAAGTGTGGCTGGGGAGAGGAAGGTGTTCCGAACAACCCAAGGAGCAGGAGCGGTAAAGGGGAAGAAATAATGGTCAGTTAAAATATTGGTATTACACGCGGAAGAGAAGAAATGGAAGGGGAGATAAGTTATAGCATGCAAGGGCTGCAAATGGTTGTTTCCATTTTTCCTCTTTGACACACACATTCCCCCTTTCTGCATGTTTTGCTATGGAAACAAAGAGCTTTGCACACCTCCCCGGACTTCAATAACTTTTGAAGTTATTGACCAAATTTGACTAAATTTATGAGGAGGCAATGGTATCAAAGATGACTTCATTCCTGTAAGAGTTTCTCAGGCCAGGCAAAGATGAGAATTTTTCCTATTTGAGAGACCAATATAACCTCACCATTTTCTAAGCAACAGAGAATCCATGGGTGCACAGGCCTCTGAAGGGGTGAGGGAGAAGGTGAGCCCTCTCCTGCCTCCAAAGACAAGCTTTGACATGGATGCTCTCCCACTTTTTGCCTTGTATTGGCACTGCTAAAAACCAACCTGCATAAATCACTGGGATAGGAATGGAAAGCGTAACAGAATGATTATACTCCTGGTAGGAGGCCAAATGCTAACAGTGCAGAAGCCTGTACAGGTTTGTAAACCTACTAAAATAACATCACTCTTGCCCCTCCAGCACATTCATATGTGGCTTCTGCCAAAACAGGTCAGTAAAGATTTATTTATCAGGTCTGTGGCACAAAATGCTGGCTGGACCCTGCTGGGAATCTGGAGAAAAATGCAGCAAACAGCAACCAACTCTTTGGTGCTTCTCCTTTTGCTGAAAGCAAAGCCTCCAATGGTGGCTATAAATCTTTTGCTGCCTCTTGCAGAGGGTATTTACTAATTACAGCATCAGCACGTCTTGTGCCAGTTGTAGGTCATCAGGATAGCCTAGCAAAGGAGCAGAAATAGTTTTGCAATGAAGGCAGGCTCAAGGAACGAACGTCTCAGCACTGATCTCTCCACCGCTCTGGCAGCAGCACTAGGAAACTAAGGATCACAATGCAGAGAACAAGGATGTTAATTCTGCCTAAATAACAGACCACACTTCCTCCACCCGGCTGTTCTGGGGAGCTAATTACACAGACTCCCAAATCAAAGAAATATGAAACAGTCTGCAAACGACTGCAATGTTGACGTGCTGGCAGTCCAAACCATGACATATGGTCCTCCACTTTGCCATCCTAGAAAACAGGCTCATGAGCAGCCCTCGTTACACAAAATTATGTCGCAAATAACAGAAAGAGGCTGACTTTAAAAATATGCTTGAGGTGGCTTCCCTCCTTAGCCCCACGAGAAGACAGCCAGTGTTTCACAGAGCCTCTGCCAGCCTGGTCATAGGTTCCCTGATGTACCTCCCTTGAGGGGGAAGGAAGGTGAATCATATCCAGGCAGGATCCTGGCTCGGTCAATACCCACACACAAACTTTGCACTCAGGTCGCAAAGCCAAGATTTCGGCACCGGCGCCGGCGGAACACGTGTGTGCCACCAGCCCTGCTCCGGGAGCGCTCCGCAGCCGTGTGCCAGCCCCGAGCCACCCGACAGCAGGATCCGGACCTTGAGGCTCATCCCTGGACCCCCATCGCGGACCTGGTGGGGTGAGGGACACCTGCACGCTGCAGGAGGGGATGGGATGGGACAGGAGCACCCCAAGGGCTTTCAGACGCCTTCACCCACGGCAGGTGGTGCGGGTTCAGCACTCCGGTCCAGCCGAGGACATGAGCATTGCTCCCGGTGACACAGGGCTTGGGCAGCTCCCAGAAGGGAGACCCTCCTCTCTCCTCCTCCTTCATGCTGCCCTCGTGTCAGAGACTGGAAGGATCGATGCCTCGAGACATGGATCAGAGAAGGGCCCGCGATGGTTGAGGGGTATTTAAGGCTGAACACGAGGCCATCATGTTTGTCTAGATCTCTCCTTGGAGTCTCTATCATCGCTGGAACCCAGGAGTTGGCAGCTATATGTGTGCTTTCCTATATATTTTCTGTCTATTTCTCTTTCTTCTTCTTCTAATTCCCTCTTCTTGGAATATTTTGAGTAACTTAACATCAAACAGGCTTAAAGTTGAATGGGCCAACTTAATGCTGTGGGAAATGTTTTATCTTGATTGAATGTTGTACTAAACCTTTTGCCAAACTTTTTTTTTTGATTTTCTAAAATTTGCCAGTAAAATCTTTTGTGTGGCTTGGCCCTCTTTGGAATATCTCATTGGTATTTCTCCTGTGTGTCCAACTCGGAGTACATGAACCCCTGTGAGCCCTTTCAAAAGGCTCTCATTGCTGGTTGATTGGGGCCTTATACTCTGCCAGGGCATTTCCTCTTCCTCCACTCCAGCAGTGCCTCAATTCCTACCTTTGCAACCTGACCCAGTGCCATCACCTCCCCTCGGCCCCTGCTCAGCCCCCCAGGTCACTCTCCATCCCCCATGGACCTGAGGACCAGACCAGTGCTCCTCCCTGGCGAGCAGAGAGTGATTTTCCCTGTGCAAAGGTTAAGGACAGAGCTGATTTATTTTCTCCTTGCCCTTGGGGATACAAAGTTCAGCTGCACAGAGCAGCCATCCCTGCATCAGGCAGCTCAGGGCATTGAGATCAAGATTTTGGGCCAAAAGACAGGTAACCCTGGCTCCCCTGTCTGCATCCTCAAACCTCTCTCCTCCTGCCCCATCAGGACTGCAGGGCAGGAGGAGCAGGCAAGAAGCAGTATGACCTGCACTGCTCCTCCCCTAAGGTCATCATTTTGATCTTGTAGCTCAAAATGCATAAATTTTATGTGTTCAGCACCTCCTCTGGACACTGTGGACTTTATTTGTCCAGAAAAGGCTAAATGGGCACAGTACCTTTGCCCTTGCCTGCCTTACTACTCACTGAAATCCCAAATTCTGCTGTGCTGAGGGGCTGCTGGTTGCCTTGCTCTCATCCTGCCTGTGTTTGGCCTTCAAATGGGCAAATGTAACTCTGGTCACGGAGTAAAGGAAAGCTCAGCGAGGCCGCGGGAGCATTGTGCCTCTTCGGAAGGAGACGGCAGACAAACACGATTAAGGAATTTTGCCTAGTTCAACCTGCCAGTTTCTGTGAAGAGGAAATGTAGGCAGTGCCTGCAGCCCTGATTTGGAGGAGAAGCCTTTGAAATGCCTGCCAGGCAAAACGTGTTAAGATCCAGGCTGCTTTTCCTCTGCAACAGAGCACGGCGCAGGGAACAGCTCTGCGGAGCCCACCCTGCGCCAGGCACAGTCTGTGGTGCGCAGACAGATTTCAAGAGCCCTGGGAGCCAAGCAAAGCAGTCCTGATTCTGAGTCACAGGCTGGTGCTGGTGCTGGGATTCAAACAGGGAGATCCCCTGCAAGATGTTCTGTAATGGACCAGACTGAAAAATTTCACTAAGAATTGGTTTCCCAGGAAAGTTTTAATTTTTTTCACCTTTTTTTTCATTGTTGTTGTTGAAAAGTGCCGAAAGCAAAAATATTTGAGGTGGGTCTGGATGTATTTGGGGTTTTCTTTAGGGGAAGGGGTTGGATTTGGGTTTATCTCTAACACACAAGGACAGGAGCAGCATCCATCACCCCACTGGGGTGGGACTGAGGCCACGTGAAAGGGGCGGTGGGGTAAGGTGTTGGAGATTCCCTGAGTGCCCAGGCCGCTCACAGAGGATTTGGCTGTGTCTCTACAAGCGAGAGGAGTGGGGCAGCTCTGGAGCAGCTGCCAGTGATGGAAAATGAGGCTGCTGTTCCCCAGTGGGAGCTCCAGGTTGGGCAACCCGGTCCCAGCTTTGCAAGAAGTCTGCGAAGTCCTGAAGCATTTATTTCTAACCAAGTCCACCTGAAATGAATAAAAATCTAAGCCTTTCATTCTTTTCTCTTTTATTTTTAGGGTTCACCTAATTATTTGCTTGCATGTAGTGATTCAGGAGAATTTTTTCAAGGTTGGTCTGGACAATGTTCTGTTAAAACTCACACAGAAGGGGTACCCACCACTAGTGAATTATAAGGAATTGAGTGAGGAGTCATTTCCCCACATCCGATCTGAATTTTCCCTTTCACATCGTGTCATATTTGTTCTATCCCTCGGGGTCCTCCTGTCCTTGGATGAGGTTTTAGTGTGGCTGTTAAATCCTGCTTGGGTGGACTTGCAGACGGCCCAGAGAGCTGAAAGCTTGGCTGGGTGGGATAGGACCCTTTGGGATGTGGAATAAGCATGGGGAGAAGCTGCTTCTCCAGGTGAGGTCTCGGGGGGGGCTGTGCAGGTTTCCAGAGCAGCCCACCCCTTCCCTGGGCTTGGGGGGCTGTGGAAAACCTGATTTTTTGGCCATTCCACAGCGCCCTGTGCCCAACTTCGCAGTGCAGCCACTCCAGACCTGTTGGCTCTGAGGAGCCTGCAAGAGCAATGCCCAATCAGCAAGAGAAGATGTAAGTATGGAAGATTCGTCAAAGAAAACTTTTAAAAAATATCAAATATCCCACAGCAGTCCAAAGTAATAGCTCAGCTGCTAAAAAGGTGGAATTAAATAGGTCAGGCTGTAGAGCTGTGCTGCTTTATGCCAGCTAAAGGAACTAACTTCTCATCTGTCAGATTGTTTCATCTTTTGCTGTTCCAAGAATCCATCTCTCTGCTAGTAATGATGTCAAATAAATCTTCACTAAAATGTAAAAATGTTTATGATTATACTTACTGACCCGTTCCTTTATTAAATGAGGACAATAGGATGATGCCTTGATATTTACTAATGGGTTACTCCCATCTAACCTTTCCTTGTTCATCCAGATCATCTGTTTTCATTTCACCATTCAATGGCTGCCAATAAAATTAAGTCGATTAAATTAAAGGTCTATTATGTTCTTTCAAATCAGGCTGAGGCCTTTTTTCTTTCCCCAGTCGATGCTCTGAGAAGATTTTTGATAGGGCAGCTGGGAAATCTGGAGCAGATTCTCCTCTGCTGGAAATTGGTTTAGCTTTTCAGAAATCAATAGAGAGGCAGCAGCTTACCCCAGCTGAGGGCTGAGCCCTGATGTGTAGGAATAAGCCTCGAGCCTGTCTTTGGGCCAAGATTTAGATCTGGAATCACTCCCTCACACCATCTCAAAGACTTTGTCTGCTTATCAGAGTGTTAGAAGTTACTTATAACATATATGGTGCAGTTTCACCACCTTCTCTTCCCTATGGAAATACCCCTAGCCCAGTATAAAAATGACCTTTTATATTTAGCTTTAGATGTGAGCTATTGCCATGAGGCAGAAGTGAAATCGATAAAATACTCTAATGTCATATCGTAGTGTCTGCATGAAGCTGTCTGCGTTGGTTTTCTGATATTAAAACAGTTTATTGTGGGGTTTTTTTCCAGTGTAGATAAAACCTTGACATCTCATTCAGTGATCATTAAAATAAAAAAAGCAAATCAAGGAGGAATGTTCTACATCCTAACAAAACTAAAAAGACTGCAGATCTTTTCTGTAAAATCACCTTGCTCAGGTGACAATCTTGAATGCTTTTTTTCAACTTCTGTGTGGCGAGCCTCCCTTAATGCTCTGAATGCTTCGTCAGAAATCATCTGTAAACTCTTAACTCATCAACTCAGTGTTGCTATTGTAGTTGAATCCCCAGCCCTCTGTTAGCAATCATCTCAAAGGGCTGGTGCACAAGCAGAAAGTGTTTTTGTCTTCCTGCAGACTTGGTGGCAAAGTTAGCACAATCCCCACCAAGCCTAGACAAACTCTGTTGTGAAAGGAAGGCAAATAAAGACCTGGAAGAGCTCCTTCACAGGGGTTGAGAGAAGAGACTATGTTTACCCAAAAACCATAGAGCACACTCGGGAATTAAGGCTGAACAGCTTTGTGTGTGTTTCCAAGTGAGAGACTTTGTAAGCAAAGCTTTTTTTAACTCTCTGCTGTCACAAATTCAAACAGTGAAACGTCTCCTAACCCTAATTAACTCAAAATGTTTGACATCTTAGGAAAGCTTTGAAGCACAGAAGGGCTTCCTATCAGCCAAACCTACAGTGCAGACCAAAACTTTCCCTATTCAAACGTCAAAGTTTTTCAATTTGCATCAGGCACCATATAAACTACAAGCAACCTCACACAAGAGCCAGCAACCTTTTTGGCTCCTGGAGTGCATTTTTCTAGGATAAAAGCTTTAAAGTGATCTACAGCTTTCTAACTGCAAGCAGAAAATCCCAACTTCTTCTCAGGCCCAAGGGGTGTGAAAATGAGTACAAGAGATGTGGTCACAGAGTGAAAAGACAAAGCAGAAATGTCCCTTGCATGGTGCTGCAAGAGGGGTAGGACAAGAGAGCAAGGTCAGACCTTCCTCTGAGCTGATGTCTCTGCCACTGGGCAGAGGATGGATCAGAGAGAATCCAAAATTTCTCCTGCTGCTCAGGCTGGTGACTGCTTAAGGATAGAAAGTTTAACCCACTCTTTCCTCGAAGGGTCTTGTCATTCATTTGTGCAGTTCCATCTCTAAATGGTCTCTGAAATGATGCAAACAAGATTTGGTTGCTCGCTGCCTGTTAATGACCCTGCTGCTGTGCAGCTCTGCCAGCTCTGTGCTGAGCTAATTTCTGCTGAACAATCACAGCTCAGCGGCTGGAAACCCAGAGATCATCAATTTGAAGAACTGCAAAGGTGAGCTTTCTCCCAGGAGATCCACACCCTTCCTGCAATAGTCAAATTAACGGAGTTGTGTTGGGCTAAAAGTGATGCAAATGAAGAGAACACTTACTTGGCAATTTATGTGCTGTATCAGGAAAACGTTATCACCTCTGACATATCAGGGGGATTCTGTGTTTACTGACACCTTTGCAACACAGCAGTGATTTTGATGAAATCCTTGGGTAATGATTACATCGGGAGAGTTACACCACTGGAAAAAATTACAGTGTTTTCCATCTGTGCTGCACATTACATACCAGTGGTGATGACTTCCATGGGGTTATCCCTGTGTGGAAGAGAAGTAGGAGAGCTCAGATTTCTGCATTTCATCAGGTGAAGCTGAGAGACACAGCCAGGAGGGCTCAGTGTCAATGAGAGGGAAAGGGAAAGGGATGCTTGTGTCTGATGTGCTCACAGAAGGAGCAGGGTTTGACCAAGAGAAGCAGCAGCAAAATGACTTCTCCATCTCTAGACATGCATCGTGTCTATAACTCACTGACAATGGTGGGTTTTAACAGGAAAGAGAAGAATAAAAGCAAGAATAAACACTCTGAACAAGATAATCTGAGTTTGTATACAGCAAGATCTTCAATCCAACTGCTTTTTCCTTAAAGAAAGTCTTTCTTTAAATCTTCAGATCAAGGTGCCCCCATGAGAGTGAGTGCTCCTTTTGACCAAAACTGAAGTGTTGCTGTGATAAGGATTAGCCCTATCAGCCTGGGGGCTGTGGAAGAAAGTGCACCAGGCTCGGGGTAGGGGTGGTGCTGGAAGGGATTGCAAACATCTGGGACATCTGGGCTGCTGAGTGCCATGTGCAGGGAGAGCCTGTGCTGCAGGCCATGGCCAGATGGCAAAAGAACACGGGGACGGCTGTGTCCCGTGTGCCTCTCACACAGGACGTGGGATTTGAGAGTGTAACACAGGAAATCCGTGTTGAAAGGGGTGGCTGAGGGGCTCAGCCCTGACTGATGGCGAAGGATTAGCCTCGGAGGTGTGTGGTTCCAGTGCAGGGTGAGGCACCAGCAGTGGGTCCCACCCATGGGGGGATCTGTCCAGCCCCCAGGCAGCACCCCACGTTTGCTGAGGAAAGATCTGCAGGGTGGCCCTGCTCTCTCCACTGGGCTCTCTTCAGGCTGAGCTGCCCAGGAGTCAGAGCTCTGCCTTGGCTGCCCTGCCCAGGCTCGGTCTGAGCCCTGCTGCCCTGGCTCCAAGCACCCCTGTGTAGGGAAGGGAACACTGTCCCTGCAAGCTCTCCCCTGGAAGAGCAGAAAACCACCAGCAGCGCTCGGCAGGAAAGAGCAACTGTGAGAAAAGTGAGTGGTAACACGTGGATGGTGACGGGCAGCAGTGAGAGAGAGGAGCAGGCATTTGTTAATCTGATTTACCGAGCAGGGATTATTTACAATATCCATGCTGCTCTCAAGGGGCTGATGTGTCTGAGCCCAGGTCTGACAGCCTGGGAGTTCCTGTGCCACAGGTCCTCACTTTCCTTCCCTGGCAGGTAGACTGCATACCTGGAGTGCTTTTCTCTTCCCCTTTCTGCTAGTGGAAAGTGGAATTTCATTGCAGGAATCTAGGAGCAAAAGCCACAAGAACAAAAAGCAAATATTGCAAGACTGACCAAATCACAGGAGCTGGCAGCACTGCCTGGGTTTGTCTGTTCAATACTCATTCTAGAATAATTAGGAGAGACTTAGCCAGCCCACTGGCATAGACAGGCACACATGGTGCCTTGTAAAACTCAGGGCAGAGAATAAAAAATAGTGCAGCTCAACTCCCTGCAGACACAGAATTTCAGTGTGAGAGTCTTGTGGGTCCAGTCTCTCTCTGTGAATGCCCATGCTCCCTGCTGTGTCCCCACATCCCCGCAGATTTCGGCACAAACAGGTACTCCTTGAGCCTTCTACCAAACCCTAGGGTAAGCAAAGGCCATATGACAAGAGCATGAATTAAGAAAAAGAGCTAATTAACTCCAGGCCGTCGCCAAGTCAATGTGTCTAGACTGCATCCAGTCAATGCTGCAGACCAGCTTTGATTCCCACTGCTTCTGGCATTCCAGTGGCAAGAAGCATTTTGTGGTGTAAGCTTGTCCTTATTTCACTCACAGCTCTCTGTGGCTTTCCTGGGACTTGTTTAGTACAACATGATTGTCTCAGTGTCACCACAGTAAGGACCTGTGGGCCACATCCTGTGCTCCTCAGGCACTTGGTACTTTCAGGGCTGCAGGAATATCCACTCCAAGGCTGAAAACTCAAACACAAAGTTAAAGATGATGGTTGGACTTTGAGTCTTCTCTCAAGTCCAAAATTTCAAAACCAGTCCCCCATGTGGAGTCCTGCTTTCAAGGAGAGCAACAGTTTGCATTTTCTTTCTAGGCAGCCATTTATTACAAACGGCAAGAACAGCAGCTTTCCAGGGAATCCCATCTCTGCTGAAGGACAGCTGTGCTAACCAGGCACCATCAGACCCATGGAAGCACACCAAGCCCAACTCCCTGCAGCATCTCGCTGGGTCTCCTCTCTCACTCCAATTTGTGTTGGAAAGCATGAGAAGGGGCTTGGCTGAGGCAAAATTTAGGAAACAAGGTATTCTCAGACACAGTGGTTATGGTAATGCGGTACCTTTGCAGGACAGAAACAAGGCCATTTCTTTTTACAAGAACAGCAGCAACAGCAGCACCAACCCTGGCAAAGAGGAGCGAGACCCCTCTGACAGAGCTGGGGAAACACTGCATCAACCAAGACACCCCCAGCAAGGGGTGGGTAAACAGAGCAGCTTCTTCTCTGCCCGTACATACACACATCTATATGTTCAGATCCACGTGTGCCACTGGGTGTGTTCAGGTAGAAGCATTATTCGGAGACAAATTTGTTCCAGGCTGATGATGCCCATTAGAGCAAGGTGTAATCAGCAATTGGGAAGCATTCAGAAGTGCTTCCTTTTGTGGGTGTAGAGCAGCTGAATTGGGTTGTAGGGGCAGCAGTGGCTCTGCTCAGGGATCCTCAGAAGGCAGGCTGGTGCCTCTACTTCCCCACATACCTTTCATCACAAGTCAGGGTTGGGCTGCAAGGAGGATTTGCTGCCTTATCACCTCCTGCTGCCCCTTTCACTGGCGTTTACATCAGCCTAAATCTGGCCTGGCTCATTTAAAGAAAGCCATAAAAAAAAATATCCCTGGATTTTCCTGATCACAAATGGATTTAGAGAGCCTAGTGCAGCAAAAGGCAATGTAAAACTCACTTGCCTGACAAGCACAATCTCACTGATGGAAACCGAAAGACCTATGCCAAGGGAAACTTTAATGGTTACCTGGAAAAAACATTAACTTGAGTTACATCTCTTTTCTAATGGCATATTGTGTATGTAACGAAACACCCACAAATAATTTTGGGACCAGGGATATTCCCCCTTCCAATTGTTTTCATCATGGGGGCCGACAGGGCTCTTACGTGCGCTTTCGACTGCCGCGGTGAAAAATGTGTTCCCTGTTTGTTCTTGTTCTGCCTCTGCAGGAAATCAGAGACTCTGGCTTCCTGTAGGCTACAGATGCTTTATTCTTTGTATTCCCCAAATAGGAAGTCCTGGGGTCACCCTGCCAAATATATGGAAACTTAATTTCATTTCAACACAGGATTAATCACTAGGAAGTGTCAGGACATTGATGGGCTGATAACAAGACGGTTGCAGCAGAAACCTTTTATGGGCACCAGGGTCACAGCATTTGGCAGCAGACACGGAGCTGTGAGCCTCCCCTAAATGGGGAAGGAAGGCTACCTGATGAGAATTAACGCCGGCAATTGTGATAGCAGTGTTTGTTCAATGCCCTGCAAACCTCACCAAACTTTCAAGCCTTTTCATATTTTGAGAGGAAGGTAAACTGCTTTTGGTGACTAATCCCTGTTTTTGATGACTAAGCTCTGTGTTTTTACTCTACAGATCAAAACAGTCTGTGATAAACGTCCTCTCCTTACCACAGCCTGGCAATGGCACAATTCCGCTCAGTTCAAGGAAAGGCTTCTGATTCGCACCCTTGGAATCATAGAGTCATTAAGGTTGAAAAAGACCTTTAAAATCATCAAGTCTAACCATCAGCCCAGTGCTGCCAAGTCCACCACTAAATCATGTCCCTAAGCACCACATGTTTTAACACTTCCAGGGATAGTGATTCCACTGCTTCCCTGGACAGTCTGTTCCAATGTCTGGCCACCCTTCCAACAGTGAAGGAATTTTTCCTCATATCCAATCTAAACTTCCTCTGGTGCAACTTGAGGCCATTCCCTTTCACCCTGTCCCTTCTTCCCTGGAAGTCACAGATCAGTCCCCTACTGACACTGCATGTCAGAGGGGGTCCAGGCTATTGGATAGAATGGGAACACTGTAAAACCCAAATTTAAATACAGAAGCACTTAAATGGAGTTCCACAAAGTGTGCTCAGACTTTCTGTTCAAACACAGCCAATACTACACTGCTATAAGGTTAATAACTTTTATTATTCCTATTACAAAGGTGGGAACAGTGAGGTACAAAGACTGAGAGCTTAATCTGTGTCTGCAGAATTGGGCTCTTCATCAGCACTCAGGGACTGACAGCATCAACCACAGAATTAAACAATCACAGAATGGTTTGGGTTGGAAAGAACCTTAAAGATCACCCAGTTCCAGCCCCCTCCCATGGGCAGGGACACCTTCCACTAGACCAGGTTGCTCAGAGCCCCATCCAAATTGGCCTTGAACACTTCCAGGGATGGGGCACCCACAGCATCTGGACAACTTGTGCCGGGGCATTCATGAATATTATGTCATCCCCTGCAACAGAGGAAGAGATATGTTTCAGTCATGCTTCTAAAAGCATCTTGAATTCAGCATTTTCTACAATGAGTGAACAGTGAGGGAGAAATCTGCTTTACAGAAAGGAAGATCCCCTTCACCGATGTACAAACGGAGCTGTCACCTCCTCCCCCCTGAAAACACACTGCAGCAAGTGAATATTTCATCTTCTGCCCTTTCTGAGCTTGTGTGACATCTGCTATGGAAAAGCTGTCGGGTCAGCCCGTTGTGCTTTGCGTGCATCCTCCACCTCTGCTGTCTGGAGCTGCAGAGGAGAAAAGCCGGGTGTGCAGAGGGATGGCCTCTGGATGCCACGTGAGGTGACCCAGCTGCCATCACCCTGCCCACGCCAGCAGAGCTGAGAGGCTCAGCAGGGTCCTGAGCCACCTCCCAGTCCCTTTCACCAGGCAGATCCAACACCACGGAAATATCCCTTGATGAGCAAGATTAAAATATCAGCAGTGTGCCCTGAGAATAAACTGTTGGATGCACAGCTGGTGGGGAGGGAAGCCTTGGGGCAGGAGTGCACCAGTTTTCTGACTGAACCCAGCTCTGCAGAGCCTCTCCTTGTAATTAATCTCTGCCTCATTCAGTGATGTGGAGTGGACATTCACCTAAGCCCGTTAATAAGCTATGGGATTTGAGCATGAGTTTAATACTAAACTCACAGTTAAACGTTCTGCTGAATGGAAATGGAGCCAGAAATTGGCTTATGTGCTTTGCTGAGTAGGAACAGCTTGCAGCAGCTCAGCAGCAGTGGCAGAGGGAGATTACTCTGCGGGGATGATTCACTCCACTCAAGCCCAGACAACCCCGAGCAGCACCAGCCACATCCCACCCTGCTCGCAGAGAGATTGAGAGCACGAGAGGCGTGAGCTGAGCGATGATGCATGTGATGAGCGCTGCCAGGAGACACCCAGGATGTGAGAGCAGCACATGCAGAAAGGTTCACTGCAGAGCATCTCTCCCTTGGGGACCGACATGGACCTGCAGAAAAGCTGCACGAGGAGGGCAGTGACCTTATGGAACTGATGTGCAGGAACCGAGTCAAACCACCAGCACTTCAGCCAGCTCCACTTAGGAGCATTTTCTCCACTTGCAGAGCCTTTACCAGCAGCTAAATTGGCTGATTTATGTTGGAAGACTCAGCTTATATTTGGAGGGGGGTGATTTGGAAGATTTATCCTCATGTTCTCCCTGAATGAAATAAAGCCGTGTTCTGCTGGTCCGAATTCTGCTTACTCTGCTTACTTTCCTGATCTACCTAGCCTGGTTTGGGAAATAATCTCTTTTTCCCAGAAAAATTTCAGTTTGGCTGAGGAGACCAGTGCAGTGGCAAACACATAAAGGGGTGAGTCTAAGAGAAATTAAAAAAAAAAAAAAATTACAAGAGGCAGGGAATTTGAGATAAAAAAACAGGCAAGGAAAGGCTTCCCAGTGGTAAATCATTTTTGTTACAGGCAAAACCCAAAGGAAAAAAATCAAACAACTTATCACAGAAACAGTCATGCTAAAAGCCTGTCACAGACAGAGTTTACATTAATGGATAAAAAAAAAGACATCAAGAAAGGCATAAAATATTGCCCTGAAGGACATGTCCTTTACAGAAATGGCTGGGCTCTGGAGGACAGAGCAGTTGGGGAAGAGAAGGAAATAATGAGGCCTAGATCATGGAATCATAGAACATGGAAAAGAATAGAATCATGGAAAAGACCTCCAAGATCATCAAGTCCAACCATTAACCCAGCATTGCCAAGGCCACCGCTGACCCACCGCCCCAAACACCACATCTACACATCCTTTAAACACCTCCAGCGATGGTGACTCCACCACTTCCCTGAGCAGCCTGTTCCAATGCTTGACCATCAGGAAAATGTTCCTAATATCCAACCTAATCTTCCCCTGGCACAACTTTTGAGGGATCATTTCCTCTCCTCTTGTTTCTTGGGAGAACAGACTGACTCCCCCCTGGCTGCAGCCTCCTGTCAGGAGCTGTGCAGAGTGAGAAGGTCCCCCCGAGCCTCCTTTTCTCCAGGCTAAACACCCCCAGCTCCTTCAGCTGATCAGATCTGTGCTCCAGACCCTTCCCCACTCTGTCGCCTTCTCTGGACACGTTCCAGCTCCTCAATGTCCTTCCTGAATTGATGAGGTCATTGAGGAACAACTCCCACCCAGTTTAGTGTCGCGGCAGACTGACTGAGGGTGCCTCAATCCCCTCACCCAGACAATTAATAAAGATACAGAACAGAACTGGCCCAGCACTGAGCTCTGGGGAGCCCTGCTCATCACTGGGCACCTGCTGGATGTAACTCCATTCCTGACCACCTCTGGACCTTCCATCCAGCCAGCTTTTAGCACAGCAAAGACTGCACCTTCCCAAGCCACGAGCAGCCAATATCTCCTGGGGAATGCTGTGGGAAATGGTACCAAATCTTTGCTGAAATCAGTACAGACAACATCCACAGCCTTTCCCTCACCTGCTGGGCAGGTGACCTGCTCAGAGGTGAAGATCAGGTTTGTCCAGCAGGACCTGCCTTTCCCAAACCCATTCCAGCTGGACCTGAGCCCCTGGTTGTCCTGCACATGCCACATGATGGCATTTGGGTTGATTTGTCTCGTGGCCTTCCCCAGCACTGAGGTGAGGCTGACAGACCTGAGCCTCCCAGGATCTTCCTTCTGGTCCTTCTTTTGGCTGGGCAGCACATTTTCTGATTTCCACCAGCTGGGGCTTCCCCAGTTAACCAGGACTGCTGGGAAATGGTGGGAAATGGCTTGGAAAGCTCCCTTGGATGAATCCTGTACAGACTTGTGTACCTCTCTAGGTCTCATAGTAGGTCAGTGGTGATTTTCCCTTGGATTATGGGTTTTCAGGCTGCTCCCTGTCCCTCTCTTCCAGCTCAGGGCACCCAGAGAACAACTGGTCATACTACTGAAGACTGAGGCAAAGAAGGCATTAAGTATTTCATCCTTTTCCTCATCCTTTGTCACCGTGTTTCTCCCCACACCAAAGAAAGGATGGAGATTCTCCTTAGCCCTCCTTTGGTTGCTAATATATTTGTAGAAACAACTGTTAATGTCTTTTCTAGCAATAGACAGATTAATTTCTCTCTGGGCTTTGGTCCATCTGATTTTCTCCCTGCATGACCTCACAGCATCCTTGTAGTCCTCCTGAGTTGCCTGCACCTTCTTCCAGAAGTCATAAATGTTCCTTCATTCCCTGAGTTCCAGCCAGAGCTCTCTGCTCAGCCAGAGCTGTCCTTCTCCCCCTCTGGCTCATCCTTTGGCACACAGGGGTTGCCTGCTCCTGCTGTGCCTTTAGGATTTCCTTCGTGGGAATTTCTGTGCCTTCCTGGACCTGTTTGACTTCGGGATTCGCTCCCAAGGGACTCTGCCAACCCAACTCCTGAATGGGGCGCAGCCTCTGGAAGCCCAAGGTGGCAATTCTGCTGATGCCACTCCTCACTTCTCCAAGAACTGAAAGCTCTGCTATTTCATGACTGCGATTAAAGCATCCTGCTGAAATTGGTTGAGCATTTCGCAGTGTTTCAAGTCCTAACTGCAATAGCCCCCAGAAAGTGTGGGTGAGCTCCAGCCAAGCTCTGGGCCAGCCAGCTGGAGCTGTGGTGAGCAGGAATCTCCTGAGCACAGGAACTGGCGCCAGCGAGGTGCCTTCAGGGCCAGACCAAGCCCTGGGGGAAGGCTGTTCTTGCAACTTCACTGACCCCTTCGTGCAGCTGTGCAGAGCTGGGGTCAGGGAAAGGGGCGAGGGGTCCATCCAGCAGGGGATATTCTGAGAATAAGATGACCAGTGAGCAAGAATAGCATTTCACAGAAAAAGGAAAAAAAAAAAGGATTTCAACACTTGTTCCCCACTCCATGTCATAGCAGGAATTCAATTTTGGGTAGCTCCAACATGAGGACAGGAGGGAGGGGAAGGGAGTGGGGGAAAGGATGAGGGGGAAATGTGGAGAAAGCGGGAGAGGAGCAGCGCCTGAGGCAGCTCGGGCTGGGGCAAAGCCAGCATGCCTGAGGTCAGACGTGGGGAGCACTTAATCCTCAGCAGGGCTGCTCATTTCCTCACCGTTTAAAAAAAAAATCCATCTATTTACAGGAGCTCTCGGGGAAGGGAAGTTCTGTGAATCAGAGTCTGACTATGAGCTGCTGACCCAGATGAAGGCATTAGCAGCTCGGGGTGCCCCTGTCATGTCAGCTCCCCAGGCATCCTGAGTGCCATCGGAGCCACCCTCACCTGACCTTGCATCACTGCCCCGTCGACACAGCACAAGAAATGTCTCTCCCAGACCTGAGCTGACCTCGGGGGCCTTTGCTTCCTGCCTTGAAGCTCTTCTTTCAAGGTCCTCAGCTTGTTGTAGTGCAGAAGCTTCTCGTTAGAAAACCCTTCAAAAGGAGGGACTTTCCCTCTGTCCTTGGAGCTTCCCACAGCAGCCAAGTTAGGATCATGAAACCATAGAATGGTTTGGGTTGGAAGGGACCATAAAAATGATCCAGTTCCACCCCCTGCCATGGGCAGGGACACCTTCCACTGTCCCAGGCTGCTCCAAGCCTCATCCAACCTGGCCTTGGACACTTCCAGGGATCCAGGGGCAGCCACAGCTTCTCTGGGCACCCTGGGCCAGGGCCTTCCCATCCTCACAGGGAAGGATTTCTTCCTAACATCTGATCTAAACCTACTTTCTTTCATTTTAAAGTTCCTACTCTCTCTCAGTGTGAAGCTCCTACCCCGAGGTCCCTTTCACCACATGATTGCTCTGCAGAGCACCCCAAAATGCATCCTGCCAGTTTCCAAGACGTTGCTGAAGGAAACCTTGAGGGTGCCCAGCTCCCGCTAGGTATTAAAGAGGCTCCTCCTTTTCCCCTCTGAGCTGCCATGAGGCTCCCCAGTGCCTGTCCCAGGCTGAAGGGTCACACCTGAACCCGTGGTACCTTCCCTGTGCACCACAGCCCTGACCCCGGCCAGGGAAGGATGCTGTTCAGTCAGGTGTGGATTCCCTGAGTTCCTCACCCCTTCAACCATGAAAATCCTCAGAACTTGTGAATTAGAAGCCCTTGTGAGTTAGATAAGTCCCAAGTTTTCTTCGTGGCACCTCCCAACCTGCCATCCAAAGGCACTGCTGGGGGATGAGCAGGTCAGTCCAGCCCGAGGGACCATGGACCACAGGGGAAGGTGGCACCTGAGTCCGTGGGAATGATGGAGAAATTTCACAATTTGAGTGGTGTCCAGTGAGAATTAGGCACCGGGAGGCACATCTGTGAGGGCACCCAGAGGGGGTTTCAGAAGATCCCACTCTCCCAAATGCATTTATTTCCGTGGAGTTTGGGACCAAGGAGCTTCCCCAAGCCCCACTGCTGTGGGGCAGGACGAGGCTGAGCTGAGCCATCACTGCTCTGCCCCATCAGCCCGGCCTCGTGCCACCTTCAGGAGGACACAGAGCACCTGGTTTGCATGAAGGCTGCTTTAATAGCCTCAACCCATCCAAAGCTGTGTTGTCCGATGGATGAGATGCAACAAAGGGATCCAAAGCAGCAGCTCAATGTCTCGTGCCGTGTGGATGTAATGGATTTGGGTCAGCGCTAAGTGCCCTGAAAGTTGATTTATGATCTCATTGACCCGTGGCCTCTGCTACTTGGGAAATTTGAATAACATTTCCAGAAGTACCTAAGTGCTCCTGATATATTTTACTGCCAAAATTCCATTTATTTAGTTTCCTTTTTCCTCCCACTTTCCCCCTTTATTCCCATTATTGTCTCAGGAGTAAAGAAATGTTGTCAGTGTCACAAATAGCTCTGAGGCCATTTGCATACAGCTTTTTGGGTTGTTTTTTGGTTGGTTGGTTGGTTTTGGGTTAGGGTTTTTTTGGCTGTTGTTGTTTTCGTGGGGTGTTTTTTGTTTGTTTTGTTTTGTTTTGTTCTTTGTTTTGGTTTGAGTTTTTTGGTTTTGTTTTGTTGTTTTTGTTGGGTTTTTGTTTGGTTGTTTTGTTTTGTTGTTGTTTGTTTTTTTGTGGTTTGGTTGGTTGGTTTTGTTTGTTTTCTGTTTTTTACCTCAGTCCTCCCAAGCTGCTGCCTTCACACACGCATACCTCTTATTCTCATCTCCACAATCACTATGGATGCAGCAGGAATGGGCTTGGCAAACTTATATTTTGATAATTTTCCATGGGAAATAGATTTCCCTGTTTTGTTTCTGCTTTTGCTTTTCTGCTCTGGCCACTGGAGTCCTGAGACCTCCTCCTCCTCCTCCTCCTTCTCCTTCTTCTTGTTCTTCTCCTCCCCCAGGAGGGCTTTAATGGGAAAAGAGACCTAAATTTAAGGGTATTTATGCAAATTAGAGGATATAATCCATAGAGCAGGAAAGCTGCTGACGTACTTCCATAGCATGGGCAACTGCCCTTGAAGGGAAAAAGGATATTCTGAATTAATGGGAGAGCTTTAGGGTTTGCACCTTCATTTTCTGATTATGGACTTCAGGAATACTTGGGGATTTACATTAATAATAAACATAAAGGGCCAAAATGTGTGTCTGTGCATCTGGGAGGGATAGGGAATGTGGACACCCAGAATTTGTTTTCTTGCTGTACCAAATGTTGGTTTGGTTGAAGTGAGTGGAAATATTTCCACAGGCTTCAGCCGGATGGTAATTTTGTTTTTTTCTGGAAAAGGTTGTCCCTGTGGAAGGAGAACTATTGCACACTCAGGACTGACAGAGTCCTTTTTATAGCTGCTTCTTGTTTATGAGCAACAGTACTTACATTAACGTTGCAAAAACAAATAGTCTAATGTTATCGCATTTTAAGGGCACATTTAGCTTGACAGAACAGCCAAGTTTGTTGACTAAAATGATTTACACAACTCTAGGGCCACTAAACAAGTATTTCTCAATGTCTCAGCAGCAGCAGCAGCTCAAGGGAGCAGAAGCTAAAAAGGCCACAGCTCAACAAACGGTTCTGTGTTCTGCTGTTGATAAACACATCATGCTTCTTTGCAATTAAGGCTTTCAGGGGTCGTTTTAAAGAAAAAAAAACAACCCAAACAACAAAAATCAACAAACAAGCCATACTTAAATAAATAACATGAATGATTTCTAAGTGCATACTGTCCTCTTTCCCTCACATTACTCCATCACATCTGCCCAACAAATCATCTTTTAGGATTCCCTAAATACCTTCAAACTGCTGATGGCCAAGGGGCAAGCCCTGGGGTGGCCTGTTCAGCACAGCAGCCCTTTGCCTGGCAGGGACAGGCCACTCCAGGGGTCAGGAAACTCCTTTGACACAAGCTGACCACCCAAGGTCACCTGAGGGACCCGGAATGTTCTCCCCCAGCAGATATTTGGTGGGAGGTGAGTGTGTTCGGCACCACACGGACAAGGTAAGCATCCCACTAAGAGCATGAGCCTACACATGGCCATGGAGCCTTCTGTGGCATTCCAGGAAATGGAATTGAGGAAAACAGTGTCCTGGCAGACACCCAACACCAAGCACTGTCAGTCAAGGGACTCATCCCCAAGGCCATTCCTTGGTTACATCCAGACTGGCAAAACTTCCGTAAGAGACTGTTCAACCGACAACTCGCTTTGGTTTTGGAACTGGAGGATAAACCTCAAAGTCTTCCATCATACAAAGGTCAAGCAAGGTGATCTTAGAATCATAGAATCATCACAGAATCATAGAATTGTTTGGTGTGGAAAGCTCATCCAGTCCCAATCCCCTGTCATGGGCAGGGACACCTTCCACTGTCCCAGGTGGCTCAGAGCTCCATCCAACCTGGCCCAGAACACTTCCAGGGATGGAGCATCCACAACTTCTCAGGGCAACCTGTTCCAGTCGTGAAGGATTTAAGAACATTGAAGACTACGAAAGCAATAGTTTAAAAGATTTGAAAAGCTTTCATCTCTGCCAGAAGTGTTGGAGAGGCAGAATGGGAAAGTGCGCTCTGCAGCTGGACTGCAGGCAGGGAAAATATCAAGCAGCACTACACTGTGCTGTGTGTTTTGGTAATTTCTATGGCCATGGTTGCCAAACAACAGAGATCCTCACTGATGTGCTGACTTCCAGCAGGCCTGGAGCAGCATGAACAGGGCCAGATTTCACAGCTCCAGAAAGAGATGAGAACCAGTGGTTTATGTCATCCAGTCACATAAAACATAAATATGTCCTAATGAAGGCACGCGAAGTACTTGCCTTACTTCCTCTCCTAAGCCAGCTGAGAATATGTTTTTGCTGGGCAGTAAAAGCGGCCAAACCGCTGAATGTCACGTTTCAGGCACACATCTACCATCACACACAGCCTGTCTATTCCCTTGGTTTTCCCTCTTTTCTCTGTAAGGTAGCAGGAAAGCTTCACTGTGAGGAGACAGACGTCTTGCAGACTTGATTCTCACCCAGGCCCTTCCCATGCATATTCATCACACACATCTCTCCTGCCACAAGAGATGGTCTTTTGCCTGCGATACGATCATTTGCCAGAAATCATTTTAAACGGAGCTGACAATGAGCCTGTTACTTGGAAATGTTTTCTGATAATTGTGTCATTATCCTGAGCCAAAGTGACGTAACATCTGTGCTCAAACAGTTCCTGCACAGATGCTGCCCAAGCCCCGTTTTCCCTGTGAACATTTGGTGAACAGTGGAAGACGGAGAAGGAAAACACCACTTGGAGTCACACTGGCAGTTTTTCCATGATGTTTCCTTCTCTTCCAGGGAGAAGGCCATGGGCTGAACTCTCCTTACATAAACACCAATAGGGGATAAGTCAGTACTCTTGAAATCAGGGCGTCACCTTATTTCAACATCAAACTAAAGCTCGATGTGAAAGTTCAGTCACAGCTGAGTCTGGCTCCACAATTTATAGTATTTATCTAACTTAGGAGACAGCGTGATAGTAAAATGTCTCCGTTGTCTCTTTAATCTGGATAGTTTATACCCAAAATTGCATTTAACAGTTGGAGGAAGGGAAGGGGGGAGAGGCACAGTTTGGGCCAGGTTTTACTGGGTGCAAAGGGAATTGCCGCTGGGGAACTTCTTGGGGAACAAGACCCAGAGAGGCTCCAGAGCAGGGATGAACTCTGGCCTTGGAGGCCAGCGAGAGGCAGGAGAGGAGTGGGGAGGGAAAAACATGTCCATACAGAAGGGCAAAGGCACTTGGGAATTTCCCAGAAAATATATGCTACAGGGCAGGAGACTCACATGAGAAGGGCACAGGCCAACCTCAGCACGGCAAAATCCCAACAATTTGCAAAATGCCCCTCCGAGACATACAGCTATGCATTTGTGTTTTTAAATATCAGTTTGCATGTTATCTGGAATGGAAACATACATTTACACGCATATGTGTATAAAACCCAAGAGACTTTTTCAAAAGACATTGAAGTGTGGCAGAAAGTTGTCCCCTGTCCCTTCAGGCAGGGCTCTGAAATGCCTCTCTTGGCCAGATGGTATTCCCTGCCTTTCTCTGCTGATGTATGAGAAGGTGATGGAAGTTTGTGCTTGCCCAAGAGCTGGGAATTACCAAGGAACTTGTGCTGTGCTCCTCACACGGGACTGGGGAGGGGATGGACCTGCCGTGGGTGAGACTGGGGGAGGCAAGGCCAGGTGACCCCAAGGCAGAGTGCTGCTGTGTTTGGTACAAAAAAAGCCAGGCTGATATCCAGAGGGGGCTGCAGCTGAAGTGTTTGTGATGCCTAGGATTTTCAGCTTCTATAATTTTTGTGTATCTTTAGTTTTAGTGTGTAGCTCTGGACTCCATATAAAGTGTTATAACTTCTGTTCCCAGCATCTTTAGACAAAACAATTCCTCTAAGTTGGGAATCCAAGGACGCTTTCACTGCCTCAGGGCCCCAAAATATGTAAACAACAATGAACTGGGGGGAGCAAGCTTGGGGTAATTGACATCATCACCTGAAGGTGTAACTGGAGGTTTAAGGCTCGATATGTTAATGGACAGAACTTATAAAATGTGAAGAACTTGTGACTTGTCGTCTGTTTTGGGTGTAGCCTCTTGAGTAGGCTCTGTCTGCCCTGAATGCACCTGGAAGGCCTTTAATAAATTAATCTGCTTTTTATTCCCCTAACTTTGTCGAGCCTCCGTTTAGGTAAGCCCTGTTCAGGCATCATTTGGGTGCAGCACCAGGCCTGGCACACCCCAAACCAGCCCCAGGTCCCAACACAGACGTGCTGTGGGTGGCACAGGCACAGCGATGTGCTCAGAGCAGAACCACGTCCACCCACAGCTGCCCTGGGGAACGCTTTGGCTCCTTGGGATGCTGACAAGAGCTAATGAGGCCTGAGGCTCTGCTTTATCCCTTTGCTTGGTCCTGGTTATCCATGCCAAGATCTTCTCCAGGACACCGTGACAAATACCTTGTCTAATGGCTCCCCCTGAAAAGCCAGGATTTCCTGCGTCATCGCCAGACGGTCTCGGAGGCAGACCCGAGTGATTCAAGCAGCGAGCAAATGCCAGAAAGGGGATGATTTCACTGCATTATTGAACACATATTGGGCAGATAAGCCTAGCAACAGGGCCCCTGTCTGCAGGATGACTCCCAACAATCAGCCGCTGCTGGGGCTCCCTGTCATTCAACCGCATGAATAAATAAATGAGCTCCTATAGCTTTTCTGCAATAAGCAGAATATTAGCAGCGGCTCTCAAGACGGCCTTTATCAAAGGAAGCAGCATTTATGCTGGAGAAATCGATCTAAAAATAAATGATTATCACTCATGTATACATAGAAATACCAAGGGCAAGATATGACTTTCTATAATGTGAAATGACTCATTTTCCCCCTGAAGTTTCGGTGAGTGTTGAAGATACTGCTAAGAGTGAATCACTCCAAATGGCCACTGGGTGATTGGCTGAGTTTGAACTAATCCCGGGGAGGAGAGCTGACGCAAGGACCAGGGGCCTGGGACTTGGAATGCCTCGGCTATTTGCAGGACAAGGATGGCAGACATTAGCACTCAGTTGTCACCAGCAAATCTCAGACTGCTCTGACAGGTGGCAGATCGCCAGACGGGAATGGCTACAGCTTCCAGGGCAGCACTTCTGCTCAGGGAAAGTGGGATGAGGCCAAGGGAATGGCCCATACTTCTTCGTGTATATATACATGTGTCCGCTCTCTTGCATAAATAGCTGTAAAAAAAATGCACCTCTGTTATGGATCAGCCAACTAACTCGAACCCTCCTTTATACTTGCTAACTCAAGCTTCCTGGGAGTGTAGCTGAATTTCCAGCCGCCAGAACAAGCCCAAAAACGTTCTGGTGAGTTACTTTCAAACTTTGGCTGCATGAGGGAATTCAGCAATTGTGCAGCTGTTCACAGTGCAGTGTGGAGACTTTGCTCTCTGGGCTCAAACCACTCCTGGAACAATCAGCAATCACAATATGATGCTTAAGAGATTTTTTTTCAGTTCCCTCAGTGAGGTTTGTCCTTTGTGCCATTCCCAGGTATCCAGGCCAGCACGGATGCTGATCAGCACCCCAGGAGATGGCACAGGCCCTGGGGAGGAGAGGCATTCCCTCTCTTCCTCATGCAGCCAGTCTGGACAGCATATTACTTGTGACAGCACCGGGGGAAGAGCTTTCTTCTCTCTTCCCGGTGGCACGGATGGAAATTGAGGGCGGCAGGACTGAGCAGGAATGGCTGCAGTGTGCTAAGCAGGCACTCATAATTCCTGACTCACTTAGGAGTGCCTCCCCCAGGGCACAGGCATTACACGCACAAATATCAGCTTCACGCTGGCTGGAGACGTGTCCCGAGCGGGGAGGTGAAAGAGAAGCAAGCCACGACTTTACAGATTAGTTCACAGCTTTTTGCAGTCTTTAAAATGTGGTTTGAGCATCCTGATTGCTGGGAGGGAGCGATGCCCAGGAAGCTCTAGCTTCCAGAGGCACCCGGCAGCCTCCATGGGCAATGTGAGTGTAACTGTGCCTGTCGGTGGCACATCCCAGTGCAACATCTCACATGGCCAAAGGGCTGAAACAGCGATGGATGGACACCTTGGGATTGGCTGCACATGGGAACTGCACTCTGTGACCCCTAGGGACAATTCCCAGCACACAGCCCAGGGCCTGCTGCATGTGCAGGTTCCTTACACTCCATGAACTCACTTGCTGGACCTGAGTCCCACACAGGCTTTAAACTTTGCTAAGACATTAGTTGTCTTTCATTTCCCACTCCCAGAGCATGCACTACCCTGTATTTCGTAGGGAACTTTGTGAAAACTGTTTGCACTGGGGTAACAGTTTTGTTGTGGGCTGTAAGACGAAATAAAAATGAAAGCAAACCAATTCCAGGAAAACTTGTTATGGAGAAGTATTTCCTCAGAGCAGTCAAACAAAAGGTCTTTCAGAGAACAGAGAGAAACCTCTTTTGACTAACACAATCTGCCAGAAAGAATGAAATCCTGGAAGGATTTTGAAAATAAGTGGGAAATGTGGATATTTCCAGTACAGACACAGGGACTTTGTGTGACTTTAGTATAACCAAAGTGGTTTAATTCCCCCTTTGAACTCTCACTTCTCCCTCCTTCCAACGGCGGAGAGATGACAGGAACACCTGCAGTTCCTCCCATCCCTAAGGGGCATCAGCAAGTCAAACACACGGGACAAGTAGGGATTTTATGCACATGAATTATTTGCTAGAAACATTCATTTCCACTTGGCTAATTATCCTCAGACCTACTTGGATGACTATAAATTCACTCGTGATTATGAAACAAGAGAGGGATGCAGCTGTAGTTCATCCTGTATGCAAACCCTTTGCACAGCCAGGATGGAGTCAGCCCTTGTCCCACTGCAAGAGCTGTGCAGCTGCACAGCCACAGCCAGCTGCTGCTAGGGCAGGAAAAAGGGTCGGGATCTCTCTGCCAGCCTCACACAGCAGCCAAACAGGACTGCAAGCCACTCATTTTTTTGCTGCCATGAAGATATTCAGTTGCACTTCCCAGTCCCATGGCACATGGTGGTCAAAGCTACAAAGAGTGTCAAACGAACCACAGGAACCCTCCCAAATGTTGATATATTTGCATTTTACCTTCTTGAGAATAGCCTCAAAAAAGCCATACAAACTCCTCAAGTAAGTGGAGTCCTCAGTAGCAGGTAACTCACGTGGTTTCCAATGAAATTAAGGTTTCTGGGTCCTTCTGGCACAAATTTAAACCATTCTGCTCCTAGTGATGCAGATTATCTAGAGGGAAAGATAAAGTATAAAAAAGCAGATGAGCTGGCTGCAAATCCCACTGCACCCCAGCTCTCTGTAATTTCAGAAAAACTGGGTAAGTGTTAAATACAGTTTGCATTTTCCACCAGAGGACATTCAAAGGACAATTATCTCAATGACTGAGAAGAGCTGATAAACTACACAGGTGAGATCTATAACCATTTGTATGTGAGGCAGGAGACTTCAACATAACATTCATATTTAACAGAGTCACACTTCATATAACAGGTCATAGTTGAACCCTGCAGAACAGATTCTTGCATGAAGAATTTTGTTAAGTACATCCCATTTTCAATGGCTGAGATTCTCCTTCAGAGAATAATTAAGTATGCAATATATGGTCTAAAACAGCCAGGAAAGAGATTGAAAATATAGAAAATTGAAAGGAAATTATTTCGAACTGGAGTGCTCTGGAAACTAAGTTATAAATGCTTTTGAGAACCTGCATTTATTACTCGCAATAAATAACTTTTCTTCCAAACACGCCTTTGTGTGAGAGATTAGCAGTGCAAGTGGAGCATATTTCTGCTGTGCAGAAGTTACTTATTTTAGAATAATGGACGTCACAAATTGGCCCTGCATAGCAACACTCATTGGAAAAAGATCACAGCTCCACTTAACACAAAAGTGCAATCTTGAAGCCCATTGAAACTGAAGTCTCTTCACAGGGCAAACACTGAAGTAGCTCCTCATTTGCGTAAAGCCGGACAATTGTTCCACTTCCATACACAAAAAATGGCTTAGATATCTGCTATGCATGGGGAAAGGCTCATTAATCACATTACAGCAAGTGAACATCCCAAGGTTAAATCCTACTGCTGTGGAGCACTACAGTGGTTTATAAAAGTCATCTGAATGGGATTTATATCTGCAAATCTTCACGGTGTGGTGGAAATTTGGGGCTTACCTTTAAACTCAAGGCACATTTTTTTTCCTTTTAAGAAAAGCACAGCTCTGAAAAGCAAATCTAGATACATAAGGTTTAATTCTCCACTACATTAAGCCTGTTTCACAGCTGTGTCACTGCAGTGAAAATCAGTGGAGTAGCACTGGTGAGAAAAACCCGACATAATGATGATGAGAACTAGCCCAGGCTCTTTTAAAGGCTGTTCATGCAGCCATTCCCTCGGGTTTTCCTCAAGTCCCTTTGGATAGCTGCTGTGTGGCAGGAGGATGCAGGGAAAAAAGGGTGTGAGATGGCAAACCACTTTCCACCCTTGTTTGCTTGTTTTATGGCATTCCTGTCTTGCTGCCTCTTCGTCGTAACTCTGCTTTCCTTCAAGGAAAAGAAAACAATGAGACCTAGATTTATCCTCACTAAGCGAGCTGCCTTTCCTTGCAGGTTTTTTTGTTTGGTTTTTTTTTCTGTGAGAAGCAATTACACCTGGTTTTGTTCCAGTGCTGCTGACCGCCCAGGGGATGGCTGGGAACACGGGCTGGGAGCCAGGGCAGCTCCAGTGGGACCAAGGGGACAGTGCTGATTTCCATCCACGGGGGATCTCTCTCGGCAGCTTTGCTACGGAGCAGGTCGTTTGGTCTGGAGTCTCCACTGGCAGACACTTCAAGCTTCCCCTCAGAAATCACACAAAACCGCTCAAAATCTTTCAGACCACTTCAGAGTCACCTTGAAGTCACCTGTGAACAAAAAAGGGCAGCTCCTCTGCTTGTCACCTGTCACATGTGTCCCTGCCAGTGCCCACACCAGCTCCCACCCACGCTGCCCCTGGTCCTGTGTGGGGCTGGATCACTCTGTCGCAGACACAGACAGCTGATAAGCCACATGTGCTGGCCTTTCTCCTCATTCACCACACCAAAAGCTGTTCTTTTGTGGTTGGGACCCAGACACGAGAAGTCTGAGTCGCTGTTTCAATTTGCCACAGGCTCCCTGCGTGAGATTAGAGAGGCACTGAGCCCTCTGGCTCTCAATTGCCTGTTCCCAATGCTGACCCCACAGTTTGTCCTCTCAGCCACCCTCTCTCCAGTGCATCCACTTTTGGGGACACAGGGGTTTTTACGTGGCCTCCCTGGTAGGACCTACCCCATCCCAACTCACTGGGTGATGCTCCGTTCGGAGCTTTCAAAGCCAAGGTGTGTTGCACCCCTGTGCCTGCATTTGGTTTTCCAGAGTTTGGGTATAAGGAGAGCTGAGTTTTGGGTTTCAGAGGGGCTGGCACAAGGCAGCTGGGAGCAAGGAATTACTGAGTCAGAGGAGCAGCTGAGGGGAAGAAGGAGTGTATGAGCACAAACCTGCTGAAAAGAGTGTGGCCCCTCCTGCAGCCATGGCTCCGGAGAGCTGAGAAGGGAAAGGAGAGAGGATGACTGGGCAAAATCCTGCGGAAGAGTCAAGAGCCCTGCAGGGACAGAGCAGTGCAAACACCAGCTTGAAATTTTCACACCTCTCTGACTGAGCCAAGAAATGTTATTTCTGTGAAGCGCTCTGTGTCACACGGCTGCAGTGCTCTTTCCCCCAGGACAGAGTGCTCTAAACCCAGATTTGCCACCTCCCCAACACATGCCCAGCAGCTGAGGCTGTGCCCACGTCAGACACAGCCCTGGGAAGGGGTCCCTGCACCGAGGGGGGGTCTCTGATCACATCCCAGGCAGGGATGCTGTTGTGATGTGTGTGTGTGTGTGGCTGGCACAGCTCAATAACCTTCGTTAGATTAACAACCTCTGCAAAGGCCACTTTGCAGCTGTCATGTCACCCATCCCAGTCCTGGCTCAGACTCTTAATTTTAGCAGCTCCACATACCTTCGGGGCTACTTACAAGGTTAGAAACGGGGGATTTCCAAGTGAAAACTGTGGGTAGCCAGCCCCACCCTGAGTTTCTTCATTCCAGAGGTGACATGGCTATAACTGGACATTGGCAATGGGAAGACAGAGAGAGCTCCACGAGCAGCTAGGAGGCATGTGCTTGGGGTTTCTAATTTGATTTCCCTTCATCTGGAGGTAAAAGTGAAGTGCCAGGACTCCCAGGAAAATGAAAAAGCACGAAGATGAACTGCAGGGATTCAGCCAGTGACAAGGTAATGAATGAGGTAGGGAGGAAACTCTGCCTGGAGGACTCTTCTGTTCATCTGCAGCTGGATGAATTATGCCTCCCAACAACCCACTGCCAACAGGGTGGGTTTGAGATTTTCTGCAGTGTCCAACGAATTGCAGCATACAAGATCCAGCAACAGTTTGTGGGGACATGGGGCCAGGTAGAAAGGAATGAGGTGAATAAACTACATACCAGGAATAAAACAAGGTAAAAAGTTACCTTTGTCAGAAGGCCAGAAGGAAACACAGGTAGGCACGGTTTAGCCATTTCTGATTCAGATATTTCCTTCGCTGGTGTGTGAGGAAGCAGCCAGATGAGTTCACCCAGCTCCTTCCCTAGCAGCTCCCCCAAGCTACACTGAACCACACTGAGTTGAACAGCCAGCTCCAGCACTGACCTTTAAAGCACCACACAATCCTTTCCAACCATTCTGTAAACAAAAGAGCCTTCTATCCTAAGGACAGGCAGCTGGAGACACCCAGGCCCCGTCCATAACGGGGTACCAGAAGTGCCCAGGTCTGTCCTCTGGCACCAAGGCCAGACAGCATGAGATGCTCCCAGTTTACTGAACTTCCTTTTCTGCCAAAACAAGGCAGTTTCATCTCAAATGTCTACCAAGAATGGTCTCCAGGCTCTGCTGGTTTCCAAGCCGTGCCTGGGAAACATCTGAAGGACCACAGATGTGCTTTGGACAGTATAGATGAGTCAGCCTTAATGTCTGGGAATGTGCCCTGGCATCTTTTAATTAAGTAGCAGAGAAGTAGCTTGAGGTGCTGAAGTCCTGGAGCTCCAGCCAAAGCTAGGGGACAGTTTCAGGCAGTCCTTCAGTGGTTGGAGCACAGAACAAAGCAGCTTTCAAAATATGTGACAACATCACTGCCCCAGAGCATGTCTTGGGTGTCTCTTATCTCCTTCTAGAGAAAGATGTGGGAGCGAAACATCCTTTCTCACATCCCCATTGCACCCTGGCTCCCACACAGAGGCAATCTGAGGGCACAAGCTGAGCTGGATCCATGTCACAGCTTGTGGAAAATGACGGTGCAGCTACAGGGATCCAGAAGAACTGGGAAATATCCTCCTAGGAACTGTACCTCTCCTCATGCTCTCTGAAGAGCTCTACCTCACCGTGCCTTTTGCCCCAACTTTCTGGCCAGTCATCTCCTGTGGCTGGCTCATGGAATCAGCCCTGATCTTAATTGCACAGATGACACATGTCACCAATTAATGACAGCCATGTCAGCCTCCCAGCAGGGAGCTGCACACATGCCGTGCATTTTTAACGTTGCTCAGTAAACAGTGGTGATGAAACATGATAAAAAATGCCAAATGTTTAGCACTGATATGATGCCCAGACAGGTTTGAGTGCCTTTGGCAGACAAGGGAGAGGGTGAGCTCCTTTTCTTTGCCATCACAATAACCCAGCGGCCTCACTAGAATTGTATCTGCAAGATCTCAGAACTAAGCAGGATGTCCTGTTCATAAATCAAATCCCAGCAGACCTCTCCCTCGACAGGCTTTTCCCTTCCTGGACTGGACTTTCTGGAAACTTAACATTTAAGATTCTAATCCTGCAAACATTTCTACGCATGTTTTCCTACCTAGAGGCCCCATTATTGAAGTCAGATCTATGCACAAATGTTGACCAGGAACAGATTTTGTAATGTTTCTTTTCAGCGCGTTACCTATTTCTAAACAAGTATCTGTATTTTTCCACATGACCTCCTAACTCTGGGGCAAAAGGAGATCTGTGTACACCCACTGAGTGACTTTACAATCAGTTGTCTCAGCTGCCTTGCCCTGAACCAGATTTGGGATGTGCCCTGTGGAGTACCTCAGATATAGCTCAAGCCGGTTGCACTTCCCTCCCTATTATTTAAGCAATAATAGCTGATGGGGAGGGTATTTCCTGAGAGTCATCTGGAGAAAATGAGGTCTCTGCCTCAGGCCCATAATTCAGCGAGGAATGTGTTGCCAGGATGTCAGTCCCACCCTGTCCCCCTACGCTGGGCCCACTGCTGATAGAGCAAGGGGCTGCTCGGTTTGGGGTTTTCAGGTGCAACAAATACGTCAGACCCGCATTTGTGTGTTCCTCAGCGAGCTGCTTCTCAGGTTCCCTGGTGATTTTGGAGGCACAGAAAGCTGTTCCATTTCCAGGGGGAAATTTTGCCCCGAAGGGTCAATGAATCACAAGATGTCAGGCTGCAGAAGGGAGATAAATGCAGTGTACAACAGACAAGATACACAGTCTGTGCAGGATTGCTCTCACGTGCCGTGTGCGGATTGCTGTGGTCTCCACAGGACTCACAGGAACATCTATGAGCAGCAGGGGCTGCACTCAGCTCTTGAAAAATCTCTGCATTATATAGGAACAAATTTACCAATCCAACTACACATTCTTGAAAAATCTCTGCAATATATAGGAACAAATTTACCAATCCAACTACACATTCAGAGTGACTTTTCTGAGCCATAAACTGCCATCCATAAGCTGAGTTTCTGGTTACACTGAATTCCCAGAAAGCTGCACAGCAATCAGAGCTCACAGATGAACCTGTGCAATTATTTTATACCAGCATTTCTTTGACTGATGTGTTCTTTGTTTTTCACAGAACCTTTTCTTGCTTAAAACTGTTATGATAGCAGGATTTATTCTTCTCAGCAGTTATACATATATAAACGTGCACATTATACATACATAGGTATTTACTTTATATTTCCTTTTTTCTTAACAGAGAAATGAAATTTTAAAAGAGCCACAGGGATTTTAGGAATCTTCTTACCTGGATTCAAATCTGAGAAAACAGCAATAGAGGATGAGCTGGGGAGAGTTTTGTTAACTTTATTCACGTGAACTATCAGAAAGAGAAAATATTTTTTCAGATCTGTGCCTGTACGACTGCAAATGATGCAGCACAGCTCTGACAGCCTGCAGAGCTCGTGGCCACAGGACAGCAGCCTGTTCTCAGGCTGGGTAGGATTGATGTGGACGATTTGGAGCTATGGGATATTCTCTAAAGTCGCTGCTTGCTGCTGCAAATTGGAACTTTTCTAACTTAACCAGAGAGCTGCTGCCATCAGCAGAGGTTTCAGCTGCAAAGGTCCCTGTGGACACAAGGTCAGCAGGACTAACAGGCTGTGGTTTCACAATGCAAGGCCACCAGCAGCAATTCTGGCTCAAACAATGGACACTGCCCTCCTTTTTGTCCCCTGTGCCATCCCCTCGCAGCACCAAGTATTCCCATCCGCGGGGCCACGTTTTGAGCTGGCTTAGGGAATGGATCCAGCAGAAAAGCAATGAGGGAAATCACACGGAAGACCCACAGCAAAGAATCCTTGGGGTTTGTCCCAGCCCAGGTGCCTCGGCAGCGCTGGCCAAAAGCAGGAGGGCAGCACAGGAGGAGGCAGGGGAGCCGCAGGGTGAGGCAGGGGTGAGCAGCTGAGGGCAGCCACCACAAAAATGTCACAGCGCAGAAGCACAGCGTGGCTGAGCTCCCCTGGCTCGCCGTGAGCAGGGCAGCTGTACGTGATGCCTCTCCTGAAAGCCCTTCTGGCCTGAAAACACCTGTGTCTCAGGGATTTCATGAGCCAGCTGCAATGTCCCTTACCCTTCTGGTGATGCTTAGAGGATTTCCCTCCACAAACTTGTCCTCACAAGCTGGATCCACACAAGCTTCCTCCAACAGCACCCCAAGGGAGAGAGCTGCTCCATCACCGAGCCGTGGGATGGACCACCCAGAGGTGTGGCAGGGGACAGAGCCTCCTGTGCCTCCTGGCAGGACTCCACAGGGCACAGGCACGGGTCAGGCTGGCCCCTTGCACTGGGCATGATTGATGCCTGAAAGACAGGCTGCCTCAAAGAGAGCCCAAGACAAATTAGGAGTATAAAAAGCAGACAAATTTATTCAAGGCCTGCAAAGGCCTTGAAGGTACATTCGGGCAAGCAAAAGTCCCTCTCAGGGACTACACCCAAAATGGACTCTGGGTCACGAGCCCTTCACCTTTTATAAGTTCTGTCCCATTAGCACATTGGCCCTTAATTCTCCAATCGCACCCTTAGGTGATGTTAACCACCCCGGGCACGATCCCCCCATACCATAGTTGTTTACATATTTTCGGGCCCTAAGGCAACAAATATATCCTTGAATCTGTATTCAGAGAGCCTTGTTTGGCTAAAGGTGCTGGGAACAGAGGATTTTAGCACTTTGTAAGAAGCACAGAACTACAGCAAGTTACAGCCACATGAAGAGTAAAAAACTAGAAATTATTAAGGCATCATGACAGTGGGGGTTATTATGGGGTAGGAGAGACACCGCAGTGCCTTCTCCTGCCCCAGCATGAGGCAGTGGCCAAGGGAACTTTGTCGAAAGCCAAGGGGCCAGCTCATGCTCCAGAGCAAACAACAGGGCTCAGGAACAAGTGTCCTATCCCCCTCCTCCTCCTAAAGAATATCACCTATTCCCCAGACTTCCAGCACTTTCCCTGAGAGCCTCTGGTGGTGTTCCCTGCTGGAGACAGCAGTCAGGCTTAGGGATTGATTCCCCCACACAGCTGTTTCTGTCTGCACTGTCCCACCACGCGGGAACAACCTGTCTGCAAAGCACGAGGCTCTTGCTGCTGCCTCAGTGCCCATCAGCTGCTCATTTTGGGGGGGGAATGTCTGCGTTGCTGCTGAGGTGAGTTATGGCAGTGTCAGGTTGTTTAGCATCCAGAAGGTTTTGACTTCTTGCACTGACACTTGTACTGGCAAGCCTGGCATTTCACACTTCCACCGGACAAAACCTTAAGCCTTTTGCAGAAGCTGAATTTTCAAAGAGGCTGAATCCCCCAAACATTGACATCCCCATGACAAAACCAACAGCATTTCTACATTCACTTCAGTTTGTTTCTTTTTATTTGAAATTGCATCTACAGCCTAGAGTGGCTGAAACTCTGGATGTACAAATCAATTGAAACTGAGTCACTGGGCTTGATAAAAGCAAACAGACGTCATCATAACAGGAGTGAAGCCCTGCTTCAAGCCTCAACCACCCTGCTGAGTTATGAGATCAATTAGAGGAATGTATGAAACTCAAATGAATAAAGCCACCATTAAACATGTTGCTAATATTTAAAGAAACTTGGCCAAAAAAAAAAAAAAAAATAGCTAGTGGACTAATGTTTACATTGTAAAATGCAAATTTACAGTGTTAACTTACTCCAGAATGAACAAACAAATATTTTAAGCGAGAAAGAAAAATGCACATACTTTCAGCAAACATTGACATCTTCTTACACTGGGGAAATTCTTGTCATGCTTAACCCAAGTGTGACACAATGCCTTTGTAATAATTATCCATTACTGTAGCTTATCTGGGCTTGCTGATAGTCTGGTGTTCCTGTTGCACATAAAGCCGTGCATATTCCACCCCATTTATCTTGGACACCACTACATTTAATCCCTAAGGGGCCCAAGTGTATAAATCAAGAAACACTTGGGTCCTTCAAATGACTCACTTGGGACTACAGTCAGCCTTTGCAGAGCTGACAAATATATCAACTCAGGGCCTAAAGCAGGGCAGGGTGAGTATTTACCAAATATCCATCTCAGGAGTAGAGGATTTGGTCCCCCTCTTCCAGTCTCACCAATGGGAAAGCCACGGTAAGTGACTTCCCACAAATATTCCACAAATTACCAGGGAAAAAGTCAGGGTTTCTTCAAAATCATGAAATCTGTGATGTCTCACAGGCAGATGCTCTAGTACTGCTGGGAAGTGGAACCTGCGCTGAGAATGGGAGAGAGGGAGGGTAGATGATGACAGAGAGGACAAAGCCTCTTATCCAGGGAATTGGAACACAATACAAAAAGTATAATTATTGATGGTACAGGCTTGATTCAATTGATAAAAGTTTCACCTTTCTGCTTTTTTTTTTTTTTTTTTGTTCAGAGAGCATTTACACCAGGTTACATCAGTGGGCCTGTCTTCTATAATGATATGGGGAAGGGATAACACTTCCCTCTCACCACAGTTCCTTTTTTTGGGAACAGTGGTTAGAAAGTACTATTTATCCTCCCATAAAAGAAACAAAAAAACAAACATACAACAACCCCTCTTAGAAAATCTCAGCAGTAGAACCTGAAGGTCTTTATTTATTCCTTGAGCCCTGGTCAGTAGTCCAAAATTTAAGAATATTGTTGAACAAGTCAAAGAACAGATGGATAGGGAATAATGAGGAGATAGGGAAAAGAGGAGTGAGGACAAACAGCCGTGTTATATATACTCTTCTCACTTTCAACAGATCCACATTTTCCAGCACAGAATGCAATTTTCATGCTGTCTCTAGACATAAGGATAACTGCTCTTCAGGAGCTACTTTGTGTGCTAAACAAATATGACATTTACAGATTGTTTTCTCTCAGTACTTATTTGTTATGTCCTGAGCTAATGACCTTAAAAATCGCTCTCTCTGATGGTGTTAGTGTGAGACGATTTCCAAAAAGCATGAAATTGCAATAAACTGTCAAGTTTGCACAGGTGCACTGGAGATTAAGAGATCAGCCACAGAGCCATTAAGATCTGTGGCAAAATGCCCAACGGGACCAAGATCAAACCTTTGGAGTGTTTTTAAAAATGTCATCATTAGGAGAGAGATGCCTTCCCAGGAGCTCCACATAATTCTGGATTTTAACCATACCCTTCTACAGTGTTCCTCTGAGACAGCAGCTGCTGGAATTTCCTATTCATCTCTAAATAGATGAAGCAAATATTAATTCTGCTGGAGCAAGGATCAGTGGCACATCCTCACTGAGATGTTGGTATACTCTACAGAAGCCTTGAAGTTCTTCCTCACCTGCAGGGAGAGGCACCTTAGAGGTGCAAGAAGCCCATTTGGACTCAGTGCACAGGGACATATTTTACCTGCTATGAAAAACTCTCAGGAGACAGCTCCTGGGAAAAATTTGCCCATAAAAAGGTGGATTTCTCATCAGTAACTGCCTTCCCTGCAGTCACATAAGTTTCATTCTTACCCATTACCTTTCCACCTAGATGGACTCTGGCCCAGGGGATCCCCACTAGCTGGTGTAGCAATGGTGATGCTCTGAGATGCCGGCCTGCAGAGAAGGTGTGGAAAGAAATCAGTTTTCACAATCTCCCACTGCTCTCCCTGATATTTTCCTGGAAGGATGGGGAAGTTTCATTTTAACTGCCTTGGAATGAGTTCCAGAGCATCCCAGTCCCAAGTGCCAAGAGAAACACTCCAGGGTGCACAGGCAAACACAGAACCCTTGGTACAGCAGGAACACAGGAAAGATTTGCTTTGCAGTGCTCACACACGGGGTTGGTCTGCCTACATGACAGGTAAGGAGCAGAGCTTTTTTAATGGCTTGGGAATGCCTTTCAGTGCTTCTCATCTGGAAAATTACATCATCAATGCTGAGGTTACATTTTGCTTCAGTTCTGTGTTGGCAAACTCCCATATCTGTCCTTTTGTGCTGTTGGCTTCGCTCTTTATCATAAGTCTTACACCGCAAAGGAGAACAAAGAGAAAGTACAAAACCTAATCCAACTTTTTCTTCCCAAACATTCCAGCCTGGTTTTCTCAAGAGAAAACCTGGGATGTTCCCAGAAATCCATACCCTGTGTCACGCTGTTGAGCACACACTTTCAGTTAGTTCTTCAAATATTTTTGTAAGATAGAGAAGTCAAGCAGGAGGTGGGAAATGAGCAGATCTGAGGGTGCACATGCTCAGCAGGCTGAGTCACCCCCAAACCCAGCCAGCTGCCTGCACACAGCTCCGCTGCTGCTCAGCTGCAAGTTAGTTCTGGCTTTGGGCAGGAATTCTGTTAAACAGGACATAAAAGGTGCTACTTCTGCAGCATTTCTTTGCTGATGCTGCCCTGGTCCCCTGTGGCACAGACACCTGAAGCCCTGTGGTTGATGGTTGGCAGGGCACGATGCTGAAGGTGCTTTGTGCACGCCCATCACACCACTCCAAATCTGACCAGCAGCAGGAGCTGCTGACAACACACAGCCCCAGTCCAGCCAACACAGCCCTTCTCAGCCTTTTCCAATACAAAGGCTCTTACACATCTTCTAGCGCTTAATGGCCAGGGAGGAGAAAGCAGAATAGAGAAAAGTGCCTGTCTTTATGGAAAAGAGTAAAAAGGGCGAGAAATTCAAAAAGATTCCCTTCATCAGACAACTATAAGAGCTTCTTCCCTGTCCCTGTTGTTGTACCCTTGGCCTTGGCTGCTATTCTGAATTCAAGGACAGTGAGATTTTCAAGGTAAAAAAAAACAAAGCATCCCCTGCAGGGCAGAGGAAGGAAGGGAACCACAGTGAGCCCTTGGGAGAGGATCTGGATAAACAGAAGCTCACAGCACATACCTGTCTGCCTGCCTTCCTCTCTGCAGGCTGTGGCCATGGGGCAGGCAGAAGGCACCCTGCCACAGCTGGGCAGCTCCTGGTGCCCCAGCTCTGCTGCTCAAGACAGCCCAGGTAACTTTAGGCAGCACTCTGGTTGCTGTTGCTGCTGTTTTCCCTTCCCCTCTGTGCTCATTGTGCTGATGCAGAGAAGCTGAAATATCAGCCCGGTTGGTTCAGACAGGCTTTGCAGCCCCTCATGTTCCAGCAGCTCAGCAGGATGGAGAGGTTACTCCTTGTGAAAGAAGGAAGGAATGTTTTGAGCCCTGACAGGGGGATGAGGTGTAGGGGCAGCACTAACAGAGGCTGTGCCTGCCTGAAGGCCTGGGAGATGTGCCCATCCGCAGACAGAACAATGCTGTAGACTCCAGCAGCTTCTCCAGGCTCCTGCTAGCAGCAGGAACAAAACACTTGGGACATTTTCCAGTTTCTGAGACACACTCCAAGTCTTACGTTGCCTGCTCCTTGACCATACTTTTTATTTTCCAGCGAAGTTGAGTTCTTCAAGAATGAACAGATTCAGTATTCCAAAAGCATCCTGCCATGAGCCCCCCAAGGGAGAGGAGGGAGCCAGGTCTGCCTGCTGCAGCAGGAACGAGGTCACAGAACACTCAGGCCTCCTCAAAGCCTGGCCACTGACAGGGTGTCTGCTCCTGGGAGAGCTCCCCAGGGAGCTGACCTACCTCTCTGCCCTGTCCCAAAGGAAGAGCTTTCCTTGGCTAGCTGCTTATCCCTCCCCCACCCTCATTTCCTTTCTCACTTCCTCCATAAACAGAATCTCCTTCTTTCTACGTCACTGTGCTTAAGGGCTGAATCCTTGGAAGCAAACTTCTTTTTTTCTCTTCCTCTTAGTTCCAGAATGCCCTTTGTCCTTTTGTCTTCCCTCAAGATCTCCAGAAGGGATTGTTTCATTCTCATTTAGGATTCTAGCATTTAATTTAGGGTCTTTGGATCCTCATTTAGGATCTTGGCAGTCTCCTGTCTGGAGAGGCAGAGGAGCACCAGGCTGGAGAAATTCTCCTCCCCATAATCTATGGGAGGAACACTCCGGGCAGTGGAGGAGCTGCTCCTTTTGGCACCCACATTAAGCATTCACAGCACGAGCCCAAGAGAGTTCACAGAAATTCAGGCTGCTGTGAGCAAGCTGGGCTGCAGAGAGGCACGAGCAGCAAGCCCAGGGCCTCCTTCTCCACAGAGCTCTGTGTAAACCAGCAGGAGCAACATCTCCTGGGCTGGAAAGGGACCTGCAGGACTTTGCAAAGGTGTCCTTAGCAGCTTGAATGAGTCTCTGTCATCACCACGGGAGGACTATCAGGTCAGCAGAGGCCATGTCACAGCTACACAACTGGCTGGGAGCAGGAGCCTGGCTATCCTCAACACCTCAGGCTCCCTCTTCTCCTTTCCTTGCACACTCATTACTTGGACTGCAGCAGTATCCTCCTTGTGCCTGCCAGACACTTTACTTACTTGTCCCAAAGACTTTTGCCATCCAAGCAAAAGTGATCAGACAAAAGCAGAAAGGAGGGGAGTTACACAAAACGAGAACCAAAGCAGAAAATTCATTTGGAGGACTGAACACTCCAGCATATTCCCTCTGAAATCAGGAATGCTCCAACCGAAGCTCAACCCCTGAGCAAATTTGCTCCACGTGGCTTACCTGTGTACACAGGAGGTCTGTGACTGCACAGGGAACTGAATCCACATCCCCTGAGTCCCAGATAAGCCCAGCAGCTTATCTCAGGCCCCAGGGTGGCATCTCCTGCCCCAGCAGGAGCCATGGAGACAACATCTCCTGGCCACCAGTGGAGCACAAGCTGTGCAATCTTCTTGTGCCCACAGAAACGGAAACGCAGGTCTAAGAAATGAAAATTTAATAGCAGCAGGGCACTTCAGAGGAAATGCTTGGTTTGTGTAGTAATGTTCCCTTTTTTTTTTGTGGCATTATAGCAGCACCATGGTAGCACTTTCTTGTCCTTTCCTCCACACTCCTCTTGTGACAGCTTTATCAGTGAGAAGGCTGCCAGTGGATCAACCCCTCCCATAGACAGCCTGTACAGTAGAAGCTCCCTATCAGTACAGAACACTCCATTATAATTAAAAATTAATGGCAAATGCACTTTCTACTTCTCTTAGTCCTGAGAAATGTGAATCATTCTGGGGACAAAAGCTTGTGGGATACCAAACGCTTTCCGTTAGAGGCTCTGTGCATCGCTCTGTGGCAGCTCCCACATCAGTGTCACTGTGCTCTCATGCTTGTAATCTGCCCTTGAAACCTCTCCTCTCCCTCGGCCACTGACAGCAGCACTATTGTTTTTAGCAGCTCAGCTTTTCAGCTGACTTTAGAATCCCCAGAGGCCATCCCTTTTTTTCTGACTGTGCTCCAGATTGCCATCAGTGCTCATGAAATGACTCCAGCACCGTTTGGTCCCTTGCCATTTAGAGCCAAGAGGGCACCTCCTCTCCCTTGGCTTCCTCACCCAGGATCTGTCTGCTGCTGGCTGAGCTGCCTGGGCACGGGAGACACTGGCTGTGCCTGACAAGCAACCTCTGAAGGTTTCCAGGGCAGTGTTACGCTCTGGCAGCATTGTCAGAGCTGAGCAGGGCTGCACAGGATCTTTGCTGGAGAGGCTTCCTGAAGGGGCTTCCTTAGTGGAATGTGAGTGACTCACGGCACTCAGCTGCTCTTGTCTCAAAGAGATTAGCTCCTGCTGCACCGGGGCACTGATGATGCTCATGAAAATCCCTAGGAAAAAACAGTTGCTGCAATGTAAAGAAGAGAGAGGATGTTTGGGAAGAGCAGTCGCTATCGATAGCTTCGTGCTGCTGAACGATTTCCGAGTGCATGGAGAGCTCCGTGTCCCTTTGCGTCAGCCGCGGGATGATGCATCCACTGCATTTTCCGAAATGCAGCTGCACCCAGCCAGGCTGTGGAGTGCAGAACACACTCACACGGGCACGTGTGTTGCTGTAGGGGCCTGCAGGGGAGCTTGCCAGCCCCACGGGGAGTCCGCACATGCAAAGCAGAGGTAACCGCCTGCCCACCAACGTTGTGGGTCCATTATGTGTTACAGATCCCATTTTCCCTGTGGGCAGCTCTGCTCACACACTCCAGGGTCAGCAAGGGCTCCAGGGGACCCACGGGGGGCAGCAGGAGAGCCTTTTCTCACCAGCACTTGGGTTTAGGGTGGCTGGCTGCCCGTCAGGGACACCACCCTCTCCTTTGCCCCAACTTTGCTCCTTGGAAAAGGCATCCACAAAATGCCAGCACCACTTCCTGGCACAGGCAAGGCCCTGGTGCTTTCGGCCACCTCTCCGAAGCCAGGCAGCTCAGGACACTGATTCAGGACTGTGTATCCCAGTGCCCCCCAGGCTGAGCACAGTCGTGCTGCCCCACTGCTGGGAGAAGAGCCTGGAGCGCTGCTGAAACCCAGCCTGCTCAGCCCTGCCTCCAGCAGCATCCTCAGACACTTCACTCCCTCCTAGCGATGGAAGGGCCCAGCCGGAGAAGGGAGAAGTTGCAGAGGGACTCTTGGTCAGGAACTGTAGTGATAGGACAAAGGGGAGTGGGTACCAATTGAAAGAGGGGAAATTTAGGTTAGATATTAGGAGGAAATTCTTTACTGTGAGGCTGGGGAAGTGCCATCCCTGGCAGTGTTCAAAGCCATGTTGGATAAGACCTTAAGCAACCTGGTCTAGTGAGGGGTGTCCCTGCCCATGGCACGGGGGTTGGAATGAGATGATCTTTAAGGTCCCTTCCAACCCAAGCCATTTGGGATTCTGTGAAACCGATTCTGGACAACACAGATACTGCTCAGGAGGGAAGGCGATCCAAGAACTGGGTTTTTTTCCAACATTCTCCCTTTTCTGTTTTGTGCTAGTACAGGGTGACTGCTGCACTTTGTCTGACCCCAGTGGCGATACAGCCACAGAAGTAAGGAGGGATTTATCTCTGCAGAAAGCTTCAAGCAGCTCACTTGCTTTCCTAGCACCCAGCCCAATCCCCTGCCCCAAAGCAAAACTCAAAATTCAAAGTTTTCATGCAAGTTCAAAGCAATACTCAGGTGGCACGAAATCCACTTAAGCAGCTCGGTCAGAGCTGACATTCTCCATCCTCTCCATCCACCTGGCAGAACTTCCCAGGTCACACAACACCTTCCCCTCCCCAGCCCACGCCAGCCTTGCCCTCAGTGGCTGCTGCCTCTCCTGCCTGCAGCCCGACAGCACAGACAAACACGTGCATTCAGAAGGAATGAGCACCTGGCATTTGAAGTGCTTTCACTGCAGTTGCACCCACAGTAAAAATTATAGTTCCCATAAATGACATGTGCAACTATAATTTGGTCAAAGTCTTTTCAAGGTTTCCGACCGAGCAAGTTATAGGTTGTAAAGGTCATCGTAAAGCATCGGAGAATTTTAAATCTGTACGACCTCGAGAGTTCTCTAATGACTTTTTATTAGCTGTAACTTGGAACTCACGTATTCAAGCAGCAACCAGCAGTTGCAAAAGTTCCTGCATACAAACCAGGAAAATTCCAAACAACACAGACACGGCCAGATGCATCTGCAAATGAAATGCTATGAAGAGAAATGAAGGGGCAGCCATGCTTTGCATAGCTCATAACTTCTACTACAAGCATTGGGCAGGGAAAACAGAGCAAAGAAGGGGTTCTTTCTTCCCCAGGAAAACTCCTTTCTCTTCACCTCCAGCATCCTTGCAGGACTGGAGGCAGCAGAGGAGATGAATCATACAATGTTTGCAAGACTTGTAAAATCTTATCAATTCTGAAGTCCAATTTGTGCTAATCAGCACATATCACAAGTGCAAATGATAACTCAAAGGAGCAGCTAAATTACCAGTGCAACCAGCTGAAATTGAATCATCTGAAAGTTCACTTGTGGCCACAAGACCAAATTGTCACATCTCCCATTCTTCCTCCCATTCTTCCTTAAAAGGGGCTTATCTCCCTCTCTCAAGCAACCACAACAGGATGATGTGTCTTGAACTCCAGTTCAGTGCTTTCTCATGAGCGCTGGCAATGGCCCAGTGTCCTCAAGCAACCAAACACCACCTTCCCTCAGGACAGCTGATTGCTGTCCCACCCAAGCTCTCACAGTGCCCTTCAGAGATGCCAGGCCCCTCTTGCTGCCATGCCTGTCCCTCAGCACAGGGCACAGAGCCAAGGGGGGCCTTGCTTTCTTCTACTGAGCTTTGCCAGTTCCTTTCCAGCCAGCTCATGGTCCAGGCTGAACACCAGCCTGAGATATCACACAAAGAACTGATGGGGGGGCAGTACATTACACAGCTAAACTTCTTAAGCTGCAGGAAATAAGTTTAGGGGATCCTCATTTATTTTTCCTCATTTATTTATGGTAATTTACCACCAGCATCAACAATGAAGAGCCAGTATCTCCCTGAAGCATCAGCAAACAGGTATCATTCCAGGGCTCTGTATGGTGCATATAGAATGAAAGGATCCAAGCTCACTTTTAATAGTGCAGCTGATACTGTGAACTTTCTTCTAAGAGTTTTTAAAACAGATTTTTCATATTTTGAGACAGCTTAGCCTAAGAATCAAATTTTACTTTCAGTTATATGGGTGTAAGTCTAGAGTAACTGATAATCTCAAAGCAACACCAAAGTCACGTTTTCTGCTCCACTGAAACGGAGATTGTGCAACAGAGGAAATGGCAAAGCTGGAGTAACTCTGGACTTTGAACACAGCTACTGAAACTCATGCTTGACTGTGTGAACCCCTTTTACTCCTGCAAGCTGGCAATCCAGTTAATCAATTAAGTAAAGCAGTTAATCAATTAGGTACTTCAATTAATCAATTACTACACAGAAGAATCCAAACTTTGCAACAGGATCCAGAAAAAGCAACACTCCAAAGCTGGTGTTTTTTACAGCACAGGCTGAACTCTTGATTTTAAACCAGTGAAGCTTCCTAGTGGTCCAGAGTTTCAGAACGAAGCAAATCTTCACAGCAAAGTAAAAGCTAAGATTTGCAATGTATGTGTTGACCAGTCTTTAACTGCAGCAGCTCCTTGTGTCATACTGTGTCCTGTGTGCCACTCATTGTTCAACTTCACACATAAAGCTCTGGCACATTCTGAGTTTTCAGAGTTTCTGTTATTCAGAGACTTTCTTTTATTCATAACCTGCCAAAAGAAGATGTCTTTCAGGGGAAAGGGAGATTCAAAGGAGATCCACAGTTACTTAATAGCTTAATTTCCAGCACTAACCACATGAAGACAAATTAGGCCTTCAGACATTCTTCTCTTCCAACAGGGATCTCTCAAGCTGATCAACACACAAGATTAAAAAATGCTGTCTGCAAACAGCAGGGCAATCGGAAAACTTGCTCTTATCTATTATTACAAAATAGACACCCAAGGGTAGGATTCACCTTACTTAATTTTAGCCATCTAAACAGTCGGCATCTGGTCTCAACAAGCCACTGCAGCTTCCTCTACAGCCCATAGCATGAGATTCCCACCTATTTTAGAATGGAGAAAGGAAGAGCAAAGAAAGTATTGATGCTGCTGATGGGGGAGAAGAGATCAATAGTTTATAAGATGCCAGGGTCTGGGAAAATCCCACCATGACATGTCCAGTGGTGTGCACGGGGTGTAACAGACTCCTGTGTGGAAAGCTGAAGGTTTTACTCCACAGCAAAAAGGTTCAACTGATTGCACACAGCCTTAGACCTGTGGAGGAGCAGGAGGGGCTGGTCCCTGGCTCCATCAAATGGGGGATTAGGGAATGGAGGGACCTGAAAAACAGCAAAACAGTGTAACAGCTCATAAGGCATTGGTAAATACTAATGTGCATCTCATTTCACTAACACATTTATTTAACACCTTGAACATTCCAAACACTCGTGAATGTCAAGGGGTCAGGCTTATCCCTGGCTTCTATCCACCCACCTTGTTTCAGGGCATTTTGACTCCAGTGACACTTTTTTTCCCAAATCAAGGAGTATTATGAATTTGTTTCCCTATAGTAAGAAATACCTCTCAAATGCTGTCTTTTTCTTTTCCATGAACTCAAAGAAAAACTGTAATTTGTGAACACCTAGAAAAACTAAGCTTAGGGAAAATACAAGTCTTTCCTAGAAAACTGTTTGACACAGGTTTTCTCTGATGCTTCAGATACTTTCCCTCTCTAGTATTTTTAAATATACACTGTATTTCACAGATGATGTGACATTTTCTTATTTTTCAGTCTTGCATAATGAAACACTTTGTACAGAAAAGAGACTTTCTCAAGGTCAGGGAGTCATTAATGATTTGGCTCTGAAGAAACAGTCCTGGCGAGCTACACCTGAAAATAAAGTCATGTGGGAGATATTGAAAGAACTTATCATCAGATCTGAGCAGCTTGCTGGGGAAAACTGTGCCTCAAATCACCTATTTGGGCATGGCTGGCCATACCAATGGACACACAAATAAGATGAACAGTCATGATTGTTTTGTTTCCTATTTCACGCAGAAATGAGGTGCAGTTGCACTGCCAGTTCCTCTCATAAAATTGAATTTGTCAGTGGCCCATCATTGAATTGGCCACAAGCACCTGTGTCACCCCCAGCTTGTGCAGACCCTTGGAAGAACGTGGTTGCAGGTTGGGAAGGGCAGGGAAATTTTCAAGAAATATCTCAGATCCACAGGGCGTTAGGCTCCGTCAGCTTTTCTGCTTGCAGAACTAGTTTTTTCTTTTTCTGTTATTTACTGGCTTCCAAAGTTTGATGAAGGACCTTCGTGAGCAGATAACAATTCAATGCAAAGTGGATTATGCCTTTCAGTGTTTCTCAAAATCGAACACTTTCGTGAGTTGATATTCCAGGAAATTACCAATTATCATTTTGATCCCTTAAGGATTAAACTCCAGTAGGATTAACTAGGATAGCAAGATAAGAAAACAAATCCAAAGAAAACACATTTTACAGAAGATTCAAAGCCTTCCAAAAATCTGCACTTGCTAAGTTCAATGTAGTGTTGAATCAGACATGGCAGAACCCCATGCAACCCACCCATGTATGTGAGATCTCTATCTTAATCTTCATTTTACAGCCCCAAACCAGACTGTTACCATCTGCAGCATCTGAGCCAAGTAATTTCAAGCTGATTTATTACATTTCTAACTCTGAACATCCATCATTCTGCAAACAGCCTAAAGGGAGATGCCCTATACCTTAACTTGCACATTTTACAATGGTCTCCCTCTAAAGCTGTCTGCCAATCAGAACATTTAAATCCTGAAAAGTTTACTTCTTGTTTTCTGTAATTTGAAGTCCACATTGTATTTTGTTAATACACTGGTTTCCCAGATGAGGTGCAATAACTTTAGTATGGAAAAAGGTGCTACCACAGCACTGCAATTCTCATTTGCGGTTCCCTTGAATAGCCTCACCTTACTGGCTCTGTTTCCGACATCATAGAAATGAATGCTGTTTTTTCCTAAAAACATTAGAAATTCTACCAATACCAAGCACCAAGTGTTTGTATTTACCCCTGAGGTAAGCAAGCTGTACTCAGAAGCTCTAACAAACCCCACAGTTGCAAGGGGATGTGATGCTGCTCACGACAGAGCAGCAGCTCATTTTAGCCTCTTCAGCACACAACTGGGTACCATGGACAACAGCAATTTATTTCCCTTCTCAGGGCTTTTCTAAAAACAATAGCTCAGTTTCTAGCATGCCTGGCAGCCACAGACCAGCTTGACTTGCAGTTAAGAGTGAATCCGAACACAAATTTCGAAAGCAGAATCCATTACATGCTACAGAATTTCAGTTTTATTAGAATAGAGAGGTGAGAAATAACAACAATAAAACAGGAACTTGGGGTGCATTCTGACACAGAAGAGTTATGAAAGGCAACAAAGTTTTCCTCATAGTACAGTAATTCTTAAGGATGGACCAAAAGGATTATTTACCACTGCAATGAACTGTTAATCAATGAATGAGAATATTTTACTCCATCTAGACAGCAAATACACAACATAACCTGGACCATTTTGGCAACCCATTATCAATAAAATCCTGCTCAAAGAAATTAAGCCTGTCCCATCTCTACCAGACCACTCAAGGTTCTATTTGGGCAGCTAAAACCCAGCACGTTTTCCCAAGTACGATTTCAGTTGGGTTACCTAATTCCCGAAAAGGATTTTGTCAACCTAGGCAGAGGTTCTTTTTCAGTCAAGCCCATCTCCAACAACTCTCGCAGCATAAAAATATAGGAAAGACGTAAGCATTTGGTGTCGTAAAGCTCTTCTATGCTTCGTACTCAAATATTTTAAGATCCTCGAGTAGTTCTTTGGCGAGTGCCTGCAGCTCTGCATTGCGGCTCTGTGACAGGGCGACGATGCGCTGGAAGGGCAGAGTCTCGCGCACCTCGGCGCCCGACCGGGCCAACACCTCCGGCTCCAGGAGCACCGACTGCAGGAGCCGCAGGGCGTGGAGGCAAACCTCTGTGTCCGGGTCTGAAAGTAGGGAAGAAAAGCATCCAGTGCTTGTTAGAAGTGAGGCTGAAAGGCTCCACCAGGCAGACAGGGAATAATGGAAATGTTGTAATTCCCAGATGCTGTTTGCTGCTGGCTGGCTGGCTCTAGGAGGTACCTGAAAACCACATTTTGGTCCTCCCTCAGCAGCTTCTGCCCAGCAGTGTTTGCAAGGGAGAGATAACCAGGAACCTTTCTCTCGTTTTTCAGATCTTGAAAATGCTGTAAACCAGGGAATTTATCAATCTGAATTTATCCAGTCAGTGCCCAGGATGTACTGTTGGATGCAATCCAATTTAAGAGCAGAACACTCTATACCCCAAGATTATTCAGACTTTAAAAACAAACAGACTAAAAAACCAAATCTGCAGTAAATCATCAGGCTTTTCTTTAATTTTTTTTATATGAGGCTTCAGATTTCTTCCAAGCTCAATAAAATATTAATCTTTATAAAACTTTCTAGCAACCACGTACCGACTTTCCAAGTGTTTAATTCAGTCTGCACAAAATTGGAATGGGTATTGAAGCACTACTGCTCAGCAATGTGCCAGGGAAATGCAGAAAAGACCTTTGACTGATTTAAGCCAGGAAGACACATAATAACTCCACTGCTAAGAACACAGGATGCATTTTTAATTACTGAAACATTTAGGAGCATTACATTTTAATCATTCACAACAGCCCATTTGCATTTAGTGCTTTATGGCTTTATCAAAAGCATGTGGTAGAAAGACTTCCCTATTCTGCATATTCCAAATGAAAACATCTAATATATTTTTATCACTGAAGCAGTTATTTGTCCCACGTGCCATGCATTTTTAATGTGTTTTTCATTAGCATACCTAGTCTTCAGCAAGCTTTTGATAAAGGGTTGTGCAGAAAGGTTGAGAAAATTAATTCAGATCACTTCATGCACAAAATCACCAGAGAGACCGAAATCTCACTGAAGGAGCATAAAACCAGTGCAGTGATGAACCAGAGTGCACTGAGTTTGGAGGAAGCATTTGGTGGGCTGAGGCAAATTCTTCCCATTCCTGGCTTATTTCACACCTAACACTGGTGCCCTGAAAAAGGACTGAGAAGAATTATTCATTAAAGCACAAGGGTTGAAAGCACCCAGGGGGGCAGAGAACAGGATGTGATGGGCAGCGAAGAGGACTCTGGATTTCAGCAGGAAACTCACTGCTGAGATGGGGATTTTTAAGTAATTCCCAACAGCACAAGGCTGAAGTACAATATTAAAGATTGTGACATCTGATCTACACCCAAAAGCCAGGCGCTCTCTCTCTCTTCCTCCATTTCCATCATAAAGGGAAATAATAAAGTGTTAATCTCTTAAGAAAGGAGCTCTACTTTCCCTTGAAAAACAAGAGGGTATAATCTGAGGACATGGGTATTGTCCAAACCCAAAAAACAATGTGCATTTTCTCCTTTTCTGTGCAATGATAATCCTAGCTGTTGGGCATGCTGGACAATTTCAGATATGTCAAATTGACAAGAGCCCAGTGATCAGTGCTGCACACCCATGGCACAGCCACTCCTATTGCTGCCCCCCAGGCTGAAGGCTCTAAGGAGTCTCTTTCCATCATCATCTCCAGCAGTACCTGCAAGTGCAACTTTCTGAGTGATGAGCAGCTGTGACTCAGGGGGAAATGCTGCAGCTCAGCCTCACCGACAGCAAGACTTTATGTCCAATTTCCTGGGGGGCAACACTTCAGTGAATCTTTCGGAAAAAACCTGGGTGCAAGTTTTGGTTTTCAGATTTATTCTGACCTAATCAAAATACGACTAAAAGCCTTGAATTCATCCTCCCTTTCCTTCCATTTTTTTCTCCATGCCTGCCACATGTTACGTTTTTTAATGCCTATTTTTTTGCCAGATAAAACGTTCAACCTCTACACTCACTACCTTCCCCTTTTTCTGTACTTTGTATTATTCTACATTTATTTATCGGAAATAGCAGCCACAAACTACAGCCCAAATAGTTAAGAAGAAAGAAGCTTTGGAGAGAGAAATCTATGTAGTTCATTTAAAATCTTCCTCTGTATGACATTATTCCTCCATGAAATAAAGCCACTAATACTTTTAATAGCTTGCAGTACTGCTGGGAAACTTCATATATGTAAGATGAAAAGAGCTTTGTTATTCATATTGTTACAGGAATCAATATTAGTATTATCTGCAAGTGTTTAAAGGCTGTAGAAATTAAAGAATCGATCAGGGAAGAAGCCTTAGCAGGGAAGCCAAGAAAATTAGGATCTGTAGGAGATCAGGAAATGATTTCCAGCTTGACGAGGAGGAACGTTTTCCAGTAAAGCAGAGAGGTTCTAGGAAGAATCTCCAGCAGCAGCCAGGGAAGATCAACAGCTTGAGTCACTCAAATGAAGAACAGATTAGGCACGTGGGCATCCAGCAAAGGAAGGAAATGATCCTGCACCAGAAGATGACTTAATACACATTTAACCTCAGATTGCCATTGTTTTGAATGTATTCTGAGATGTTCTGAGTTAAACAAATACATATGCCTTAAAATACACTCCCTGAGGATTACATGTGGTTTTGAGAATACTACTTATTGAGGATAATCATGTTTCCTAAGAGGATTTAAAAAAAAAAAAAAAAACAGAGAAATCTTGTCTCCAATATCATTAAGGACATTTTCTAAAAACCCTGTCTACAAAGCACTCAAAGAAATGTAAGGAATCTTCATTATTCAGCATTATATTTATGTCAACAGCTTCCAGATTTAGTCATTTCTACACTGGCTGAGTAACATTTTGTTTGTACAAGACTGAAAAAAATCCTTTAGCTGTAATCAAATCACTGCATCACATCCTCCCAACAACCGGCACACGCATCTCCAACTACAATTTCAAAACTACCACTATTATTTCTGGAGAAGGGGGGGAGAAATCAAGCTGCTTGCCTCAGCCAGGATCACAGGCGTAGCACAAACCTACCACCATCGTAAGGTGCTGATGTAATTTCACCAAGGTGTTGAAACGGCTGGAGTTTGCTGACGTTCTGCAGGATGCCAGCTCAGTTTGATGTCACTGGCTTTCAGTCACTGACAAAAGGCAACTGATAACGTGGATGGATTTTAGTCACATCTGTCATTAGCACCAGGCTCTCAGATGAACTGTCCCCTACAGCAGTGTTTAAGTAATTGCATTACATCAGTGCTGAACAGCTTATCCACAATTGGCTCTGAGTTGTGAGAACTCAATTTACACGTGGCCACACCATTCCCTGGCCACCTGAATGCAAGATTTATTGCCAGCACACTGTTTGCAGCTGTGTCAGAAGAAGCACAGAAGATCACAAGGCCAAGTGCAAGGCCCTGCACATGGGTTGGGGCAATTCCAAGCACAAATAAATGCTGGGGGGTGAAGGGATTGAGAGCAGCCCTGAGGAGAAGGACCCAGGGCTGTTGGTGGATGAGAGGCTGGATAGGAGCAGGCCATGTTCCCACAGCCCAGAAAGCCAAACGTGTCCTGGGCTGCATCCAAAGCCCCGTGGGCAGCAGGGAAGGGAGGATTCTGCCCCTCTGCCCTGCTCAGCTGAGACCCCACCTGCAGAGCTGCCTCCAGCCCTGGAGCTCACAATGTAAGGAGGACATGGATCTCTTGGACCAAATCCAGAGGGGGGACACAAAGATGATCAGAGGGCTGGGGTACCTCTGCTATGGAGACAGAGCTGGGGCTATTCAGCCTGGAGAAGGCTTCAGAGAGACCTTAGAGCCTCTTCCAGAGCCTAAAGGGGCTCCAAGAGAGCTGGAGAGGGACTTTGTACAAGGGAATGTAGTGACAGGGCAAGGGGCAATAGCTTTAAACTGAAAGAGGGGAGGGTTAGATTAAATATTAAGAAGAAATTCCTCACTATGTGTGTGGTAAGACACTGGCACAGGTTGCCCAGAGAAGCTGTGAATGCCCCATCCCTGGAAGTGTTCAAATTCAGGATGGATGGTGTTCTGAGCAACCTGGGGTAGTGGAAGGGTGTCCCTGCCCACAGCAGGAGGGTTGGAACAAGATGCTCTTTAAGATCCCTTCCAATTCAAACCATTCTATGACTTCACAATTTCAAAAGCTTCCCACCGCTGCTGTAGATACCATTAAATTCAATTCCTGTCTGATTCCAGCAGGAAGGAGGAATCTGCCACTCAGCCTTTCCTTGTAATGAGCCTGTCAGACTATCTGTGTTCACAGCCCACCCAACAGAGACAGCCATGGCCACGGCTTCCCCCATATAAGATCCTTTTTCATTGCCAATGCTGGCACGGCTGAAGCAGCATCTGCAGCAGCAGAGTTTTCCAGACATTTCCGTACTGTTGATAGGCCCGAAGAGACAAGAAATGTTGCAGTAAAGACACTCTGAGGGAAGGAGCAGGGAGAACAGCAGGGAAGAAAAAAAGACCGAGATTTGCTGCTGCAATTCCTACAGACACAAATGCACTTTCTCTCTGCAAAGTTTTTGCCCCAGCTCCTGTGTTACAGCTGGGGTTCCTTCAGTCTCCTCCCTGGCTGGGCGGCTGCTCTCACACAGCGTTCAGCAAACAAGAATTCTCCACTCTCCGAACACACATGCTTGTCATGCTTTTATCAGAGAAATCCTTGTGAGATCCCAGGATCCAAACCAAAGCAGCAATTCAGTCCCAATTTGCCTTCCAGGGGCTGCAAGTGAACAGGAGTTTGCATAGAGGCCACTCTGCAGCTGGTGGCTAACACTGTGCTCCTCACAGAACACAAATTGCTAGGCAGGGCAAGGACCTCATCAAGAAGCTCCTGCTCAGATGGTAAGGACAGCCCAGAGCTCCATCTGGGCAAGCAGCTGAGTATGGAAAAGGGCAAACATTCTGTGAGACTTGCCCTGGCCACTCCTCCAGCATCCCAGATAACTGAGGCTCCGGGACTCTCTGCATCAGAGCTGACATTCCTGCATTTACCCCAATGGATGTGGTCTTAAAGGGCAATCCTCTTCTTAAGATTAAATTCATTTTCTGAAGGGCAGCATGAAGATGAGTCAGGGGAGATTCAGGCTGGATATCAGAAGGTTTTTTATCCAGAGGGTGCTCAGGCACTGGAACAAGCTCCACAGGGAAGTTGTCACAGCCCCAAGCCTGCCCAGAGTTCAAGGAGCATTTGGACAATGCTCTCAGGCACATGGTGGGATTCTTGAGATGTTTTGTGGGGTCAGGAGTTGGATTCCGTGATTCTGATGGGTCCATTCCAACTTGGCATATTCTGTGGCTCTGAGTATGAAATTGTTGAGCACTTGAAAAACTGGTAACTGAGGTTTTGATTTATGAACCAAAATCTGTTTTAATGCAGACATCAATTTATAAATATGATAATTCTGTTTGTCCAGATGTCTTTTAAATAACATGCTACCATGCAAATAACCTGAATTTTCAAAAACTCTCACAGCCATAATGAATTCAGACAGAAGAGCAAGGCATTAGAAACCTTTAGAGCTAGTCATGAAAAGCAAATATTGAGGGTGCAGGCAGCAAAGTGAGAGTGTGCTTCATACAAGTATTTCTAATAGAGACCATCATTTGCAAATAATTTGGATAAACAAAGTTAGATTTCCACATGGAACTGTGGTAGAGGAAACTGAAGGGCAGGATCTAAAATTAGTCCTACTTCTCTTTTCGTGTTTTGTTTAATGAAGTACCTGGAGCAATTTCCCAGCTATGGACAAGAAATGTCACTGGCACAGTGTCTCTGAATTCCCTGCTCTCTCAAGTATCCAAAGAGAGCAATTTTTAAAACTGCATTCAAAAAAAAGGTAAGTGGGGAAAACCAAAATAAAGATACACAATAATAAAAAAAGTGCAACCAAACAAAAAACCCCACCTGGAGAAAGCAGAGAAGAGCCTAGACTCCTTCTCTCCAGCCCTCATTTGCTGGCAGATGTTCTACATGATCAAAAATTAAAAACATTCAGTTTAGTCTTTATTTTTAATACCTGAGCTGACTGTTGCTTCTTATTCTTCAAAAGATCCTTGGCAGAGAAATATTCCAATCTGCTTCTTTGGGAGTTACAGAATGGAAGTCTTACTGCATCTTTATATGGAAAACACCAGAAAAAAAATATTGACAAGTCTCAGGTGGATTTCTACCCAAAATGATTTAGGCTTCTTTTTCCATGGCTGAGGACAGGGCTTCTGTAAATCTGAAAGTTATGTGAAATCCTCAGCCAAGACACCAACACAGGGACAGCAGCTGATGGAGGAAACTAAAGCTGCCTATTTTGTCCAAGATGGGAACAGCTGCTCTGCAAACAAATGGTGCTCCACAAGAAGAGAACTCTATTGATCCCACAAGCTGCTCCATGGACAGAAATCTGAGTCATCAGTCATGTGTTTTATGCTGGCACCAGGCTGGGAAGGTGTGGGCAGCCAAAGTTGATACCTACATAGAAGATTCCATGATTAGTGTTGCTTATTAAAGGGTTTCCATCTTTCAGACAGTTTTAAAAGGCAGGGGGGGAAAAAAAAAAAAAGAAGAAAAAAGACAGCCCATCTCATTAAGTGCTAAAACTACAGAGATCTGCACTATCTTCCAAAAGTGTGTCAAACTTAGGTCTTCTCCTGTGGTCACTACAGCCTCTACTGGAAAGAGCTATTAAGAATTCTTAGTGAAGGCAAAGTCACACCAGCTCATCCAAGTTTCCCAAAGACAAAAGGACAGTTTGCTGTTAACATTCTTACTCCAACAGAAACTCCTATTAGATATTCTCCTTCTTTCTCTTCCAATCCATGTGTTCAGCATCAAGGCACATTTCTGTCTCTACAAAAATGTTGTGAGACAACTTGAATAAAATCCCTCTTTCCTTCAGATACAGCAAAGGGAAATAAAGAAAATCCAGTCAATTATTTGCTCTCTTTACTTAATGGGAAGCACATTCTTCTTCGGGGGACAAGGATGGGCAAGGGACTGAGAATTCAGAGAAGGAATTTGAGAGATTGATCAGCTGTATACAAGGCAGTGGGAGAAAGATGGGCCTGATGTATTTAGGCTGAGGTCGTGGACACTTGTAGATTGACACTGGAAAAGCAAACAAGACGATTCTCTGAAAATTAAAAAAAAATCAGAGGATGATTTCTGGGGCCTCTCTTAGTGGGAATGGTGATAAAAGTGTACAAAACTGGAAAGCTGAGTCATGTCATAAGCCTTAATCAAAACAGGCTTTGAAGAAGCTTCCTGAAGGCAGGCAGCACATCCAGGATACTCTGCCAGCAGAGTGTAGGGCTCTACTCTCCTGCATGGAAAAAACAGGAGCTTATGCTGTAGCAGCTCCAGGTGTTTATGAGCTGAATTTTGGATAGCAGAACCTGAAGATGCTGGTCAATGAAACAGGAGAGGAGCAAGAGTGGGAGGAAGCTGCTGCATTTTTCAAGAAGAGACATTTAGAAATAGATTAAATGTCGAGAAAGCTACAGAGATCTCACCCAAAATGATGGAAACAAGATAGGGTCTTGGATCTGATCTCTCATCTGATACCCAAACCAGTCAGCTCTCTCTCTCAATGGTAAGCAGACTTCCTCCAAAGTCAGGAATCTGAACCTGCAGAAGTGCTTTATCTGAGAGTCTCCCTCCCTTGCTGTAACTGGAGAAGTTTATTATCAACAAGGCAAGGAATTAGCCATGATCATCCTTCTTTCTACAACCCAGTCATAAACAATTAGCACTTCCAAATTGCAGAGTAGCCTTTCCATTTCTTATTTCCATTAGTAGCTGCAAATTAATTATAAATGCTTCCCATTTCATCCTCTTACTTGACCTAGAAGCCTTTTTTCAGACAACAGACTGCATAAAATTATTATCTTTTTTGTTTTTTCACAACAATTAGAAAAGAACATTTGGGAACTCATAGTTAGACAGAATTCTTTGAGGGTGTTTTGGGTTGGTATTTTTTGCTAGAACAGCTTACGTATATATTAGCCAACATAATATAAAAGGAAAACCTGGACTAAGACATGTTAAATTTCAAAGCACAGCTGAACAAAGGACCATGAATTTGATGTTCTTTGAGGAGCCCCTTTTTCTCAAAATATATTAAAACCCCGTATAGAAATGGTGTTTTCCCTTACAAGGATTACTTAATTTCCTGAGATATCAGAAGTGAGAGCCTGTGGCATTCCACAGCAGGAAATTATTTGATGAAAGGCATGAGCAGCTACATTTTCTGTAAAATAGTTAAGGGAACTATGAACTATACAAATAGATTTCAGTTTGCCAAACCTAACCAAAGCTTTTTCAGAAATTCAGTATCAAAATAATTTCTTGAAAAAGCAGATGCAACCTCTCTCACTTCAGCTGCTGTTAGTATTTAGCAGTTGTACTTTAGCAGGGATAATTAACCTCCCCAGACCTATCTGCACACCAAAATCTCCTCATAGATCTTGAGAAGGCCCAGGCAGAGCAACTCCAGCAGCTCCCAGGCAGGGCCGTGTCACAGCTCTGTCCCCCCTGCTGTCCCTCACGGGCTGTGCACACAGCTGCCAGCCCAGTCCAACGCACACTGCCAACGTCAATCCCTGCTGGCTCCTGCACAGCGATTTGAAGCCTCCAAAAGAGCAGAGCCTTGATGTCACTCATGTACCTGACAGTGACAACACAAGTCCCTGACGTCCTTGGAGTCCTGCACTGGCCAAAGGCACAGCTGGGAATAGTTCTCCAGCCCTGGAACCCCAAAGCCTGTTAGAGCACAAGGCCTCCCTTCAGGAAGGGCGGCTTTTGCAATGGGGCAGTGTAATTACAGACTTGGCTTCTTCCCCCAAATGTGTACATTTTTCTTTGTTAAATGGTGGTGAAATGATATCTAGTTTACCCTTAAGGCTTATTTTAAAGTTGGTATGTGAAGACACAGGTGCCTTTTTTTTAAACCACTTCATCAAATTTCTCCATTCCCTATTCTTAAATCTACCATCCTTAAATTTCACATTAAGGGAATATTTCATACAGTGCCAAAAATTTTGTGGGAAATGTACCTCTCCCTCCAGCTATTTGCCCTTTTTGTTTACTTTTCTTGTGTCAAAATCTAATCAGGTTACAGGTGTAAATTTCTGGTTTGATATTGGCAGTGCCTTTTGCAAATCTACAAAATCCTGAAAGTCACAGTTTACAAGGTTCTTAGAGCAACTTACCATTCAAGAGCCACCACAGCAAGGGAATAAAACCTGGACTTTCACTGATGTACTTCAGGCCTTTCAAGTTGATACTCACATTGTAAAGTGACATTAGCATTAGCCTGGAATTGAAAGGAAAAAAATGTGAGGGCCTTTGATTTCTTTGCATGCTTCAGCATCTTTTGCCATTTGTGTCAAGCACGTACTGATGCAGAAGCCTGCTCTAATAATTTACATTTTGGTTAAAGAGATAAATTTCAAATTATATATAAGCAATGTTGTGCAAACCCTTGTTTCTACTGTTAAATCACATATCCCAAACACATGGAAAAGAGTGAAAAGGTCTCAGGGAGGGGCTGGAATGTTCTCTGTTCTGGAGCCAGCTTGGCAACTGCTATCTCTCATGGCTGTGATAAACCTGTGTGTTATTGCACTGCCACCACAACCAAACAAAAGGAAATTATTTTAGCCCAAATGGGCTTCACACCTCACATCCAATTCTCAAACAAGGTCTCAGGGCTTAAGCTCCTATGCCACCAGCAGACTTTGGGACACTCTTTGTGCAGAAAGCAGGACAGGAAGGGACCCATTGCAGGCTAAACTGAGTTGTAAGAGGTGCAATTGATGTGCTCTGAGTTTGATCACCTCAGTCATTAAGCAGCAGAAAGAAGGAAGAGCAGATTTATCAAATCTTCTGCACCAATGGCCACTGCCAAGCAGGGAGTGGTACTGTGGATCTGAAATTTCAGTTGGTAAAGCCCATACACTGCTTTTCATCCAGTCCCTGCAGCTCTGGGCTTCCAGAACAAGCCCTGACAAAGGAGCACAGCACTACCTATAATCAGCCAGAATGGAAATGATCAATAAACCATCATCTTATAATGGCAACGTTAACATTTCTTAAGAATGTCTTTCACCCTTAATCTGTTTGACATTTGCAGTTAGAAATAAAGTGACGTAAAAAGGCACTGCTGTGTTTGTATTTTTATTTCACTTGTTTGCTTTGTGCAGACAAAAGGGACTGGTGCTGGTGATCCAGGGAAGTGCTGAGGTTTTGGAGTGCTGGAACACCCCACAAACCAATGCAGTGGCATACGAATGTGTAACAGCATATTTAATTAAACACACTCACCTAGACACAACAGAGAAGCATTTCCAGGCCCTTTATAAGCACCTTCACCTCCAGTACCTGCACATTTTAGTAAATATTTTTTGTAATAATAATTGCAAAAGTGCTTATTGAAGCAAACTGACACAAATGATTACTGGATAAACAATACTTTCTAGTGGTTGTTTTTTTTTTAAATGTGGAGTGAGTCTTAATTATGCACTTCATAATCTTCCTACTTAGACAAGCCAAATTTAATTAGTATCTTCTACTACTGTGTCTGTCAATGCTTTCTTTAAAATCTAGAACTACATGCACAGCTAAAGCCCCTTCTTGTCTTGTTAATACATGGGATTAGTATATAAAATGCACTATTATGTACTAATATGTATCTTTACTGGCTACTTTTAACTGCCACAAAAGTAAAGTTGAATATTCTTAACCATTTAATTATAGCTACAAACAATTATGTAAATGTTTATCGACTGTGTAACAATTACAAATGTCAAACAAATGCTACACCAATGAGAAAAAAAAATCGGTCTTTCACATCTGCTATTTCAGAAAGGCAAGGACCCTGAGATTTCACCTGAACCCCTGAGATTTCAGTCCCAACACTCACGTTGGTGCCTGGGATATATTTATTCCAGACTCATGGCCTACAGTGGATATCACAGCAGTTTTGCAATAAGTGGCAGGTTCTCCCTGTAATTTTTTTATTTATATACTCATCCAAATAAAACATAGGATTTCTAGAACTAGAAAAGAGAACTCTTTATCATCTTACTTCGATAATGCTGTATATAGAATTAGACTCATAATTTCCCCTGATTTTTCACATAGAAATGAAAAATATTTTTGAAAATAAAAGCTAGAAAATAATTGTAAAACCTCAAAGCTAAGCAAAGGACAAGCATAGCATTTAAAATTATAAGCCAAATTTTTTTTTCAACTTATTGGATTATAAATTGATGTCTTCTCATGTAACACCATGGTGATGCTTTAAGAAAAATACTCTGCATTTCCAGAATAATGAACAGACATTTTCATCTGTGAGGTATAGTATTAAAAAAATGTCTGCCTGTATGTATATGTATATAAATGTATGCATAAACATTATTTATGTGGACTCCAGAGTCCATCTTCACATAACTTTAAAATTGCACTCAAATTTATGGCAAGTTTCATATCCTTGTCTCACAGTTGTCATTTATTTTGTCCTGGCTTCTGTTCCCTATGGGAGGGAGAAAAGGGATTTCTTCTGACATATCTGCTTATGAAAATGCTGATTAAGGCTAACCAACAGCTAGAACACCTTACATGCAAAGAACAATTTAAAAACAAATCAACCAACCCCTCAAAATCCTTCTTTGCTGGGCTGAGAGACTTTAAAATTCCCCAAAAGGATAAAAAAAAAAAATCTAGTGTTAGTAACAGGTTTTTAGAACTGAATAGTGACAAGACACATACAGAGCTCATTAAAAGAAAGGAATTTTTCTGAATCATGGACATGAAAGACAAACACAGGGAAACATTTTGCACTAAAATATTTGAGCAAATTAGGCTCCCTCGTTCTCCAGCAAGGCCATGAAGAAATGTCCTTTCTGACATTTGCTCTAATGTCAGAATACAGCATTTTTTTTTATCCAACGGCAAGGTCAGAGTAAGGGAAAAAAATGTTGGTTCTATGGGATATCAGAAAATATCACCACTGCACTGCATTCAAGCTATTGTAACATATGATTAGTATTTCTCACTTATCAACCAACTTGAGCAACCTCTTTTCCAAGTTTCCCTCCATTTGTTAGCCCAGAAATTAAACCCTGTTGAATTCCTTGCCACCTCATGGGATTGTTCTATGTATATTTTACCAGTAGTGCTGTATGACAGCCAAGTTTACATCACCATGGGTAATTCTTCTGCAAAGCAAGCAGATTTTGAAGTAGAATTAAAAACAACGCAAGATATAAATTCAAAAGAAAGGCCCTCAAATCCAATTACATTAATGCAATATGAAATGATCAAAAATAATTTATCTGAACCCACAGACACACATCCATCTGAAATTCATAGTATGTATGTAGGAACATTTTCCCTCCTCCTCTCAAAGTCCTCTTTTTTCCCCCCCCTATTTACAGATTCTGAAACAGTATGGATCCTCTTTTCAGGGTTGTTTTTTGGTTTCAGTTGGTTGGTTTGGTTTTTTTTATATAGATGAAGGCACAAATTACCTTTTCTTCCTTAAACCGAGATTCTCATACAATTGTTTCCTTTGGGATATTATAAAAAAAAAACCCTACTGTTGACCTTCAAGCCCAACACTTGGGAAACAGAGGAAATAACTGATCTCAAATCATCAAGCCACTATCTACAGCACAGGCTGTTCAGCTTTCCCCTCACCATCCAACAGGGAAAGGCAAACACCTTCAGAGGGCAACTTGCTCCCCCTCACATGAACAATCACCTGACAGCACCATCTCCTCCCAGAGACTGTGGGAAGAAGCCCAGCCAGTCAGCAAATGCTTGACATGGCCCTCTCTGACAGCTGAGGTTAGGCAAGATAAAACCTCTCCAAAGTGAAGACCGAGCCTGATTTCATGACTATCACATCCAGCCTGCCTAAATGTGTGCCTGGATGTGGTCACGTTACTGTGGCTGACAGGGCTGCTGCTTGTCAGCTGAGCTGTGACAGCTGCCTGGGGTATGAACTGTTTGTGTATTTATGAAAAAAAAAACACAGTGGCTCAAACCATCTTCATGAATAAATGAACCAGGTGTACAGGACCAGGGCCTCCAGTTCAGCAGATGAGCTGCTCATTAAGCCACAGTAATTTGCTCAGTCAAGACCATATACCCTCAGCTCTTAAGGTCTTGGAGGAAAAGGCAAAGACAATTGTTTATTTAATCTTTCCATCAGCTGGAAAGCACTTCTGCAGTATCTGAACTGTGCAACATGGCCTTGCCGTTAAAGCTGTATTGCAAGGTCACTTTACAGGCATTGCCTCTTACAAACTGAAGTGTTTGGTGTTTCTGGCTACTAAGTAGCCCAAAATGATTTTATTTTTGTTCTTAGCAGACCCATAACTCACTTTCTTCACTAAGGACATGTGACATTTTACACTTCATATTAGAAGGGAATAAATATGAGTCCACATTTCCCACATCCTCTCTGTTTTAAAACTTCACCTCACACCTTCCTTATTCCACACTCAACTCCCAACCCCTTCCAAGGCAGAAGAGGGCACCCCTGCACATCTTTATTATGGTACTTAAGAGATTTCCACAGAGACACAAAACCAGGGTAAAGCCTTGTAGCCAACCCTAGTATGTCTGCAAGGAATGCTACTGGGAAAAGAGCTTCCAAAAATTATGTTTCCTCTCCAGAAAAGGAATAATAGAAGAGTGGGAAAACTACCATCATTACTGTGAGCTACACTGCAAAACAATGTATTTCATTTGAAAGGGAAAAAAGAAGTCAACATACACTTTAAATTTGTTGCAGAGTCCTGGCTTCATGTCTCCCAGGAGGTGCATCATCGTGTCCAGTAATTCGCGACTGGAACTGACCAGGAACTCACGGCCAGAGGCCAGTGCAGCCACATCTGTGGGAGAGCACGAAACATCACCATAAAAATCATGTTTCAAACAAAAGCCTTTGCTAATTATCTGGACCACTAAGAAGATATGTCAGCTGTGAAGAATGGACTATGGCATTTATATAAACTTCAGACTACATTCACCTATACAGCAAATACTGAACAACAAACATCAAGTGTTGTGGAGTGTGTTCATAATTCTACTTTGGTAACCAAAGCAGTTATCCAGAATCCCCAGCACCCCAATAGCATCACAGTAAATTGTGAAATAAAAGGTTGTATTCATCCACGGGTACTATGTGATTGCAGCAAAGTTTCTTCTTTAAAGAAACAAGATTGCAGAGTTTTACAACTGCTTCATTCAACATACCTGGCACATTACACAACCAAAATATTAGTGAACATCTACTCAAATTCTCTTTTCCTACCTCTCTCAAGTGTGGCATTATTCAAGCACAAACCAAAAGACAAAATTATTTCCAAAGCCTACTGCTCTAAAGCAGACTTTATTATTTTCCCTTACACCTGCCCCATACTCAGTACAGTGGCATAATACATCACATACTGATTTTATTATAATCTTTAATAACACCCCAAACAGCTAAAAATCCCACATTCAGAAAAGCTGTTCATTCAAGATTCACTTACTTATACAAATATTCACTGTTTCATCCATCTTGCATCATGTCTTTAGTGTAATTTTGACAGTCACACAGTTTCACAAAAACGCAGATGTATCAACCCTATGTCTCACAGCATCCCAAGCCAAGGGCAGTCATTCTACAACAGATATGTGGCTTTCTACTTATTTTCTGGCCCTAAAAAAATACTTAGTATGGAAGTCAGGTTTATTACCTTCTCTTATACAGAGAAAGTGTGGTATATCTGACAGTAACCAAATTTTTAAGCAGTTTCAAAATCCTTAGTCCACGCCTTAAGTTGGGGCTGATTTACTTGCACCATCTGCAATATGTCATCTTGCCGATGGTGGCATCACTGGTGATTCACAAAATAAATTGATGTGTACAAACTAATGTGAGCATACAAGCCTGGTGTAATGGTCCTTGTTTCATTCCAAACTGAAGGATGCAATAGGGAATTTCAGAACTCAATGGCTCTTACCCATCTAATCCTTAACAATGTCACAGGCAGCACAGAAGTGCCTCTAACAGAAGTGTCAGTACCAAAATTTGCTAGAACTTTAGAAGACCAGAAAGTCACCCAAGATATCAACATTGACTAATTAACTTTGAAAAGCTGAATTTACTGCAGCTTCTATGAGGCAATATACATTCCCAGTATGTGTGGAATGCTATTCTGAGACACAACATTAACTTACTTGTTACAATCCCTGCCAAAGCTAATACAAACTGATTTTCCTCAGAATCCAAATCCTGCTGTTTCATGTCTTCACTTAATGACTTCACAAAGCTCTCCATGGTCTGGGCAGTGATTGTGAAAAACTTTACTGCTTTACTCTGCAAGCGTGGAGGAGAAGAAAGATTACACACACTACAGCGACTATAATAATTAGATGCTACAATAAAACTGGACAACCTTCCAAATTATTAAAACATCCAGTTCCTTCAAAAAACAACAGAAAATACCAGGTATTCACTAAGTGGCATGTTTGATCCCCTAATAATTGAAACCATTACCTCAGAAGAAAACAGGAAACTACTCAATGCTATATGTATTCATAAAACTGAACCATTGTATACTTACCTCCTAAACACAAAATAATATATATCAACTACAGAATTAAAGCTTCTTTTCAAAAGTGAGAATATTATCTCACTGCTTTGCAGTAGCTGCACCAGGTGTTTCACATTTATTTGGGCTACCACAGTAGCTTTTATCAAAACCAGCCAAAGACTGGAGACTTAACATGAAATTCCTAAGAAAACCAATGAAGTACCCAGAAAAAAAAGCAGAATTCAAATGGATCCTAGTAGGACTCATTAATTGCTCAATACAGGATAGAGAATGACAGGCTATGCAGAAGTTCTATAGAAAAGGAAATGGAGGTCTCTCCTGGGTCACAGGTTGAATTTAAGTCAACCATGTCACGTGAAATCATCACAGCAGAGCACACCAACAGGAGCACAGGCTGTAATTATGGTACAGCCTCTTCCCCTCAGCTGCAGGACTGCTCCATTTGGAGGTATCTGAGCTCAGGGAGAACCACCTGGTACAAAGCTCAGGGCAGGTCAAAGAGCCTGGCCAGAGGTGCAGAGTCCACAAAGAAGGATAGAGAGACCTGTTTCTATTTATTGGTAATTCTCACTAGTAAAACATTGCTGGAACTCTATTTCACACAGAGGATGAAGGCTTTCATAACCAAAATAGTGTGGCAGAGAGCCCATAATGCTGGGTTTCCCAGTGTCTTTAATAATTTTTCCAGTTGTTTCATGAAGCAGCTGAAACTTTTAGTCATTCCCAGCAGTGAGCCAACGGGAAAGTTCAAGAAATGCCTGAACTTTTATTCATTTTGTGAAGTGGCTGAAAATTTTAATACTTTTGCAAAATTACTGCTTTCACAGTATGTGCAAAGCTACTGGTAACACATTTAACACTCCTCTGCTGAACATTCACATTAAAGATGTACCATTCCTGTGGGGAGACTCCAGCAAGAAGGGACAAAAAGCAGGCTCAGTCAACACAGCATCTCCACAAATGATGCTGTGGCCCCAGAATGACAGGAATGAAGAAATCATGGGGAAAGAGGATGAAAACAAGTGCTGAATGTAGTTTTTTACTTACATGGACACCACGCTACAAAGACAGCAATTTTAACAGAAGCAGTGACTATAACTCAAGAAGCAGAAGGTGTGAGAGAAAATGAACAGCCTTACAAGTTATTATGAAAATACAAATTCACATGGGGACATGAGGGTAGTAAGCACTCTGAGTAGTTGGTATTTTGCACAGAAAACAAGAGAAACCTTCTATCTGCCAATCTCTTGAGGTTTCACTGGTGTCCTCTCTGCTGATCCTCCTTTCCAGACAGCCACTACTTAACTAGTGCTGAGGTCTGAGGAGCTGCAGCAGAGACCCATCAGGTTTATAAATAGCAAACATTACACTCTCTGCACAGTCCCTTATTAACTAGATGGCATTTTCATGGGACTGAAGAATGTCTCACCCACACATGTTGAGATAAGGACAGTTCTGAGAGCAGCCATTAAGGTGCTTGAGCTCAGATGGTGGCAATGAACCCTCTGCTGTCTGTGGAACTCCTGTGTGAAAGCTCCAGGTAAATGAAAAGTTGCTAGTAAAAAATATAAAGTCATTTGTCACCGTTTCAGACAACTGAAGTAGCAAAACACCTTGTAGGATCCAAAATTTCTGAAGTTGAAGCAAGCCTTGATGCTGTTCTGAAATCAAACCTTCAGGTTGTATTTCCATGTGAGAAGTATGTCATATCTGGTTGAAGCTTTTTGAAAGACAATCTCATGGGAATTAATTTACTTCTTTTTTGGCACATCCAAGTAGGAAATCTTGAAAACGCTTTCATAGTACTGCTCTGGATGTTTCTTCAAATCATCTCTAGGAACACATAGGCAAAACCAGCAGGCATCTCTCCCCCACTGTCTTAAGAACTACTTGTGTCACATGTCAAATCTGCTGCTTAAGTTTTGACTTGCCCAACCCATATGGACACAAAAGGTGTATTGGTCACTAACATATTTCAGTCCATTTGCATTACAGGACCGTAAGAAAGACCTACTTCTGTATTGGTGCAAAGACTGCAAAAAGCTTGGGCATTGCGCCCTAAGGCATGACATGATTCTGAATTGATGCCACCTTTCCCATGTGCTTAAATATCAGCAACAGTTTCAAAGCACTCTTGATGTTCTCATACATTTCCATAGTTCACAGCACCTTCTCAGGGGAGGAGGGAAGAAGCTACAAGTTGTACAACTTGTCCCAAAATAACCCAAACCAAAAATGTTGTATGACAAATCTCCATCATCTTTTAATGACCTGACTCACTGCCAGTTGTAATCTGTGGTTGACACAATGCCATACAATCCATTTCTGTTTTTCCTAGGAGTCTTGTTGCAAACCCAGACTCATTTCTTACAGTGCTATGTGCACCATCGTAAGAAAATGATGCCCCCAAATGTTGCTACAATCTTCACCAGAAGTACAGCAGTTCAGCAGCCTTTAATGATTGCTGGAAATGACTGCAGGAGAAGTGTTTTGCATTTCAAACCAACCATTTCAACCAAACTAAACCCCAAAGCACTGCATCTTCCCAGTTGGGTTTTTTACCTTTATACAAATCTTCAGGCAACAGTTTTGTTTTTAACTAATTCAGCTGAATTTTAATACTTAAGACTGTTTTCAACAACAAGCCTTGTTCTTTAAATTTTAACTGTTTTATACAATGTTTTACTGTTTTTTTCCTTAGTAACCGCTGCTGCTTGGATTTAGAATCATCAGAAGTTATCAGCAAAAGGCATCACCATACAGCTTTTTAATATCCAATATAAAGTTGTAATTGTATTTTGGAGAACCCAACTAGAACAACTCTTACAAACACATTGGTTTACCACTTACTACAATGAACTAATCCTATTCACTCAGCTGTTCATCATGCTGCTAAAAAAATCAAGCCAAAAGAAACTGTGGCATCAGTTCACTCAGATTAAATACAGAAATACCTTCTCAAGTTGGCTGTGTCAAGAATGAAAATCATATTTTTATCAGGCCTGTTCCTCTGATCCCTCCTAATTCCACCAGCAGCACTTGGCAGTGAAACTGTGATAGTTGCAATACTACTATTGTAATTAACTAGTTCTGTTTTGGTTTTGTGGTTTGTTTTTGGCTTTTGTTTTTTCTTTCAAATAGTCTACTTGCCCATGTTTAACATTGATGATTTAATAAGATCCCCTAGCAGCGAGGGTCTCGACATTTCCAAGAGTTATTCATGTATTAAGGCAGCAGAAAGATTTAAAGAAGCTGAGAATCGATGGATCTGTCTTTTCTCCATGGAAATAGCTCCTCCAAGCTCTCTACAGGCATGGAAACTCCTGCATGTGCCCAGAACTATTTTCTTCTTCTGTTAGCTTGTGAAGATATTTACATCGTGCTAACTGTAGCCTTGCTTCCAGTTTAACTGTGTGTGGTGGAAAACAGATAACCTTCGTTTGGTAACAAAATAATTACTGCATTTCCTCATAACACTTCATAGCTCCAACCCTTCTTAAATGAGAATGGATGGTTCCCAAAGAATATGCAAACCAGAAAACATTTTTGCCGTCCAGACAGTTTCTGAAAAACATCCTTGCTCTGTTCCACAGCAAGGTCCTTATTTTAAAGGTCCTTGTTTTAAAGGCCTAAGGGCATTACCACTGGTCAGTATTCACCTGCCATACTTACTCCTCCTAGGATGGATTTCACAGCCTCCTCATTGCTGGACACCCCCCAGAGCAAGGTGCACACTGCTGCTCCCATCTCTGTGCAATACTCTGCCTGCTGCAGGAGCTGCTGCCTGGCCTCGTTCAGCTGCTGCCGCAGGTCCAGTTTCTCCTGGAACAGCGTAAGGAAATTTTGGTTGCACTTCATGTCTGCCACAAGTTTCTAGGCTAAGGGACAGAACAAGAAACACAATCATGGCCATCTCTGAAGTGGAGGGTAACTCAGAGCAGTAGCAGACATGTTCCTTCTCTCCTGAGCTGTGTTTAAGCAGTGCAGGCTGACAGGAACCAGAAACTGTCCACAAGGTCAAACCAAGTGACCCAGCGAGACTGAGTGGCACCTAGAGAAGCCTGATAGGAGTCATCTCCCCCCGAGCAAACAGTTCCATGTCTCTTCAAGAGAGGGGGGTTTTCAGCATCAGGGGCCAGCCTTCCCTGACACCTGACAAAAGATACTGGAAACATTTTATGGGAAGAGAGGGCTGTTTTGTTTTTCCAAACAGACTTCTGCTCTAGTCAACATGGAACAGTTGCTGGATATCTAGGATAAATACTGCTGTCTCTTCCAAATCTTTTCTATTGGCATAGTCCTGATCAGCAGTGGCAAAGTAAGACAGAGTCCCAAAAAAAACCACACTTAAGATTTGAAGTTTGGAGAGCCTTCCATTGCAAGAAAGCCAAGGCACCACTGTGCATCCATGAGGTTGGATGGGGCTCTGAGAAACCTGGTCTAGTGAAAGTCGTCCTTGCCCACAGCAGTGGGGTTGGAATGAGGTAACAGAACCCCAAAATCCCTTCCAACACAAACTATTCTGTGACTGTAATCTATGAACACTTAAGCGAGCTGCTCAGTGGCTCTTGCCACGAAGCATAAAGAGAGAACAGATCAACCCTACAGAACCAGAGCACAATTTCCACTTGGCAGTACTTTTTTCCAATCACATGGGAAGCTGGCTGGAAGAGTATCATGAGATTGGGTAGGATTCTAGGTCTCACTGGCTTCCTACCAGCTGCCACAGGAGTAGCAAAGCTGCTGCACTTCTCAGATTAGAGCCAGCACAGACAGGGAGCTCAAGGCAGGAATTCTGCAGTCTGTGTCTCAGGGTGAGTGGGGGCTCCCAACTAACTGCAAGTAGGGTGGTATTAGACAGTGCTGCAGGGAAGGACCAAGGCCAGTCAAGCAAAATTATGCTAATTCAAGTATGAAAAGAGAGAGAATCACAGATTGCATGATGGTGAAAGAACTGAAGGATTTTACTCTGCCCATTTTACAGACATGAGATTTTCAAATTCACTGCAGAAAACACCTTCCTCAGCTCAGCCTTCCCAGTGTGTTTGGCTATCAGGATGAAGTATGGGGAAATGCAAAGGAATCTTTTCTATGTCAATTTTGAAGGCAACTAAACAGAACAAGACTTTCAACCATGTATTGTCATCAAGACTTTAGAATAAGTACCTTGTCATTTTTAGGGTTCACCTCAGTGCTTCATGTTGAGGGTTTGGAAAGAATAGAAATGTAAAGTCATCTGAAAATTTATGTGACATGATACCAACCAGCACAGAGTTCTGTGTTCTGTCACCAGTTACCTACTGAGCCTCCTGATCACACCTACCTGATTCAGCCTGATTTGCACTGCTGCTAACGGAACACACAGGTGAGGATTTGTAACGTCCAATTTAAGTTTCTCATGTAGACTTCTGTGTGTATTTACTCTCCACAGTCTCTTTCACCTACATGTGCAAAAGACTGACAATTGCTGCTGATTCCACAGGCAGAATCACCCAGAAAAAGTCTCTTATTCCCTAATACTTTGATCATTTTTAAGCAAATTAGCCAAATTCCATCTTTTACATGACTCACTGCCAGGCCTATCGGCTTTTCTGCCACCATGTGCATCCACAAAATGTCCTCAGGCATCTTCCTGCCTAATCCCTATATTCTCCCTGTCTTTTCCACGCTGTCCTAGTCTTAGGGAAATGTATTTTAATACTTTTTTTTTGCATTTTGCATTTGGATGCTAATACTGACTAAGACATAAAACCCAGTAATACCAAATCTAGATTCCCCTAACAAGGATGTAAAGCCAGCAGAAGCAATGCCAGAATTTTTAATAGATCAAAAGCAACATCAGAACAAAGATATAAGGCGAGGAAAACAAAATAGTACATTCAAGAGCCAGGAAAATAAATGGAGCCTGCAAAAGCAAATAACCTGGCTGGAAGCAACACTTCTAAGAGTTCACATCACCAAGCAATCCCTGTGCTATGCAACAACACCATCTTCAGGAAAAGGTCAAGGCACGAGAACACAGCAATGCCCAAGTATGGAGCTACAAAAAGACAGACAAAGAAGGCATCAGCCAAGAATAACATGTGCACTTCAAGTTTTGCTCAGGTTCAGAAAGCATAGCAATTCCCTGATCAGTGATACAGCTCTGCACAGAGAATTTGGAATGTAAAATGTTGATTTATGATGACCTCAGAAAAGGACACTGCTCAGCCAGAAACACATTTATTTTATGTTTGTATCAGTGAATAATTTTCTTCTCCTTCAGAAGATAAATATGGAAAAAATAATTCAGAAACTCTACACAAGGATGCCTAGAGCAGAACAGCAACCAAATGAAAAACACCAGAAAAGTGATTAACAAGAACAAAAATCACTCATTTACACACACCAGCTTGTTGTATCCTGAGGAGCTAAAGGATTTCACATCAGGAGCACAATCCACTCAAATACACCTCCCTGGCATTGAACAGAACCCAGTCAGACAACTGCCATATACTGCATAACAGGGAAGACATGAAGAGAAGAAATACCAAAATAACTTCTCCTAGTAAACTACCATGCCTTAAGTAAAACTCATCCAAAAGAAATCGTAAACCCAAACCACCTGCCCTTTATTTTGTAGTATTATCAAGAATAATGGGTGGGACTCATTTCATTAGTGTCTAAAGCAACGATAAAATCCCTGCAGTCTTGCAGGGATTTTATCCTGGGTACTTATACAACTGAAGACCTCAGTGCATGGCAAAACCAACCCTGTACTTATTGCTGAACTGCAACAGCTATCCAGAAGATATTTATTTTGAAATAAGGGATATCCAGATTGACAACTATTCCATCACACCAAACTTCATTCCAGGATGACTTTTCCACGCAGATGTGCATTAAAACTGCATTTCTGAAGTCTTCGTTATTCCTCTTCAAAAATGAAGTAAGTTTTGTAGGTTCATCTATCTTTGTGCAATCACAAGGCTGGCAAATGCCAGCAGTATAACCCCAACAACGTGAGCTTCTGCTAACTACAAAAGATGGCTCCAAGGAAATCAAGTTTTGCAGCAAATAATCACCACTGATTCTTGCAAAGGCTCATTGGAACCGAAATGGCTTCACAGTCTGAGAAGTCACAGTCTTTGATATTCCTTCATTGTTAAGAATCTCCCCTCTCATAATCACTAAATACAATATTGACAGAGCAAAAGGAGGCCTGAAATTACTCTTTGATTCTCAGCTGTACACAGCAATTGGATCAATAGGTGCTTTGAGAAAGACTATTAACACTAAACAAACGTACACAGCTCACAGCAAACCAAGAGAGGCTGGTTTCATTCTGTACATTGCACTGCTTAAATTATCCCCTATTGTCCTCTTTGAAAATGTATTACAGCAATGTTAAATTCAAAAGAACTGATTCTGTGAAGGACCTTTTGATTCCAGCTCTACCACAATCTTCCCAAATATCCAGTGTTTTACTTTAACATGTTAACATAAACAAAAGGCTTGATTTTTAAATTCATATACACCAAGACAAATCTTGCCAAGAACTCATAACAAAACTCCATACAACTGCACTTCACAGAGTATGGAAGCTGAGAGAGATCCCTGCAGCTATGCAGAAGTCCTTTACTGCAGTGGGAGACAGTTGGTATCTCTGTACACACTGACTTCTTTCTGGTACTGCTTCTTGCTATATGTTACCCAGTTATAAGATTGACCCTTTTGCTCTAGAAATAGCAAGAAGAAAAAAAAAAATCAGTTACGACCTTATAGGTTATATTTTCCTCACCACCTGACTATATGCACAGACATTCCAGATTGTTTTTCAGACTGAGCATTTATTTTGTGACATGAACATGAAAAACTGATCATTACTGCTTTTGTTATTAGAACTCAAGTATGCAGATACCAATATTCTGGCAGCAATTCTACCTTCTTCTCTCTCATGCAATCTGCCTGGGCTGTTTCCAGACGGGCTCTGAAGTGCTCACAATCCATTCTCAGCTGCTCTACTTCCTCCTCCTTTTTCTCCAGGTCTGTGACAGGATAAATCAGACAGAAGAAAAAAGGAACACATTATGACCAATGGGCCTGCACTAAAGCAGAGAATCCACCAAGTGCAACTTTACTGAGGTGCCTCAGCTGTTTGCTTGGGCGAGATCACCTCCCCGTGGCTAAAGGGGAATCTCACAAGTTGCTGTGTGGCAACAGCTCTGAGAAAACAAACCAACATGTTTCTGATTTAAAAGAATCATATCTAGTGGATAAATACTGAGGGCTGAGAAGATTTTTAAAAATTTACTCAGTCTTCTACTTTGTTTTCATGATGGTTTTCATGAAAATTCCATGAGTGAAATTTTACTCAGGTCAATGACTAGATTAAAAATTTAAGAAAAATACCAACATCAGTCAAAAGTGAGTGCTTCAATCTACAATTTACAACTTATATGGATAGTGAGAATGAAAAACAGAGATTCTAAACATTTTAAATTAGTATTTATAAAGCACTATAAGCAACCCAGTCTCATTAAAGGTGTCCCTGCCCACAGCAACAGTGTTAAAACTGGATCATCTTTAAATCCCTTCCAACCCAACCCATTCTGTGATTCTATGATTATAAACTATTTAAAAATTATGTCAGTTACAACCAAATTTTATGATTCCCTTGAAAAATTAATTTCTGGTGTTATCATCATAGCAACATTTCTGATGTTACTAGAAATTTGTTCCAATTTAGACACTTTATTTTAGTGAACAGAAATCAAGTTAAAAGTGTTCTATGTCACCAGTATGATGCTGGGTTTTTTTTTTTAATTCCCTTTGAAGGATATTTTTAACAATAGTTGTGTGTTGTATTTTACTTTAAAAACCACATTTCTGGATGCTTACTATTAATACTGAAAAAAGGAAACATGTTTAAGTAGTTTCCAAAAAGTAAAATCCAAATAGCATCTACTGTAATTTTGGTTAACTTAAAAAAAAAAAACAACAAACCAACAAACCACACCTCACTTTTAGCACCATACCCTTGATCATGACAGGTTGGTCTGTGACTTAACGCATTTCAAATACTTCCCCTAACACGTAGTCAATATTTTTTAATATAATTACCAAAAATTACATCAAATTCAAACATAAAAAGACAACACCATAAAAAACCATCCATTATGTTCTTATTAACCAAAGAACTTGGTTTCTGGCATGCTATTTAGTAATTCTGTATGATTTGAAAATAAATTCCCTCCTGTTTTGGTCCTAAGTGACAAGTTTATAATCTTAAATATACACACATTATTTTGAGTAGCAGATATAAAAGGAGTACAGCTGGTTTTGGCTGTTTTATCTGAAGAGGTGGAACATACTTCCACTCAGCCCTTGTGTGATTCTAAGCCAGCAACACTTTTTAGCAGAAAGCAAAGAGACAAGGCAAGGGTTCACTGCTGGGAAACACCTCTGTGCCAGGATATGCTCTCTGAGCACTCAGGTCTTTTCAACCTGCAACCCAAAGGAAAAGATTGAAGGGGGAATGGATTCATTGAGTTTTTGAGGATAACACTGGTCAGTGGCAGGAATCTTCACTTCTTTCAAGTGAGGAAAATTCAGCCCCATGCACATCTGACTATGTGGGTGTGAGTCCTACGCAGCTGACAGCAAGATGTGTCGAGCATGAATAGAACATGCTCTGCTTATCTACAACAGACCAAGAACTGGTTTATCCAGGTCAGTTCATCCAGGGAAAAACTGTCACTGCAAGGAAACAAGCTCTCCTGAAAGAGAAGAATCACTTCCAGCCTTTGAGAGGATGGATCCCACCTGAATCCAGCCAGCAGACACACACATAGATGCCACATCCTTCACTGACAGAGGTCAAAGATCCTGGAACCAACTCTGAGCCAGAAGGGGAATAATATTGACTACTGAGTGTTAACACAATGCAACCTGTAAAGGGCTTCAGATAAAAGAAGGATGTGTCAACGTCCTCTAAGGTATCACAGTGTCTTTTAGAGTAAAAAAAAAAAAGGACAATAGTGGAAGCTGCTGAAAAGAGACTTACTTCTAGCTGTGCCTTATTTGTGGAAACTCCCCTGCTACACCCAGTCAGCTCTCCCAGCTGAGCCCTTGCTCTGAAGAGAAAGAAGCAGCTTTCACTACCAACTCGAGTGAGCAAAAAGAAATATGAAACGGCATCTTCATACAAAGAGAAAATATGTAACTTCACCAGTGCAGTGGTAAATCAGATTCTGGTAAATCAGACTCTGGGAAGAAGTGACACTTGCTCTCGAGATAGAGACTCAAAAGCAGAAGGCACTGAGCACAAGGAAAGAAGAGGAGGCCTTCATTTCAGGTATGAGGTAGATTCATTCTCATGCACAGAAAGTTATAGGTCATATCAGGAGATTTTCTGGACCAGAGATCTAATCTCAAAGCGCTGGGAGGTGGAGAACTGCATACAATATGGATGAATGTCATCAAGGGATGAAATTCCAATTCTACTCCAAATGCCAGATCAATGTTAAATGATATTTTTAACACTTCCCATGTTCCACTAAACATATACATAACAATAAAGAAAAATTGCTGGAGCTGTATTTCTAAGACTCCTGGAGCCAAGCATTCATCTTGAGAAGGGTAGTAAGAACAACACAAAATTTGGTTTTCAAAAGGTACACTTATCCTGGCAAAAATCTTAATCAAAACCCTGACAGCAGCCTGAAAAGTTAGGTGGTGCCTGCAGTGAGCATTGCCAGCTCAGAACTCAGACATCACCCTGGGAAGCTGCCATGGAAAATGGATGTCCTATTGATCTACACAGACCAGTGAAACATGCAAAGATCTCAAGATTTCTCAAAGCTATTCAAGACTCCATCAGTCTCACAACTGAATGGGCCAGAGGTGTTGGAAGCCTCTGACTATAATCTACACTTCTTGAGGAGCAGGAGGCTCTGCTCCTCAAGCACACTTCACAGTACCTAGAAAACTGCAAAAGCTGATGGAAGTCTGGAGATGTACAAATCACACATTAGGCTTCTGTAAGAACGATGGGAAAAAAACATCTCTAGGGGCTGCCAGGACTCCTGTAAGCTTCACGTGCCATGCCAAGAGGCTGTATGTAGCAAACAGCACCATTCTGAGAGTGCAGGCTGCTGGTATCCCTGTGATCACCTTCTGTGATCTCTATGCTCCAAAGCCTCCTTTCAGTCTGCCTTATTTCATGCTGCAGAGGTAGGAAAAGACTGGAGGAGCAAAAATCACCACGTGACTTATCCAGCTATAGGGGCACATGATGGCCAGAGCCTAAATAAATATTTCAATGACCTCATCACCTGAAAGAGAGATCTCCACTGTGGAGACAGACTCAAAGAGAATTCAAAGGCTGACTCAGCTTCAGGTCCTCCCCCAGAGGACCCAGAGAATGCGGGGCAGACAGCAGAACATTGCAAAGAGTCTTAAAATCCCCATGCTGATGCCATGAGCCTGCTCAGGATTGCCCTGACAGTGTCTCTTTGATGCCTGGCACGAGGAATGCAAGCAGGATCAGTGAGAGGAATCTCAAGACTGGACATGCATATAAGTAGGTAAAAACCAGCAGAGGATCTTGAACACTTAATGCAACTGGAAACAGTCCTTGGTGCCTTGCAACAGCATAAAGAGAACATTTCCAGATCCTATCCACTGCTTGCGACATGGAAGAATCTTCCCAAGGAGTGGATCACGGAGGCACCGAGAAGCTCTGCCCCAGTACATTACATTGCCAGAGACAGGCCCTGAGGCCCTGTCTTACCCTTTCCTAGCTGGCTGTTGCAAATTAATTTCCCACTTATCACTCAATATTCTAGAAGAGACACACTGTAATCTGTCTCAGTGCTCGTTCCATGTCTTTTCAGACAAAATCCCTGGATAACACGTAAATTGTACAACTGCAGGTAAGCTACAGGCTAGGGATGGAGACAACTCCTATTTGGCCCTGATGGCATGTTGGGAGTGGTATAATTTTTGAAAAAATAATGCACAGAGAGACCCAACATTGAAAAACTGGACTTCGGGGACAGCAGTAAAAAGACTTTTATTACAGAGTCTTTACTTTTTTTTTTATTAGTATAACATACAAACTAAAAAACAAGACAGGCTAAATACAAGATTAACTCACTCTTCCTTTAAATTCTTATCCACTGCTATTCACCATAATTCTGTTGAGTTTTTTTTCTGTGCAAAGTGACCTTTTGAAAAACAGAATGCTTTCGCCTTTTCTCAAAGAGAAAACACTTTTTTTCTGATACAGCTTCCCTTACTGTCTGAACTACTACTTTTATCCACAGTAAAATATTTTTAAAGATTAATTTGACATGTCTGATTATTCCTAAGGCAGCCTGTAATTTTCTTCACTACAAACATATTAATTTACTGAAGCAGTCACTGAACAACACAGTTGAATCTGGAATAGCTTCATAGATTTTACATCTATTTGTAGGGGCACAACAGTTTGTTCTAAGTAGTTCTGGCAGAAACTGTTAAGAGCTTGTAAGATGGTTTTACTCACTTGATTCAATAGCATCCAACTTTTGGAATGTCCCCAGGATATCTCCATTTACTATTTTGGGTAGGAAATCCCGCAATTGCATAACTTCAGTTGTCAGCCTTTCCAAATCCCTCCTTCTGACTTTTACAAATTCCTCTTTGGTCTCAGCCTTCTGAAATAAAACAACAAAACAAAGCAAAAACAAACAAACCAACAACCAATCAAAAGCACAGTTAACAGCCTTGCAGGGCTTTTCTGCTTCAGTTTCTTTTCTTTGACAAAAATATTCCTCTGCATGACATCATTTCAGAAATTCGTAACATTTTAGAAGAGAATTATCCAGCGATCAAACCTAAAAGTCTTTGAGGTGGATCCTTGGACTGTAATCTAATTTTTGCCACTCTGTCCTAAAGTAAATCATATTACCTCTCTCCACTGGTTTCTTCACCCAAAATGTGTGCAATGCACCTGAGAAAGCTGCAAAAATTAACACTCACATTTTAAAACGTGAGCAGCTCTGCATATGCCAAGCTGTTGTTTCACGACTGTTGTAAAGGATATGATTACTCGACTTTTTAATTAAGTCAAACATTTGCAAGATCCTCAGTCCTAAATTACAACAACTCCTTTGGAGGAAACTGTACTTTTTTCAAACAAATTTTTCTTTTGAGAAGAGCAAAAATTATTTGCAGCCATCTGCAAACCAATCCCACATAAATAATTTAATCCCAAGGTAAGACAAAAAATGTTTACTAGTTTCCTCTCCTGCCAAACTACAGCTATAAAAAAAATTTCACTCCATGTTCTAATAGAATGTGCGTTAATTTTAAAACTACAGAGCAATTTTTTAACCAAAAATCCTTAAATTCCAATTTCTGATGTATGTGCACGTGCACACTGCTGGATCTTAAAAAGCTGCCACAGACACACTGACACAAGAACATATTTTAACGTTTTGACTAAAACATCACTTAATGTGCTTTCAGAAAGCAATGTTATAACATATCTTAGTACTGTTTTGCACTGCATTGAGAACAGTGCTGAAAACATGAGATCTTTTATGTATCACATCTTATTCCAGAGGGGAGAGGGTAACAGAACAAAACCTCCTATAGGTACAAAATGTGCCATCTACACAATCTTCTCAAGCCCAGACACATTAGACCAACAGAGGTCATAATTTCTGACCATTCCCTATAATTCTTTCTGCTTCCCTACTTCCTCAGATTGAATATTTCCTTTCCGTTTTGCTTCCTACTATATTTTTCCCCAGCTGTCTTTCAAAGACATTCAGTTTTGGGACAGGTCAGTCCCACCTTTGCTGGTTCAGAGGTATCAGGGCTGCAATAAAGGTATGGAAGAAAGATTTTGCTTTAATTTGAACTGTAAGCTAGAAGTTCCATTTAGAAAATGGAAACTTTGCTTGTGGCAAAGTTTGTATGGCCAAGTAGCACCACACAACCTGACTCTGGAAGAATTAAACTCATCTAGGTCTTAAGAAAGCATGGAATAAACACATGGAACAGGAGTCTGTGGAGGAATGCCATCTGCGTGTCAGCAACCATGAATGACAGAGAGAATTCAGTATTGCTCAGACTTACAAAATTTGCCACATAGAAATAGCTCTGTTCACTAGCAGATGCTGAATTCAAGTAAAACACACTGTGAATCACTGGTGTTAAGATATGAAATATACAATAAGGAGAAAATTCTCATTTATAGTTCCCATTGTAGGCACAGGTCTTTGCAGCACTGTTACAATAGACAGATTTTATTTTCTGTGTTTAAGCAGCTATTCAACATCTCTCTGCACTACAAGAGTATGTTAAAGGCCAATACAGACAGTGGAATACAGTTTTCTGTCCAGTCCTTGCAGTAACAGCAGGTGCCTGGATGCAGGAAATTTCACTTCAGACCTTGCAGAGTTCTTTCACAGGGGTCAAGTCATCCACTTATGCAGCTGAGCTCATGGCCCACCTGGTGCGAGTGCAGTGAAGGGAATCCCCTTTCCCTGCAGGCAGGGGGGCCGAACAGGGCAGAGCTCCCAGCTCGGAGGAACCCCCACTGCCAGCCCTTACCCCCCTCATTCCCCACCAGCCCAGGGTGCCTCTGGCACCGCCCCACAGTCCCCACCACGCTCCCCTCCATCTCCGGCCCAGCCATCACCCCCTCAGGGCCCCACAAGGCCCGGACCATCACACACCTCAACCTCCCCCCATTCCAGTTTCTCCTGCTCGGGGTACCCAAGCCCGCAAGGACCCTCGGGCCGGGCCCGGCCTCAGAGCCAGCCCGGAGCGCCCCAGGGCCTCTCGCGATACCTGCGCGTCGCCAGCGAGGCCGGCACTGCGCCACATCGCGACAGCGGCGACAGCAGAGACAGGGGCGTCGTGCGGGAAGGACTGGGTGCACAGGGGAGGGCGTGAGGGAGGGAAGGGCGTGAGGGAGGGAAGCGCCGCGCTAGGAGCGCGCCCCCCGCGTGGCCACGCCCCCATGTGACCGCGCACACTCCGATTGGGTGGGCACGCTCGGGGGTGGGGATAGGGGCGTGGTCTGACTCAGGCTCCGCCCCCAGGCCCGCCCGGAGCATCCCCGGGACAGCACCGAGATAACGCCGGGATAACGCCGGGACGATACCGGAACAATTCCGGGCTGCTGCGGACGGCCAGAGCAGGGCAGGGTTGTGGGGAGCTGCAGCCTGGCCCTGCTGTGGCGCCGCTGGGGCTGACGGCTCCAGGGAGTGACATTCTCGAGTGCACTCTCAGTAAATTGGCGGGCGGCACCAAGCTGGGAGGGAGTGTTGATCTGCTGGAGGGCAGGAAGGCTCTGCAGGGGGATGTGGACAGGCTGGATCCATGGGCTGAGGCCAGCGGTATGACGTTCTACAAGGCCAAGTGCTAGGTCGTGCACTTGTGTCACAACAACCTCCTGCAGCTCCCGGCTGGGGCAGAGGAGCTGGAAAGCTGCCTGGTGGAAAAGGACCTGAGAGTGCTGGTCACCAGGGCTGAACATGAGCCACGTGTGCCCAGGTGGCCAAGAAGGCCAATGGTACCTGGCTTGTGTCAGCAATAGTGTGGCCAGCAGGACCAGGACAATGATTATGCCTTTCCGCTGGGCACTGGTGAGGCCACACTTCAGATGCTATGTCCAGTTCGGGACGCCTCGGTTCGGGAAGGACGTGGCACTCAGTGCCATGGTCTGTTTGACACGGTGGTGATCGGTCCATGGTTGGACTTGACGATCTCGGAGGTCTTTCCCAGCCTTAATGACTCTGTGATCTGTGGGGTGCCCGGGCCGGTGGGGCAGCGCCAGGACCCCGGCCGGTGCCGACGAGCCCCGCACTCCGCGGCCATCCCGGCGCCCATCCCCGCCCCGCCTTCCCCGCGGTGACGGCAGAGCCCGGCGCCAGTGACGGCATCAGGCAGAGCCCGGAGAGGCGCGGCAGGACGGGCCGGAGCGGGCCGGGAGCGGGACAGGAGCGGGCCGGGGCCGGGGCCGGGGCCAGGCCGGGCCATGGCTCCCGCGGCCGTGCAGCCGCCCGAGGTGCAGTTCGCGCAGCGCTTGGCCGCCAACGAGAAGCGCATCCGCGACCGCGCCCTCAAAAAGCTGCGGGGATACATCGGCGTGCGGACCCAGCGCCCCGCCGGTACGGACCGGGCGGCCCGGGGGCTGGGGGGCATCGGGACAGGGACTGCGACAGGGACAAGGACAGGGATGGGGACAGGGACAGGGTCCCGGCGCCGTGGCGGGGGGAGCGGCGGCCCCGGCGGGCGGACGGCGTGGGGAGAGAAGCACCACGTGTGTGCCGAGCTCGGCCCGCCTCCTGTCCGTTCTTTTCGGGTTGTTTTTGGGTTTGTTTTTTAATTTTTTTTTTTAATATTTATTTTATATATTTACTTTTTTCTTTTCTTTCTTTCCTTTCTTTTTTTTTTTTTTTTTTTTTTTTTTTTTAACTTTTCCGCACGTATTTCACCATGTATGCGCATGCATTGCCCCGGCGCTGCCGCAGCCCCCGCACCCCCCGGGAGCGGAGGGGACTCGTGGATCCTCGCCCGGGAAGTGTCTCCGGGCACTGGAGGGTCTGGAGGGCTCGGGAAGGATCAGCTTGGAGCGGGGGAAGGTCTTGCTGGCAGCATTAACAAATCTGGGATGGGGGCAGGATGGCTCATGAGCTCTCGTTCCCGAGGAACAGGGCGTAAATGCACTGAGCTGATCCAGGCTGGAAACATCCCAGCATGTGGAGCATAAAGTTTTATTTTCTGTTACTTCTGTGGGGTGGTGTCTGCCTGTTTCCGTGAGTGATATTCAGGAGGATTGGAGGGAGTTGAGGCAAGCTCAGGGGTGTTTCAGCACTTGTGTAATTGCAGCTGACTCTGTGTAACCCATCTGGGTTACCTGTTATCTCCACTTCATGGTATCAAAAGATTTTTTTCCAAGTTTTTCCAATCTACTTGGAGCTGTATACTGGCATCTTAGAACCAAGAGTTCCTGGAGTCAGTCTGAGTCTGGCAAGGCCAGTCTGAAGCTTCCTGCACCTGAAACTGCCTCCTTTGCACAGTTTCCGCATGGGCGCGGTTATTTCTCTACCTTACATTATATATAATATATATTGTGATATATAATTTATAATGGATATGTTATTTATATATAATACATGTATTATCAGCCCTTTTATACATATTTTATTAAAATATATTTAAATTATATATTATTGTATATTACACTTATATTTTACGTCTTATATCTATGGCTTTGGGGAACCAGCCTAGACCTGACCCCAAGAGCTAAACTGCAGCTGGAGTGCTGGTTGGACCTGAGTCAACTCATTGAAAAGACTGTAGAATAGATCCTAGTTCTTCTCTTTCCAAATAGTATTTGATCCATTAGCCACGTCTGACAGAGGGAAGGGCACTTAGAACAGCCCTACAGGGTCAGGCCGGGGAGCCAAACAGTCATTATCCCGTTCCTGACGGTTAACATAGATCTAGAGGTTGCCTTGCACCTAGGACAGTGGACATCATATGCCTCCTGCTATTTTTAGCTCTGGAGACTTTCCAAGGGGGACACTGTGTTCAGTAGTGCTCTGTGCATCTGCACCGCAAAGTGCAGATTCCTTGGAATTTTTGGAAGTAGCCCCAAGATAGGAGTGTCCCTAACTGAGGGGGAAAGGCTGCAGGTTCAGGTACTGCCTTAAGACATCATGGAACCACCATAGGGAAATTGCTCAGTTGGGCTGTGAACCTTTTGCATGTTAAAATCAGCACACCGTGGAATGCAAATGAGTAGGAAACAGGGGTGACTAATTTCCAGAGCTCTTAGATTTGCTTGCTGTTAGGTACTATTCAGACTGGTAGTATTGAAACAAAAGTTAACTTCTTCGGGTTTGGAGAGAAAGCATGTTCAGCAAGGAGGGGTTTTTTTTTAGGTTCTTTCTTAATTAGCAGCCTTATACCCATCCAGTGTTCTGAGAGGGATGAGGCTCATGCATCAGGCAACCCAGGTAAGATGCCCTTACTGGAGGAGCAGAGAATGTGCTGGCTTTTGGAAGAAGTGCTGGAGTTCACCTGATGTTTGGGGCTGTCAGGTGTTTCACAGGTAGACAGGACAGCTCAGTGTGGTTTGTGCTAAGGCTGAGGGAGCTTCTTCAGAGAGCCAGAGCTCTTAATTTTCAGCAAGAGGTTAAATTCTGTGGAAGGCATAGAAGTAGCAAATGAATAGATGAAAGAATAGTAAAGAGAAATAGCTTCTAGTAAAAGAGGAAAGATTTCTGGGGGGTTTCCTGTCCCAGTGTAAGAGCTGCACTTACTTGGGCCCAGATCTAGAAAGGATTGATGTAATTTCCACTGAAATGTGCCTATGTGGATCTCGTCCCTTGCAGTTATCTAGAATAGGAAAAGTTGTAACAAATTCCATGATAGCAGTGTCAAAGCAGCCCAACTCCCAAACAGAAATGCTGGCAAGGTTTGCATTAAAGTAGCTGTGTGTGGTTATAATATGTTAATCCCAGGTCCCACAATACATAGGAACAGAGTTATTGTGCATAGGGATGGTTACAATTCAAGCCCTAAAGCCAAAATCTTTCTCAAGGTAGTTTTAAAGTAAAGAAGGCCTTCAGTTTTGTGCACTGTGGTTGCTAATACAACACGTTCCATTTTTAAAATAACCTTACTTGAATAATTATTATTTGCCAGCTGTGGCTGGGGACAACACATAAGGTTGAAAAACAGAATACACAACCTTGAAACTACTCTTTTGAGCCACTAGGATAAGAGACTTACTCTAAAATCTTTTGATCAGAGTCCTGCATCAAATGGACACAGGACTGCCTAGGGCACTTTAAAAAGCCCTGTATATGTGAAAAGCAACCCCATGGAAGTTTGTGTTTTTTTCACTCAAAGGTTGTCAAGCACTGGAACAGGCTGTGGTGGAGTCACTGTCCCCAGAGGGATTTAAAAGATGTGTAGATGTGGCACTCAGGGATATAGTTTCGTGGTGGTCCTGGCAGTGATTGTCTGAGAGGTCTTTTCCAACCTGAAAAATTCTGTGATTCCATTCTGTGAGCTCCTGAGCCACATTTATAGGTAGCAGGTGATGCTTCTAATGCCTCTGTAGGGTTAATGATGCCTGTGAGGTTAAACCTGCTTCATACCCCTAATTATGTCACATATATTTCCCTTAAGAAATGTTATTAATTTTAATATTTCAATGAATATTAAAACAGTGAATCAAATAGTTTCATATTTTATCTTAAAATTACTATCAAATCTAAATTAAATGTATAATTAGTGCTTAATATTACTGGACACATTGCATTGTGCATATTTCCCTCACTTCCTTTCTTTTTAACCAAGCATGACTTCAGATGATTCCACTAATGTGTTTGCAGGTTTTTTTGTCTGAGTGATAATTGCTTTCCAATGACTTGGTCCATGGAGAAGGTGCACAATTTAGATCTTGCACTGAGTCTCAGGCTTTTTGACTAGCAGGCCCCTGAGACAGTGATCTTTTTCGTGCAAGTTTGAGCTTGATGATGACCTTTTCAAAGTGATTTTTCTTGAAATTACTTTGGAGTACTTAATAGGCCAGAGTTTGAAAATAGCTGTAGTAGGTCACTGTCCCTGCCTTGTAAGAATGTACTGTTATAATTTTACATCACAGAAATATAGTTGATGTAATGATATTGAGTTCTTGAGCAGTTATTACTGACTTTTCATGTAGAACTTTCCTTCTGTAATGTGAAAATATTCTTTGCTGTTAAAATTCAGGTGTTACTACATCTCAAGACTAACTGTATTGGAAGTATTTTCATTGTAGTTGCTCGAGCTCTTTGATTACAGAGTTTCATACAGAAAGAAATGTGTTGATTGCTAGAAGTTTATTCTATTAAAACAAATGCCTAGTAAAGAGTTAAACTACTGGTAAAGTGAGACTTTACTTTTAAAAAAAACCAAAACAAATCAAACCAAAAACATTACCTGTCTTGTAAAAGTAGTTCTGATGCCCTCATTAAAAATTTCTTTCAGACTTGGTGTTAAAAATGTGCCAGAGAGATTTATCAGAATTATCTTGGTGTTCGTCTTACCTGTGATTGCTTTGAAATCTCCATTGTTTCAGTACGAGGTAGAAGCTTACAGTCATGAAATCAGTGTTCTGTAGCAAATTGCCTTCCAATTAATGTGCTTACAGTAGGAACCAGGAGAAAATAACTAAAACAAAGAAAGCAGGGAGCAGAGGGAACTTAATGAAAATACTTTGGTGGAAATGTGTGGTTTTTTCCTTTCATTCAGACTTGTTCTGTACTCTAGGTGGCTTCAGCCAGGAAGAACTGCTAAAAATATGGAAGGGCCTTTTCTATTGTATGTGGATGCAGGATAAACCTCTGCTTCAGGTATGGTAACTGGGTTTGTATTTGCTTGAGTGGGTCCCTTCAAAATACGCTTTAGGGACATACTGATCTGGAATGGGGAAAATTATGGTGGGGTTTTTTTTCTTCTTCCCCTGTGGCCCATTTGTGGCACCTGCAGAAGGAGAGGTGACTGTAACTCAGTGATCAGAGCATGAACAGATCATGTTTGGATTCACCTTCTATGGGGCAGGTGTAGCTATTTACCTTTCAAAACCAGATCTCAAAGAGATGCCTCATGACATGTTGATTTGGTGGAACTAAAGCAGTAACAGCAGGCTGCCCTTAACTGCAGCTACAACATTTGTGCAGACTTCAGTGTGAAAGTTTCACTTCCTTTTCCCTTGTTAGTTCAGTAGCACTTCATCTCCTACCAACTTTGTCCCTACTGCATGTTTTTGTAAACTTCTACTGGTTTGTCTCCCTACTTTCAAAAGCTCCTCGTTTTGGAGAACCAGCTTTCACTAACCTAAATTTCAAATCACTTGTCTGTATGAATAAGGTTTATCTCACACATAGCCCAGACAGCTCCACCGAGACCTATACGAGAGCAGTGCCCTCTAAGTTTTACATCATTTGTTAATTCAAATACATGGGATTCTTCTCTTCCTAATTTAGTTTTGCCCGCCTGTCAAAAAGATGATTTGTGCAGAGATCTGGTGAAATGAACAGGTTTTGATACCCTTGAAACTTCTCTTCCTGCTCACGTTGTGGAAGGATAACTGTAGTACTAAAGCAGCTGTTAAGAGAATAATTTTCATTTTGAGAGATGTTTCATGAAATTCATACTTCTTGCTGTTTGCTGGTTGTGTGTTTTGTGAGGAGACCAAGCTCTAAAACGTGCTACACTAACTATATTTATTTACTTTAAGGAGGAGCTTGCAGCCAGTATCTCACAGCTTATCCACGTGTTTCAGAATACAGAGGCTCGTAAGTACTGTTTAACTAATGCTTTGTAAGGTTCTTCCCTCTTTGGTGATTTTTAGGCCACTGTCACAGTGCCAGAATAAAGACAGGCAGATAGGGTGCTGTTTTGCTGTTTTTTCCTTTCCTTTTTGTCCAACTGGTATGTGTGATTTTATTAAGGGAGAAATGAGCTGCAGGTTCTTTTCTGGCTGTTGCAGGGGAGGAGTTGGATCTTCAAGTGTGATACAAGTGAGACTTTGCAGTACAGGTAGCAAAACAAACTTGTCCCCTTACCTTCTCCATTCTGCATAGACTCTTCTGTGTATTTCCTGCTCAAAACCAACCTTGTTTCATGAGCTGTTAAGCCCTTGGTATTCAAAATGCTCATGAAATAGAGTACTCAGTCAATGCCAAAACTTGTGTGGGTAGAAATGAGTGCAGAATGGATATTGTGTTCTAACTTGTGTGTATATGGCACAACATAGATACAAATCTGTCCCTGTAATTAAACTTGTTTTCAAAAGTAGCCCTGTGCCTTTTCTTGTGTTGTTCTCAAGTTTAATTGACACTTGTACCAGTCTCAAGCCTGCCTTCCCATAGCTCTGTCCCTAGGAGAATCCTGGGGAACTGCATCCCTTTCTTGAGATTCTTTCAGGTTAGCAGAATAACCCATTGTGCCAGACATGCAGGTGTTTTTGCTTGCTCCCTTGCAGAGCACCTGTACATCCAGACATTTTGGCAAACGATGAACCGGGAATGGAACGGGATCGACAACCTGCGTCTGGACAAGTACTACATGGTAATAAAGCATCTCAGGGTGGTGTTTTCCCCCAGGAAACACGTGGTGCTGGTGTGCTGGGAGGCAGTTTTGTCTGCACATGCACTGGGGTGTGTTGTAAGAGAAGACAAGGGGCTGTCTAATTGGCCCATTGCAAGAGATGTTTGTTTTAAAGCTTTCACTCACCACTGCAAACCTAAAAGCCAGTACAGTTTATATTGTGCTCAAGAGCTTTCCCTTCTAACACAGTGATTTTTCTCATTGATTTCTATATTGGAATATAAATACTTTCTCAAAGAACACTGCATCAACATCAGTTATTTAGATCAGGCTCTTTGAAGACTCTTTTATGACTGTGCACTAGAACCCCGACTTTCCATCAGTAAAGTATCCACTGCAGTACATTCAGTAGTCAGAATTCCTTCTATAGGAAATAGAATACTAAAACAAGTACTAAAACCTTAAAAAGCATACCTTTGTAAAGAAAAGAATCTCATTATCTCCTTCTTTGAAAGACGTTAATTGCAGGCACATTCACTGCTGGTTTTTCTTTCCCAATATTAGCAGATAAAAGTTTTTTCAGTAAGTGTTTTGAGCCAGTTGAATGTAGCTCTTTTACATATGACTGTCTCTTAGTGCAAGTTTCAAGTAAACTAAATTATTACTGTTATCATCTGTCCCATATTGTTGAGCCAATTGAAGCTGTGGCTTTTCTAAGATTTGGCAGCACTTAATGAAGAAATCAGGGGGATGGAGCAAGAGAAAGCTGTATAGTAGAAATGGGCATGGATTTTTCTGTGCTTAGCATATGAAAACAGTTTGTTGTCTTTTTTGCTTCACAGCACCCTTCTGTTGCATTACACAATAGACAATCTGTCAAAGTGTTCATGTGAGGCAGCTTCTACCTTGTGCTAAAGAGGTTTACCAAGAAGTCTGTTCATATTACAGTCACAGCGACTGCTTTACCTGTTTTCATAAACAACACGTGTAACAGATTTTCTGCTCTGCAGCTGATGCGTCTGATTTTGAGGCAATCCTTTGAAGTGCTGAAAAGAAGTGAATGGGATGAGGGGTAAGCAGATTTCTGAATATTGTTGCATCATAAACAAGTTGCCCAATTTACCTTTATCAAATATATTTTCCGTTAGTAGATCCTTTTTTTTTCATACGTGTCACTGTCATGAAGTCTAAACATTGAGGCTTATTTGTTCTTCATGTCCCTTAGTTTATTAACACAGTCAGCTGTTACACTTCATTAAATTAAATACAGTATTTTATGTATTTCATTTTCTGATTTATCCAGAAGAGCTATCAATGAAATACCACCTGCAGAGAGACTAGACAGGGAACCTGCATCCCGGAAAATGCAGAAAAGTGGATTTTTTTTGTTGTTGTTGTTTTTTATGTTGTTTTTCTTATTGGCTGTCACTTTCTAAAATTTTTATTTTACTGTGTTTAATCATGTTGACTTCTCTTTTGATAAGACAACCCTTTAATTGTAAACTAGCTTCCTATTTGTTTTATACATCATGGTTTTGTTTGTATTTCTTCCATGTTCTATTAAAAGACAAATAATTGCAGTCATTTGCTCTGTCTAGAGCTCTTCTGCCACTTCTAAGCTTGTTGTCTTTAAATTGACGAAGAAATTTAAGTCTTTTAATTGAAAGTGCTTGATAACCCAGTGCTGAGGTTATCCTTTCTCTCTTTTGCCTTCTGAAATGTGGGATGCACCCAGGCATGTTTTTGTGGAAACAGAAAGGAATGAAGGGCTAAAGGACACCCCATCCCTCCTGTTCCACCTTAATTTTGCACTGGGTAAATGCCCTCAGGTTGAAGAGATGAAAATGTTCCTTGACAGGAGGAGGTTTGATAAAGCCAAAGCCCTTCTTGCCACACACATGGTCACCCAAACTGATCTCTGACAAGGTTTTTTTACGGCTTTGGCTTCCATGTTTCACTGGAAGGAGGCAGTGTGGCAAGAGAAGGTCATGATTCATTTCTTTGCAGAGTGAGGGAGCTCAAGATCTGCCTTTCCTTCCCAATTGGAGCTGAGAAGCTGCCTAACATGACTTTCTTTCCTCCTGTCTTTTAAAATGCTTTTGAAGAAAGGTGTATTAAAGTAAAACTGAAAGAATGTTTATGGGTTTTCAATGTTTTTAATTCTCTTTGGGACTGGAAATGTTTGTTCTGGGCAAAATTACAGAAGGCCCCAAAGAATGCCAGGGGAGAAAGCTTGGAATATACAAAGCTTCACTTTCCCGAAAGATAGCAGTGATAGGCCTCAGGGGAAAAAAAAAAGGAAAAAAAAATTCAAATTGGATAGCTGTCCATAACTGTAAAGAATTGATAAATCTTCTAGAGTTTGTTTTCAAGGCAAGTAAGACATGAGCAATTGAATATCAGTATCTTGTTCTTTTTTTTTTCTCTTTGTTATTTTTTTCAGCCTAGTTGAACCCTTGCTGCAGCTACTAATGAAGGAAGTTATGGACCCAGACAGCAATTCTCCCACTGGGATTAAGTTCCATTTCATTGATATCTATCTGGATGAATTGGCTAAAGTTGGTGCAAAGGAGGTTAGAAAATACTTTGTCATTTTCTTCCTGATTGATGTTAACTGTAGTATGCAGCATTTTAAAAGAAATGTAGTTTTTAGATTATGTAACTTTTAATGGTTTTAAATGTAACATAACAACACTGAGTAAGCATGAAGAAAGTGACTTACTACAAGTTATGCTTTTACTTTTATTCATGTCTTTGACAGTGAGAATATGGTAGTTTCTCTCAAGTTCCTGAGTACTGCTATGCCACTCCAAATTGAGGTTGGAAAAATAGCGACAGAAAAGTTAGACCATTCTCATTTGTTTGTTTCAGAAGGGACTCAGTGTAATTTTCCTTGTGTGAACTCGTTTTCCACTCTTTGCTTTTGCAAAGGCTGATATAAAGCCTGCTCTCGTTTCTTTGTGTAACACCTAAATAGAGGAGGAAAGTGAGCTTTCACAGATGTCTAATATTTGCTTATTGCTTGTGCACTGTGCAGTTTACCCTCCACATCCAGATGTTTGTTTTGCTGGTGACATCTGTCTTGCTCTGCTGTGTGTTGCTTTGCAGTTAATTTGTGGCCCTTAATTTTGGCTGCTGTTCCAGTGGTGCAGTGTTCAGCAACAAAGCCAAAGAGCATTTCTCCTGTCCCTCCACCCTTCCTGCTGCCTCACGCTCATCCTGGGCTCCTTCACAGTTGCCTCCCTTTGGCCTCTGATGCTTCTCCTTGCAATGGAAAAAGCTGTCAGCAATTTTCCATTCCTATTTAAAGGAATCCTGCCTGCAGTTTTTGTGGTTCTGGATTGTGGAGTAAGAGAGAGAGGATGTCTGCACCAGAGAAGTGTCAGCACTTGGAGCCCCAGTCATTTCTGCAGCTCCACAGTCACACAGCTGGAGCCAGGCCACTCACAGGAGCCTGGGGAGTGAGTCCCCTAGACTATTTGAAATCACAGATGATGCTTATAAATTGAATTTTGAAGGGAAGGATCTTTATCTTTAGCACTACTGTAGCTGAAAGTGGTTTGGTCCAAGCAGCCCAGTTAAGAAAATCCCAGATCTTATTTTTGTCTGCTACAGACCTTCTTCAGGAAAGTACACAAAATTATTTAAGCTTTCTCTGCCTCATGGTTCCATATCTAAAGTAAGAAGTTTTGTTGTATGTCTGTACTCAGCAGAGCAAAGTCTGCAAAGCAGTCAGTGTTTTTACAATACTTATAGGGAATATCTGGAAGTTAGTAGTAGCAGTGGTAGCAAAAAGGCCCTGGATACCTCTGCCAGTTGGAATTAGATAATATGCTGAAAGACTGTTAAAGAAGATACCCCAGCACCAATTCCTGTGCAAACACCAATATTCAAGGAATTTCAGTGTACAAACACAGTATTTTCTGTACTCACTTTTTTTTTCTTTCTAATCTTACAGCTCACAGCAGACCAGAATCTCAAGTTCATCGAACCTTTCTGCAAAATTGCTGCCAAGTCAAAGGAGTAAGTTTAATGAAAGATAAATATTTTTTAAGAATTAAGAAGCTCTGAATATGGTAATAAATGGATCAAAGAGTCATAGTTTCAGAATATAGAGAAAGAAGGGTATTTTACCAGCAATGTGCACAGTCATTTGAAGATAACTTATGTTTATCAAAGCTATAGATAATCTCCATGGATTTATAAGAACTATATCAACCTCTCTTGGTTAATTTGTCCAGTTATTTTAATTTATTAATGCATAGAGCAGCTGAGCTGCTTCTTTGCACTGTAATATAGGTCAGCGTATAACAGTGAAATATAAGAGGGGGACATTAGCAGGGCACTGTTTGGATTAAAGGACTTCTGTTCAGGGAGTAACAGGTTCACTTTCATCATCTGAAGAGCTTAGTGTTCTTCCACTTTCTTATCTATTTTCCCTCAAATTTCCCCTTTTCTAATGTGAGGGGGAGGGTGTTTCTGGTCTGCCTTTGGTCTCACCCTGCTGTCCTGTGACACAGCCGGTGTGTGCTCCATGCTGTGACCACTGGCATCTTTGAGATGATCCTGGATCAGTCCCCCTTCGCCATCGAGGACCTGATGAAAGAGCTGGGTACCAACAGTGATGAGGAGGATGTTTCTGAAGAAGGCAAACAGGAAAATGAAGAGGTGCTTAAAACCAAAGGTGAGCAGGGAGTTCTAAATTGCTCTGGTAAGAGTTGCTAGGATGGAAAAATCTTTTTCCTGAAAATACATTTCTGCTCTGAACCAATCAAACACATGCTCATGGTGTTGTAAGGATAATTCTGTTTTCCCGTCTTCCCTTCTGATGTGCTTAACAAAGCTTGTTCTTTTGGAGTCACTATCTCAAACAAACTAAGCATTAATAATCAGTCTTTTTTCTATAATAGCAGAAACATGTCTGTCAAGAAAATCAGCACAGAACTCTGAAAAAACAGAGGATGTCAATGAAAATGCTGATGATGGGATCGGGACTGTTCTTCAGGTTTGTGACTTATTTGCTCTGTTATTGATACTTCTATCTTTTTACCCATCCCTTTCAAGAGGTGCAGAAGCAAAGGGTGTTAATGGGTAAATGTTACAAAATTTTAATCTCTTTTTGATTGAATGTAAGGTGGTATTTATGTAATGTGTATTCTGTGAGTGATAATGAAATAAATCTTTGTCAAAATTCCTCTTCCCTCTCTCCCATACCTTCTGTTTTCTGCTTCTCCCTTCCTGTTTCAGGAGTTTAAAAATGTGTGCTAAAAGCCAAGTCAACGTGGGTGGGGAAGCAATCAGCCTAAGTTTTATTGACAGTGGATGATGGGATACATAGGAGAGAGGGTAATATAATACAATTTGGGTTTTCTAGACCCGTGGCCAGTGCAGTGTAGTGGTTTTGACAGATCCCATCAAACACACATGCAGGTAGATAAACTTCATGCTTCTGTGGCTTTTAAGCAAGAATTAGGGCATGACACACTTCGAGTCTGATATTTAGCTAAATATTTATGGAAGTTTTGAAGTGGGTTGGCTTTTCTCTTGAGTAAGAATTAAGGTTAGGAACATCTGAAAAAGTGATACCGAGTTCAGCTGTTCTGTTAATGAAGCAACCATTTTCACAAGTCAATGAGTGAAGTCAGTATGTGCGTGAGGGGGGCGTAAATTTCAGCAGAGAAAAACATTTCGGGTTTAAAGGAGGTGTCTGTTTCAAGATGTATGTCTACAATTTACTTATTGAACTTAGCACTTGATATATTGGTAACACGAGTTGCACTGGATTACCTTGCATGGGCAAACTAAGAAAAGCTGTGTTGTGCTTCCCCCCAACAGTTTGATTACAAGGCTGTGGCTGACAAAATCTTCGAATTTGCAAGCAAGAAAAATACACCTTCCCTGAACAGAAAGCGGCTGTACAAGCTGGTCAAAAAGTGAGTTCTGCTGAAATACACCTTGTCCTAAACAACTTTCATTTGCCTCTGTCCAGCCTCTCTTGTCCTGGTGGTGGTGTCACGCTGTTCCTCACTGGTACCAACCAACTGCAGCCAGCTGAGGTTTATCTGCACAGCGTGGCTTTGTTCTGCAGGATGGGACATCAGGTTGTGTGTGATGCAAGGAACAGATGCAGGAAAAGTGTTAAATTGCAGTTTTCTCAATACTTTCAGTGATTTGGTTTGAGTTTGGGGGTTTCTGAGGAAGATCTCTTCTGGAGTGAGCTCTTTGTAACTTCCTTTGCAAAACATGTTGGTCCTATTTTGACAAAAACATAGCCAAGTACAGTGATGCTACTCTGTTAGTGTTATTATTGATAATAAACCAGGAATAATGTTTTGTTTTTTCTCACTTCCTCCCACCTCCAGGTTCCAGGACTTAGCAGAAGGTAAGGACTGAGCAGCAGACAGAGACAGTAGTTATTTTCCATTAAATGATACGTAATGCTCCCATACAATATATATTGGAATTTTTTTCTCTTTTTTTAATGTGTGTTTCAAGAATATTATATTGGGAGTTTTGTGGGTTTTTTAAAGCTCATTAAGACACATTACACTTTTTTGGTGAGATGGCCAACTTCATTTCACAATTTGAGCAACCCTGTACTTTGTCCTTAAATAAAAGATGATTATTTTTGCTTAAGCAAATAGGAATCGGTTGTATGGTTTTCTTTAAGGTTGGGTGGGGAAAAAAGGAGTTGTTTTTAATTTTTGTATGAGTTATGCTGTGTATGAACAGCATAACTGTTCACAGAAGTAGGACTCTTAGTTTTCTGATACCTTATCCTTTCTCAACAGGAATCTTCCCCCAAGATATTCCTGAAGAGGTTTCTACAGATGAAGATGATGATGAATTTGGCAGGCGAAAACGAAAGAAAAAGGCTGTCAAGCCTTGGCAGCAAAATGAGCTGGAAAAAGTAAAAGGTAAGGCAAGATCAACGTTTGGAAGAGAGACAATCTTCAGTGATTTGTGCAGTTTGGCAAAGTGTCAGACACAAGCTGTTCTGAGGAACGCAACACTTGTTCAGGATGTGCTGATTTGTATCCTGTTGTGATGAAGGTGAAATGTGAAATTAAGTTATCTTTGAAAGTGAAGGGAGTTCCCTTACCAATTCTGAGGCAAGCATCACCTCAAAAGTTTCAGTCAAAAGCAGATCAGGAAGCAGCTGTTTGTGTTGCTCCTTTGAGCAGTTGCACTTATTGTAGGAAAGCAGAAACATGTCAGTCTTAAAACAGGATGAGTGTTAGAAATACAAGAATTTGGGGATGTTGGAATACTGAACCCCTGAGCTGCCTTTCTGATGGGCTTAGCAGGTGGTAATAACTCCTTCTAGGGATGTTGCTATGAAAAATAGGGTTGCCACAGGGAATGGTTTAGATCTTAGCTGCGACAAGGCAAAATTAGCAAAGTATTAATTAGTCCAGACGTCAGCAGACTGCAGTGTCCCAAGCAGCTGATAACAGGAAAGTAGTACACCTATTTTAAAAGGAAAGAACAAAAATAGAATAGAATCCAGTTGCTGTAAGTACCATTGTGTTTCACATGTGTGTTATTGCGTTCTTTTTGGGATGGATTTAGAGGATAAAGAAGAGCTGTCAAGTGTGAAGGTGCCATCAGTTCCCCAAAGGAAGAGGAGAAAAAGGAAGAAGAGGGACAGCCCAAGTGCTGATTCTGGAACAGCTGATGGAAATTGTGATGAGGGAATAGCTGAAACATCTGGATCTAATGCTTCTAGCCAGGAAAAGGTGCCAGAAAATAACAAGGAGAGGAAGAAAAAGAAATTGCTAGTAAATGAGACCAATGAGACCACAGATGTAGCAACTGACACCAGAGAGAATCATAGCATCTCTGTGCAGAACAGTCTGACTGACGCAGAACAGAGTAAAAAGTGTCAGCTGAAGAAAATGAATCCAAAAGTGCAGAATGTTCCTGCAAAACCAGCGTGTCAGAATGGACCAGCTCATGCCAGGGCAGCAGTGGATGTCAGCCCATCTGTCACGCCGTTACCTCCTAAGGCTGTGAAAAAGAAGCAGAAAGCAGGGGCTGTCCTGGTGAATGGGGATCCCCCTGTGCAGCAAACTGAGCTGAAACCCGACAGGGAAGGCTTGCTGGGGACCCTGCCAAGAAAGGCAGGGGCTGAGTCTGCACCCTCCAGAAAGGTCACACTGAAGACAAAGACAAAGTTAGTTGGTTTGGAAGGGATGAAAGTCTCCAGTCCGAACGCAGCAACCCTGAAAAAGAAGAGAAAAGTGAAAGAGGTGCTAAACTCTGTCGAAGCCAATGGAGTTCTGGAGACTGTATGCAAGAAAAGCAGGAGGGTGGTATGTACATCTCATTCTTTTCTCTGCCTGCTTCAGGAACTGCCAGGCTCATTTTCAAATTTGGCTTTAGCTTTCTGAGCATGGGGCTGCATGGGCTGCATGTGATGTCATCATGCATTGTCACCAAAAAGAACTCAATTTTCCAGAAGTCCATGCACTGCTATGGTGTCACACCCTCCTGTGCAGTAACACTAAATCCTGTGCCAGCCACTCAGCTGGAAGAGCCCATCTAACTGAAAATCGGGATGTTAGGGGCAAGATGGGGTTGTCTTTTTTTGTCTTTTTTTTTTTTTTAATTTTCCTTTGGTGCCTGGGTTAATTATTCTTGTGCATTGGTTGGTATCTTGTGCTCTGGTTGAGCTTCACAGCATGCTCACAAAGGGCATCATATTTTGGCAAAACAATGAGAAATGAGAAGATGGAACATCCCTTCTGCAGCAAGAAGGGATGCAGCAGCACGCAGATTAGGATAAGCTCCTTTTGAAACTGCCCACAGCAATTCCAGGAGTGACTTATTTTGCTCGCTCACTGCTCCATCTTAAACAAACTGATAGGGCTTTCTGGGGAAGGTATTTGGGGAAAGAGAATAGACACTGGAGTAGAGAATATGACACTGTGACCTTTAATGTCATCAGTGGCTGTGTGATCATATTTATGAATGGTCCAGTTCTTTATAAAGACAATACTGTGTGTTTTCACTAGGAAGGTCTGGTTGTAGTTTTCTTCAAAAATATATGCCTTGCAGTTTGGGAACAACCAATTTATTCCCCACCACCTTCCATCCCCATTTCCTTGATGGCAATAAGTAGAACAGGGTTGGTTTTTCTCGGTGGTTGGACAGTCAAAAATCATTTTACGCTGTATATTTTTGATAGTGTGGCTAAGAGAGTGTGCAGGGGCTCTTTCCAGCCACTGAAATTCTTTTTAACTGCTCATTTCCCATGTGCATATTCACCCTAACACATTCAGGGGTTTGGTTATATTCTTGGAAGTCTTGCTGATAATCTCAGTTTGGGGGAAAAAATTCATAAAGCACAAATGAGATTATGAGTACAAAAAAGAGTTAGAAGTGCATGTTATGAGCCTGTGAGCTCACCTCTGTTTGACTTAAGTTTAAAACTAGTATTATTTAAGTGGTGCAGCCTTGTATACGAACTTGATATAACTAATCAATCCTTCATGGGAGAAAAAATCCACTTTGAAATGTTTCTTAAATAGTAATGAAGTAACTTTGACATTTTCTATTTGTTGATGATAAAGTGCTGAGAGGGAAGAGCCAAAAGGTTTCTCTCTCCCCACTATTCAATTGCATTTCTCTCACTGCAGGGCTTTCAAAGTAGGAACCATTGGCCTTTTTTTTTTCTTTTTTTTTTTTTTTTTGTCTCAATATTCCATGGTTATGCCACCCCCATCTGTTTCTGTAAAACTTTGCTGCAGGAGGCCAACGGCTTCCAGGACCTGTGATAGAATCAAGAGACAAAGTTCCTTCAGAGTTCAGAAAAATGAGTTCTTGGCACAAATTAGTGTAGGCGCTGACGGAAAGGCAGCAGCACAACCTGGCCTGTTAGCTTTCAAGGCATGGGCTAGTGGGTGACTCTTCACATGTTGAATTCCAAAGAAATTACGGCATTTTGTGTTTCTTGCCCAGTCCAGGTAGTTGTGTGCATATGTGTGTTGAGAGGGAGGAGAGGGATGGACACAAGGAGAGATACTTGGAAGTTGAGTCAGGAGGAGAGGGAGAGTGTTGAGATAAGAAAGAAGAAGGCAGGGTAAAGCTAAAATGCACAAATGCAGAGGAAATAAGCCTAATTTTGTTTTCATTGCTTGAGAAATAACGTGTTGTTTTATTTCCTGATTTTAGTTATGTAATCCTGGCCCTGTGCCCAGAAATGAGGGGCATGTTTTGATTCTTGATTTCAAGGACAACACACACCTCCAGAGAATTAGCTTCAAATATTCAGAGGAAGGAGGAGGAGGAGAAGGGGGAAAAAAAAGGCAAGATCAGCATTCTTTCAGAGTTGTCTCCACAATTCAGAAAGCTAAAAGTCTTGTGGTTTCCTCTTTATTTAAAGCACAAGTGATTTTCAAATCAAAAGAGGCCATATCCCCTGGACATTTTCCACAGCTCATCAGTGAATGCCTTTGGAATTCCATGTCTGTAGGTTAATGAGAAGCATAACTGAACTTCCCCTCACCACAGACCACAGATATCTGACTATTCCATAGTCCACAGACAGCAAGTTAGAAAGCTCTGCCAGTGCAGGTCCTAAGAATTGCCTTGTGCTGGAGACAAGAATTGCTTTAAATGCCGTAAAAGCAAGAATTTCAGGCAGCAAACCAGTAGCAATACACAATAGCTGGATTTCTGTGAGTATAGTCAGATTTCATACTCCATTTTTTTCTCCAAAAGCTCCATCTTAGCCCAAAGCTGTGTTTGTTTATTAGTTATTTATCTTATTCATCCAGAGGTACCACAGAAGAGTTTTTGGTTATGATGAAGTTAAAAAAATGATCACTTGTGTGCAGAAGAGCTGAATCAATTGCAAAATATCCTCATGCACATAGAGAAAACGTGTTTGTTTGCACTGTGATGGGCTTGGCAAACCTATTACAAGTTCTTCCTTCTGTGCTTTGCAATGACTTCCCTATTTCTGCACAGAGCTTGCCTGAAACTTCTGCTTTCAGTCATGCTGATTGCAAAACTACCTGCTGAGAGTTAACCTTGATGATTAGCTGATGTGAGTGTGTGGTCAGCACTGATCACTGCACCAGGTATAGTTAACTACAGTAATTTGTACTGAAGCATTTTTCCCTTCCCCTCCTTCACAGGAAAGCAATGCTGCTCTGTCACCATTAAAGAAAAAGAAAGCGAAACCAGGAAGTGATTTTGTAAAATTTGAAAAATCAACTGTACCAAAGGCGGTGTTCTTCAGGAAAGCCAGAAGCACCATCTCTTCCACCAGGACATCCATGCAGGTGATGTGATCTCACAAAGGGCAGCTGAGTCTGGGGACAAACGTCTTCCCAAGCAACCTCCCCAGCAAAGGGTGTAACCTCACTCGAGCTGTCTTTTCCACTCTGTATTAGTCTCCTAAAATGAGCAGATAAAACTGGAAATGTTGATGCATTTCCCTGTAGATAGTCACACATGGCTCCAGAGTTTCAGAAAATGAGTTGTAGATGTCTGTAAAATCTCTTCTCTCTTCCCCTCTGCTTTCAACCTTCTTGTTGAACATACACCATTCTGAATCTGCTCATTTCACAAGAAAGCAAAAGCGTAAACTGACTTTCAGTCTTGCAAAGGGGCTTGGAGCCTCCTTTTCTTCTCATTTGTGGAGAGTGGCATCACTACAGGGCTTCAAAAGACTGCCCTGTTCTCTAGACCTTTTTAACATACAAAGCTTTTCAAGTCCTCTTAGCAGTTTGAGGCCTGAGTGCAGTGAGGCCGGTCTGTTTAACACACAAATATCTTGTTTGTTGTTGAATTACATAATGACATTAAGGAGAGTGTGTGATTTCTGCACAAATGAAATATGTTTGCTTTTGGCTAGAAAAACAGTGCTCTCTTAACAGGGGTCAGTGCCAGAGGATTGGGGCAGTTCTAAACCAAACGAAGGGAGTAGGCTGCTTTACATCAGGGGGATGCAGGTAAAAGAGCTCATAGCATGGCCTCAGAAATCTTATTTTATTTCATGTCTTTTATTTTGCTTTATAGCTGAACAAGCTGCAGTCGCCCAGCTCCAAAAAAGTCACGTTTGGCTTGAATAAAAACATGACTGCAGGTGAGTCTGATACATGCATATGTCTCTCTGATAGCTGAGGGAGGGGGAAGCTGTGCACACTCGCACGCCTGTAGAACACCTCTAGAACAAGATGATTCTGATCCTCTTTTGTCTCAATATTTGTGTATAGTTTACAAACCTTCCTCAAGTTCCTTTCCAGAGGAGATGGTAAAGTTTGGGACATTCAGCCCTGCAGCTAGACTTGAGCAGTTCCAGGGTGCTGCATTAGTGACCTGCAGAAGGAGCCCTATGGATGGAAAACTGCAGCAGGGTGATGGGCTTGGCTTCCTGAGTTGCCTGTTTGCAGGGCACCTCTGAGGGAAACACGTGCACTTCACAGTCTTCATTGCTCACTTCTGTTTCCCAAGGCAAAGGTGCTGATGTGCTGATAAAATCAGACTTTGTAGTAGCAAAGTTTGCTTTTTATCTTGGCTGCCTGTGGTTTATTAATGGTCATGAGTAGATAAATGTCACTTCCCTTCTGTAAGCAGTGTTTTCCTTGTTAAATAAATGTCTTGCTCCATAGCATGGAATTATATTCCACGTATTAATTTAGCTATTTTTTAACTCTCTGAGGTGTGCAATAGGTCAAGTTCAAACTGAGAGCAGTGTATTTTGATAAATGTCTTTATGTTAATATAACTCAGTGCACAAAATGAAAAATAAATGCCTCCCGGCTGGCAGAAGGGATGGCCAAGAGTCTCTAGAGCTGTTCAACAGTCAGAGTAGGGACACTTCTTACCCATTGTGATCTTTTAAACTCCATTGTGGTGTTCTTCAGGATAGCTGAACACTTGTGTGTGAGGAAAAGGCCCAGAGTCTCGGTGGTTCTTGGAACCACGGGGAGGGTTCACAGTGGATTGCGGCAGACACTGTCCCCAAGGGACTCAGCTGAGATGTGCTTCACCACCAGCTGTTTTCTCTGCCAAATCTTAGGCTTCTGATCCTTGCTGGACTTGATCTCTAACTCAGATTTCCAAGGCTGGGAAATTTCACATTGATGGATGGACCCAGTTATTCCAGGAGCTGCATTTCTTTTAACTTGTTGGCTTTTTTTTCAACAGAATTTAAAAAGACTGACAAAAGTATATTAGTGAGCCCAGAAGGACCGTCCCGTGTGGCTTTCAATCCTGAACAGAAACCTCGTCATGGGGTGCTGAAGTCACCCTCAGTGACCCCAGCAAGAGAGCCCCAAGTGAAGAGACCATTTACTATGTCAGCTAAGAAAAGACCAACTGCTGTGGACTTCTTTTAAACCAACAAATGTGGCCTACTTTTGTACAGGACATTTTGCTAACCTAGAATGTTCTCTGGAGGTATTTTGAACTTCTTTATTTTTTTAAGTTAATACAAATTGTATATACAAAATTCTGATTATGACTTGGGTCATTGCTGTTTTAAAACCACTTCAACTCTACCTTGAAATACTTGGTTTGTCTATTTACAGAAAAGAAACAAAATCCAATCTCTGCTCAGGTTTGGTCTACAAAAAGTATGGTCTCTGCCCATGTCATTCCCAAGAGACTTGTCCATTTAATTAAGGAATGTTCAGGGTTTGATTGTTCTAGTGATTTTTTTTTTGAGCCAGTGTAAAACGACTTACACTTCATGCTGTTAAACTGTCATTGGACAGAGCTTAAATTGCAAAAAGGCAGCATAGATTTTAAGCCTAGTTGTTCATGTATTTTAAAATTCTGCTCTGTCATTTTTCATGTGTCACCCCTGGCATCCTGTTAATTCTTCTGGAAATAATGATAACCTCATGTCTCTGTTTAATGACAGCTGGACTTGCGTAACTTTGCAGCTAGCAAGCAAGCTTTCCCTGGGATAAGAAACCCCTAGCTGCTGCTCAAGTGGTCACTGGTGCAAATAAACCTTCACAGCTGGTCGCCTGCTGAGTTGGGGACAAGTCACCACATTGTTTTCAGTAACACAAGTGCCAAAGCTGGCTTGAGCCTGTCACATTGTGAGCTGGCTCCTTCTCTTCCCTGAACTGAAATTCGTGCTCTTGCGCAGGAGAAATCTTTGATATGTCCAGGTCTTCCCCCAGTCCCCAGTGCTGCCTTTCCTGAAGGTCTGACAAGACTCCTGGTTCTCTGCTCTAGCAGCTGATGTCACCACATTGTGCCAGAACTCAGCTCTCATTAGTGCATGAGCCTCTGACTGCACTGAAGTGAGCTAGACAGGTGGTAGTGCATCTTTGGGTGGAACACGCATCTCCCTGAAAGCTTTGGTGCCTCTCAGTACAGGGTGAAACCTGACAGCCCAGGCAGCTTGGTTTTGGTTTTGGTGTAGAATCAGATGTCCACTTGGCATTTCTTGGAGTTCAGTTTTTATTTGGATATTTTATTACTACTCTGTGTGTTTTGTTTTTAATTTGCTTATTTGGTAAAGATTGAGGTGCATTTCTGCAAGAGATCATTTATGTATTGTGAAGGACAACGGTGAGGAGGGAGAGAGCAAATTAAAAACCTTTTTGATACAACTGGAAGATGTGAAATCTTTCTTTGGAAATTTTCCTTATGTGAATGAGGCAAAGGCTTTGCCGCAGATCTCTACATTAGAGCTCAGCTTGGAAGCACAGCCTGGTGCCAGAGCAAAGCTGTTCATGAAGCTTTACACTGTTATTTCTGTGGTCCTTTAAGAGAGAGGGTGAACCTGCTTCATTACCTTGTCTTAGGATAACTGGATTATCAGTTAAATAAACTGATAAATGTTTATTTACCTACTTCAGCCAGCAGAATTACATTTTGTGACCTATTTGCATACTTCAGTGCTGGTTTTTACCAGTCCTTGATGTTGACTGTCCTCTGCCGGATTACTCCTCATAAACAACTGTATTGAAACTGTTCTTTTGTAGCTCATCTACAATTGCTTCAAAATACTGGGCTGCTTCCAGATTGCTGGTTGGTCTCAGCTGCTCAGTTCTAATCCGTCCCATTTCTCGCACAAACTTTGTGACAGTCCATGGTTTGTGGTGCTGCCAGAAAGTCATTTTACTCGTCTTTTCTCATTTACAGTGAAGGAATGAATTTCATTTGGTTTTGGTATTGGTCTAGGCTTATCTGTTTCTGTGATCAATAAAGAACTCTGGAGAATACATTGATAAAAATTAATGATACTTGTTTGAGCAAGTATTGTTCATTTATGTTTTAAAAAGCTCATTGTATATTAGCATAATGGATTTTGTTGACAAGATGATGGTAAGTGGGGTGTAACATCCTGTTCAATATATTGTACTGTTACTTTGTCCTGTGGGTGAAAAGTCTCCTGTGGAATATGCATAAAACCATTTGTTTGTGCGTGGTTGTTAATGTCTCAGGTTGGAGATGCCACATTCCTCCAAGGATAGAGATGCAAAGAATCACTCAGTGGATCTGGTGGGCAGAGAAAAATCCAGGATCAAGACACATTGGGGTTTGGTTTGGGTTGAGTTTGGCTTGGTTTTAATACATACAACTTGCTATGGAAATGTATTGGTTGTCTGGATCTGTTTCTCTTGATTGTAGATCCACTGAACCTGTTGCTTGTCCAAATATTTTGTTGCCCATAGTGTTAAATGGAAAGGGCAGAAATGGCAGTCAGGTTTTATCTAAAATTTTGGTGATGTGATTCCTTGTTGCAATGCATCCATAATCCATCTGTGCCATGGAACTGATGCAATGTTTTGTAAATATACCTATGAGGTGGGTATTGTCTTCAGTGGTGTCTGGAACTTCATTCAAGGCAACTTTACAAACAGAATCTGACCACTGTCAATGCAGTTTATTCAGCATTGTTGGGTTAAATTTGAATACATTACCCAAAATATTTGGGTAGTGACAATTCCAATAAACATTGAAGACAGAAAAAAAAAAAAAAAAAAAAAAAAGAAAAAGAAATGTAACATGCAATATCCACTGCACAGACACAATGGTACTGTGAGGAGAGATGTATTGGTAGGAAAAGATAAAGGAAAACTCATCTGACCCGTTTGATGTCACTTCATAGGTTTTTTTTCAATGTTATTCCAGCTCTCCAGCTACCAGCCATGCTCTGAGGCAAAAGTAATGTGGCCTAACTTTTAAAGGACGGTATTTTTTAATGATTGTCTCTGCATTTTTGTTAGAAATCTGATCAACTTTGTATTTGTCAAGCTCTAATAGTTTGTAACTCTTCATAGCTTCAAGAGAACTCAAAAGCACAAAATGAATTCAGCAAGGCAAAAAGTTGGAATTCTGTTTCAGTTATTTGATATGCAAGATCTCTTATAGTCTATCAAAGCTGTGTGACTTGGAAAGCATCCAATGCCCTTTGTCATGAATTACCTGCACTGAGATTTTATTACAGGCCAGAAAAAAAAGTATCATTTTATGTTCCTCTGCAAGAGCATTGTTAATGCAAATACAGTGTCTAAGCATTACATCATTTAATCTAGTCCAATAAACCATATTTTTTGTGGACATTGTATTTTGGGTAAATCTCTGAATTTGGTAGGTTTAGAGAGGGTGGCACTTGGGGGACCACTGGAAAGCACAAAGGAAGTTGTTCTTGCTGGCGTGCACCTGCTATCTGTCTTTGATAGTATAAAGAACCCAAACTGATGAAGACTCAGACACCTCTGGACACCTTGGGACAGGACGTAGCTGTTCCTACACCTTGAACTTCTTACCTTTGTAACTGGGTCAGAGATAGCAGCACCTAAAGCATTGCTCAGGAGACACTAGTAGATCACACACTGTCACTGCTTGGTGATGAAAATTGATAACCGAAGTGATGATGTGGCAAGATGTGCAGTGCAGAGGGCCAGGATGTGTGAGAGGTGGACATTTGGAAAGATGTTAGCCTCCTTGTTACCAGCAGCACATCAGAAAGGGTTCTGTAGATAGAGAAATCCTGCACAGGGTGCTGCATCCCCACCTCAAGTAGTGGCAGGCCCTGCACCTGCTCAGGATCAATTAAAATTAATCAAGGTGTCTGGACAGGCACAGAATTTTCAGAAAGTAATCAGACAAAGAAAACTGATCTATCCATACCAACATCTCTAGTAAAGTTAAACCAAGAATCCTCAGGTAAAACAGGAACATATTTCGTTCAGAGAAAAGTTGTGTAAAAGAGGCTGGCCCAGAGTCTGTGCAGCATCCTGAGGGAGTGACACGGGGTGGCTTCAGTATGGACACATGAATAAAAGATGCTGCTTTTCCAACCGTGTTTGCCTGTGCCTGCTCCATCTCAGGAGGCAGATGGGGCCAGGGAAAGCACCAGAGATCTGAAACTCAATGGCTGCACAGTCTGTGGCCAAGTCTGTGTCACTGGGGAAGCCATTCAAGAGCCCCGGGGCCAAGGCAGACCCTGAGGGACAGCGCTCGTCCCCGGCCTGCAGCTGGACATGGAGCCAGTGCCCACAGCTCCCTGGCTGCGTCCATCTGGCCAATGCCTCGTGCCCCGAATAGCTCACCCTCCACAGCCAGGGCTCTGCAGTGTGGGGCTCAGGCTGTCGTGTAGGACATGTCCAAAGCCTCTTGGGGCTCTGGGCACATCAGGGGCTACACGTGCCCATGTCTGGGGCCGCTCCGTGCCAGTTCCAGTGGGGTCAGTTGTTGGGGGTGTGCTGGGTGTGCACTTTGTGACACAGGCGAGGTGTCAGGCCCTTGGTGATGTGGGCCATTGTGATGGCCAGAGGCCTTTGTGACACGGCAGAGCCCCCCCTGCTCGAGGGCTATGTAAGGGACACAGAGCCCTGGGGTGCCCGGCGGCAGGAGAGCTGCTGTCTGCCGAGGGAGCAGCTCTCCTGAGAGCCTCTGCGGCAGAGCACGGAGGTGCCGATGGAGGAGGTGAACCTCAACTCAACCCCTTCCACGGAGCAGCCAGGCCTGTACATGAGGCCCCAGGTGACAGCCAGCCCTGGAGGGAGCTGGGATGGGGCCAGAGGGAGCTGGGATGGGACTGAAGGGAGTTGGGATGGGGCCGGAGGTCAGCTGTGTGGGGCCGGAGGGAGCCGGGATGGGGCCGGAGGGTACAGCAATGGGGTCAGAGGGAGCTGGGACTGGGCCGGAGGGAGCTGGGATGGGGCCGGACATCAGCTCTGTGGGGGCCAAGGCCTTGCAGGCCCTGATGTGGCAAGGCAGTCGCCTTCTTCCCCCACAGCTGGGGCACAGAGCCAGGGCCCTGCCCCACACAGCCCCTGCTGCCCCCCAGGCCCCTCAGTTCCCCAGCTGGGAGCCCTCGGGGAGCAGTGGGACAGGGCAGTGGTGGGGGCAGAGCTGCCCCAGGCTCTGGAGTGGGACTTGGCCAGGGAAGAGGGAGAGTGGGAACCCTACATGGGCCAGGAACTGACCCAGCGGGGAAATGAGAGTGTCCAAGAGCTGCACCAGTGGGAATACGAGAGAGACCAGGAGCCTTCCCACTGGAGAGATGTCAGAGTCCAAGAACTGTTCCCTTGGGAATATGAGAGACACCAGGAGCTTTCCCAATGGAGACATGAGAATGTCCAAGAATTGTTCTCTTGGGAATACGAGGGACACCAGGAGCCTTCCCAATGGAGACATGAGAATGACCAAAAGCTCTATGAATGGGAATACGAGGGACACCAGGAGCCTTCCCACTGGGGAGATATGAAAGTCCAAGCACTGTTCCCATGGGAGTATAAGGGACACAAGGAGCTTTCCCAATGGGGAAACGAGAGTGCCCAAAAGCTGCACCTATGGGAATATCAGAGATACCATGAGTTTTCCCAATGGGAAGGCTCCATTGATCAAGAGCTGTCTGAAGGGGAAGTTCAACAAGACCCGGAGCTGTCCCAAAGGGGACACAAGAGAGACAGAGAGGAGTTGCAGGAACACAGGGAACAGATAACCATCCACACCATCTGGGTGAACTCCAAGTACTCACAGCTGCTGCAGGGCCCCAACACCGCTCCCCAGGACTTGGCCAAGGCAGCAGCTTCTCCTGCCTTGGCTGAGCAGCTGAAGGCAGCAGGGGCACAGAGCCGAGGCCCTGCCCCACACAGCCCCTGCTGCCCCCCAAGCCCCTCAGCTCCCCAGCTGGGAGCCCTCTGGGAGCAGTGGGAGGGGGCAGCCGAGGGGGCAGAGCTGCCAGGGCCACAGACTGTGCAGTGGGACTTGGCCCTCGCGGAGAAGAGAAAATGGGAACTTTACCTGAACCAAGAGCCCTTCCAGTGGGAAGACAAGCGAGACAAAGAGCTGTCCCAAGAAGATGACAGTGACCAAGAGCTTTCCCTAGGAGGGCTCTCCAGTGACTGGGAGCTCTCGGAAGGGGAAGTTAGGCCAGAGCCAGTGCTGTCCCAAGGTGGAGACAGCAGTGACCAAGACCTTTCCCTAGGAGGGCTCTCCAGTGACTGGGAGCTCTCTGAAGGGGAAGTCAGAAAAGAGCCAACATTGTCCCAAGCCGCACATGGCAGTGATAAAGAGGAGTTGCAGGAAGACTGGGAGCAGATCACCATCCATACCATCTGGGTCAACCCCAAGTTCCCAGAGCTCCTGCAGGACCCCCACAGCCCCTGGTGCCCACCCAGCCCGTCAGCTCCCCAGCTGGGAGCCCAGGCCCTCGGGCAGTGGCCAGCTGCCCCTAAGGAACACCCGTCCCGCTCCAGGCGGGCGCTGTGGGCGCTGAGCACTCTGTTCCGCTGCCCCTGCCCGAGGCCATGGACGGACGAGTAGCGCCTGCTGCCAGCGCCAGGCTGGGCCCCACAGGTGCTGCTGGCCCGGAGCCTGCCCAGCGTCCTGAGGAGCCACACGGGCAGCATTTGGCTGCACCAGTCCATCCAGGCTGAGCAGGACTGCTGCAGAAACCATTATTCCATTAAAATGAAAGTTTGGTTTAGGAAATAGTAGTAGTAAGAAGAAGAACCACAAAAAAATCCCACCCCCCCAAAAAAAAAATAAATCCCCACAAACCCCCCCCCCAAAAAAATGAGTAGGCATAATAATATGATAAAGAAATAGTAGTAGTAAATAATAATAAGAAGAAAAAGAATAACAATAAAAATAGTAAGTTGAATAATAAGAATAAGAAGCATAAGAAGAATAAGAAGATGAAGAAGAAAAAATCATAGTAGTAGTAGTAAATGAAGAAGAAGATAATGAAGATGAAGAAATAATAGTGGTAAATAAGAATAAGAAAAAGAATAAGAATTGTAAGAACAACAAGAATAAGAAGAAGAATAAGAAGAAATTAAAGTTGTAATTAATAATAAGAAATAGAATAAGAAAAAGAATAATAATAAGAAAAATGAGAACTACTAAGATAAAGAAAAAGAAATAGTTTTACTAGTAGTGGTAAATAAGACGAAGAAGGAGAAGAAGACTAAGATGAAGAAGAAGACGAAATAGTAGTAGTAAATAACAATATCAATACATCTTCTAGATCCACACATCTTCTAGAATCACAAAATGAAGGGAAGGGCCTCAAATATCATCTATTTCCAACTGATTATCTTCTGCTCTCTGTCTCTCTCTCTCTTTCTTTCTCTCTCTGAGACCTCTTTCCTATTTCTTTCTCTCTCTCTACCTCCCCTTTCTTGTTAAATAAAATCCACGCTAAATCAAATCCACATGCTGTCGTCATATGCTCTCCTTTGCGCCTTCATTCGGACAGAGGCATCTCTCCCTCATGGCATCGTAACACACGTCAGGGTCCCTTCCAGCCACAAGCATTCCATGGTTCTGTCAGCTCCTCGCTTCCCTTTTCTTCTTGCTTCTGCTTCCAGCTGGGAATGTGCTTGAAAATGTCCAGCAAAGAAGCCTTTGCTGTGTGCTCTGGGAGCCCCCACGGCTTCGGGACCTTGTCACCTGCACCTGCACAGCTTCTTGCAGGGCACGGCAGAAGCAGCGCCCCAGGAGCCTCAGGAATTGCCCTGTGTGATCCATGGCACACAGTGCAAGGGTCTGGAATTCCAGCTTGCAGCAAGGAAAAGCTGTTCCTGCCCTTCAAGGCAAAGCTCTGAAAGGGCTGAAGCTCAAGTGGAGCAAGATCTTACAGTGACATTTCAGTACCAGCTTTCAGAACTTAATCAAGGGTTTGTTTTAGCACACGGATGGGGAAAAATGATTTGGTGAGAGTCTTTGGCTGGAGCCGCCACGGGTGCAGATGGACACAAGGAAAGAAAAAGAGCAGGCAAAGAAAGGCAGGAGAGAAAGGAGGACACAAAGAGCATGATGCTGAGAAGGAGACACTCCGAAAACCAAAGCGGAACTTCATGAAAAGGAATGGGACAGAAATCAAGAATTCTGCAACTCTGATTTACTATCCAAATCCAATTTCTTCCTGATAACAACAGTCATCCAGCATGGCTTTCAGCAAGTTCTTAGTTCTGATTGCATGCTGAAGGCTGCAGACACAATGAAACACAGAATGGGCTTTTTCCTTCTTCTGGGTGCTTTGACATCCTCAGGAGAGGAGGCAGCAGGAAGAAAAGGGCAGCTTGCGTTCACCCTTCAGTGGGAAGCTGGGGCAGGGGAAATGTCTTGTGATCCCTGCAGCTGTTCCCACAGGGATGGGAAGGCTGATGCCAGAGCCCCAGGGGTCCCAGGAAGGGGTGCCTTCATGCAATGCTGGCTCGGTATTGAGGGGCAGCGTGGCAGTGTTAGTCACTGGGCTTTGTCATTCTGCCACAAGGCAGGTGAGTAGGCTCGGCCTCGTGGACACAAAGATTCTGTGATCTTTCTTTTCTGGGGGAGAAAGCCAGGCCCACTGATAGCCAAAGCCCAGGGCTTTGGCAGGGCTGCTGATGTAACTCTTGGCAGTTGTTGTGCAGTGTGCAAACAGCGACACTCAGTAAACACCGAGGGAAGGGAAAACTTTTGTTGTATGAAAGCCACCAAAGCCTCTGAGTCTGACAGTCTTTGGTGGATGTTGTGGTGGCTGAAACCCTCTTGGAGAAACCGAGAGGTTCCCACAGCAGCAGCAAACTGGTGGGACAACTTTGAGGTGTGAAACACCCTCTGAGTGTTGGCTAAATGGTCCCTCCCTAAGGTTATGTTAATCCTCCTATGTTGATTGGTTGTTGTATCCCTGACTCCACCCTTCCCTTCCCCTCATTGGTTCTCATTGTATCACACACTCCACCCCTCCTTTCTTCCTATTGGTTGTCATTGTATTTCCCCGCCTCCTCCCCAACCCTATTGGCCCTTCACCCCTATATCTGTAGGCACGCAGAGTGGCTCAGCCTTTTTCGCCCCTGGATCCTTTCAGAGGAATAAACACCTTTGAAATATATCCAGACGACTGAGCCCTCTGAGTTCTGTATCTCTGGTAAACGCATTGAGCTTATTGTAAGCTCTGGGGGGTGTGTGTGTGTCAGTGCTACCCAACAGCACAAGTGATAGAATGGGCTGCACACTGTGGAATGCAGTGGCCGAGACGGTCTGTCTGGGAATCGGGACGCTCTTGGATCACGCAGGAGACCACATCTCACTCCACCACTGCCCCCGTGTTAGGTGGGCTGCTGAATGCCTCTGCTGGCCCACTGTCCCTAAGGAAAGTCCCCCTTTTTGCCCATCCTTGGCAGTGCTCTTCTCATCCCGTTCTACCTGTTCTGGATGATGGCACAGAGCGTGCCTTCAGAAACTGCTGGTGACACAAAAGTGGGAGGTGTGGCTGACATGCCAGAGGGCAATATGAGATACCAGGAACCTTCTCTATGGGGAAATGAGAGTGTCCAAGAGCTGGACCAATGGGAATACGAGAGATACCAGGAGCCTTTCCGATGGGAACATGAGAGACATCAATAGCTGTCCGAATGGGAATGTGAGAGATACCAGGAGCCTTCTCAACGGAGAGATGAGAGAGTCCAGGAGCTGCAGAAATGGGGAAAGGAGGGTCTCCAAAAGCGGCACCAATGGGCAGGTGAGACAGTCCAGTGGGAATTAGAGGTATACCAAGAACTGCTCCAATCATGAGATAAGAGGTTCCAAGAGCTGTCCCACTGGGAAGACAAAAGAGGGCAAGAGCTATCCCAATTGGAATGTGAGCTAAGTCCAGAGCTGTCCCAATGGGAAGGGCTGAGACACCAAGAGATGTCACAGAGGGAAAATGAGAGACACTGAGAGCTGTCCCAGCAGCTGGACATGGGAATCCAAGAGCTGTCCCAAGAGGAAGACAACAGTGACAAAGTGCTTTCCCAATGGGAACACCCCAGTGACCAAGAGCTGTCCAAAGGGGAAGTCAGATGAGACCCAGAGCTGTCCCAAGCCACACATGACAGCAACAGAGAGGAGCTGCAGGAGGATGGGGAACAGATCACCATCCACACCATCTGGGTCAACCCCAAGTTCCCAGAGCTCCTGCAGGACCCCCACATCCCCTGGTGCCCCCCCCCCCGCCCCTCAGCTCCCCAGCTGGGAGCCCAGGCCCCCTAAGAAATGCCCATCCCGCTTCAGGCGGGCGCTGCGCAGTCTGTTCCGCTGCCCCTGCCTGAGGCCACAGATGGATGAGCAGCGCCCGCTGCCAGTGTCAGGCCGGGCCCCACAGGTGGCAGATGGCCTGGAGCCTGCCCAGCATCCTGAGGGAGCCACACAGGTAGCATTTGATGTCCAGGTGTCAGGGACATCAATTCCTTGTCAGGAGAATGGGCTGGCTGAGGCTTAGGGCTTGAGAAGCACCAGTGGTGTCAGAGCTAAGGGAAGGGGCACAAAGCCTGGGGAGAAGGAGCTCTTGCTCAGAGGGGACACCAAGGCTGCAGGATTGACAGGGCACAAGGACATTTGACAGAACTCCCCAGATGAGGCAGAGACTCATTAAGCCAACTCAGCAACTGTGCTGAAATTGGCTCCAACTGGGGAAAAGGTACTTCTGGCATGGGGAGACAGGGACCACCAATTCCCAGCCCGGTGACCCCAGAAACTGAGTGAGAAAACAGGAAACTCTTCAAAAGAAGAGACAGACTGAGAACACAGAAAGTCTAGTTAGCATAAGAATCAAGGGAATCTTATAACCAAGAGAAAATAGAATACTAATTAAGATATTAAATGAAGATGTTAGTAATAATAAAATAGAATATTATTATAAAATATTAAAATAATAAAAAGGTTAATAAATAATGGAATAAATAATACATTAAATAAATAAGAGAACCATACAAATTGTAGCCAATTAACAGTAATGCTAAAATGTATGCTAAAATGTTTGCTAAAACGTATAAACATTGAAAAGTTTTGATAGTCGCTGTGCTGGCTTTGTGGATTTGCCACCCAGCACCTCTTTCTGTGCAGAGCTGTAAATAAAGGAAATACCTGAACTCTGTGTGGGGATTGGCTTCTTGCACATGGGGTGAAAGAATCTGTTTTGGGGACAAAAGCTTTGCTGTGAACACATTATTAAAAGATGCTGCTTTTCCAGCCACACTCACCTGTGCCTGGTCCATCTTGGGAGCCAGATAGGTGCAGGCAGAGCAGCAGAGATCTGAAACTCGGCACTGCGCGGTCGCTGGGGCCAAGACAATCCCCACGGCAGCCATGAGAGCCTCTCTGGGAACAAGCAACAAATCACAGAGGGCACCTCTCTGAGTCGGCTCCCTGAGTCCCTGTACCAAGAAGTTGTCGTTGAGCTGTTTAGGGAATCTCCTGGAGCTGTTTGGAGCAGCTGTGTAGTGTTCCCAGTGAGCACTGTGAAGGTGAATTGCCCCCCAAGGACAAGGGTGGCTGATTTGGAGCTGTCCCTTGGTTCCTTAAAGAAACATTCGTTGGTGTTGTCGTCCTGGCTGGGTGGTCAAGAGCAGCCTCCCACAATGACACCCACTCCATTTGTTTGTCCCTCAGTCCTTACCCAGAGGCTTCCAGGTGGCCTTGACAACTGCAGCTCTGGACATTCCAGCCCCTCCAGTACATCCAAAGCTCACAGCAGTGCCCTGCACACTCCCAGGCTGAACTGCTGCTTCACATGTCCACAACAGGGCCTTGCCTGTTTGCGCATTCGCCATGGTGCCCTGCTTGCACACCCCACTTGTGCTCACACTCCTGCACTGTGCACACCCCTGCTCGCATGCTTACACTTGTGCCCAGCACACACATCCCACACACACATCCCTGCACGTCCCCACCCCTGTGCCTGGCCGTCTGCATGGATGTGGCACTTTGGGATGTGTTTTAGGGGTGATGGTGGTGCTGGGATGATGATGGGACTGGATGCTCTTGCTGGTCTCTTCCAACCTTGATGATTCTGTGACTCAGGGATTGCCCCGACCCAGATGCAGCACCTGGCCCTTGGCCTCGTTGAACCTCGTGAGGTTCTTGCGGTTTCACTTCCTGAGCTTGCTCAGGTCCCTGTGCATGGCCCCATCCTTCTGCTTGTCACTCACCCCGCTCAGCTTCCCATTCCCTGCAAATGTGCTGAGGGTGAGCTGGACCCACTGTTTGTGTCACTGGGGAAGCCATTCGAGAGCCCCGGGGCCAAGGCAGAGCCCTGAGGGACAGCGCTCATCCCCGGTCTGCAGCCGGACATGGAGCCACTGCCCCACAACTCCTGCATCCAGCTGGCCAATTTCTTGTCCCCCAAAAAGCTCACCCTCCAAACCCACCGCTCTCCCATGGGCAGATCAGCAGAAAAACATGCATACTAGGTCAGAAAGATACAGAATTAAACTGAACAGAAAAAGATTGAAACCAGAGCTCAAGATCTTCCTAATGACAAAAACCTCAGACTTACCTGTGTCCAGTAGGATTTGTGAGTGTGTAATTTCTTAGAATTTCCTTCTGCTGTTGAATGCCTTTGTTCAATGAAGGTTTGGTCAGGTTCCAGCCTGGACCCTTCTCAATGATCCTCCTCAGAGGAGGATACAATACTAAAATAGCTCTCTGCAAGGAAATTTTGCTCTTTAGTAAGAAATGGGGATGGGGAGAGAGTCCCTGACTAAATCCTACCTCACCGAGACAGGTCTGTGAAAAACTTGGAAGTGCCAAGAGTTAGGTCCTCAGGGAAATGAATTCCAGTCTCAGTTCAGGAAGCAGATCTCCTTCCAGTCCTGACCCATGTTTTCATAGGCTTTGCCACTATGGGGAACATCTGGGAGACATCTACTATAAAATGAAGGCTAAAACTGTAAACACTTGTCTAATCCAATAACATGTACTTGTCTCTGCAGAATATTGTCATGTAATAATTTTATTTCTGAAAAGAAAGCCCTCAAATCTTTAATTAATCCTTTTGAAAAGGAGGATGGGAATCATTCATGAGGTCCACACTGCCTTCCAGTAGATCATCAGAGAGCAGAGTATGCCCATTCTTCCTCCCTCAGAAATCCACTCGGGAACCTGTTCTGGCAAGAGAGCAAGAAATTTCTCTTTGTTGTTCACAAGCTGCAAAATTGGCCATTGAGGGCCTGAGCTGTACAGAGTTGCCTGCCAAGAGTAGGAAGTATTGTATTGCATTGTAATGCCAGGCACAGGAATTTGCAGTTGGCCACTGGCATGTTCAGGGCTTACACACGATACAGACGTTTTTGCTGATTACCAGGCTGTGGACAATGATGTTATCTGCCCAAGGAACCTGCCACTGCTGCTGATAATGTTAGACAGCTCAAATATCTGCCAGAACCAGACGGCAACTCTTCATTTTTGCCCATTTATCTCATGCAGTTTTCATATCTTTTTTATCAGTTTAGCTTATTTAATTGTAGAGGTTGTTAGTTGTCCTGGAGAAAAATCATTGAGAATGCAAGTTTCAAAGTTTGGTATTGAATCCTGGTGCCACTAATGTCTGCTAATTTCATTTTACCATTTTATTTTTGTACTAAGGAAAAAACCCAGGAGGCTTTCAGAACTACATAGGTTAGACTTTGCTACTAGTCCCAACGGTCAAAGTGACAGGAGTGGGGAGAACTGTCCCCTAATAACACTAACAAAAACAAGAGTAAATTAGAAGGAATTTCCAGGCTTGGACAGAACCAGCATCTCTCAGACTCCTGAAATCTGTCCTCTATTACTGCTATTTTGCTAATTAGTGAAATTCCAATACCTGTAAAAATTATTTAACTCATGTCTGAACTTACTGTATTTCATTCAGATTTTTAGAGGTTAATTTAAAGTAGAAAATCTCTTTGTAACCACTGAAGGAAAAGAATAAAATGAAATTACCATTACCCAGGTAACAGGACTAGAAATAGCTGTGGTATTAGTCAACTTAGCATGTACACCCTGCAGCTTGAACTCAAATGCAAATCTGTTCTGTTTCCAGCACAGCAGTGGCCTGACTTCCCACTGCTTTGTGTGCACATTTCCCCAGGGAATAAGCTGTGCAGCTTTGCCAAGCCGATATCCCCGAGCAGTGGGAGCTGAAGCAAGTGACTCATGACTGCAAGACGACAGCATGTGATGCAAGACACACACAGGACAAACTGCTGAGGGATGCAGTTCATGACTGAGAGGTTTATTCCCATTGCCAGGAAAAGCCTCGCTCTTTTCCAGCTGTTATCACGTTTCATAAAACAAATATGCAGCGTGTGCGGAATTTCTGACCCAAAATCTAAGTCAAACAATTTTCAAGGTTAAATATCAAAAACCAGGTACAAAAGTGTCTGTGAAATCAAGAATTAAAGGCAATTAAATATCACCACGTTTCTTCATGTTTTCCCCAAAAGTGCCTTAAAAATGAAGCAAGACAAAAACATTTGTATGCATTTCTCTAAAGCTGATATCATAGCCACAAGTTGTACTGTATCACCCCATAACTGCTTGCATCTCCTTTGCCTTCCAGAGCAGGGTTCTGCTCTGCTGCTGGAAATATATCGATTGGCAAAGGGGTATTTCCACTTACTCAGCTAGCCCTTTAATGGTGATTATTATATGAATGATTATTCAAGGACAAAAAGGGACAACTGGGATTAAACTCCTGATCATGAGTTACTTTTCCCCAATATTAGGTAGTGGATACTAAGTGCAATAGAATTGGGTCCTGAGGGTGCAAGCATGAGCATTCAGGACAAAACTGGCAAGCTGATTGTCTTGGTTTGAAAGACAGGTGTCTTGCTAAGGAAGGTGAGAGCCTTCCTTAGAATGGATAATGTGACCCCTTCCCCTCTCAATTATTATAACTTCAGAATCAAGGGCTTTCAGACAAAGAAAGGGGAGAAGGAATAACAGTTTTTACACTAAAATTTAGAGCAAGGCAATAATACAGAAACAACAGTTCGGATAGAAAAAGTTAGAATACAACCTGTCACCCTGTTAGGGTGGTGCTAGCAGTCCAGTTAACGATGGTGGCTGCAGTCCTGTCGGAGTGATGGGTGTAGTCTTGTTGAAATGGTGATCCTGTAGAAAAATCTCGTCGGTCTCTGGAGGTCCAGCGGTGGCTCTTGAGCTCTTCTCCTCTGGGGATCCAGTGGAAAAGGTAGCCCAATGTTCCAGAGTCTCTCTCTTATATGCTGGTGGGAATGTTCAGCTCCTCCCCTTTGGGCAGGGCATCTCACAATGGGCTGATAGATTTCTATGAGTCACTCCCAGAGACCTTGACGGCCCATTAGCAGAGATAGCCCTTCGGTGGTGTTATCAGGGCTGGGTCACTTCCACAGTCCTTGATGGCCCATTAGCAGAGATAGCCCCCTGATGGTGTTATCAGGGCTGGGTCATGCTGAACACAAAGAGCACTGCCCCACCTGTTTTAACAACTTATGGAGATGGTACTAGAATACATACTTTTGGTTACACCTTCCATGTAACCTAGGACACTGATACAACACAATTTAGATCCCTCAGCCAAGCAAAGGAGGCCTCCTGGTTTTCATTAACTTCAACTACTCCACTAAATGGACACTGGAACCAAAAAGTGCAGACAACAGCACCCGCCAAAATATTTGTGTATAGTTATGGGGAATTGTACCAGTGTAAGGAGTGCTTTAGCTTAGAACTGCCCAGCATAGTGGTCTTGCAAGCTTTTATAAAAAGGTGTATTTTTAGTTTCTGAAGGAGATAAGGATCGAGAATGGCATGTTATACTGTTAGCTGTGGCAACTTATGACAGCAACACAGCATTTTAAACGGAACTTTGTTATCACCGGCCTGTCTCTCAGCTTGACACCCACCCCCTGGATGGATCCCAGGAGCAGCTCCATTTACCTCAGAAAAACAATGGATGTGAGGATGGCAAGACTAGGCCTGACATTTGGAGGCAAGAATGCTCAGAATACATGGAGCTTTGGCACATCAGTGACAGAGAACAGGTTTGAGTAAAAGTGTAAGTGAATGCATAGCCCTCTTGATCTTCTGAACATGTCATGCCTTACTATTGACAATTCCTGACAAAGTTAATCACTTTAATGCGGCCAAGTGAAAATTTGGCATGAAATAAGGATAACTCTGCCCTCCTACACCAAATGTTGCTAATACTTTATGGCAATTACCACAATCATAAATTGGTACTTTACAATCTGTCTTAGCAAACATTGAACTGACAAGCAAAAATCAGTATCTTAAATACAGATGGTTTTCTGACTGAGGAATGCACAATTAAATGTTGTCTAGACACGTGCAAAGCCTTTGACACTGTTTCCCACAGAATTCTTCTGGAAAAAACTGGCTGCTTGTGGTTTGGATTGGTACACTCTTCACTGTAGCTGGGAAAGGGTCTGGAACACAAGTCCTATGAGAAGCAGCTGGGGGAGCTGAGGGTGTTTAGCCTGAAGAAAAGAAAGCTTGGGTGACCTTATCACTCTCTACAACGACCTAAAAGGAAATTGTAGGGGAGGTTTGTCTCTTTTCCCAAGTAACAAGCAACAAGACAATAGGAAAGGGCCTCAAGTTGCAACAGGGGAGGTTTTGCTTGGATATTAAGAAGAATTTCTTCACTGGAAGGTTTATTAAGCACTGAAACTGGCAGCTTGTGGCTGAGTCACCATCCCTGGAGGTATTGAAGAGATGTGATGTGGTGCTTAGGGACATGGTTTAGTGGTGGACTTGGCAGTGGTGGGTTAACAGTTGGACTCAATGATCGTAATGGTCTTTTCCAATCAAAACAATTCAATGATTCTAATCATTACTCTCTAATGGTCCAGTTCTGCCACCTTCAAGACTTACTGAGGAAAGGAGTGGGTATTGACACTATTTTCACATAACCATGACCTTTTCATCTTCTGTCATGTCTATGATGATTTATAGAATCCATATACAATGCACATAATCTGATTTAAGGCCCGCTCTCTCCCTATGCATCTTCTGTCAAGCTCAGTGTTTCATATTCTTGGCAGCCTCCTATCTTTTCTATTGTGCTTATACAGAAAATCTGGGCTTCAGGAGACCTTGGTATTTAAAGTCTGTCCCCTGTTTCAGGACAAACTTAGACATAGCAATCAGTATTTACAAAATATTTCTTCCAGTAGTTATGAAAAACAAACAGAAAATGAAACCTCATCAATCTTCCAAAGCCATCTCTTCCTGTGTGTTTCATAATCCTTTGCATAATGGCAGCAAGCCCTCCATTATGGAAACTGGTTTATTTCCTTCTGTTACCTCACAGCTCTGTGTTGTATGCATTTGTAATTACAGTTGAGCTTTCATTAAGCTGAAGAAACCACTTCCTCTTAGGCTGTGTCTCCTGAGCCTTGGACACTTCTTACAGCCTCTTGCATTGTGCCATTGTTCCACTTTGAATGAAACACCACTCCAAAAACTTGGCAGCACTTCCCCAGAGACCCAACCAGTGCCGAGTATGACTGGAGGAGTCCAGGATGGCCTCCTGTGTCTGGCAGACTACTCTGTTGTTTATGCAGTCCAGAAGGTGATTACCTTTATTGCAATATTGTGACATTGTTGACACACTTTAAGCTTGTGGTCTGCTGTAATCTCACAGTGTCTTCACGCATAGTGAGCTGGAATTCCAAAGGGTAACAACACGGCCATAGGAAGGCACAGCCTGTGCAACAACCGGCCCACAAGGATGTTTGTCCTGTCTGCCCAGGAGCAAGGAAGGCAGGGAAAGATGTGTATCTTCCAGAAGTGCTGGCTAGACTGCTCTCATGTGTATTCTTGCCTCAGGTCTGCCACAGGGTGTGTTTGTGGTGCACTGCCAGGCTGAGCACAGGAGTGAGTGAGATGTGAGGACTCAGGCAAGTCGTAGAAGGAGTGCGTAGGAGGAACAAGAAACATTTGTGGAAGAAAGATTGCCAGTTGTTGATAAACTGTGCTATTTTTTACTATCCTCTTTCTTGATCAAATTCTGATCAACTTCTATTCAAATTTCATTATTTCCAACAAATACTCTGCTCTGACCAAGGGGATCTGGTTTGAGAGGTCAGGTTACCTTAAAAAAAATAAACCATAGAACTCCATGCACAGTCCACTGAGAGGCCAGGAGCTGGAGAAGGTATCATCCAAGCAGTACTACAGCAGCAGCTGAAGTAGGAAGCTGAGAACAGCTCCTATTGCTGACTTTTGATGTAACCTGCCCCACCTTTTTCTGGTTTTCTTAATGAATCTTTCTATCATCCATTTCTATCATCCATTTGTTCCTTTACTCCAAATTTGGAGGAGCACCTGAGTTACTTTTTTTGACAAGGACAGCACAGTAGAAAGCACAATCACTATGAAATCGAAGCTTAGCTTCACTTTTTTTCTAAGATGCATAGTTTTTCTTATTAGGAAGAGGCTTGACTTCTTAGAGAATAAATAAGGCAAAGTCTGTAAAAACTATTGCTCAGAAATTGTGTGCTCACCTTTAGATAAGCTGCTTTCTGGAAGGGAAGGAGAATTGTTTTCTGGCCTTTGTTTTACTTGTGGCAACTTTTTTAGTGTACGGACATAAAGACTCCCTCACACCTTGAAAAATGTTAGGGCCTGATGCTGTTGAGTCACATCTTTGCTTATTTTTGTGTATGCAGGTTCTACTCCTTAATCCATTAAAAAAAAACCATCAAGGGAGGCTTCAGATATTCCTCTGGGGAAAGCATAATGTTTTCTAGGAGTTGGACTGATGGGCATTTCATAATATTAGGAGGAAAGTAGCAATCCTACATAGAACTAGTATGTGTGTATCTATGCCTACAAGGTCAAAGAGGTGCAATAAGCACTATTGCTGAGGAAAGGATGAAAAGCAGGAAAAAAAGGACAAAATCTGTATTGCAATTGCCCTCCAAACTAGAAGAGCAGGAGCATACACGATGCAGATTAGTTATTGCTCTGGCCCTCCATGGAGATACACTGATTTCTACAATTCAAGAAAATATGTAATGAAGTGCTGAAGCAACTGTTAGTAGTAAGGCCAGCCTAGAATAAGCCCTAAGTTTTTTAACCAGAGTTGCAACTGAAAAGAGAACAGTATGTTCCCTCATTTTCCAACAGATTACTTATTGAGGAAAATACTCTTTCACCTTGCTAAGAAATAATCACGCTATTTTAGGAGTCGATTCAATGCTATCCACAAAGAAGAACAAGAGGCATCAGGTGCCATTTCTTATTTTGAGCTGTGATTGAACCTGTGACGGTCAATAATGACTAATGGCCAGAGGAAGACAAAATTCCCAAACACATTACCAAGTCCCATCTCAGCAGAGTCTTTATGTATTGTAGCACTTGCCAGCCAACTCATACATCTTCTTTTACTCTTTGGCAGCTCTCTGAAGGTTTTTTTTTTAGGTCAATAACACACAATTGCACTCATTTCAGAACGCAGCTGTGAGGGTGGTGCTCTGTCAAGGTACCCACAGGTCCAGACATCTCTTAAACATCTCCAGGGAGGGTAACTCCACCACCTACCCGGGCAACCTATTCCAATGGCTGAGCACCCTGAAACTGTGAAAAAAAAATGGAATCTCCTCTGCCTCAGCTTAAGGCCATTTCCTCTAGTCCTTTCACTGTAAGCATGGGCAGAAGAGACTGGCCACCACCTCACTACAATCTCTTTTCAGGTAGAAAATGCTCCTTTACTGTGTCCAGGTCTGGGGTCCTAAGGACAGGAGAGACATGGAGCTCCTGGAGTGGGTCCAGTGAAGGGCAATGAGGATGAGTGGGGGACTGGAGCATCTCTCTTATGAGGAAAGGCTGAGAGAGCTGGGCCTGTTCAGCCTCGAGAAGAGACGATTGAGAGGGAACATCATTAATGTGTGTAAATATCTAAAAGGGGGCTGTCAGAGGATGGACCAGGCTCTGCTCGGTGGTGCCCAGCAATGGGACAGGAGGCAAGTGGCATAAACTGATGTCCAGGAAGTTCCACCTGAACACGAGGAAGAACTTCTTCCCTGGGCAGTGACAGAGCACTGGAATGGGTTGCCCAGAGAGGGTGTGGAGTGTCCCTCACTGAAGACTTTGCAGAGCCATCTGGACACAATCCTGTGCCATGTGCTCTGGGCTGGCCCTGCTTGAGCAGGGACGCTGGACCCGCTGCTGCACCGTGATCCCTTCCAGCCTGACCCATGCCGTGATCCCTGCAGTGCCGGAGCGAGGCGCACGCCGCTCCCGCAGTGTCGGAGCTCCGGGGCGCTGCGGGCCGGGGCTGGGTGCGGGCCGGGGCCGGCACTCGGTGCGGCCGGGGCTCGGTGCGGGCCGGGGCTCGGTGCGGGCCGGGTCTCAGTGCGGGCCGGGCCCGGGTCTCGGTGCTGGCCGGGGCCGGGTCTCGGTGCTGGCCGGGCCCGGGGCTCGGTGCGGTCCGGGGCTCGGTGCGGGCCGGCGCTCGGTGCGGGCCGGGGCTCGGTGCTGGCCGGGGCTCGGTGCGGGCCGGGGCCGGGGCTCGGTGCGGGCCGGGGCTGGGTGCGGGCCGGGTCTCGGTGCTGGCCGGCACTCGGTGCGGGCCGGGGCTCGGTGCGGGCCGGGGCTCGGTGCGGGTCGGGCCCGGGGCTCGGTGCGGGCCGGGGCTCGGTGCGGGCCGGCGCTCGGTGCGGGCCGGGGCGGCCGCTGGGGCGCGTGACCGCGTGACGCCGGTGGGTGCGGGGGGGCCGGGCCGGGGCTGCCCGCGGTGGGTGGGCACCGATCCCCTTCGTCCCGCACACGGCCCCGGCAGCGGGCGCGGTGTGAGACGGCCATTCGGTGTCGGCCGGTGCCCGCCTCCCCGCCTGCCTCCCTGCCGCGGGGGGTGTGTGACAGGCGGGCAGGGCGAGCGCGTCACGCCGGCCGCGCTCCGCCCCCCGCTCCTGCTCCCGGCGCCGCCACCTCGGCCCGGCGCGGGCAGGCGCGCGGGCGGCGCAGCCATGGAGCCGGAGCGCGAGTGCCGGGTGCTCTCCATCCAGAGCCACGTCGTCCGCGGCTACGTGGGCAACAAGGCGGCCACCTTCCCCCTGCAGGTGAGCGGGCGCGGACCTGCTCCTCCTCCTCCTCTCCCTCCGCCGCTGTTCCCTGCGGGGCGGCGCGGGGAGCCGGGCGGGCGGTGTGACGGCAGCGCTGCCCGGCGGGCTCCGGCGCCCGAGCGACTCCTGCCAAGCCGGGGTAAGGTCAGGGCACGGCGGGGAGATGCCCGCACGGGCGCCCTCCCCGCCCGCCCCGGTGCCGGGGGGAGCCGGCGGCATGCCCGTCCCGGGGCTCCGCGCACCCGCGGCCGCTGCGGCTGCGCCTCCCTCCGGCTCCGCGCCGCTCTCGCTAGCGCAGCTCCTTCTGGAGCTGTGGCACGGCGAGCGGGCTCCGCAGGGGAGGGCGAGCCGGGGGTGCTGCCGCTGGGTTCGCTCGGCACCGCGCTGCCGGCGCTGGCTCCGGGGTGAGGGCGGCTCGGCTGCCGCCAGCAGGCGCATCCCGCCGGGCTCCTGCCCCTCACGGCAGGGTCACCGCGCTGTCCCGCGCCGGGGGCTCGGGGCACCGCTGTCCTTGTGCTGGCACCCGGCTCAGCCCCGCCTGCCCTCGGGCCCTGAGGGTGATCCCCCATCCCGGAGGGTCTGGGGAAGCTGTGGTGGGGAGTAAGGGCCACTTAATGACTGTGCAAGGCAGGGCCAGGGAAGCTGTCTGACATGGCCCGGGGCTCGAGGGTGTAATTGGATCTTGGCCTTCATGGCTGTCATGTGCTGCCTTCAGAGTTGTTTGCTTGGATCTCGCCGGCGGTGGGAAAACACTGGGCGAGCCTTTGCACATCGCACTGTTGGCTCTTGTGAAGCGTCTGTATCCTAAAGGGCTAATTTGAGGCCTCCCCATCAAGAGGTCTTTGTGCCTTGACCCACGCGTGTCTGTGTGGAGCTCTCTAAGAACCTCATTACCAGAACGCAGTGCGTTGTGATATTGCTTATCTTGGTGTGTGCTTACCAAATGATGGTGTAACTCATTTGATTAGACAGGAGAGATGATGTACCCTGATAAATGATGTAAGTGAGATCAGGCCTGCAACAAGCCAGTGTCACACCCCCGTATCACCATCCAGTTATAATGTAACCAAGTCTCTTGAAAATGAATGTGTGGTGAAGGGTGATGTACATGTGTAATCCGAGTACTGTGGAAAAATACCAGTGTGTAGAGCTTCAGGCCAGAAAGGTTCTTGTGAGCTGCAGACCAGGTGTCCCTCCTTTCCTAGCAAAGTGATCACGCAATTGTGCTTCCCCTTTCCATTTTTGTGTGACAGAAGAGCAAATAGTAGTACTTATTCCAGAAATCTCCAGTCTCTTAAACTGTTCTCTCTGTCCATTTTAATTCTCTGTCAAAGGTTCTCTTTGCTTTTCTGTAACTCAACCTTTCTGTGACACTTGAGCTGTGTAACTTGGCAAGTGGGTTCCTGGAAAGTGTCTTTAGTCCCTTGGCTATGACAGTATAAAATACTACTGGAGTTAAAAAAAGTCCTGTTGATGTTGTAGCTGGATTGTGTTTAGGAGGCTCTCACACTCATACTGTATAATGTTCTTCAGTGTATAGTATAACAAGAAGTTTCTGGGGTGGGAGGGAAAGAAATTCGCTTGGGGAACAGCCAAACTCCTGCCACTACAGGCTGCACTTGCAAATCCTGTGTAGGCAGCCTGTAGTGAAGTTGTGCTTACTGGAAAGTTATCTAAACCCTTGTTTTGCTACAACATCAGATGGGGCAAGGTGCCAGCAAGTGAACCTTTGCTTTTCTTTATGTCTCCTTGAAACAAGGAAGAGAATTACAAACCTGAGTTTTTCTCTATTATTGTTTTTACATAGAGATAGAAATGATAGCTGAATCTATTCTTCAGGATGGGTGCAAGTCTGGTGTGCTATTGTTATTTTCCATTCTCTTTTTTGGCTTTAGTTTTCTGAACCAATCGAGTGAGGCTCCCTTCTGAGCTAATCAGTATTGAGTTCGCAGGGCAGGGTGTATGTAGATATGTGTGTCTGTGTACTTGTGAGGTCTGATGGGCTGAAATCCTGACACAACAGTTCAGGAATCTGCATTTGGACAGCAGCATCCAAATAGAAAACCAGACGTGGTTTCACCTGCTCTATGTAGACTTCTTCAAAAAATATAACTTGTGTTTGAATGACCCAATCTGTGGTGGAAATCTGTGACATTATTATCAATAGCCAGCAATTTGCACAGCAGAGTATTCTTTAATGTTTTTTTTAAACTAGTTGGTTTCATTTTGTCAGGCTTCCACTTGAATAAAAGCTAAAGTATTTAAAAAGTAGGTTTGTGGAAAGACTTCCTCTGTGGAGTTTGGGGCAAATGCTTTCTATATGGCAAATACAGCAAAACAGAGTTAGACCATATATCAGAGCAGTTATAATAATGGAAGTAATAGAGCTGAGAAATGTTAGAACCCTTTATACCATATCAGGTTCAAATACATTTAAGTAATTCAAGAATCTAGATTAAATAATAGGTCATAGAGGAAATGTGCACCTGGATTTACCAGAAAGTGGACTGCCCTCAGCACTGCTTTGAATTCTGCCTTGTCAAGAGTTTAAACAGTTTTTACTTGCATGGTCTTACTATCTCTTCAGAACATTTTGAAGGTAGTTCTGAATTATTTAAAAAATAGTCTTAATTTATTCACGGTTGTATATTCTGAGCTTTTAGTATCAGGAAGTGGTTCAGTTGTCCAGCATTTAAGAGAGGAAGAGCAGTAAGGGTGTACATTAACTTGGGGAGTCAGCACTCCCCAAGTCAGTCAGATAAATTATTTTAAAACACAAAAAATTGTTTCTACATTTCTAAATGTTTCTAATGTTGACTAAGATTTGTCATAGCTTTTATGATATAAAATAAAACCATATGTTTTCACCATGACATTCAATTTCACTTATATGATACGTGTTTTTTCCTTAGAGGCATCTCTTAGCTGTTAATCTAAATACAATTTTAGCTTACCTTTCCTGCCCCACCTTCTAGGTAGGCAGAATGTGGCAATAAGTTAAGCGATCAGAACTGGCAAGCAGAGAGTTAGACTCCTCCTCAAACCACAGAGAATCCACAAGGACAAGGTGATTTCTCTTCTGCAGAGGGATCTCATTCTGACCAGCAGGAAAACTTTGGTAGGCAGATGAATTCAAGATTCACATACCGCACCCATCATAATATCAGCTCTTGGGAATGAGTGTTTCGGGGTTTTTTTGTCTGCTTTAACCCTCATAGAATTTGAGAAAATCATGCCTCTGTTTTGAGTATTTAATTCCTGACAAATACCATTAATTATTTGGGTCTAGAGAATGACATTGTCTGTCCTGAACTGTTTATGAATACCATAAACAGTTTCTACAGTACAGGATAAAATGGCCTTTTGAAATCTGTTCAGTTACTTTATTTTCTTTTTAATTTTTTCCCCGTGCTAAATGGAAATAGTTGTTCAGGTGTTAATAAAGACTGATGATTCTCAGACTAGTTCTCAGTAATTCTCCTCTGGAAAGAATACAGTAAGTCTACAATTTTAACTGCTTCTCAGTTGTAGAAAAGATGGGAAAACAACTTTGGTCAGCGCAGATGGTAATTTCTTTGATATTTAGGGATAGTCTTGAACTGCCTTGTCCAGCATATGATGAGACCAAAACCAGTATCAGTAGATCTTTGCTAATTATCTACTGCCTTAACAAAAAAAGTTTTAGACTTTTTTTCCGTTATTTTATTGAAAGGTATAGCCAAATGGATTAAGGATTGTGTAGAAAGATAAAGTGCAGCTCTTATCTAAGATGGCTTTTTCAAACCCTGCTATTGTGTTAATAGTATGAGTCAGAAGAAGGATGAATCAATCAAAAGTCTTTACAGAGTAACAATAAGAAATGTTCCTACTGGGTAGCCCTTATTTTTGTTACAGATCAAAGGCTTTAAACAAATAAATAAATACAAAAATGAAAGAATGTATTTGGTCTTTGTGATATCCCAAGATTGTCCTAAATTGCATTTCTGAAACAACAATTACTGCTCTGGAAGCATACTCCAAATGAAACTTGTGAAAGCATGCTCTTTCCCCTTGCCTTTGTTCTTTCCAGAAAGGTAGATAGGGGGTGAAATAATTAAAAGCAAACAACCCAAGACATTAAAAAATTCACAACCCCTCTGGGAAGGCTTGTTCAAAGCTATGTAAAGACCATTTGCTTCTTATGTGGATGTCAGCACATGTAACTGCAAAAGTCTGGTGAATACCTTGCACAAGGTGAGGTCCTGAGAAAGATTTGTAATCCGGAAAGTCAAAACAAGGTGGTTCCCCACCTGGCAATCTGGATTTCCAGGGAGAGGCTTTACCAGACCTTTCCAGAAGTGTCTGTCCAGATGAACCCAGCTCAGGAGCACAGGGAGAGCTCTGAACCTCTCAGAAGATTGTAGGAGATGGACTTTCCACCTGCACGGTCAGCTGGAAGGCGAGTGGGACAGGACTGGGAGAGGATAAGAAAGTAGATTATTCCTCAAAAGACAACAGCAACAAACAAAAAAGAGAAAAGAGGGGTGTGTATTTGTCATTTTGAGCTCTTAACATTGCTTGAAGACAGACTAAACTGAGGCTACTGGGGTCTCACTTTTACTTAACAATAGGAGTTTATGTTTGTGCAGATTTATAAACAGAGACCTCAATTTTCTTTTTGAACTCTTAATGGAATCTTATCAGCTACTAATGCAAAATAATCAGCTTGAAAAATCAGAGTAATTTCAACCTGCCTAAAAGAAATGCAGCTGGGGCTGCAGATGTGCTGTGGACTCTGAATGGCTGGGCAGAGCCTCTAATGAATGGAGAGTGGGACTGACTGAACCATCCTCATCCAAGGTCAGCTCTATGTGGCTGTGGGATTCCTGACTGTTCCTACAAGTCACTCAGTAGTGGCAGCTTGTTGAATAAGCCTTTGTCATGAAAATACTGTCATGAAAATACAGAAATGCTGAGGGATGTTCACACAGGCTGATTGTATAACATGGTCGAAAAGCTGCAAAAACCATTTTAAGATGCATGGAAAGTTACTGTGTGGTGTGTGTATGGGGCCAGTTGACCAGTTGGCGTTTTAAACTTTTTGGTTACAACTATTGATGATTCTGATAATTTGCTGACTTTTTCATAGTAAATTGTGACAGCTTGAACTGTGCAGATTCATATGCAGGTATTTGGCATTATAGTTACACTGGAGTGTGTGTAGTGACGTGTCATGAACAAATAGTTTTTGACATAAATGTAATCTTTTCATCTATCACAACACAGCCAAGTGAAAAGATGAAGGAGGATTCCATTTGGTGTGTACAAGTACATGCAAATATTTGACTTGAGAGGAAGCAAAAATACTTTACCCTGATTCACCCACTGTCTTTGGAAAAAAAACTGAGTTGTCAAGAAATTGCAAATCTTATTAAAAGACTGGAAAACCTTGCCTAGAGGTGGATTTTGCACTGTTTGTGTGGGGAATATAATGTACTCAGAGACTCAGTAGCAAGTGTTTATTTGCTAAAGGCATTTTTATATTAGGAATGGCCTTATTTTCTGTCTTTAAGTCTTAGTTGTTCTTTTTTTTTTTTTTTAATTCTTGCAGTAGTTGATGTCTTATTTCTGCTCCAGATGAAACAGTTGAGAGAATATTTTTTTGTGTAAAAACAAACAGGGACAAATAACAGAGTGAATAATGATCAGGTTTCTGGGGGAAGGAAAAAAGCTTCAGGTTACAGTTAATTTCATGTTACAATGTCTGGAAATGTATTAAAAATGAAAGCATAGTTTGAAATAATAAAATTAATCTTTAATTATATATATGAGAATTGTGCAAAGGTACACCTGAGAAAAACTGGGGACATACAAAGTTACTGACAGCTCTCTAAAATCTCCCTTTAAGTAAACTCGTGTATTTTACTATTTGCATATTTCTATTTATATCCGAAAAATGATGGTCACCTTTCCATGCAAAGCATATTTAGTCATTTTAGATAAGGGATACAGCATTATCCATGGCTGACTGAACACATGCCAGGCAGGTATTTTTAGCCTCTTTAGGCTGAACGGATGCAAGTGGAAGTTCCATTTCAGTTGCTTGTGTTGTATGGAAAACAGGCTGGAGTTGGTGAGGCAAGGTTAATGTGAGGAGCTGGACATTAGTCCTGGGACATAAAATGTCCATTCTTCTGAAATTACAATATGCAATAGAGTGTGCAGCTGCATGGTAATATGTACAGGGGAGAAAAATAGATATATATGATGAACATAATGTTTGAAACATGCCAAGGAGGTCTGTGCTGAGAGATAATATGAGCCCCAGGAGAAGCCAGACTAGTTCATCATCTTGTGGCTTGGCAGCAATGGGGTGACTTATCATAGATAAAAAAATATTACTGTGCTGAACTACCTGAAATTTTTCAAGCCTTTGTTCAGGATTCGTATTTGTTCATGTTAATTCATCCGTGACACCTCCGAGCTGCAGTTCCCTTAGCATCTGGAGCAATTATCCACAGAGCAGGAGAGAGAACTGAGATACCAAAACCTCTTCTGTGGTTCATTTAAAACCAAAACAAACTTCTCTTCACCCTCTGTCATCCTTTGTAAATTTTAAGCATATGGAGTAGTTTGGGCTGAGTAGAAATCCTTGCATGGTGATTTAACTTTGCTGTCTTGGGAATGCAAAGCACCTCTTGCCAGCTGGATGTGTGGGATTGAGGAGGTGCTAGAGCACACACTGGAAAATGGAAAGTCTGTCCCCTGTGGCAAAACAAAAGCTCGAGAGCTGCTTTCTGATCTGTGGAAGCAGTGGCTCCCCAAAGCAGCAGTAAATGGTTTTCCTAACCTGCAGAACCTTTCCAGTCTGACCACAACTATTGCCCTTCTCCCCACTGTGGGGTCCAGTCATGTTTGGCCTCTCAGAAGAGGATCTGTGTGGAAATCTCCAGCAAGGATGGCACAGCTATCAATGACATTAATAAGCTGGAGGGAGGAGTCCGTGACAGTCTTCAAGAACAGCGTTCATTGGGTCATCCTGCTGGAAATGTCCAAGAAGTGCAGTGCTGGTCTGTCCCACAATATCAGAACACAGCAACATTTTTTCCCTTACTTCATTTAGCAGATTGATAGCCAATAAAGCCTTACTTTCATACTCCCTTTATTGTTAATACTAAATTATTTGCTTTCTTTGTGAATTTTGCTATGTTTCTTCGTAGCTGCTCTACATTGTAATTCTGTCTCCATCTTCTCTAAGGGGAAGGAAAAAGAAAATAAGTTATGGCAGAAAAAAAATGTGGACTAAATTCTCAAAATTTAATGCTGTTTTGCAGAATTGTACAGTGGAGTTTATGATCATGAATTTACTAAAGTCTGGCCTAAATCTAAACAAATTAAATATATGTATATTTTGTAAATCTGTGTATCTTCATGAAGTTTACGACATTTGTTTTGGATGATGAGGGTAGGGTGAAGGAAAGCTTTTTCCATCAATCTTCACTGTGGTTACTCTCATTTTTCTGGCAGGATACAGCCCCTGTCTCATAGGGATAGGCACCACGCAACCTGTGGAAAACCATCAGCATAACTTTGAGCATTTAACAGAAATGAAAACAGAAGTTTTTATAAACTTTTAAAGACAGCTGTTTTGTTCTCACTGTAGTTAATGGAAGAAACATTGTGCCTTTACCTACAACAACCAAACAAATACATGGCAAGCTATTATTTAAATTTGAGAAATTTTATATTGTCACCTGTCCTGTAGGGTACTGAAATCTGCTGGTTTCAGTAGAAAAGCCAGATTGAGAAACACTTGCTCTGGCTTTACCACTGCCAGCTGGTCCTTCCACCCTGCACCATTTGTGTCCACTTCAATGCTCCAAGGAAAGTCATTTTGTCAGGCCATGTGTTAAACTGCTTGGAGAAACCATCCAGGTCATAAATGACTTGGCAAAAATGGAAAAGAAAGTGAGTGTTTATTTGGTGAGCCAATTTCCTGATCCAGTTCCCTAGCCCAGCCCCCCAGACAGCTCTTTTGGCATAGCTGAGGTGCCAGGGCAGGAGCGAGCCCCAGGCTCCTGCACCTGGTGTCTGCTGGAGGAAACATTCTTCAGAGTACTCTTCTCTAAGACATCCACTTATTGTGAAGGAAGTAACGACACATTTATCCATTCCCTAAAAGCTTCATTCTTTCTGTGTGGTAGCCTTGGTCTGACCTTCACATAATGTGGCACCTCTTTCAGGGGAGCTGTTTCCTGTTTTGTTTCTCCAAGTATCTGTTACTGTGCAATTTAACATCTAAACCTTTGGTAGGAGAGTGGGATCCACTCACAGTCTACCTAAGAAGTCCACATAAAGCATGGGCTGGATAGAACAAATCTCTCTTGTAGAATAACTCCACCTTAGATCTACAAAATGTTCTTGCCCACACCTTGCTCATGGACTGCTGGTTAGGGACCTGGCTAGACAAAATATGAACAGCAGGACTGAAAATAAAGTAAAAATCAGGAAAAGAATGTGCTGTGGGATCGTCCCCCCCATTTCATTCACTAAAATAAAAGAGATGATTTCCACTCCTGTTGAACCTGTTGCTGCTGTCTGTGTCTGCCTCTCCTTATCAGTGTTTGCAAACTTGCCCGTGTAGCACTGCAGGATTCCAGCTGGCAGGAGTTTGCAGTGACAGTATGGTGTTTCTGTCAAATTACATCCAAGTGTAGAAGGAAGCAGCATGAAGATGATGAGTCTGATGAGTCTGAAATCTGCAGTGAACCTCCTTCTCCATCTGAAATCAGTATCTGAAGTCACTGTTGCCGAACAGTAAACAGTCTCAGGTGGAATGTGGGTGTTTGGGTGGAAGGCAGGAAGAGACCCCCAGTACCATCTCATTCTGCTGTTTTACGTTTGTCCTTTAGTGGGAAGAATGAAGGGGAAAACAGCAGCAAAAACAAGTTTTTTTCTTGTCCTTCATTGGCCTTAACCTTTATAAATGGGAGTCTTGCAGATCCATCACTTAATGCCACTCCAGATGGCAGGAATGGCCTCCTGCCCATAGGAAGGTCAATAGAGCAGCTCTACCACAAATCTCTTGACCCTGCAGTCATCTCAATCCCAAACTAGAACTGCTGTGATGCAGGGAATAGTTCTGAGGAGGGTGTGTGTCTTCCAGGCACAAGAGGCTATTTGTTTGAGTAGCCTATGGAAAAATGGTCATGATGCAGAACAAGGAATTTCTTAGTGCTGAATAAAATGGCTCAGAGGGAATTTTGAGAAAGGAGTGTATTTTGTCATCTGAGTATCTTGCATTGACCAATTAGCAGTGCATGCCAATCAATCTGTCCAGGTGCAAAGAAAAATTAGTCACCTGGTGGTATTTGCTCTGAAGTATTCCTGTGTCTCCAAGGCTTATTTGGAAAAGCATCTTTAAGGCATTAGTGAATAATCTTGATTTTGGCCTAATTACTATTCAGATAAGTACTTACATTGCAAGCCGTTTCAGAAAAATCAAGAAATTACTTATTTGAGAACAGATTCACTGCAGTCTCAAGCTGTTCTAGTCTTTTCTGTTCAGATGGTCATGATATTACAGCTAGATCAGCCCATCAGCAAATTCTCAGTGAGTACCAATTTTCCAGAGCACTTTGACAAAAATTGTAGTCTGCTCTGGCAGAAGAGAAGATTTGTTTTCTGCTTCAGTCTTTACAATGTCCTCTGTGGTGTCCAGTGCTGAAGTCAGCTTATAAATCCTGAAAATTGGTATACAGTTGATCAAAGGTAAAAAGGGAATGTCATTCAAGAAACAAGCCCTGCTCCAGTGCCCAACCACCCCATGGGGGAAAAAACCTTTTCCTAACACCCAACCTAAACCTCCCCTGACACAACTTCAGGCCATTCCTTTGGGTCCTGTCACTGTCACCACAGAGAAGAGATCAGTGTCTGTCCCATGTCTTCCCCACCTTCATAGCCCTCCTTTGGATGCACTCTAATAGCTCAATATCCTTCTTACATTATGGTGCCTTTCCTCAAGGTCATCTGATGTATATTTTTACTGTCTGTTTTGTAATAGTCTATTTCTAACCTCAGAATTTGAAGTGATCTGTTAATAAATCACCAATAATATGTCCAGCATCCCTTTCCCCAGTTTATTTGCTCTAGTATTTTTATCCTGGCACAATATCCCCACTATCATAATGATTTTTCTTTGCAGTGCCTTGTCAAAAGCTGCACTAAAATACAGCTATATTAAATGTACAGAGTTCTCTTTAGCTACTTGGTATGGTTTGTTAAAAGCTCACAAAGAGAAGAAAGAGATTGGGTTAGTCAATAGCAGTTTCAGTTTGGTTTATCAGCCCACGCCAGCAATTATTCCTGCTTCACTAATTGTCAGGGCATGCCTTTTCTTTTTCCCAAGTTCTTATTTCTCAAACTGAATTAGTGTTCTTACTTTTCTACACCCAGTATAATGTATGTTTTTTGGTTCAGCAGCAAATGGAAGGAGATGCAGTGAAGTGAAGGAGCTGGCACACAGTGAGAGGCGCAAGCTGCAGCTGGGAAATTCCCCTTTTTCTCCCATTTCAAATCAGTTTGATTACAGAAATTCAGCCTTTTAAAACTTGTTTCTATGCCATCTCCAGAGGAATACAGTGGAGCAGCGATGTTCATTGGAACTGCAGTGGTGGCTGTGTGAGGTGAAGTTCCAAACTGTAGGACATTAATGCAAACAGCTTGTAATACAATAGATACATAAAGCAATTCATGGCCTGACACAGAGACTTTCTTATTGGAAAGTATCGCTGTTGTTACTTAGCAAAAAATACCCCAAACTTCAATTACCTTGCTTGACAGGGTAATTTTAACTGTGGTAGTAAAGTTAATTCTGTTAATGTCTTTCAATTAAGCTCAGTTTATACATATATATATATATATATATATATATATATATATATATGTAAAGCTGGAAGGAATAGAATGGGTTTAGTTTATATGGTGCTGCATTTTTTTACACAAATGAAGGCATTCCTGGCTAATTCAGTTTGTGGATTGTACATATGCTCTGCTGGAAGTCAGCAGTTTGCGGTCTTACCGCAAGATTTCTTTAAAATTCCTCATGAATTGTGTCTGGTTAAGTCTAACTCCCTTGGTTTATGTATGTCTTTGTGCTATAAAAATTTGTCCTTTGACTGATGCCACAGTTGGGATAAACCTCACAGGGTGTTAATAAAAGAATCAGGACAGGGAGAGTGTTTGTGTTTTGTGTATTTATATATTTGAGATGTAGGATTTGCTCTTATATATTCACTTGTTTATTGAAATACTGCTGTGTGCTTTAAAATGTTATAAATCAAAGTACTTCCCTAGCGCTTGGAAAGCTTGCCTGGCTTTTGAAGCTGAGGACTTTTTTTTTCTTTTTCTAGAGACCCTTGATTTGTCATGTGCTGCCATTAATTTTTGAAAATTAAACACAACTTCACAGTGTGATGATTAGAGGACTGGATCATCTCTCTTAAAAGGACAGGTTGAGGGAGCTGGATGGTTTTGATTAATTTGATGATGTGTGTTATACTTCTCGCTTTTTTTAGTATTTACTCCTACTTTGCTCTAACTCATCAGTCTGTTACCATTTGTTGGCACAAAGGACGGGACATGCTTGGCTTGGATGTTTCATCATTTGAATATTAATTAGAGAAAGAGTCATCCTTTTTCCATAGAAGTTTTACTTGTAAGGAAAGTATCTTGCTACAAAACAGAAGAGTTGAAGCACAAAGAAGTGTGACAATACAAGTCTGCATTTATTTTGGGGAGAACTAGATGCATGAAAGTCAAATCATCCTTTCAAAAGTGGAGTCTCAAAGGTTCTCTTCTCCTGGTTAGCAGAACCTTGTTCCTTCTTACTTTTTAGCTATTTTTCTGTGCCCTTTTCCTGACAAACTGTGATTCCGTTGGAGATAAACTCACCTTTTAAAGTTGTGAATGCACAGATTATATAGTGAGATTTTTATCTGTGGCACATTTGTAGCTCAGATCATACAAAAAATAAGGTACCTTGTGTTCACAATAAAAGAATTTGTATGAATGACTGGCTGAGCTTGTCTTACAACTTCAGCTACTGATACTTTCCCTGAATTTGTGGTTTACAAACAGTTTGATTTGTGGACTCATCTGAGAAAATCAGTTTTGATGTGTTCTGGTATGGTAAAGCTTACACTTTTCCTGAAATTAAGAACTTCGAAGAAACTGAAGTTTTTGGATGGAGGTCTTGGCTTTATTCCATGAAATGTAGATAGCAACCTGTGAACATGTATCAGGAACATAAATACTATGGAAGAAACATGTATGCGGTCTACCCAAACTGGGTTTTTTCTTTCACTGTTCTGTTTTTTTTCTCCTCTGCCTTTTCCTCGTTCCAGATTTTTCCTTTAACTTGAGATGCATTACTGCGTAGTGGTTTTAATTTCAAACCTTAAAATGAAATGCCACTGAAGGCACAAAACCAGTGCCCAAAGAGGGCAATATATATCGGTCATGTTGCAGAGTAGAGAGGTGGTTTTAATTGAATTTCATTCTTGCAGAACTAGGTCATTGTTCTCTAAGGTTGTTTAAATTAAGTACAAACTAAAGCATTCTAGTTAAATTGGCCCACTGGTCATTTAATAGCAAAGGATGTATTATCTTTACTGTCAAAGCTGTCGTAGTTAATAGTGTAAACATAGAGTACCCCTGGGCTTTTTCCTTAGAACCAGAACTTTAGGATGGGGAGCAGGTGGTGATACTTTGTGTGCTTTTACACATGGAGTTCTACAATGGATAAAGCTGAGTTTTTGTATATAATTGTGTCACTGAATGATGGAGTGACCCAGGCTGGAAGGGACCTCAGGAGGTCCTGGTCCAGCCTCTGGTTCGAAGCTTGGGCAGTGCTAATTTCAGCCCAGGCTGCTCAGGGCTTTAGCCCTCCTTGGGTCTTGAAAACCTCCAAGGACAGCAATTCCACAGCAATTCCCCCTCTAAGCCCCCTTTCTCTGAATATGTACATATAATGCATTGGAAATTGGGATTTTTTTTCTGTTTGTTTGCTTAGTTTTGGGGTTCTTTTGGTTTGGTGGTTTTTGTTTTGTTGGTGGTGTGTTGTTTTTTTTGGTTGGTTGGTTGGGGTTTTTTTGGGGGGTTGCCTTTTTATTTTTGTTTTTTTGGGGGTTTTTTTTGTTTGGGGTTTTTTTGGTTTGGTTTGGTTTGGTTTGGTTTGGTTTGGTTGGGTTGGGTTGGGTTTGGTTTGGTTTGGTTTTTTTTCTGATGTTTAGTACCCTGGAAACCACTAAATCTTTGTTCAGTTCAGACGTTTGTGTGATTCAAGTGACAGTTTTTCTCACAAACTTAGGAGATGTAAGATACTTCTCTTAAAAAAAAACCTACCCTCCTATTTTCCTCCCCAAGCTGCATACAAACAAGGAAAATGGAGAATTTATTGAGTCTTATGAAGTGTGTGATACTTTTGAAAATATACTTTTTTCTCCTGAATGACCATAGTAAAGCTGCATTACAAATTTAAACAGAAGCAGTTCAGTAACAGCTTTTCATATTTCTTAGAGTAAATAAAATTATTAAATGAGAATTTATATCAATATTTACTCTGAGGCAGAGCTAATCTTTGAAGTTAACAGTTTTCTGACTCGAGTGGGGTTAACAATCAGGTACCAAATAGGATTAGGAGGTAGAAATAAGTACTTTTATTTGTCTTCAGACCGTTGGTACATAATGCAGATTACACAAATATAAACATAAAGACTAGCAATCATTAAAACTGGATTTTAGATGTTGCATTTGCTTCAAAATCTTCCTGCTCATTTCTCTGTTTCTACATTCACTATTTTTCATACTGTGAAATGGTTTTCTCGTTGTTCTACAACCTCCCCTTTGCATAACAACTGAGGCTCTCATCTGGAATATATGTTTTTAATATTTGTTTTTTAACAATCGTAGGCACTGGTTTGGTGCCACCATAGTGCCACCACTATGTTGTGGTGAAGAAGTGACATTTTGCAGTGTGTGTGTGTGGTTGAAATGTTTTCTGGAAGGAAGGGGAAGAGAGACTGTAAATTTTCAACAAAGCTTTAATTAATGCAGTAACACAGTGGCAAAGTCCAAAGGGTTGCATGATTAGAGGTGAACCATGACTGAGATTCAGCTTTTTATGTAACTTACCCAGCTCAAGACATTTTCTGTCTGTCTGGGCCTTTAGGTTGCTCTACTAGTAAAACAACTGGTATCTCTTGTAAAATTTTAATTCTGAAGGAGACACATTTCTTGACTTTTTATTTGTGGCTTTATGGCTGGATGTTTAAATTACTTTTAGATTACTTTTCTAGCTTTTAGAAAAACTAGGCTGTCCATCCTCCTTTCCAAAAGAGCCAACACCTTTAGAGGTTATCCGTGTATTTTGAAGTCTCTTCCTTTCTTGTGTGTTGATTTTTCCCTTTAATATTTACTATTTTCAAGAGGTGCATTTGGATGGCTCCCTAGACCATCTCTGCCCAAGTCCCACTTTCTCTTTGCAAGGCTGGGAAAGCACTTGGGGGAAGAACTGGAGGACATTTGTCCCTTTCCTTCAGTTACCTCTGACAAAGAAGGGCTGAAATTGATGTCATGCATTAATGTGCTTCATGCTGGCTCTTTCTCCTAATGCATTCTGCTCTGGTGTGTGTACTTGGATTTCCTCTTGCAAATATTTTTCTTGAAATGTGTCACTCAGATCTGCCAGCCGTGCCTTCCAAACACAGAACTCCTCCAGTTTTAATGTTTTGTCATTTAATTTTAGAAGTGTAACGGTTCTTCCTCCTTTGCTTGAAGATACTTAAAAAAATATGTTGAATGTGCCTGTTTTCCTCTGAGATTTCAATTGCAAATATCACTGTGTGATGTGATACAGGCAACTGTAGTTTGGGCCTTAAGAAGAGCAGCATTTGACATGTGCTTAGACTGCAGGCTGAGAGGTTTAGGATGGACTCAGTCATCCTTTTCCTTTGAAGAGTGCTTATCATCCTTACCCAAACTGGCTCTGGGTTTAGATTTGCACAAGATTTCCAGTTCTGTGGGCAAATGATACTTACACAGGATGACAGCAGAGCGTGGAAATTTGGAATTGTTGTCTCCTCGAGGGCCTGTAGGAGAGCAGATCATCCAAATCAGGGGATGGTGGCAGTGTAAGGAACGTGTGTCCCTGGCAGCTGGAGCTCTTGGACACTTGCAAATTGTCTGATTTCACCTAAATTTCTGAAACCAGATGCAGCAGTATCACCACAGGACTCTTGCTGTAGGGAAAGTAGCAGAGGTACAGACTATTCATGAGCTGGTATAGAGAGAAGCGATAAATAAGCATTAAGGTGCATTTCTTAGTAAGCTCAGTCCTGATGCTGATCAAATATGATCTGAAAGCATTTGTTCTGCCACAGGCAAAATCCAGGTGGGGTGAGTTCCTCAGTTTATTTACACAGAGGTACAAGGAATACATACATGTGTACACGAACAAGAAATTTTATATATTGAGTTTAGTCCTGTTTTGAATTTTTACTTTCTAGTAGTTTTGTGAAGAAAAGGATTACTTACTGGTTCATGACAGTAGAAAAATTTATATTATTTGATATTCAAACTAAATACATATTTTCGGGTGATACTAGGCACTTTCGTGTGCAAATATGAGAGATTGACTTTTTTTTTGTATAATCTATCTAACTCAATTAATTTGCTCTGATCTCAGCTTTCTACGTCTGTGCATACAAAAATAATGTATTTCTAATTAAGTGGTGAGCTTTCACTTAAGATTTATTTAACCTCTGGTTTGAGTAGAAATTCTTAATTAATTTTTTTAAAACCCTGAAAATCAGTGCTTTTAGTAAGTTCTGCCTAAGGAATTAAAAGTATGAGTATGTATTAAAAAGGTTTAACAAGAATTTTGAACAAAATTCCGTTTGTAAGCAAGGAAAGTCTATCATTCAATACATCAGAAACTGTCTCTGATGTGCTTTAGATGTGAAGGATGACAGTCACTAACACTGGTTTTTAATTGTTGGTTGGAGCAAGAAGACAACACTTTCTTATCCACTATAAATGATCAGGTTGTTAAGATCTATGCAAACCAAGATAAGGACACAGTTTTTCTCTAGCCCTAGAAGAGGTGATTGCTGTGAAAAGCTGCTTTTAGCACCTCAATCCTGTTTTCAGGTTGTCTTCTGGTGACTAAATTCCATTTGACTTTTCAATGCAGTTTGCCTTGGAAACAAATACAACCTGGCTTAACGTGGCTTCAACATTCTTTTTGATTATTCTACTACAAATGCTAAGTCTAGGCCTTAGTAAGAACCTTTATAAAAGGAAATGCTTTGGAGTAACTGTGAGTTATTTTGAGAGTTGAATCAGGTTTCAAAATTAGGCATGTTAGATTTCAGTCATACATGTTTATTCAAAACAAAACTTCGGAGCAAATTTAGAAACTGTGACAGAGTAGACTCACACCAGTAAATTATTGTTATGGAGACCTTTAAAGGCTTTGTTTTAGCCTGTTTTGTACTGATGAGGAAAGTGAGAATATCAAGGTCCCTTGGAGAATGTGAGCTGTCTGTGGCTTTTCATCCACCCTCCAAAGCATTTTATTTACTCTTTTACCAAGCGCACAGCCAAGCTAATCTGGCACCTAGCTGTCTCCAAGAGAGGTGCCCTCTCTTGTTCTTTTCCTTCTGTAGGTTGAAGCAGATTAATGGGCCAAAACAAACCAAAAATCCCTAATCCTGTGGAAAACCTGGTTGAAAAATCAAACGATAACTAGTGCTGAGGAAGACACAAAGGAAGGACTGCTCTTTTTGGTGGCCATCAGCTGGGACAGTGCTGACCTGTGTTGTAGAGCTGTCCTCCCTGCTCTCCTTCCCTAGGGCAGAGTATAAACCTGATTAGTCAGTAAATCACAGTAAGTGTGTTCTGTAGTCTCAGGGGTTAAGTAGTTGGAGAGACGTGATCTGAATATTGCAGAGAAATGGATTAATTCACAGTTGTTGCCAAGATACTTTAAGGAAATAACAACTTAGGTCTGTTCATTGTAGAGAAGAGAATTAATTATGGGGTGACAGTCTGGTTAGAGGCCCTGTTCTCATTTATTTCCTTAAAGAGCGTGTCCAGACATCAAGGTTAAGGTCATAACAGACTTTTCACATTCTCAACCATTCCGTTCCTGGGTCTTTAGAACACAATCCACCAAGGTGAAACAAGAACCTGGGCTGAGTTTAGATCCTGAGCTTAATTTGAACTTGGTCATGTTGAGGCAACCCACCATTGAGGACTATTAATGCTTTGCTTTCTGGTGAGGAAAGAACAGAAACCTTTATTAAATATCGAAATAAGATTTATTCTATGAAGACCCATGTGGATGTGAGCTGTGAAACAACAGAAGTGTAGCACCTGCAGCAGAAGGAATGACCTGTCACAGCACACAGCTCCATCTTTTAGCCAGGTATGGGAATAAAGGGCTTATCAGAGGGAAAAACAGGCACAGGGAAAGCCTGTACAGGGATGCAGGGAAAGCCTGTACAGGGATACAGGGAAAGCTTGTACAGGGATGCAGGGAAAGCCTGTACAGGGATACAGGGAAAGCCTGTACAGGGATGCAGGGAAAGCTTGTACAGGGATGCAGGGAAAGCCTCTACAGGGATACAGGGAAAGCCTGTACAGGGATACAGAGAAAGCCTGTACAGGGATACAGGGAAAGCCTGTACAGGGATACAGGGAAAGCCTGTACAGGGATACAGGGAAAGCCTCTACAGGGATACAGAGAAAGCCTCTGCAGGGATACAGGGAAAGCCTGATGTCTGGCACCACACACCCAGAGGTTTTTTAATCTTTGTGAAGGAGTTGCCTTCACGACAGAACGGGAGAGGCGTGAGTCTCGCTGGAAAACGTGACTGGAAAAGCTTTGTTCCCTCTCTCCCCCCTCGCAGCAAATTGCCTGAAAGAGGATCATCCACAGTGGTGCATCATTTTTGCTATCTCCCAGCGTGACTCACTGAGCCATACATAGCAGCCCCTCTTTTGAGGAGATTTCTTACTCAGAGCGAGCTGGATGTGGAAACAAAGACTCAGCGTCAGACTGTTAATGTCACTTTTGCATTAGAATTCCTTGCGTGACAGTCTAAAAATGGCTTTGCCAGCACTGCCTGTGTGTATTAAACAGGTATTGTCAGGTTAAAAATCCCCATCAGTTTTCTCCTGATTGGATGCTCTTATTTTCATAGTATTTGTATATTTTTGGGCAACAAGAATATTAGTTGATTGCACTAGCAAATTATTGGGTATTTCAGTATATGGATTGCTGGTAATGCAGTGTAGCAGGTGGCTTTTGGAGCATGCTTTAGGCTTTTTTTGTTGTATGTTTCTTTCTCCATTTTATTGCCCAATCATACCCCAAATTAATTCTCTGTGATTTCTTTCTATTCTCTTTTAGTTGTAAAGGAACTGATTGTGACATCCAAATATGGCTTGTAATATTGATCTCTTGTAATATCCTTCTGTCCTCCTTTAAGAAAAATAGGTTTTCTGGAATGCCAGCAGCATCCTCCCTCCATATTTTGCATTGATTTAGTACCTTGTACTTCTTTTCTTGGCAAGAAAGGCCAGCCAAGGCTTTCTTCAAGGTTTCAGTGCTTGCTGCTGGACCATCCTCTCCATCCTTATCCCCAGATGAACTCCAGCCTGAGGATCCGGAGCTGTGTTTTTCTGGTGCTGTTGCCGGCGGCACTTTTGGTCCGTGTTCTCTGCTTTGGTAGAGCACTGTGTTGTTTGTTTATGTTGCGTGTTTGTTGACTCAGCTCCCAAGATTCTTAAGCATGCACTGGAAAGCAAAGAGTTCTTTCCTGTGTTTTGTGATATGGGTAATGTATTAACAAAGCTGTGTTAGTAAAAGAAATATTCCTGTGTTCTATTACAGGTTTTGGGATTTGAAGTTGATACGGTGAACTCTGTCCAGTTTTCAAACCACACAGGTAAAATTTTACACATACTACTCCACAGTCAATGAACTCACGAGGCTCACATCATCCCATGACAGTGGAGAGGACATTGGTCTTGTGTTTTCACTCACATTTTCATGATACAGAACAGAAATGTAATTTTCATGTTTTGATTCAAGTCTCTCAGAAGTCTGGATTTGGGAATAGGACATAGATATGATGTGGTAATGTCCTCTTCTGCCCTTCAGAGTGTGAGTTTCTTTTGTTAGGCAGTAATTTAATTAACTTACAGTGAAATAACAATTTACACAGCCAGGCCTGTGAATAAGGAAGTCTTCAGAATGGTTTTCTGTGAATTATGGCCGTTTGAGAGTCATAGTCCCATTACCAACCTAAACATCAAGAGAATACTGAGGTAGGCCAAAAGTTTCCTCTCTACGTGTCCACCCAAATGGCTTGCAAGTATCCCAAAATTTCATTTTGGCAGGAGGAATGGTGTTAATACATTTGGGTGTATTTTTATTTAAACTCTAAGCCTGATTGCAATACACTCAACAAATATGTTCAGATGTCCTAATAGTCACAGTGCTGGAGGACTTTATATTTTAAAAGAGAGCTAAAATTGGTGTTTATTTTAGCAATATCTTTCACCCGTAAAGGAGCTCCAAGTGACTTGGCTATTTTTGGATCACTGGAGCCATGTCTGCTGTCTTGGTGGTGACAGGTTGTTTGCGGGCAGGGCTACTCTAGATAGAGAAAATCTACAGGTGTCTTCAGAACATAATCCATGAGCAAATTCTGACTTTTATATCTTGGAAAAGATCAAAAGTTGTTTCTGACAAAGAAAAAAACCCAAAAGTTGAGGTACTTTTCTAGTATCTTACAGGCACAGTTCTATTAATAAATTTTTGCAACAGAGAGCAGTCAAGGAAGCCTCTGTCTTCTCTTATTTTGTTGAACTTCATGCAGCTTTCAAAAGGTTGTAAGATGCCTATTATGGAATTTAGTATCACCTTGGGAAGGAGAAATTAATGTTTCAAATGTAGTTTGAAAGCTATCAGTGCTTGTTGAGGAAAGGCATAAAAAAGGTAATAATTAAACAAGGAATTGGGGCCTTTCCTGGCTCAGGCAAAAATCTGCTTATTTTGCTTGTACCCTTTGGCACAGTACAAAGGTTCTCTTGTGTTTTTCAAAGATACTTAGACGTGACTTCTGTTTATTTAAAGAATGTATTTAGTTCTGGAGTTCGGGATTTTCTGTTGTTTAATTCTGGTAGCTGGGTAAAATGTTGTAATCTTCCCGAAACGAAGCAATTTTTTCATGTTAAATAATTCGGTGCTAGAAATGTCTGAGCATGTGTTTTCTGTTGGCTTTCTGTTTCAAGATTAAATCAGCTTTATAGGGCATTGAAAGAGCTTAATAGAGGTTTTATTGACCATAAACTGAATGTGTCTGAAGGTAGGAAAATTACATTATCAGTAAGGTGACCAGGTTCTTAAAACAGAAAAGATACTTTAATATTTTTTTGATAGAATCACAGCCAAGAAAAGGTTACCATTGTTTCATTCAAGGATTGGCAGACAATGAGGACAGTGGAAGGTGCAACAAACCAGTGATTCCTCCTCCCACAAAAAGACTGAAATGAGCATCCCAAACCCAAAAATATCTCAAAGATCACAAGTCTTTAAAATACTGGAACCACTCTCAGTGTTTAGGTGTCACATTTTTGGGGGTTTTTTTCCTGTCATTTTGATTTTTTTTTTACTAAATCTTCTTGAAAATCCCAAAGTTTGCCACACAACCTCGTGGTTTTGGGAAGCAGATCTTGTGTCTCTTATGGTCCTGCAATACACAGGCAGCGTATGCTGGGTGAATGGGTGAAGGTAACTTGATTTTCCTACAAAAACACAATTTTACAAGAACCATTTCTGTAGTCATCATTAAAGCTGGAGGACAAACTCGTCCTTCAAGATCTAGCTGTGAACTTTAGTTTCTCAAAGGATGCCACATATCAGAGGAGCACAGGTAGAAGAATGTGTGGGGGTTTGGACACGCTATTCTTTCTTTCCTTCTTTCCCTGTTTTTAAGCCTGAAATTGGCAGCAAATAAAATGCAGAGAGAATTTATGACTAACAGACTTTGATGAATCATTATTGCTCTTTTTTTGCCCTGCCTATAAATTAGTAAGATACCACAGGCCTCTTTCTGCTGACTCTTGCTCAGAAAATTCAGCTTTCTTTAGCCTCTGATAATCCTGAAACTCGGAAAATGTGCTTTAAATCAGTGCCCCTGGGAGAACAGTTTGTCATGTTGCTTCGTGAGGCACTTTAGTGATTACAGTGACTCACACTTGAGTGGCATCATGCTTCACGTACAAATAAAAGAAGCTGTCATGCAGCCTGCAAAGACTGTTCTCTTTATCCTATATTGCTATACTCTTGGCAGGAGCATCTTCTTGTCTGATGTGCAAAAATAAAAATCTAGATTTATTTTTAATTGTATAATTGATTTTTTTGGGGTGCATTTTTAATTCTTCAGCGATTTTCATTTTTGTTTCTTATTGGTAGATTAATTTTAAGCAGTAATGTGCTTAGTCTGCCATCCAGATCCTACCTTTGAAACAGCTTCGGAACAAATCGCCTGGGGTTTTTTTTCTGTTGCTTTTCTTTTTATTCTTAAACACTTTTGACTTCCTCTTAGTGGGTGTGTAGTAGGTGGTTGGGTTGGCTGGCAGGTCTAACACATGAGACATCACAATTATGTCTTGATGTGATTCTGCACAGTCTGCCCACCCATGTACAGTCACTCACCCCAAGAAAAGATCTCCACTCGTGCCTGACACTGGTGGCATTTCACTCCCACACTGTGACCAGCTGTAAAAAATCCAGTGGGGAGTCTGGTACTGAATTTCCTGAATTTCTGGTGTTATTGAAGGCCTCCTGGTAGCTACACATGAGTCATGTGTTCAGACCAGGTTGTCTGCTGGAGTTTGCAATGTGAATTTTGTGACACAGCTGGGCCCAGAGTGCCTGTCCATCATGTGCCTTAAACACTAGAACTTTCTTCCTTTTTCCCGTGTGAAATTCTTGGTTACTGGAGCCACTTGGAATAGTTTTGCAGGGAGCACCGCAGGAGCAACTCAAACCTCAGAACAGAATGTTCTGGGTTGGAAAACAAAGGGATCTTACATGCTTTGCTATACTAAAATGGTAGCTTGTTTTTGTTTTGCTGTGTTGGTCAGTTGGGGTTTTTTTTTCTTTTTGATACGCTTGGTGCTTTTATTTTCTTTCTTCCTTGTTTTTGAAAGTTATTAAGAGGATGAGAAATACATTCCAAAGGAGAAAAAAAAAGCAGAGGAAGGCAAGTATGTAAATTCATCTTGCGTCCAGTATTAGCTGCCTCTCTCAGTTATGGTTTTGTTTATTTTTTTTATTTTTCATATGAATGAACCAACACATTTCCTTGGAGACTGATGAGTATGTTTATCATTTTAGAGGGTAAGTGACATGGGCATCGTATGTTACCTGGTTTTCATTAGCTTATCTGCTAAAAGCAAATAGATAACATGCAATTGCAATAAAAGATCATAACACAGGTAAGCAGAAGGGGTATAAGGTTGTTTAAGTGTTTATGTGCATCTGTGTGTTTAAAATTATTACAAATCTGGGAGACTAATGCAGTCTGAGCCAAGTGGGGTTTTGAAGAGCTGTGTCATGATTTGCAGGGTTCTCTCTGCTCTCTCAGAGCTGCTTTGAGTATTATTTGTTGGTTTTGTACCCAAAACGAGGAAGACTCAGCTTTCCTTTTTGCCCTTCCCCTTTCAAGACACTCCCTCTTCCTGGGACCCCAAGGTATCCATTGTCCACTTAGCAAAACCCTTTTAGAACATGAGTAACTGGCTTTTTCTTCTGTCTGCCTGCTTCTTGGTGTTATATTCCACTAGCAAAGTAGGATAAATGCAGAGTCATGGGATTTGCCCCTTGTTTGTCATAGTACATGAAATTACCCTGGGGAAAGGGCTTAGGGGGGTTCCCATCTTGCTGCCAGTTTTGATTTTGTTTGATTTTTATTTGAACATAATTCAGTTCCTAGTGACTTCACAGTTCTCTGCAGCTCCAGTGAAGGTATTTCTTTTTTTGTATTTTTTCTCTCCCTCAGTGGAGGATCGATGTAACATGAGCTCTGTGCATTGACCATTTAAGGCAGCTTGACATGGGAAGGTGAACTTCTAGTTAAATAGTGAATTTACAGGGTCTGTGTAGGAATGGCTCCTGAAAGTATCCAGGATGTCTGGGCAGTCTACCATAGTTATTTTTATGGCCGTGTGTAAGATGAATGTTGGCATTTTTGCCTTGATTGTGGGTGAGAAGTGCACCCAATTTCCTTGGTGGCCGCAATGGAAGGGCTCTGTTGTGTCCCTGTCCCGGCTTTGCAGTGCTGCAGAGATTTGGGGAACAGCAGCGGGCAGATTATTTCTCTGTAGTGCTGCAGATGTGACAGAGCAAACATCTGTGTCAAATAAACCAAATCCTGGATTTAGGTGCAGTCAGGGCTTCTTGGGGCACATCTAGGTGCACTTGGGGCTGGACATATGCAGGGGTGGTGGGTGTTACAGTGAAATTACAGCCCTACATACAGAAATCCCTCACTTTGTCCCTTTCTTCACAGGGACTTTGTGCAAAGCATTTTCTGTGAGAGAGTCGTGGTGGCTGATGTGAGCCAGGCCCCCAGCCAGCTGGCAGCGAGTCGTGTTTTAGAGGCTTGGCCTTTGTGAGCTGAGGAGAGCAAAGTGATCCATCTGCTCACCATACTGTGGGTGTATTTGCATTCATAAGAAGGAAAGCTGAAAAATGTGCTTATCCCAGGCTCTAGGCACCTTTTGGCAGTCACTCTAATAACTCAGTTTAGAGTGATAACCAAAGCCAACAGTTTTCATCACAGAATTTTCTAACTGCAAGAGCAGAAGTTAAAACAAACAAAATACCATTGTCTTTACACAGGGGAGGTGTGGAAGAAGAGATCTCATTTAACCTTTCACTTTTCCTAATTCTAGTTAATGATAAGATAAGCTTTTTAACAAACTCTGAATTTATGGATATTGAAAGAGTTAAATTGTGGATATATCATATCTAATACCCCATTCCATCACAAAGGAGTGATTGGTGCCATCTAGATGGGGCAAGCTTTGATGACAAGGTTCAAGGTGCATTTACATTTTTTGATAAAAGTTTAGATTCTGTTAAGGTAGATTATTTTTTTTCCTTTGGAATTGGCTGCCATGGACCTTGGTTCAGTGTTTGCTGAAATCAGTTCAGTTTATCCCGAGTAACTTCACCTTCCATCTGCTTCTCTCAGCTGAGCATATTTGCTTGCCATTCTTAGAGTTCATTCAAGGATGAGAGTATATGGATATTATTTATCTTTTTGTAGTGCCTTTCTGCTACTCATTTCCTCCTTCAGGATCCTCAGCACTAAAACTGTGCTATTTTTGGAAGAAAGTCTGTCAGATGACACTATGTTTAAAGAGCACCCATGGCAGTGTTCTGCTGTGGTCACTCTGTTTGTGACATGCAGGTCCCAGTGAGTGCTGTATCAAATGGGTGCAGGCCTGTGTCCAGACAGATCTGTAAGCCTGTTGAGATTGTCATTTAACTGTCAATATTTCCTTTTTGAAAAATATAGTATAAAATAACAAAAATAGCTTATACTGACACCCTCCTCCAGTAAAGTCTAAAACATATGTTTTTCCTCCTCCACACAGGAAAGGGATAGTTGCAAAAGCTCCGTGGGAAATCTTGCACGAGCCTGTGTGTGCTCAGCTTGATTTGCTGGTAAATGGACACTCTCAGACTGCAGTGTAGTCACTCCAGTTCCTTTGGGAGGCAGAGGTGCTAGAAGAAGTTGAGGACATTAACTGTTCTGCTGACAGCATCTTTCATTCAGCATTTTACAGGAGAGGAGGTGGAAATGCTTCCTGCTGCTGGTGTTTGGTGTGGTCCCTCCAAGTGTATCATCTGTGTGACCTGAAATAGAAAATCCATCTCTTGAAAAATTCCTGGTGTTTGCTTTGCAGGCTATGCCCACTGGAAGGGTCAGGTGTTGAATTCAGATGAGCTTCATGAACTGTACGAAGGACTGAAGCTGAACAAGGTCAACCGCTACGATTATGTGCTCACAGGTAAGAAGAGCTCGTTCCCTGCAGCTCCCAGGAGATGTAAACAGGAGGAAAGAAATGTAAAACATATCCCTCCCTGTTGCAAACCAACCAATTAAAATTTCACCTGTATATTGTAGTCTGAACTGGCTCATGCTGTTTGGTTTGGAACAGCCAGAGTTCTCCAGCCTGGAGGTTGTAACTGGGTAGGTAAATTGATCTCCTTGGATAATTTACAGACTTGTACAGGCACACTTAATATTTTGGGAGTGCCTCTACTGGAACAATGGATGAGGAACTCCAGAGTATTATTTTAAAATGTATTAGGAAGACATGAGTTTAACCCTTTCTCCTAAGTCTGGAGTTCTGACACTCTGTGGTACTGCAGCATGATTTTATACACAGTTGTCTGCCCTTGATTTTTTTACTTGTTCTTTAAAGCACAGTGCTTTGGATGCCGAGCAAAGTATGAGCAGAGTTGGGTTTTGGTTTTGACTCTTATCATATATCTTGATTTTTTGCTCTTTTACTGTGTAGGTGATCTGAGTGAATACAGTTCTGCAGTGTTTTCCTTTGCTTGCAGTGGTACAAAGTGTTTATAAATACAGGCAAGGGGAACTTCTTGTGGAATACTTTATAGAAAGGAGAGATTCTACAAGAAATTCTTATTTAAAATTGCTTCTCATCCAATTCCTGCTTCTCAAAAGTAAGTTAGTGATCAGATTTCACCTCAGTAAGAGCTGTACATCTGGTTTGGATAACAGTATCAATTTCTTATAGCAGTGAACAGGGATTTTTTATAGGTGAGGAGAGCTATATCACCAGATTTGATTGATTTCATGGCTTCCACATGTACAAAAGTTATTTACACACAGGGAAAATGGGAAATTTTAAGTGCCTGGGTTACAACCCCAAAGCAGTCATTCTGGCTTGAAGGGTGTGGCATGTCTGAAGAATTATTGTCAAGGTTTTTTCAAGGAATATCTCCAAAATAAAGGAGTCTGAATAGCAAATAGATTGAACTGAGGTTAAGAAATTAATTTTTACATAAATAGGTTGTTATTGAGAAATATACAAACACCCTTTCTTTCCTGGAAGGAACTCACACAAGGACATTTCCAGGAAAAGCACACTGTATTGTAGAAATTTTCAGGATATGTTAGTATGCAGAAATTATAAATAATGTTTGAGTATTCTCTTAGCTGAAATGTTTCTTTTGTATTTTATTTCTAACTCTTGGAAAAGACCTCTTCTAAAACTGGCAAAATGGATGTAAGGGCTAAAAAATGGTGGAAAGAAAAACAGAAATCTTCAGCAAAAAGAAGTTTTGGAGGAAAAGGGGATATTTATTAATAAGCCTTTTAAAATAGGATTTCTTTGTGTTGTTCAAGTTTGTTTAAAAATCTCACTTGCTGTAGCCATTTTTAGTATGAACAAAAAGAAGGCATAGATAGAAACAGCAGTAATTTCTGAACATCTAATAACACTTTCTGTGTTTTAATCTTCAGCTGCACCGTGGCTGAACTTAAAATTCAGGTTTTTTTCATTCAGGGCCAAAAGTCAGATATTTCTCTTCAAACAGCCATTCACTGTAGTGCACAATGACTTGGTACCTCCAACAACCTGGATATGATTATTTAAACACGGAAAAGCAATTTATCAGCAGGTGGGATTTGACTGTTAATTCTTTGATGACTGTAGATATCTCAGCTGAGATTAAAATTATTATCTTTAGGCCAGTTATACAAAGTAACACTCCATGAACTTTTGTGGCTGTTAGTTATTTGTAGATCTTCATGGATTTCTTTCATTTACAGTAAGATACTCAAGGTAAGAGATAAATTCCAGTTCAGTGGAACTGTTTTAAACACCTCTGTCAATGATGTTACTCAAACTCAGTATTTTTTTCCAGGCAGTCTGCCATCATTTTAAAAAAAAATCTTTTCTTGCCTCTTTTGACTGATTATCAGCATTTCATAGATAAAAGACAGCATTTTGGCAAAAAGTCTTTGAAGCTTTTTCCATTTCTCTGCAACATCCAAGAACTGACCAATTTTGCAAGTTTAAAAAAAAAAATCTCCAAAACTACTTTTTAAATGTACTTTTAAGTATTTTATTAGAGGGGACATTTCCAAGGACATTGAGGATTTGAAGATGCTATCTTGCTAGAAATAATAGTATTAAATCACAGAATCACAAAATGTGCTGAGTTGGAAGGGACCCACAAGGGTCATCAAGTCCAGCTCCCAACCCTGCATGGGACCATAACCAAGAAATGAACTACAGTAAATTTAAATCAAATTGTTAATTAATGAAAGTTGTAACTAAGGTTAATACATAAATATATAAATTAAGAAACATATATAAAATTTAAAAGTTAATGATTAAATCAGACTGTTGTGGTGCTAGCATTGTGACTGGGGCCTTGAAATACAGTAAAATTTATTTCCAGCTTATTTCACTGCTAAGCATAAAAGATAGGAACTTTATTGGTATTTTGGAAATTGCTCTAAAATAGTCAAGGTTAAATCTATTGCATTAATGTGTTGGACTCTATCAGCATAAACATTAATAATTAAAAACATTGCTTCAAGACAATATGAGAAAAGTGTATGGAATTTACTGCATGAAAAATAGTACTGATCAGAATACTGTTCTTATCAAAAGAAATGTATTTTCCTTCTAACCTCATCTTTTTTTATATATGTTCAAGCATATTGAAGTTATATGAACCTTTCATATACAACATTCTTGGTAAATGGATTTTTAAGGTTATACTTGTAGCTGTGCAAGGACCGTCTGAATTTGTCTTCCAACCTATTATTCCTGAGTCAGCTACTGAAATGCCTTTGTTCTACAAATGCGTTTAATCAAAGAATGAGAAATACGCAGCATTTCTATCCAAAACTAAAAGCAGAAAAAGTGTTCATGAGAATAGATTTCAAAAGTGCCTTTTTTTTTCCCCCAAGGGTATACAAGAGACACATCATTTCTTGCAATGGTGGTGGATATTGTCCAGGAGCTGAAGCAACAGAATTCTAACCTCGTGTATGGTAAGGATGTGCATTGTAATCCTTTCTGCTTCCTCATTGGGTATGCCCATCATGTTCTCATTTTAGGATGAAAACACTGGGCTGATGTTATGCAGCATTTCTGGTTTGTCTTGGAGCCAGCTGGGCCTCCAGTGATGTTTCATTTCAGCTCTAGGTGTTGAGGGACTTGGGTTTTTATCTTCCTGATTTGCTGCCTTTCAGTGTGTTTCCTGCACTGTGCTATCCAAAGGAGAGTGTGCCTTGAGGATTGGTTGTGTGTATCCAGGAACAGATAAAAATCCCAGCCAGCTGCTGCTGCTGATAGTTCAGAGGCTGTGTGTGCTGATAGATGAAGCCTCTCCTTGATTTCCAAGTCAGCCAAAGCAGGATAGACTCTCCCATGTTGCCCTGCCATGGTTCCATGTAAAATGCCTGAAATGTCCTACTTTGCCTCACAAGCTTCATGATTTACCTTAAACTCCAGGGCTTTTTTAGCTCTGGTACCTTTTGCTAATATTCTGTCACTAACATGTCATGTCAGGCTTCAACCTGTGAGAAAAGATTTCTTCCCTTCCTTCCTCTTCTGAGTGTTTCAGGACTTTTGAACATAACCAGCATAGGCTTGAGTTGAGCAAAATGTTTAGAGTGACAGGGCAAAGTCAGTGAGGATTTAGTGGGATAAAAAGCAGGGAATGATGGTTTGCGTTGTCATCTTCAGGCTCAGTAAACAGTGTGGTCAGGAAACATCTGGAATGATTGGCAGGATTTGCACGGTCTTGTACTGCACGTGACTTAAAATGAACAAAGCACAGGCCTCATTTAGCAAAATATAGCAGAGAAATCTCTGAGTTTTGTTGCTTTTTAGCCTTTATTAACACTATTGGACTGTCAAATTCTTCAAAGCCTTGTGTGAAAGCTAAAGACTCTTTTGGACTATGAACAGAAAGAAACATCTCACTGTGAAGAACAGAAAGGAAGTGGTCAGGTGGTGAGATCACAGCAAGGCTTCTAAGTTCCTTTATATTTAATGAATAGATTATAATGTAAAGAAAATAATTCTAAAATGTAAAACAAATTGCCCTCCTTTTACTCATAGAAACTTCCTTAAATCCTGATTGGACATTGATTTGATATCTTTGGATTTGTATTTCTTTTTTATCTTGCTTAAAGATCTTTTAATACAATGAACAATGTTCCTTTTTGAAGTTCAATGCCAGGCTGTTTCCATCCTCGCTGAGGACACTTGGAATGTGTTGTTAATGCTGCTGGTGGTCCAGAACCTGTGCCAAACGTGTAAATATCATTACACCAAGTATGAGTTTACGTACTTTGGCATGAATTTTCTTATTGTTTCATTATAATAGGTTTGAGGTTTTTAATATACACATAGCATTTTAGTGTGTGCATTTGGCATGTATTTTTTTACACTGAAGTAAAAATAGGACTCTTTTCAGAGCTCTTAGCTTCTCCCATGCTTCTCCTCACCATACTTCCATTCCCAACTATTCTTCAAGACACCGGGCCTTCCCTTTTAAAATTGGCAGCCACCAGTTACAAATGTCAGTGTGCTGCAAGAGCTGTGAGAGTGTAAAACGTTTGAAGTGTTCAGTGCTGTTCCATAGCCACTACTGTTACCTAAATTTTTTCCCTCCCACCCGGGTCCTTATAACTGTACCCTATTTCTAACCCCAAATTTATTCTGTTACAGTGTGTGATCCAGTGATGGGTGACAAGTGGAATGGAGAAGGCTCTATGGTTAGTACTCATCTCTTTGGATTCTCTGTGTGGTGAATGTCTGTTAGATAAAGATGTATGAAGATTTATTAATTTTTAACAACAAAAGTAAGTTACTTTACCTAAGTGTGGCTTTGGATCCCAGCATCAAGTAAGTTTGTACTTAATTCTCTTGTATTTGAATGAGATTGGTATCTGGGAAGAATGACAGCTGCATAACCGTGGATTATTTCTCATTCTTTGCTGAGACAACAGAGGGAATAGAGACCCTGTCCACAGGAAAATATCCCCCTGCTCCCCATCCTTGTCTCACTGGAGTTCTCTCATCTTCTGTCAAGAGCTGTATTTTGCTTGGTAGCCTGGCTGCCCTTGTCAGTCATCCTGGGAATTGATAGCACTGGAACGTAACTGAAGATGACTTATTTCATGTGGGATCCAACAGCTGTTGGGCACTGGGCTGTGATCTGTGACAGAAAGGTTCCGTGTGCCAATACCAGGCAACACTCCGACAAAAAAAACATACCTTTTTGAACAAAAAATTTTGAACAAAATAGTTTGGTTTGGTGGTAAACTCAACATGGGTGAGTTGGGACACTATTTCCTCATACTGCTGTGTCACCTTGGTGAGAGAGAACTTAAAAGTTCTTCACGCAGTCATCACTTCCTTTTAATGCTGCCGGTTTAGGTCCATCTGCTTTGTGGTGCTTCCCATAACCTCCAGGCAAGAAAGGACTATTGGTTCCAGTGTCCCCAGCTGGAGGATGCTCTGCCACTGCGGTTGCAGAGCTTGGAGCTGTCAGGTCCCTCAGTGGCAGCAGGAGTGGTGATTGAGGGAAAGAGAGCTGCAGTCCCACAGCTCAGATGCTGCTGACAACATTTGACATTGTTTCTTCTCCCCCAGTATGTGCCCAAGGATCTCCTGCCAGTCTACAGGGACAAAGTTGTACCTGTTGCAGATATAATCACTCCTAACCAGTTTGAAGCTGAGTAAGTGCTTATTTCCTTTTATAGCAAGATAAACTGGGGGGAAAAAAGCAGGGAGGACTGATACCCCTTAATTTTATTTGTCTCAACATGGTGCCTTATGTATGTATGTGTCGGGTTTTGGGTTTTAGCTGTTACTTTCAAGTGGTGTTTTTCAGATAACCTCAACTGCTCCATATATAAACAAATAAAAAATCAGGGAGTTATGTGAGGAAAAGATTCTTCTTGTTTTCCCCAGTCTTTCATTTTCATGATTATTTCTTGTTATCACCAGAAGCCTGTTTCTAGGACAAGTTAAAAAAAATAACTTCCCCATCCTTACCCATTACTATGAAAATTTTTATTATGTGCCAGAATATCAGAACTGAAGTTGTTTGGTTCAACCCCCACAAAAAATTAGATTCAGAAATACCACCATGGCAACATCTCATAGGAGCTAAGAATTTCAATGCCTCCTGCCTGGTCAGGAGATAATCTGTGAGGATGCAGCACAGGCTGTCCTTTAAGGGGAGGGAGCAGCTACATGGGACAGGGAGAGAGGACACATGTGACAGAAGTTTTGTGATGCAGGGATCTCTGGAGGAGGCAGGGTAGGAGTGGTGTGAGTGCCCTTCAGCAGCACGGTGTGTCTGTGCACGTAGCTTTTACCAGAGGTCTGCTCCAGCAGACCGTGCAGCTACAGATGGCTTAGGCCTCTTTGGTGCAGCCCAAGCTTTCCTCCTTTCAAAGGGCAAACAAAGCAGTCACTGCCTGCAGAACTCGTGCTCTTGTAAGCTTTCTGTTTCATTCTCAGGTTACTCACAGGCAGGAAGATTTACACGGAAAAAGATGCACTGGAGGTAAGTAGGCAAAGGGTGCGGTGTGTAAGGTCTCTTTCTGCATTCCTGCCTGCAGTGCTGCAGTTTGCAGTTTGTCTGTAACCTTGGAGTCACTTTGGCCTCTCTCCTTTCCATGTGTTTAGCATTAAAGCTTGTGCACTGCAGGCACAAAACATTTCCTGTTTCAGTGTCAGACTTCTGAGGAAACTTCCTGAAAGCTCCAGATAAAGGGATTGCAGTGGCAATGAGGAGATCTTTCTGAGCTTGCATTCTGCAGTGAAGGAGGAGTGGCAGGTCTGGCAAATACCCAGACACTGTCAGCTCTGTGGAAATTATTTGGTTGGGTTGAAAACCCAAGGGGACCACGGGCATTAGGAACCTGTTTGGAGCTCTGCTGTCCACACTCAGTGATGCTGAGTGTGAGGACAGCCTTTCCTCATTCTCCCAGATAAATCCACAGCATTGACAGCTGCTGTCATTGCCATATGGACATGATAGATGGCCTGCAAATACATTGCATCGAGGTGTAAAGATTTGCTTTCACATAAAGTGAAGGAAATAAAAAGCTGTAAGTCTTGGTGGTGAAGGACAAAATAGAAATACGGTTTTATTGATGTCTTGAGAAGGGCTGAGCTGTTTGTTTTGTTGGCTAGTCAAGTGCCTTCATAATGGACTGATATTATTCCTTCCAGCTTGGTTTTGAACTTCAAAAGATCACAAAATCTTTAAACAAACAGCAGCTGCAGTGGCACCCTGGAGAGTAGCTGGGGGTCTCTCAGCCCAAATGTTTGTTGTTTTTTGCTGTAGCAACGTCAGACAACATGGGTTGGTCACCATCACTTCACAGCAGGAAGCAGCTACAGCGATCTGATCTCTTTGAATTTACGCTGCCCCAGTTTTACATTAACCCACTGTGCTGGGCGAGGGTGATGAGCTGTGCTTCATGCCACTGGCTGCTAACTGCAACTCAGTTCTTCTATTCTCATCCTCACCAGTGGAACCAGAGTCTTGAGGAGAACATAATTAGCTCAGCAGCCATTAGGTTTAGATTTGCATGTTTCAGCTGCAAACATGAGTTGCTTGTGCTAAACAGTTTTGCCAATTAGTCTTCTGACTGATTCATGCCATAGCTCTGATTTGTGATGGGCTTTAAAAAAATCTCTCTCAAAGAGATGGAATTATACTTAGGAATGGAAACATTTTTAAAGCAGTTGTTTGCAGGATATTATATTTTAATCTGTCTGTCCTTCCACCTGCATGTCATATATGGGTCTGAGTAATAATCCATGCTGGAATTTGTCCCCTCCGGAGGTGGTAGGAATGCCGGCATTGATTTCCATGGTTTCATGCTTGCTTTCATTTTTTTAACAAGACTTGTGATGACAGTAGTGTCTTCTAACATAAAATTAAGTATGATGTAATATTAATGTAGAAGGGACTAAGTCCTATGACTGGAAATAGTGGAGACTAGGATCCTGGTGAATTGTGACTGGGAAATGAAATTTATTTTAATATTACTGCACAGATTGATTGTGTCAGTGCATGCTGGTGGATTTACTGCTTCTTTAAAACCCAGCTGATGTCTGTGCAAAGAGGTCTGACAGCTGAAGAAACTTGGAGGCTTAGACAAGAAAGAAAAGCAATAAAGTATTAAAAAATAGCAGAAGTAAATCCTTATCATTCAGCTGCTCATGAGTCACAGCTAGCCTGAGAGGATTTTTAGTTAAACTCTTCTAGGAGAATTAATACTTTATCCATGTTTTATACTAAACTCATTATTGAAGTCATTCTTTCTTCTGTGAAATCAAAATCACTTCTGTCTGTAGCAACCAATTGTGATGTCAGAAGCAGAGTATTAGTGAGTTGAAGTGAGGAACACACAGAGTGCAAAGGTATATCATTTACAGCTCTGGTTTGGGGGTTGAAACAGAATGAAAAAAGAAGATTGAGACAGACACACTTGTGCCTCTGATTTAGGTGTTTTAATTTTTGCTAACTCTAAAAGTAGTAGCCAAGTAAGATTTCATGGCCTGGAGTTGTTGGCTTCCTGTATAATGTTTTATGATGCCAGCTCAGGTGCACATCTGTTATGTTTATTTTCATATTCTTTTGATAATATGTTCTGAAAACATGATGCAGGCAAAAATTCTGATCACAGCTGAAACAGAGTATTCTTTCCAGAGGAGCATCCAAAGATAACACAAGCAGAGATGCTTGTATGTTTTAACAAGTGTGTACATTTAAATGTGGATGTTTTGATTCCTCTATTTCAAAGTAATGCCCCTAATTCAACTGGATTATTTGACCAGAAACTGTTTCTCTTTACAAAAGATGCCAAAATGAGGTGTTTGTTAAAAACCCTCAGTACTATGAATGAAAGTTTAATCAGCACATACTGCAGTCACTGATTCCTGCCTCTTTGCATGTTGAAAGGTAATGGATATGCTCCATGCCATGGGACCAGAGACTGTGGTGATCACGAGCTCAGATCTACAGGCACCTCTAGGAAACGACTACCTGATTGCCCTGGGAAGCCACAGAAAAAGTAAGTCAAGAGCTCCTTCCTCACCTGTGCTTTCTTTGACCTGTCTGTGCTTGCAGTTACTCCTTGAAGGAGTAGGTTCATCAGGCCCATCTGCAGTGCATGGAAGGAGCTTAGATCTCTAAGTGTGCACCTTCTCCTGCAGTAATATCAGGGAATGGTAGGACTGGGGCTGCTCCATGAGGAAAGACAAGAGCTGAGTGTGACCACAGCACAGGCAGAACTCTGTCCCCACCCACGGGACCTGAGTAAGGTGAGCAGGACAGGGTGGGTGGTGGCAGGCAGGTCCCACTGACAGTCCACAGTAAGGGAGGCAAGTCAGGTCTGAGATTAATCTGGAAAATCAATCATTGAGTCAGGACAGCAGGGCTGTAACTGGAATCTCTACAGCATAGCTCAGGCAGGGATGCTTGTGCCTGGGCCTGAGCTTCTGGGCAGAGGAGGAGGATGAGCTTTATTGGCATTCTTACAGGCCCTGGTAGTGGCCCTGGCAGGTAGAAGGGATATAAGAGGGACTTGGAATGTTCTGAATGCTTTTCTGAAGTCACACTGTCCTGTTAGCAAATTGTTCCTCCCTTGATAGGCTATAAAACACCTACTGCTGCTTCTCTATATCCCCTTCTGTAGTGTCACCAAGATTCACTGTGTGTTCTCTGTTTGCACCTGAGGAGGGCACAGTTATGAGGGATGAAAAATGAAGGTGCTAGCTCCTTCTTCCCACTTAAATCAAGTGTTTACAGTATAAAAGCTGTAAATGCTATCCCAAGCTGGCCAAGTTTTGGAAGGTTGTGCATTTTTAAGGATCTGTTACAAAGTTTACAATACTCCTTTGTGTTCCAAACAGCAAAGGAATTTAAATATGATGATGACTTTTAAAACGATTTCTTTTTAAATTCTGGTGATTGCTGTTGTATTGGTTGCTGGGTCTGTCACTTAACTGTGTATCTGTGTTGTAGCTAAAGCAGATGGCACCAGGATAACACAAAGAATTCGAGTGGAGTCTCCTAAAGTGGACGCTGTCTTTGTGGGAACAGGAGACTTGTTCGCTGCTATGCTTCTGGCATGGACACACAAGCACCCCAACAATTTGAAGGTGTGGGAGAAGTTACTAATCTCTCTGCAAGTTTAGACCTTGTTTCTCTTGGGTTTTCTTAAGAACATCTAATCTGTGACATTATTTAAAGACTGTCTTCTGTTTTGGCTTTTTTCCCTCACCTTAGAGAAAAAGCCACAGAATTTCCCTTTTGCCAAAAGAGACATTAAACAGTTATCTTTCAATTAGATTGATTTTGTAATTTTGCCAAATAAGATGTCTAGAGAGACCGCATGCATGTTTATAATTACATTTTTTAGCCTCACTTCATAATAAGCACTGAAAATAATTTCTCAGATCTATTTTTGTGTTTCTTTCCCTTAAGGAAATAGAGTCCTCGATACTGGTATATGGTTTCTAATACCTGTTTTCGGAGAATGAAGTCAAAATTTCTTTTTTCCAAACTCTGCATTACATAGTCGTCATCCTATTTGCTTTGTCAGTCATATTTTCCTCTTAATAGTGGTGTTTTTGAAATAATACTAATTATGTAATATTAAACTAGGCAGCTGAAGTTGTACTAAAACCTGAATATGTTGTTTTCATGCAGGTGGCATGTGAAAAGACTGTGTCAGCCATGCAGCACGTTCTGCAAAGGACCATTAAGTGTGCAAAAGGTAAATTCTTCCAGACCTTGTTCCCATGTTCTGCCTGGATTTGCATCAGAAGAAACATTCAGAGAACTTTCTGGGTTTCCTGGCTAAAGGCAGCCCCTCAGTGCAGAAGCAGGCAGAGAATTTACAGAATGGGAGCTTGGTAGTTTTGTCTGCATGTTCCTGCGTTGTCCTCCAAGCCCATTTTTGACAAAAGCTGACGGCAGATGTCACTGTTTAGCTTGCAGTGGACGACAGTCCTGCTGACTGTGCCTGACTCAGCTCTGCAAACCCGGCAGGACTTGGGCAAATGCTGAGTTTGACGTGCAGGAGAGCTCCTGCTTCAGTGTAGTTCACTCACCGTCCCTCTGAGTGTGTGTTTAGCACTGGGAGGGCTTTATCAACTAATAATAGTTTCTTTGCTGTGTTGGCCGTGTGAGGAGCAATTTTTTTAGCTTCTCTCTCCTTGAAGTTCCTCTGCCTTTCAGTTCTTAAGGAATTTTTGGTTTCTCTGAGCATGTCTGTGTGACTTCCTAATTAACAGCAGAGACTGTGACTCCCTGGAGAGAGGTGTGAAACAGTGGTGATAAGAAATCACAGTGCTGACCTGGATTTTCCACCTTTAGCGGAGAGTAGTAAGGGAGACTGGGGAAGGGAGGAAGGTAGAGAAGATCGTGGGGTGACAGAGCAATGTGACTTGTTTCTTTTTGTACTGCTGTTTTTAATGACATTCTGATGTCATCTTTTTAGTGCAAGCTGGAGAAGGAAACAAACCAAACTCAGCCCAGCTGGAACTGAGAATGGTCCAAAGCAAAAAGGACATAGAAAACCCAGAGATCATAGTGAAAGCCACCGTGTTATAAAGGCTCCACGTCTCCAATAACGCACAATGTATCGATGTCCTCATTTCTTTCCTGTAAATTGTAATATTTGCCTTAGATCTGTGACAGAAACCTGACTTTCATGAAATAGTGCCCAGCATAGGCAGATATCCACTCTCAAACATATGTGCTGACCTTGCTCAGTTTTAAAAACAGAACAGTTAGTGTGCATTGAAGCATATTCCCAGGTATCCCAATGTCTGTCAGATTCACTTAGTCTATGTGATTACCCAGGGCAAGAGAGCAATGTTCCTGCCTTGCCAAAGACTGTAGATGTGAATTTGCTAATGGAATGCTTGACTGACTGGAAAATGTATTTCAAGATGGCATCTAGTGCCAATGGAGCTGGCTCCATGCTCCCTTTTCCTGGAGGTACCTGATTACCTACTCTGGTATTCAGTATCTCAGCTGCTATGAAACTAAGCAGGGTTAAAGCTACACACAGTTCTGCTTGTGTGTAGGAGTACTTTGAAGATGTTTGGCATGTTCAGTACTCTGAAGTGCCCTTGAGGTGTCATTCATGTTACTGATCTCTGCTCCTGTTTCTTGTCCATGAACAGCTGCACAGTTTCAGTTGTCACAGGTTCTGGCTTCTTATTTCTCATGTCCGTGGGTGCCCACGTGATTTTCCTCCCAAAGCTGCTCCAGAAACATCTTCATTTATAAGATCATGCCTTTATTCTGTAGCACTGGTTAGAAGTGTGTAGTTCTACCTCCGAGGCCAGGTTTGATTCTCTGTTTTTTCACAAAGGACAAAAGAGAAAGCAGCTCTTACCCTGGAAGTTGGCTGCCTCGGTTTGTTGATCGTGGGTGGATGTACTTACAAACTACATGGGCACTTCCACTTAACCTTAGAGAGCACTGCTGGCAGGCTTAGCAATGAAGCAATATGGGAAAAGTAGTGGTTTTGGTTTAGTATGGTCTGGTAAGTTAAATGTGTTTACCAAATGCAGTGAAACAGAAAATTAACTTGTTCATAATGTCTCTGCAAGCAACGCCAATTAGAGATTACAGAAATGCATTATTATTATTATTATTATTAATGCATCTTGATTTCAAAATTCTGCATGATAAGGCTTCAGAATTGGATTCTTAATAATGTCAGTGTTCTAGGCATCACAGCCACATACTAAATCAGCAGGGCAGGTCTGCTGACAAGTATTGACCACTCACACTTCCATGGGATTTCTGTATGGGATCCATGTTCATGCTTGTCCCAAGATGAAGTCTAGTGTGATGTTAAATCCAAATTGAGGTGATGAGCTTTACTTTTCTCAAACTGCATAAAGGGATTGAAATTGCATTTCCAATTGATTTCCTCTCATGCATTTGGCATCAAAAGTGAAAAAAAAAATCATGTTAGAGAATTTTAAGGGAAAAAAACCAGCAGGAATTTCTCTACAAAATGTGACTCTACTGCCAGTTTTTAGTGACCACTGTCATGAAATAACTTTCTAGCAATAATAATTTTGGTGTTGTGAACAGCTGCTAAAATTAGCAGTCAGTAACAGAGGTGTGAGCTCATGGCTGATACCCAATATGTAAAAAGACAAGAACTACCTTGACAGTGTGTACAGTTGGGAAGCAGTGAAGAAGGAGCCAGGCTTTTCTCAGTGCTGCCCAAGGAAGGGATAAATAGGCAGTGGCACAAATTGAAACACAGGAAAATCCATTTTAATGTTAAAAAAATATAATTCACTGTGAGAGCGATCAAACACTGGTACAGATTGCCCAGAGAGGTTGTGGAGTCTCCATCCTTGGAGATACTCAAATGCTGACTGACCATGGGCCTGAGCAACCTGCTGTACTTGGCCCTGCTTGCCCAGGGCTTGGACCAGGACATCTCCAGAAGTCCCTTCCAACCTCAGCCATTCCATGGTTCTCTGAGTACGTTGAACTGCCTTTCTTTGTAGCACTGGATTTTTAAATCGATGCAAGTATTTGTTCTCCCTACAACACAAATTTCAAGATAGGCTGGAAAATGCTCATATTAATATTTTGCCCCCTTTTTAGATAAGGTGCTGTTTGCTTGGGCAGCTGTGCCAGGAAAACAATTACCTCTTTTGAGATAATTGCTTTCAGCAAAGATATTTAAATACTGTAGCTGTTGATGCATTTCAACAGTTGAACACTGAAAGGGTTTTAACTATTTCTAACATTGATTAACCAAGTGCTGCATGCCATATTCCAAACATAACTGAGTTTATTAATCTTTTAAAATTAGACTATTTCATGTGGAAGTGTATAATCCCTACCATCCTCTTAGGAAGAAGGGATCAACATCCTGAACTTCCCTGCCTGTACAGACAATGGTCAAGGCACACTTTAGTAAGTGTGAGACAGCACAATTTTATTTTGCTGTTAGAATAAACAGACTTCACAAGAGGATTGAGAGAAAGACAAGGGCTGTTTTCTCTGAAACAAAGAATCTGGGAATTTAGGAAACTTGGAGCTACCTTGCAAACAAGGTTTTAATTGTAAACCATAACGAGCTGTGATCTTGACAGAAAAGACAAAGTGATATGTTTGTTGGAGCAGTTTATACCTGTCAGGTGTAATCTTTTCCCACTTCTTCAAAGAATGGATCAGTTCAATAATTACACTTGCTTAGAATCCATGACATATCCATCTTTTAAAAAAAAAAGCGTATTCATATTAATGCGCTCAATTTGCAAAAGTTCCTATTTCACAGTAGCTGGATCCTGTAGCAATGGGCTCCTGTCTTCATCTGCTTGAGTCCCTGAGGGTTGCTCGTGTGACACCTGTTTTAAACTCCCACTGACCTGATCTAAATTAGGTCAGGTTTATGTCTTCAGTGAAGAATTGGGCTTAGCATCTCTTGCCAGGAACAAATATCAGAAATTGTCTGTAAATATATTCTGTAGCTAACATTTTGTAGCCACAGCAGGCTAACAGGTATTTTTGAATGTCAAGGTACACATTTTTATTTGTTTAGAGTTACACAAAGCTCATGTGCAGAACAAAACTCAAAGACTCAGCACAGTCCTATCTAATCTTTCACTCCCTACTCTCCTCCTGCATATAATATCTGTATCTGTTTCTGAGTTCCTGCTGTCTGTCTGGTGCGGCTGGGAAATGTCTCAGTGTCAGACAGTGCCGACTATTTGTTTAGGGACTTGGAGGAGACTGACCAGCATTGTCTGATTCCCTTGCAAACCTTCAGTAAAATATAAAAGGTTAATCAAAACTAGCTTAGATCCTAATTGATTACAGGAGAACAAGCACTTTAGCCCAGAGAGTGGAGTCTGTACTAATGGATGATCTTCCATGGCCGTCCTAAAAGCATGAAAGGCGTGACCCAGCATCCAGCACTCACCAGCTGGGCACTGGTGGCTTCACTGCCACGTGTGAGCTCAGAGGCACACGAGGTGCTCATGCTGCAGCACATGGAAGCATGGGAGAGGTGAATGCTTTGTCTTTGTGTCCACTCGACTTCCCTAAATTCTTTCTCCATTCTGGAATTAATTTGTGTTGGATCCCTTTATCCTGGAGGGATTTGCAGTGCCTGTGGTCACTGCTCAAGTCCACCCACTCGGTTGCGGAGCTACCTGTGCAGGAGAGACCAAAAGTTGTTTACAAACCATCTACTTTGGGCCTGGATTAGTCTCTACATGCTGAGAATTGAGATGTGCATAAAGACATTGTGCTAAAATCAGTGCTATTCACACTCAATAGAAACACTTCAGAAACCTGCAGTATGAATTGTTCATGTTTGTGTGCTGATTTTTATCTCAAGTGGGGAGAAATCTATAAATCCATGTGTTATACAAAAGAATCGGAGGACCAAGGTTTCCAGCTACTCATACTGCCTTTTGAGTATCTTAACTGTGTCTTGATTGGATGGTGTTCATTTGTTGTCTGAGACTGTTATGGTGATTGTATTGATTAATTTTATTTTAAAATATGTGGCAAGGAAGATTGTAATAAAAGCATCTACGTTTATTATACTGTGCACATACAAATTGTTAGATCCTATTTTTAAATATGTTAATCATTTCAGAATTAAACAGCACAAGAATGGTTTGATAGTCTTGCTGAATAAAGTGGATGTAATTAAATGTTTCCTTAGTTATGTCCTAGGATAGAGAAAGTTTAATGGAAGATAGCACATTTGTGCCCTATCATCATCTTACTGTAAGATATGGATATGGAAGTGAGCAACATCCTTGTTGTCTTAATTTTATTCTTTTTTTTAAAAGAAGTTTCATGGGAAGAAAATTGCTGGCATTCTGCACCACTCCCTTGCATTCCTCTTACTTGTATGTGTAGGACCTCACTGTGTTGTGCTCTTTTTTCCTGCAAACAAGGTGAGAAGAGGGGCTTGGAATAAGAACCATAACTCGTTTTGAGATCTCTTTCTCATGCAGCATTTAACTGCACTCCCCTTCGCTGAATTTTTACCTCACCGTGTAGGGTAGAGCGCGCAGCACTGTAGAATGGGAAACAATTGTTCCTCATGTGGGAACAAGAGCTGCTGTCAGCACCCAGCAGTGCCCTCCACGGTGGGGATTTGCAGGAGAGGAGAGCAGGGATGGTCCAGGCTCAAGAGAGCAGAAAGTGCTGTGTCCTTTCTTGTGTCCACCGGAGAATTTTGGTTTATATTTGTATAAAGAAAACCACCTCTCCCGAGTAAAGATCCCTGCCCAGTTAAAGAATGCTTTTAGAGCTGAGACATGTTACAAATTTTGGTCACTCTGGGACTAAAATATTTCTTCATTAAAGGAAACACAAGCCCTTTTTTTTCCATCCCCTTGCAGCCGTCCTGGCTTATTGACTGTAGTCATTCCACTCCTGTTAGAATCCCAGGATTAGATATCCAGAGAGCTGTTCTTCCTGAAAGCACATGTTCTTCATGTTCCTGGTAAGTGAGAGCCTGCTGAGCAGTTCTGTAGCTGTCTAAAACACATCCCTTAAAGACATTCATCAGCCATGGAAACTAAGCTTCGACATGTTCAATCACAGCCCAAAAACAGCTCTTTCAAATAAATAAAAACTCTTGAAAGTGCATTATTTTCACTAAATGAGTAAACCAGCGAGTTTATACATGCATGCAGGAGCAGATTTCAGGTAAATCCATGAGGTTCAATCAGTCACTGGAGGAGTGTGCCCTGAGCAAAGGGCTGCTGCTGTCAGGGCACTGCTTCAGGAGAGACCCAGCTCGTTCTCACCATTTCCCAGAAGGGAGGAATGTGGTGTGGCATTCCACAGCCAAGGAAAACTGCCATCTGCTTCACCAGGAAACCAGTGCCAGGTGACAGCCCCAGTGCCACCAGTTCAGAGCTTTTCCTGCTCTGGCAGCAGTGGACCTCGAGGCAGATGGGGTGCTCCTAAATATGCACACATTCCTGACTCAGTGCCTCCACAGTGCAAATAATGGTAATAAACCCCCAATTTGCAGAGCAGTGAATAAGGCAGCACATTATTTGGAGAGAGAAAACCAGCAATATGAGAAGGCTGTGCCATATGTTACCACTGAAATCACACCTATTGCCCTCGTGGTTGTATTGCTGTTTAGAAAAAAAAAATCTGTGTGTAGAAGAGTGTAATTTATGTACTCTGTGTGTGTGTGTGTGTATGTTGAAGCTTTATTTGCAATGTGGTAGGGGTGGGAAACAGAATTTGGGGGGCTGGCTGAGTAGGCCTTCAGGATGTGAGCAGAAGGTCTTAAAGAATTATATTTTTATAGATTGTGCTGAAGTTTTGGGTCCCAGCCACACATAGCCTTTTCTTCCAGAGAAGTAAAATGGTTTGGAAAGAGAGTCAGGTGGCTGTAATATAGTAGGGATAGTACAACCCCACCAGCCCTGGACAAACTGAATAACTTAATAAAAGATGCCTTTTTAAGTAATATTTTTTTAGTGCTGAATTGTTAAACAAAGAAATATTTATGAGCAAACTTTCTATGTACTTAAAGTTTGTGTGGTGCTTTGTACTGACTAGGTGGACCTGTTATATGTTTACACATCTTAATGATTGTCCTTGAGGTGTGTGTAGTAATTCAATGACTTCTGTGCCAGAAAAACAATGAAGTTCTGTGTATTAGCAAATGATTTAATTTCTGATGAAACTGTAGGCTTTCTAGTGTTTGTGTATTTTTTCTGGTTGGCCATTACAAGTTGTATCCTTCCTGCAGTAAGGCTTGTACGCTTGATTGTAGAGAGAGGCAATAGGATGGTAGATAACCATTGTTTAAAAAGAAAACCCTAAATATTGCTACCTTATCCATATTAAAATCAGGTAAACTTTGTGGCATAAGCCTGAAATTTTGCATTGGAATCAAGTTTCAAACACATCCAGGGTAGGTTAAAAAATGGGGATGGGTTTGTTTATTCAATTAAATAAGACTGGGAGGGCTTAAAAGTGCTCACTAGCAACATTTACGTGGACAAGCTGAGAGACTGGAGCAAAACTGGCTTGTTCCCATTGTGTGGACCTGACCATACTAATTCACAGCTTGTGCTAAAAGTGTGCACGGACAGGGGAGCAGACTAAATGGGAAAAGTAGAGATTTTTTCCTTCTAGTTTGTCAGCTGTTACAGCGTGAAGAATTTCAGTTGTGTGTCCTGAATTCAAATTCATAAATACCTTCCGGAAGAGTTGAATTACTGATAAAATCCCTTTCAGTCAAAAGGCAAAGGTGTTCACAGGGTTCAAAACCAGAGCAGGATTTTTTCATCTTGCTAAACATTCTGAGTCTTTGTTTCTTATGGCTCAGAGACCAGGGCCAAAGCACAACTGTCCAGATGCATTATTTCTTTTGGTTGAACTTTGGGGTCTCTGTAAAAAGCACAAGGGTCTGCAGCATAAAGGAGTTTTTGGGGCATGGCCCTCTGCTAAACGCTGCTCTCCTACCACAGCAGTTGGTGATCTGGCAAAACAGAATATCACTTATTATGTCCCTTTTAATAAATGTGGCAGCATCCTCACCACTCTTGTGAATAAATCACCAGCGCAAAAAAAGTTAGAGGAGTATTTATCACAAGTTTTTCTCCACTGAGTTCCCGATTTCTGGATGTGTTAAAAGAGAAGCACTTCTGCTTTGCTAAGTTAGCAGGAGAAATGTCGCCGAGATGAATAATGTATTGCCGAGGAGGGAGGGAACAGCTCTGCGGGGATATGATGTGCCTGGCTTTTCCTCCCCTGGCAATCTGTGGGTGCAGTGTCCCCGTGCTGGTGACAGAGGGACTGTTTTGCCTGCATCCTCCAGTGGGGGAATGTGGAGGAGTTCCTCTGAGGTTGGTGTGGAGTTGTTGGGTTTGTTTGGCAGTGCTGTGCCAGGGCTGCGGTTCAGCACAACTCTGTGCTTACCCAAAAATGTGTGATGTGCTTCCCTGGCCTTGCTGTAACTCCCTTAGACTTCTGTAGGCCATGGAGCACCAATGTGAATGCATCATTCAGATGATTCAGGCTTAGCTTTTATTGTTTTGGAAAGAAAGGTAGAGAATTGTCAGCTGCTGTGGTAGATCTAACTCATCCAGATCAGCCACACCATAAAACTGTGCCCTAACCCTCCTCTCCCATCACCTCTGCTGGCCCTGGGATTTGCCTGTCCCCACAAGGGATGTAAAGGAGCTAAAATAAATGGGGAATTTATCCAGTCAAAACCCCTGGAGCATTCATCTCCTTCATCTCCCTCAACCTCCTCATCCTGGGAACAGATAAGTGCCTGTGCTGCTGCTAGGGAGGGTCTGGGACAATGCAGCTGCTCAAAATGAGGGAGAGTGGAGCTGCCTCTTTCCCTGGCAGTGAGGACCTAATTGCAGAGCTGCACTGTTAGTGGTAAAGAAAAGAAAATTTTGTGAGTGAAGTACTTGAAAGAAGAGCTGGGGATTCAGTAATCAGAGTTTGGTGTTCCCAATCCATCCCATCCCCTGTACCACAAAAACATTTTAGTACTAAAAAATTTGGTGTGGCTGTTCTTAACGATCTGTGTGATGCTTGTGCCCAGCGGAGTAGAAAATAGCACTGAATAAATCAATGCTCTAACTAGGGAACATAATAGGAAGATCCATGTGGAGAAAGTTTCAAGTTTGTTTTCACAGCACTTGCATGGTGTCAGAGCCGTCCAGATCTGGCTCTTTTCCTTCCCACCCCGTTTAAGAAAGGAAGAAATGAATAAATAAATGAATAAATGAATGAATAAATAAATAAATAAATAAGGGCAGTTACCTGGGAATTTATGTGGCATTAGTATTCATTGTCATCGACAGATTTGCAGATCTTTCCACACCAGAGATCTCCAGCAGAGGTGTGACAGAGCCTGTCACAGCTGTCCTGGAGCACAGTTCTTGGGACACAGCTGTGACAGATGGCTTTGGGATGCCACCTGCAGGCGCTCCTGTCCCGTGTTTGGTACAGCACATGTATTTATGTGCCTGATACGTGCTAGGTGTGAATATATGACTTGCTAGGGAGGAAATTCGGGCTCGTTGCTGGAGCTGCAGAGATGGGAGGAAACCCTGGAGAGTTCAGCACCATCCAGTGCTCCTGCCATTTGCTGTTTGTGCCATGTATCCCTTTCAGTGTTGGTTTTTTCCCGGGAGATAGGAGGATGGCAGCCCATACACTATTTCAACATGCTTTCATCTGGCTGAATGTGAAAAACGAATCAAGATTGTTAAAATTGGAGGGGAGGGAATGAATTTGCCTAGGACCTGAGTATAAAATGAGATTTGTCTCTTAATTCAGAAATAATTCCGTATTGACCAAACGAGTGCCATGTCTTCAATGGGCAGTAGCACCTGGAAGAGGCCAATATTTAGGGTTTTTGCCCAAAGCACATTTAGCCCTGCTCTACTGTTTAGTGAAAACGCCCAGTGCAGATGCCACCAGAGCCTCATCTCGTGGAGTAATGCTGTAATAAAGAATGTGGTTTTCTTGTGCAAGTCTTGACCTCTTCTTATGAAAATAACACACAACTCAGTATTTTCATGGTGTACAAGTGAAATGTAATTTTTTTTTTCAATAAAATACATTTCCTTTCCTAAACGTGGGCCTGTGGTTTTTTTTTTTTTCCCTTGGTGATGTTTTTCTTTCAACTCTAATCGAGCTTTGGCCTTTTGTGTCTTCTCCCTGCAAATGTGAACCACAGCTCTGTGCTCTTCCTGTGTAGCCTCCCCTGGCTTCCAGAGATCACACAATTTCTTTTTCCCCTTGAGCTCCACAAGGAATTCCCTGTTCAGCCAGACTGGCCTTCTGCTCCAGGTGCTTGACTCAAAATACTCCAAGTACTCCAAAAAGGTGAATCCTAAAAGTCTGACCTACACTTGTGGGCTCCCTAAACCCTCAAAAGCAGATTTGGAGTGTACTTTATTGAAAGAGCTCCCTGCACAGCCTGAAGTTTTCTCTCCAGCAGTCCAGGGGAGCAACTCTGCTGTTCTTTGTTCTCATTACACTGAAAATTTTGTACTCTGCCATGTCATGAGGAAATGGAAGAGTATAAAATGCTGTGGCCAAGGCAGGTACATACCACCACCAAAGTCCTCTGCTATCCACAAACAGCAAGGGCATCTTTCTGAGTTTTCTCACTGACTGTCTGTGATAAGAAATTTCCTCCTACAAACTTCAAGGATTTCCAGGAGCTGCTCATCTCAGCAGTGTGATATTCACAGCTGGTGTCTGGGAATTCCACCAGGATGAAGGCTACCAGTCCAGAAATTTCTCCTAAGTGCCTATAGAATAATTCATTGCTGCTGGGCCATCGATAGCAGACACCCACCAGAAATTTCCTTTCTTTTCCATTCCCCCAATCCTCACTCCAAGGCTCTGAACCTCATCATCACTGACTGCAAGGGCTGTGCCATCCAACCTCTCCCTTACACCTCACCTTCCTCTCCCGAGCCTGTACCCTCCATCCCAGCACTCCAAACGTGGGACTCATTCCCAATCTCACCAAACCAACAATATTGGAGCTCTGGGAGCTGCCCAACGCTTCCACTTCATCTCTTTGTTTCTCCTGCTTCTCAAACAGACAGGGCACCTGGGGAAGGCTCTGAAAAGATTTGGATATTTTAGAGGAAAGTGCTGAAGCTGCTTCCTCTTCAGAGCCCTGTGAGAATGAGCATTTAAGCCACTTTAAGAACCATCGTCAAAGGTATTGGCAAGAAGCAGTTTTTAATATGAATTTATGAAAGTGCAAATTCTAATAGAGTTCAGGGGCAAAGTTGAGTCTATTACTTAGGACATGGATGAAGCACACAGAAGAAAATCAGATTAGAACAAATTTAGGATAATTTACACAGAGGCCAGAGATGCAAAAGATTAAGGGGGCAAAGGATATGGATACAAAAAGATAAGGGTGCAAAAGGGTTTAGCAGCTCTTAATCATTGATTAATTTAGCATTTATGAATATAGATGTATGCATCCCTTGCCTGTGTCCATACGTGTGAATTGATTATGGTATCAATGTTTTCATGAATCTATAATTTAGTCACTGTTCTAATGGCAGCTAATCCCATTGAGTCACTTTATAAATGCTAAATTAATCAATGATTGAGAGGTGCTGGAGTCCTCACACCCCTGTCCCAGCCATGGCCTGTGACTGCACAAAGCCCAGCGCTCCCCATGGAGCAGGCTGGTTATGCCCTGGTGCATTTTTTCACCCTGTTCTCCTCTGGTCAATAAATTTGGTTGCAAACACAACAGAAGATCAGTTCAGGCCCCATAGCCAAGAGGAATTTCAAGGAAATAATAAAAGCTGCTACCACCTCCCTCTCTCCTCGCCCCCCTTTAATTCCAAAAACCAGCTTGAATAATAAGCATAAAAAATGAACAGAAGGGTAACACCCAGCACTGGCAGCCTTTTGATTCGAGCTGAATTATGAGTCAGGTCCCACAAACAGCTTCAGGAGGGCTGGAAAGCCAAGCATTATTCATAACCCTCATTAGCTGCCTGCTAGGACAAAGGTAATTAAATCTGCTGTCAGCAATAGCTCAGCTGCAGAGCCACCAGGCAGAGATTTAACATCTCCCTTCAGTGGTACCAGAATTTCACAGCTGTGTCCCAGGTGCTGCAGGTGACGATGCAGCATCAACACCTTCAGGTGCTGGGCTCCTACAGCTGGGGTTTGGGGCTGTGCTGGTGACCAACGAGGCTGTTTGAGTGCCAAAAATAACTTTACTGATGCTAGTAAAGGCTGAGCTTTGTGTTTAATATTTAAATGACGGTTTGCTAAATCACACCTACAAAAAAACCGCAGGTGCCCTTGTCAGTAAGAGGAAACACGCCCAAATAATGTAAGGCACACTTTTAGAGGTCATCTGTGTTATTCCCTGGATATGAACAATTCTTGAGTATTATTGAGGCCTTTTTACCCCCTTGACACCATTCAGGTCCTTGCAGCTTCTGAGCAAGCACAGTTAAGCAGCACAGAGATTCCTCGATTGGGTCAGGGTGACAAGGGCAGGGAGAGATGAGGTTTTCAGGTGTGTGGGGAAATTTCCAAGTGCTCTGCTGGTTAAATACCCTCAGTTCAAAGCAGCTGAGGAGGTGGATGCAGCGCAGGTCACCGTGGTGACTCTTGTGCCTCACTCCAGAGCCCTCCCTTCAGCTGGCAAGGAAGGCTGTGGTGAGATGTTTCAAGGAGCTGACCCTGCTAGAAACCCCAGATAGCCAAAAATGGGTTTGCTTTTCACCTGGAGCGACCTGAACCACCAGGCTGGCAGGGGCAGTGCAGTGGCAAAGGGCTGCAAGGAGGGCACAGACATTTAAGAAATTGCTTGGGACCTTGTGAATACAGATAGTGAGATCCTCAGTTAAAACAGAGAGCTAAATGAGGTTAAGGAGTGTGTTGTTGCTGCCTTTCCCTTGGGACCTGGGTGATTTTGGAAGATTCTGGGGGAGGGAGGTGACTCGAGCCCCAGGCCCTGCCTTTGGGGATTATTGTGAGAGCCTGGGTGGAGCTGCCTTAGCCCAGCACACTCCCCAGGGACTGTTTCATTGCCTATTAAATGCTTCCTGCGGAGCAGAGGAAGGCAAGAAATAATAATGATGCAATGGCTGGGAAACAGTGCAGTGCTGATTCATTAAAGTAGGAAACGTTTGACTTCACCTTTGCCATGCTGAAGTGCTCTGATGGAGGCCAAACCTGGGCTGACCAGCCCTGGAAAGCACAGATTCCCTGTTTTGGTCCCAGTGGTCCAGGGAGAGCCTAGGGAACTTCTCCCTCTCTGTTTCCCCCTTTTCAGAGACCCCCAGGAACCCCCCAAATTCAGCTCTTTCCCTCTCCGAAGTGAGAGATGCCCCTCACTGCCTGAAAACCCAGAGTTGTTGAAGGTGAGTGGGAAAAAACCTCTCAAAACAAGGGCATGGTGCACTGGAAATGTGCAGGAAGATCCCCACAGTGTTAACTGGACAAAAATGCAATGGAGGGGGAAAAAAAAAGAAAAAAAAAAAGGCAGTTTTAAATGGAAAGAAAAGTCTGAGCTTTTTTTCCAAATGGTCAAGAGAAAATTACCTTTATCGTGGTGTGTTTAATGGCTGTGGAAAATGTAGCAGAGGAGCTGGTTTGCATTTTCCTGGTCTGTCATGGTGGCACTGAGCTTGTACCTGGGCTCAGAGCTGCCGCTGCTCCCTCCAGGCACCCTGGCTGGGCAGAGCAGGAGTTACTCTAATAATAACAGTGGAGTTATTCCCTCCTTGCTAAAAATGCTGTGTCCAGGCCATCCCCACCTACCCCTTCTGCCTTCCTCCCAAAGTCTCTCACAAGCACTTGAACTGAATTTGGGGAGTTTTCCCCTGAAAAGTGAATGATTCTTCCCAGCCACACAAGGAAACCACCCCAGACTATACTAAATTAATCTAAAAATGGCCAATTATCACTGTAACAGAGATGCAGAAACACAGGACAAACCAGAATAAATTCAAAGGCTCCCGTCCTTTTGAGAAAGCCCCCTCGAGTCTGCCTGTCAAATATGACCTTGCTGTGTAAAGCTTGCACGTGGCTGTCTAAAGCTTCAGCCCCCATGGGAAATCCCAATCCCTCAATCCCTGGATGCTGCTGCTGTGGAGTCTGGGAATGCACACCTCTCCCTGGGGTGCTGTGTAGTCAAGAATTTCAGGCTGTGGTTCAGCAATTCATGGACCTCATCCTAAAGTGCTGAGTTTGAGGGCACAGGACAGTTCTGGGTGCTGTCCTGAGCAGCGCAGAGTGAGGGTTCTGGGGAGGAAGAGGCTCTTGGAAAGCCCTTTTATCCTTTTTGCATCCCGGAGTGACATTTCTAATCAGCTGCTACACAGACTGTGGGGGCTTGAGAAAGCCTGAGAAGGAAGATCTGCAAAGTAGTTCTCATTCTAAAATCAGGAGACTCAATCCAAAGCGTTAACTCATGACCTCAATGATTATAAATTGATCTCAGTCTTGATTTATTATTAAATTGCTGGGGTTTTCTTCATCTTTTCTTTCTTGAAGGCTCTTACCCCACCTCAGCACTGTGGAGAAATCTTTTATAAACCCTGGGAAGATGGAGCAGCCAGAATCATCCCAAAGTACATCCCACTGCCAATGTCTGTGTGTACATGGGACTTTCTTCACAGACTCTCATTAAAAATCACCCAAACCTTAGGTTTGCTGAAACAAGCCCTGGCAAGCTTCAATAAACAAAGCCAAAGGGAGCTGAAGATTTGATATCCGGGATCTTAAATTTATGATCTTCAAGAATGTTGGAGTAACAGGAAGATTCAGAGGAGATAAAGGCCTGGAAGGTTGGAAATCCTTGTCTGAGAGAAAGATGATGAAAGGACTAGAGACTGTGGCCAGATTAGCAGGAAGAGTGAGAGATCAGGACACCTCTTAGAGTTCTCTAGCCCTCAGGTTTGCCGTGCTCACAGGATGGTCACCAAAAGCTGACAAAAAGCCCTGGGATGAGATTCCTCACTCCCCAAGGCTCCACCCTCACCCACTGAGAAATACCAAGACATGTGAACTATTTCACTGAACTCAAGGGGAATTTTTAACAGATATACCTTTATATATTTAATCCTTTATACATGTATTTCTTCTTTTTCTTTTCTGTGCATGTGGTAATTGATTTAAATCCCTATAACAAGGATAGTATAAACATTGGGATCTCAGGTCTATAATTAAATCACTGTTGTGACTGTAGTAAATCCTATTGATTCACTCCATAAATGTTTAGTCGATGATTAAGTGCTGCTAAATCCTTTAGATATAAACTGCTGATGAAGTCTGAGACTAATGCTGGACCTAGCTCACCTAAGCTTTATTGGGGGTTTAGAAAGCAAGAGGCTCCTCTCTGATCAATGGGAGGGTTGCCCTTAACCTTTTTCATCTTCAGTCTTTGTGTAAATCATTCTACATTGATTTTAACTCAATTTTCCTTTTTATGCTTTATCAGTGTAGTAAGCAATAGAATGAACCTTGCCATGGAATTTTGTTGAGTCCCACTTTTAAAAATTCGTATTTAACCTACTTTTGCTAATACCTCTGATGGCGAAACTTCGAGCAACCTGAAACCACCAATGCACAACAAATCGGCAGAGTTTGGCAGGATGGCAAATGATATCCCTGATTCCTTACAAAAGCATGGAAGGAGTCCGAGCCCTGAACCCTCAGAGGAGTGGGCTTGTGATGGTTGGGAAGATGTGGAAGAGCACCTAAAGATGGCCAGGTACCACAGAAGGGAGGGAAATGGAATTATTTGTAAAATGTCAGGCATTGAAGAATGATAATAAAAGAAACAGGACCTGAAAGAAGAAATGGAAGGCATGAAAGCACCTGAGTTATCACTGTCTTTGAAAACTGGGCAGCTGCAGAAAGAGTCACAGGAAGAAAAGGAGAAAAACCAAAAGCTGGGAGAAAAGCTTGAGGTGACACAGCCTCCCAAGCCCCCAGACATTGCACAGGTTAGAGAAATAACATCCCCCGAGGAGTGGGAATGGAAACATGCAGGGTGACCTTGACAATATTAAAATGGGGGAAGACACGATATGAAACCAAACTCACTATAAAAACAGAAGAAAAACCTCACTGAATCCAATAACAAGCAGGGTGACTTTCTGGGGTGGTGCAGCAGACAAAGTGGAGAGAAGAGAGCTTCTGTCAGTGCACATTAGACCCTCGAGCGAGCTCTCCACAGCTGGTACAGATGCTGTCTGTGTCCAGGCCATGCCTGATATTCCCTCCTGATATTCCCATTTTGGCAAATGCAGATTGTGACATGCTCAAGGCGTTAATTAACAGAGCCCCTGCCGCACTCAAACCTCAGCTCAGGGGCCTCTGTTTGCTTGTGTCTCGTGCTTTGTGGCACACTTGGCAGCAAAAAACTCCAATCCATTGTTCAGCACAGCCTTCCCCTCATTCATGAAATTCCCTGGGTTTGTTACCTTCTCCAGTAATTACCCCCAATGATATAATAACATCCCAGAGTGGTTCCAACAGTATTAGACATTGTCATAGAAATGGGAAAAAAACTGCAAGTCATATTCCCTGGGTTTTGCTTTTTTCTGTTAATAGACAGCAGCATTAATGCTGTTCTTTGTCCTTGTAATGCTGATATATCTTGAATTAAATCAGAATTTTTATATTCCTGCTGTCCCATGGCCACCCTCCAGCTTTACCAGGGCAAATGTGTATTTTGGGACAGGGATGACACCCAAGCAAGTGCCCTGATGTGAATTGCAGCTTCTCCACCCTCAGAGGCGTCCCTGACTTCTCTCCTTGTGCCTCATCTTTGCCCGGTGAGGATGAATTTCTTGTCAGCCACTGGTAATTCCCACAAGGAGCATTTAGATCTTGTTCTCCCTGAGTCACCACCACCCAATTTACTGTAATTCTTCAATACTTTCCTGAAGTTTCTTATTTGATCTTCTCCACAGACTCCTCTCTGTGTCCCAGTACTCATCACTTTACTTCTAATTCAGTGATAATTATTTGCCTTCCCTCCTTTGCCTGCTTTGCATTTACAGTGAAAAGAGAGAGAAGTAAAGGCTTTGTGAGCGTCTGTATTTTCCCACTGTTGTCATTTTGAGTAAAAAAATATCCACAGAGCAAAGAAATGGCGATTTTGAATTTAGTGGTAATTTGCTAAGGAAAAAAAATTAGTAATTGGTGCTGTTAAAAGTTAAATTTGTTATCTGTTTAATTACTGTTAGCTGGGTTTCACGAGGACCTCATTAGCTAAACATCTGGCTTTAGAGATGCTGTTCTCAAGGTTTCAGATGCTTCCTGCAATTATCTAGCTACGACTGAGAATTTATTAACATATCCTAATAATCAGTGCAGGGCAAGTAAATCCCTGCTCTTCTGTAAAGCCTTTATGATTAATATGTTATAATATAATGGGATGGGAGCGTTCCCTCCCTGCCTGCCATGGGACAGACATTACTGTTCCCTCATTCCTTAGCAATGCTGGGCTACAACCCAGGCAGGCTCCCAGGATAACCCAGAATCTGTCCTGCAACATATGAGAAACGGGAAGTCAATAGGCAACTCAAATTAACTACTGAGAGACAGAATATGTGAATTCTAAAACCTAGGAAAACAGAATTCCCTTAATCTTGTCAAGATCAGAGGGACAAGAATCTGTTTGAGGCCAGCACAGAAACCCTGAATCTCCCACCAAGGACTGCCCATGCTCCAGAGAGAAAGGTGAAAAGTGCACTGTGATGAAGACTACAGATCTTCATCACGAGAAGACCCCCAAAGACCACCAGGACACACAGCGCATGCGTGGCACACATGCTAATGATATTAATGATTTCCAGTAAATGATTTGTATAACCACTCCTATCCCGGGGAATGTGATGAATATCCATGAATGCTACCCATAATATTGTGTGTTGGCAGTGCCGGGGTGTGTGTGTTTGCAGGAGTGAATCCCCACAGCCAGCGCTGAATAAAGCAAATCCCCACTGCTCTGACTGTGTCTCTGAAGTGGCTCTGGGCCTGCTTGGAGCTACTTCCACCAAATCTTTAAAAATCTGGGCATTTTAACCACCTTTCCCTCTGGTCTCACGCATATGTGAGTCTGCAGCAGCTCACCTCTCCCCTCCACACCTGGAGAAGATGGGGCAGCGTTGGCTGTCTCGGGGAGCGAAAGGACAGTTTTAGCTCCTGCTTTTCCATCACTTCACCTGGCTCCCTTACAGGGAAAAAGCTCTTTCTCAGCCACATTCCCTGGCATGCTGAGAGCCCTGTGCTTGCAGTCTCAGCTCTGCAGCTCCTTACCATTTCAAAGCTCTTGTTCTGCATTGCTGTGGTCAGTCCCAAGGGGCTGGGGAGTGCTCTGAGCCCAAATCAGCTCTGGGAGGCTTCTGGCACCCTGAGTGTCACTGCCAGGCTTTGGAGCAAGAAACCCATGGTGAGCTGAGCAGGCACAGCCCAGCTGTCAGTGCTGGCCCAGCTCCTGCTGCTGGGAGTGTTTGTGCTGCTCTCCCTGCTCCATCCTCACAATGCAGCTGCTAATTACCTCCTGCCACTCGTTATCTGGGAAATCCTGACACCTTTCTCACCTGTTCCTTGCAAGTGTAGTTTTAGGGATATAGTGAGAGACTATTTTGACATCCCAGGGACTATTTGACCCTAAACTAATTAAGAGCACTTTCAACTCTACCCCCATTTTAGCAGATTTCCAATATGCTTTAATGACTAACACCCTCTCACGATCATTTCACTTAAGATTTAATTCACTAGAGGAACTTCCTTCAGCATGCTAATGTGGACAGAGGAGAGCAGCTTTTAATCAGGGCTGTTCCTTGGCAGCAGTCAGCGTGGCAGGAAGCACAGGCCACTGCTCTGCCCCTCCATGCTCATTAACAGGAGAGAGCTCGGACTTTTTGTCTTCAGAGTGTTGTCAGAGACTTGATGGCCTCCTGACTTGGAATCCAATCCCTGTTACCCAGGGTTTGCTGGCCAGACTGGGTTTGATCCACTTGATGGGCTAAGTCAAGGTAAATGCTGAGGAAACTAAAGCTTTGGGTAGACTCTCTTTTGCTGAATATTTTTTGGAGGTTGGGATGTGTAAGCGTGTGCAGGTGAAGATGTGAAAACAGGTTGAAAAAGCTTTTGTGATACAGAGGACAGGCATCCTGGCAGGGGCAGGAATGCTATCTAGAGGACATTTAACATAGCTAGCAGAAAAACTTGATGACTTCTCCATCAAAGCAAAGCTTTGTGTGGTTTTGTTAACAAATAATCTGGTGTCAAAGTCAAAGATGCTGATCTGCCTCTCTCCTCGCACCTAGAATAACCCAAGCATCTTATTTGACCAAAAAGGACAGCAAATGAGAAAAGACTGAGTGTTGGATCTGTCTGGGAGCCTCATAGCAGTCTGCTTCACTCAGTGATGAGCCCCCAAGCCTTGCCCATGGTGTCAGAGGAATAATGCAGAGGTACTGATACTTCCACATTCAGGAGGAGCTCTTCAGCCAGCTGAGGATGGGGACTGACACTAACTGATTCAGGGTTCAGCTGGGGGAAAGGCTGCCTTTTGCAAAAAAATTATCTTTTCCAGCCAAAGATTGCTTCCTCCCCCACAAAGTCTGCAGAAGATTTTTTTTTTCCCAACGTGTTCGAAACTCCTACTGTGAGATCACAGACTGGGCACCGTGTGCCTGAGGGGGTACAAAAAGGATCCAGGTGTCACTGGAAATTTTCTTACCTTGTGAGAAATTAACTGGACTTAAATACCCCGACGAAGCTGCCATGAAATCGGAAGCATTTATCACAAGAGCTCATTTTTTACCCCAGGCACTTTGAAATGAGACGATTAAAGTAAAAGGTTTTGTTACATAAAACGAAGAGCGCTTTCATAACTTGTTTCAAGGTACATCAGCCGCTTTGGAAGAGCCGTGTTGGGGTTCTCTCTATTTTTTTTTGCCTTGTAAGAACCCTTGCTGGCCTCGCCCTGGCTCCATGGAGATGGATGTCCCATCCTGCTCCTGCTGGCATCCCTGCCAAGCTCCTCGGGGATGCAGCTCTCCCCACCCCAGGGTGACCCAAAGCTCCTCTGCAAGCACAGACCTGTGACTTCAGCGGATCCAGAACCATCCTGCTTTTTTTATCCCTGCTTCCACCGTCTCTACAGAGGCCTGGCAGCCACCAGAGCTTTGTTCACCTGCCAGAAACCTCCCGTCACTGCCAAGTTGCCCACAATGATCTTCGGAGGCTCAGCCTGCCAGCGGTGCCTCGGGCGCTGCAAAACCCTGGCAGCTTTTACACCAGGACAGCCTGGCCAGCTTCAAAATCCCCTTTTCTGTGACCTCTGCTATGTTTAATAACAGGTCTACCCATCAGCGTGCCCAAACACGGCTTTTTTTCTTGTTTTATTTTTTCTTTAAAGGCCCAGCCTGTGTGTTGGCTCTCAGAGCAAACCATAAAGTGCAGGAGCCCAAGGAGAGCTGCTCGCTGGAAAATGCAAAGACTTCAACAAAATTGCCTCTGCCTCTGCCCCCATGCCCTCCCCAGCCCCCTCTTCTCCCCTTCCATGCCCCAGTGGCTCCCGAGGCTGCCAAAGCTGCCATGCTCAAGGCTGAGCTCCCAAAGAATGGCATTTCCAAAAGCTTCCCCAGGAGCCCCCACTGCTCCTCACTGCGTTTCCCCTGGTCATGATTAGCCGATACTGATTATTCTCTGTCCTCTGGAGTAAAATAGGCAATTTCCTTCCCTTGCTGCCAGGCCATACTTTAAACACCTGTGGGGTTTTACACCTCTGCTTGGCCAGGCTGGATACCTGGGAGAGTTTTTACCTCTCTTCATTGATCCCTGCCTACTCCTCTGACCTTTCTTTGCTTATTTCTGCATTTTCACGCTGTCTGTTCTGCATTTCCACACTCTCTGCCTTCTTAAAAACACAGTGCCCCTGGAGAAGGAGGTGTCACCGCCAGGCCATTCCCATGGGGACACTGTCCCCTGCAGAGCATCTCCAGTGGATGTGAGTGAGCAGAGTTAATGGCATTCAGGCCTCAGACACAACAGGCTTTGTTCATCACTTTGCCACGTGGCATAAATCTGATGCACTAGTATTCAATTTATTTTTTTTTCCCCACCTCCGGGATCCCTAAAATCATCTGACTGAAAACAGAGGTGCTTTTAGCTTGCTAAAGGCTGGCTGGACTATTTTTTTTTTTCTACTTGGAAATGAAATATTGGTGCTATTATAATCTGGCGTGGAAATCTGCCATTGGATTTAGTAGGGCCAAAGTGTGGAGCTGTATTTTAATACGGTTGAGGTATTTCAATGTACAAAATGATTTTTCTTTTGGAGGAGAACTGGCTAAGTGAAACAAAACAAATCGTGTGCTTTAAAAAGTGAACTGGTCCCGTGTGCATATGTGGTGCATATTGGACAGCTGTTCTTTCAAATGTACTGTAACTATAAGCTGATATCAAATATTTTACACTATTCTTATAAATTCACCTTCAGGGATAACCAGAACAAAAGGCAACTGTTCTCCTAAGATTAAAAATGTATATCTCAGGAGAGATTTTTGCAATGCATTTAAAAGAAAAGAAAAACAGAATGTCAGAACAAAGCAGAAAATAAAATTACAAAACAGAAAATCAAATTACCCTTTCAAAACCATTTCCTAATTTCTGATTCAAAAGCAGCACTTTCTTGTTTTCTGAGGGAGAGGATTTCTCTCATGAGTCGATCAGAAACTTTGCATGAATGTCTGTAGCCACAACTCCACAAAACAGACTTGTTTCAATGCATGCTGGTCTAAACAATGAGAGATCAAAACTGACTGCTCAGGTACAGGAATCGGTATAGAATTAACTGAGAAAATTCTCCAAATTATAAGAAAGAGCTGTTTTCTGATACTCCTTCCCATTCCTAAAATATTTAGCAAGGTGAATGGAAGCCCTGTGCTTTTCGAGTGATTTCTAGAAAATTCCTATTCTGTTGTTGGAAAAAACCCACGAGAGCTTTCCTGAGTGCCAAAGCTAACCCCAGGGCCTGACTCCCTGGGGCAAACAGCAAGCTCCAGCAGCTGAGCTTCTTGCATGTAGCTCTCAGCAAACAAGGCATGAGAAAATAACCCTTTTTTTTGTCAGACTTTCTCTGAGATTCTGCTTTTTAATCTCAGGTAGGAAGTCAAGGAAGGTGTGGGCAGAGCGAGTGAGTCGCCCTCACTGACCTTGGCGGTTCTCGTCCGTGCTTTGGGGTACTCATGGATCTTGCACTGAGGGAAAGGCTACACAAGTGCTGCTCTCCCATTTTCTAGAGCTATTCCTCTGACGCCTTTCCCCAGCATTGAAATCAGTGGAGTAGCTGCAGATAAATATGAAGAAATTCAAGAAATTGCCTGGAGAAATTCATAAGGCAGGCCTAAAGAGGAAGGCTGTAGAATACACTTAAAGAAGCTATTTTTTGCCATTAAACCCCGAGGTCAAGGAAACAATTATTTCATCTCCCGTGTTTCCCTGCTGTGCTCCTCAGTGGGCAGCAAGCAGGAGGAATAAAGTTGTTTTTTCATCAGCACAGAGCTCAGCAAGCGCTGAACCAAGCTCTGATTAAAATAGCTGCGAGTTATTTTCCACACATCCTTTCCCCAGCCTTGGACCCGCACCGGGTTTCTATAAATGAATGAATTATTCCCTCTGTCCTGCGCCAGGACGCCAGGGCTGCACACAGGGAGTCAGGTCATGCACCCCTTTCACTCATCTGTGACTGCCAGGATTTGTCCTGCTTCCTTGTGTCTGGAAAAATTAATCCACAAACACCAGAGGTTTATGTCCAAAAAGGAGACAGAGGAGTCCTGTAACTTTATTCATGAATAAAGGGAGAGGTCGTGGGCATTTCCCATGGGGTCTCTCGAATTGCTAGAGGACTCAGCCTCTTTTTATCCAAATTTCCCAGCCACAGGTTCCCTCTCTCTTTCCCCATAGGCTGAGGTACTCGAGAGGTACAGACTTCCCAGAATGCCTAATGTAGACAAAAGTAATATACATCCCTCCTAATGCAGACACCCTTAATACAAATCCCCCCTTTCTTCTTTTTCTTATGTCTCTGATCCTGTAGTTTATTACCACAGTCTTGGGTGAGACAATCAGTGGAATTCCTATGGAAATCCTTCCCATTGTTTCTCCTCTCAGTATCAGTCTTATCTTACCAGCAGTCTCAAGTACCATCTTAAAAGCAGTTTCTTTGTAAAGACACTCCCTTATTCCTTCCACTTGGGAAATGATATCTCATCAAAAGAACGATGTATTTACTATGACTATGCTGTTTTTGCTGGGACAGAGTTCATTTTGTTCCCAGTGGCTGTGTGGGGCTGTGTTTGGGGCTGTGCTGGAAGCAGTGCTGATCACACAGGGAGGTTTCAGCTCTTGCTGAGCAGCTCTCACCCTGAGCCGAGGCCTTTTCTGCCCCTCAGCCCAGCCAGGGGCTGGGGGTGCACAGGGACAGGGGAGGGGACACAGCCAGGACCCCAGGGATGTCCCACACCATGTGGTGCCATGCTCAGGACACAGAGCTGGGGGAGAAGGAGGAAGGGGGGGATGCTTGGAGTGATTAATTTGCCCTCCCAAGTCACTGTTGAGTGTGATGGAGCCCTGCTGTCCTGGGGATGGCTGAACACCTGCCTGCCATGGGGAGAGGAGAATGAATTTTGTGTTTTGCTTTGTTTCCATGAGCAGCTTTTTCTGTTAAACTGTCTTTATCTCAGCCCAGGAGTTTTCTCACTGTTACCCTTCCGATTCTCTTCCCCATCCCAACACAGGGGAGTGAGCAGGAGGCTGTTTTGGGGCGACAACAGACTCCTCAACTCCTCCTCGCTGTGCCTTTTGTTCCTGGTGAGACACAGGGACACCCAAATCCCAGCAGCAGTGAGTGTCTGGCACACGCTGCAAGCCAATGCCCTCACAGTGTGGCACACACTCTGTTTTAAATCACTGAATACTGACTGCAACACTTAAAAATAGGGAGAAAAACATGGCAGTATCATCTTTTTTGTCCTTACAGTGCCTGGTGATTTTTTTTCCCTAATGATACCCACCTTTAGGGCCTCTCTCTCCTATCCAAATTTTGAGGAGTTTAGGTGGGGTTCCCACCACAACAAACATAAACCAGGTGTGTCCCTAAAGAGTGACCTACCTGCTGCATTTCCCTATTCTCCCTCGGGCAGTGGTCACCAGTAAATTCCAAATCATAGTTTTTTTCTTTTTTCTTTTCCTTCTGCCCTCTTTTCTGCCTCCTGATGCACACCAAGAGCCTGGGACGGGGCCCCAGTCACACGGAGTGTCCATCCCCTGCTGTTCACACCTTGGCTTTGTGACAGGCTATTTGTAATGGGCAAAAGGGAAAGCAAAGGAATTCATCCCCTTGGAGAAAATGAGGGAACAAGACAAACAAGGAAAGCACAGGCTGGGTCTTTGACCTAATCTGGCTTCTGGGAATGTCCTTTCGGAGGAAATCTGTTTCTGAAAGCAAAAAAACTGTGCTGGTGTGTGGGAGTAACTACCTGCAGAAGCAGTACTCATTTCATTTGATAAACCTTTTGTTTTTAGGAATTTGGGGAGGGAGGAGAAGTGTTCTCTGTGCTTGTAGGGTGGTTTTCAATATCTGAACTGTATGATTTTTAACAGGTGAGGACAACATTGTGGTCCTGGGAGTCAGGGACTGCCCAGCAGGTTCCTGCTGCAGGAGCTGGACATGTCTGTTTGCATTCCTTGGAGGATCACAGTCAGTCCCTTAGTGACAGTCCCCCAATCAGAGCTGGAGAATGTCAGTAACATAGTGCTAAAAATCACTTGTGCTCTAGTAAAAAGCATTTCCTTGGCTCTTTGTCCTTCTGGGACATTCTCCCCCTTTCATTTTGTCTTTTTCTTTTCCTAGATTGGTTGATATGCCAATTTTCTGTTAAAAAAAAAAGGAAGAGAAAAAGAAGTTGAAAGCAAAAGATGTTCGTTTCAGAATCAGCTAAGTGGACAAAAAAATTGTTTGTCCCTAATGTTTAGGAAGGTTGAATGCAATGTTCAAGGAATTGAGTGAGAAGAGCATTAAGTGAGGCATGTGGAGGTGATGGGTAACTGGTTTCTCAATTTTTTTTCCTTATTAAATATTAAAACACACCTGGAACACAAACATTCCAAAGGAATGTCTCAGGAAATGACCTTGGGAAATCTGAGATGGGCATAGGTACATTCAATAATGAATGAAAATTCATGTTCTTACTTATGCTCTTTCTTGGGAATTGAAACGTGAAGGCATCTGTATGAATAGCTGGAATGAAGATAACACTGGGAACTTGTTTAACCAAATTAATGCAGGCATAGAGTTAGAAGGCGTTGGATTTCAAAATTTTATAGTTGAAATCATCACATCTTTGCATATGTTTTGTATCCCCTGAGTCGCTCCTATTTTTTAAACACGCTATGAAATTAAAAATCCTCCAAATCTGTGCAAAGTCTGCTTCAGTCTGGGGAAGATGCAGGGAAGAAGGGGAATGAGGAAGGGAGAAGAAAAGGCCTGGGATAACATCCAGAACTATTTGGCTAGAGGATTCTCCATCTGCAAAAAGAAAAAAAATGTCTTTCCAAAGTGAATAGCACACAAAATGCAGAATGAAGTGAGCATAAGAGGCTCTAACAAGTTAACAATTATTTGGTGAAAGAAGTCAGATTTTTCTGGGCTGAAGTGTGCTGGAATGCTGAAAGAGCCTGCTGCCAAATACTACATCTGGAGAACTGCTGCTGCATATTTTGTGGTGATCTTTACCAAGGTTCCATGGCAAGCTGCCTTCTGGTGTGAAGACTGGGATGCTGCCCCAAAAACTGACGATAAAAAGATGAATTCCGATGCTCGCAGTCAGGTTTTGGGGTTCTCTGGGCACTAAAAGTGAGACAGAAGCAGCAGTTGCCCTCATAGTCAAAATCCAGCTGTATTTTATCGTCCAAGGTGCTGCTGAGCAATTGGTTTTCACAGGTCTGCAGACTGTGGGTGTTTATGTGCACATTTCCCGCCCTAGAAAAAAATTAACATTGCAAAAAAATCGTGAATATATCCTAAATCACACTGTCTGGGGCAAGGCTCATTGCCTTTGAGATACAGAGGTCATTTCCAGAGATGCAAAAGTCACAAAAAACAAGTTCTGTTTCTCCTTGGGAAGGGTTACTTCCCTTAATACCGATTGATACTGATCTGGTGCTTTTCTCCAAGGAACAAGATGCTCATAAAATGAGGCTGCCCACCAGGCTTTTGTTCATACAGCTCTGCCCCGTTTTCAGTTGTGTCTCAAGATGCTTTCCAACTTCTGGCCTGGGGTATGGATAAGAATTCCCACCTTTCTCATAGCTCTCTTTAGTTTTGTTTTAACAAAGATGCTCCAGGCATTGCCACAGCAGCTGCCCTGGCCCCACACAGCATCTCTAGGGCTGTGCAAGGAAATGCAGAGGGAAATGGGGAGGAAAAGGAGCTTTCTGGAGCAGCTGCCTTGGCGTGGCTCCCCATCAGCTGCACTTGGAGAGCAGAGTCCGAGCCAAAAACACGGGGATGGGTCTCCTCCTGTGCCTTGCAGGGTTTGGGCACAGCATCCTTTATCCCAGGAGAGTTTGGAGTGGCACATGGCCCCACTAATGGGGTGGGCAGAGCTGCAGGGGTGGTGGGGCTGTGTTTTGGCAGCTGCCCCTCGTGGCTCTGCTGGAACACAGAGGCTGTGGCAGAACTGCTGGAATTGCTGCACTCCTGAAAATGGAGAGGCTATAAATAGCCAAACAGAGCTGCAAGTGGAGGGCATGTCAGAGTTGGGGTTTTTTTTCAGTGCTACTGGTGGTGAATAGAATACTAATTAGTCTGGAAAAACAATGTTGTTTGGTCAGAGAGTTCAATAATTGCAGCGTACTGCCTTACTTTTATTTACCTCCATCTAAAAGTCTCCTTCTCCCCCTTTCCCTGATTCCCTGATTTGTTGGTATAGATCAGTTGCTGATTCCAGGTGGAGGAAGTGTCTGTTTTAATGGCCCCAGGTCTGTCTCCTGTGCCCCAAGTGAGTCCTCCCCTTGCCTGTTCCTTTGTTGGTGCTGTGACTGTCACCTGGGGTGATTTTAATTGTTTATTCTCCCCTCACAACCACAGCTATGAAGCAAAGTTGTAACACTTAAATATCTATATACATTGGGGGGGGGGGGTGGTATTTTTATTTAACCAACCTCCTGATTTTTATTTCCTGAACAGGTTGTAACATTTTTTCCAGGTTTTCATCATTCATTTCAGTACAGTGAAGTTTTGGACACTCCCTGGCTTCTCTCTTTCCCTTTTCCGTGTTCATGGTGCCTCCCACCTGTCTCTGACGGCCTCCCAAAAGTAAATGCTGAGAGCCATGAGGAGGTGCCTCAAAAAACTCCCTTGGTGGCCCCAGAACTGCTTTGTCTTCTAGTCTGGCTTCTCTTTCCTCTGCCAGCACATTCCTTCTGCTGTCCACCAATCCCAGTTAATCCTTTCACTCCTGTATTAGAGTAATACAATGAGAGGGCAAAGAAAAATCAATAAGAAGGTCTCTCAGCCCGTCAGTAAATCAGATGAGAGTCTCAGCAAGGCAGTGAGTAAAGCATTTAACAGACTGTGTAGGCTTCTTCTCCTGAATTAAAAACTAATGAGAAATAATAACTGGAAGGCTCTAAATTATCTGTACTTACATCTGGCCGTAAGAAGGAAGATGTGAAGGAGTCTCTTTACGAGGCACTTGGGAGGATGGTGGCTTGGGAGGCTGAACATCTTCTACACTTAACCCCCTCAGCACCAGAGCTGGGACAAGCCCTCTCTGGGGCTGAAATTTCACCACAGAAGAGAGGGCAGCTCAAAAGCCTGGCGCAAGTCCTGCTTGTCGTGGTCTCCAAGAGGTCACTCAGCAGGTCCTTCTGAGCTGACAGAAAGTTCAGCTGTCCCTCCACACCCAAACCCATGGCTGTGCTGTGGGAAGCACAGATCCACGAGAGCTGTGAGCTGGAATCCTCCCAGGGAGTGTTTGTTCTTCCTGGAGGTGTTTCTGTCATAGGGTGGGGGGCATGAGAAGATGCCAGCCCAGCTCCTTTATTTCTCCCCCGTCCTCCCTCTTTCTCCTCTGTCCTTTTTTTGCTCTATAAAAGACAGTAATTTCACAAGCTGTGGAGGTCACACAAGTGTCGGGACCTGAAGAAGGAATAATTTCATTATTGGAGGGTGAAAAAAGTGTTAAGGTGCAGGCTCAGCTCCTCTCCCTCCATAGCAAACTGTCCTATTACCAACTTTTGAGGTTTTTCCTGAATTTTTTTTTGAGCCATTGCCATTGCTGGTAGACATTACCTAATCTCAGTAGTTTATAAACACACATCCTTTCATTTGAGCCCATACCTCTCCTCACAATGAGGAATCACTCCCAGGAAACACATACAAACTCATTCGGTGTTCTGCAAAATCTCTTTTGCCAAAAATGAGCTTGACAATGAGCAGGTAATTGGCCTTCAGAGATGAGTGTCAGATGTGTCTGGTAGCCTTCTCTCCTCCTATGTGTGACCGTGGAGCAGCACCTGCCTGGAGGGACACTGTGCTCTCAGCTCTGAGCTGCAGGTGCTGTGCAAGGAAGTGGAGAGGGAAATGGGGAGGAAAAGGAGGTTTCTTGGCATGCTCCTGCTGCTCCTCCCGAGCAGAACAACCACATCACAGCTGTGGTTCCACCACCCCGAGCTCCTGGGGAGCTCCTCAGGACCTTCTGCATCCCACCCTCAGTTTGGCCAAGGCCAGCTAGCGAGCTGCATCATTTAGAGATTATTATGTGCTGCCGTACGCTGACCCATTAAAAAGCCTGAATTCTTCACAGTTTGCAAACTTGGCTGGGGGAGGAGAAGGGGGGGAGGCTGACATTATAATTCTGTGTTTATTCAGCCCCCATTGTGGCAGGCTTTGGGTCAGGGGGAGGGTCACTGCTGCGCTGGTGACACGGAAGGTGAATAATGGCAATGTGCTTGTGGCAGCGCGAGCAGGCTGACACACAGGCGAGAGGCGACAGATGGTGCACAAAACAAGTTCCTGCTGCTGCAGAGAGAGTAATCTGTTAAAATCTGTAGGGTTTGTCGGGTAAGGGTAAATAATATGTTTTTACCCTGGGGCAATGAGATCTGGCAGGATAGCAAGGGCTCTGTGATCGTGTCTCTGGTGTCAAGTGGGGCTCCTTGGACATTTAAACCTTTTTATTTTCCGGTGACCCAACTCTGGGGAGATTTTTCTGACTGAGCAAACGCTCTGACTCCTGTTTAGGATGATGACCTGTCAAACCATCAGCTCTCCAGCTCTTCTCGTGTCCCTGTCATGCAGCTGCTGGTTTTCCAAGGCTCTGCTGCTGGGAGCACAGACCTCTGGGGTACAGCTCTGCTTTGCGAGCTGGTTTTCCTTAGCAGCGCATTTTAAGGATAATGCACGAGCTGGATCCTTGCTTTGCTTGGTTTGCTTCTCGATGTGACTGATTTTACCCAGTCCTGGGCTACTAATTAATAAGTAACAGCACAAAACTGTCACAGCTCCCACTGCAGGAGCCAGGCACTGGCAGAACACTCTCCAGCTTTTTTTAGATATTGGTGAGCAAACATCCTGTGGCTCTCACTATTTACTTGAAGATCTTTCCTGACCATATACAGTGCTCAATAACATCCCTATTTCAGAAAAAAAAGCCCAGCAGCAACTATAAAAGATAGGGCTGAAGCGGATTAATTTAGTGGGGGAGACAGCAAGGAGCAGTCATGAATAAAAACCCACAAATCTTGATTATCGAAGCCAAGAACAAATAAGTGCTGGTTTTTCTATAAATCTGAAAGTCCAAAATTTAAATGGCTAGAGGCTCAAAATTAAAATTTTTAAATTAATTAATTTGAGCCTCTAACCATTACTTTTTTAATGGCTAGGGGCTCAAAATTAAAATCAATATCTTCATCTTTTAAATAAAGATATTGATGCAGTGGACATACCAGAAGCTTGGAAAACAAGCTGAGCCATGGGACAGCACAGTTGCAGGCTGCAACTGATAAAGAAATTGCCGATTACGTTGTGCTATTCTGTGTTTAAAAAAAGCTTGGCATCACACCAGGTGAATAAGTAATCTGTGGCACACAGGTAACGAAGAATCCCTGTGGTTTGAAATACTGTGCCTGAGAGGGAGGACAGAGGGATGCTCCCAGCCACCTGAGCAGGCTGCTGACCTTGACTGAGAATGGCAAGGGCAATGGCAAGGGAGGAAATGGCAGAAAACAAAGGAGGTTGGAGGTCTCAGTGATGTCCTACAGCATGGGTGAAGGCTATGAGAGAGGATGAGGCAGATTGTATTTGCAGGTGCCATAAAAAAGTGCTTTTTGCAGCACCTAAACAGGGAACAGAGCTGAGAAAAAACAGTGTCTGGTTGTGACTGAGCCCTGAGCAGAGAATTGCTGTGCACAAATGTCACCCAAACATTTTAGCGCAGTGACCACAGCACACTCAAATGTAGCACGTCCACAGGAAACAAAAAACCCCACAAAGACCCCAGAGCAGAAATGACAAAAATGTGCAAATGAGAAAACATTTTAGAGATCAACAGCACAGTTAAAAGTAAAATGCATGCAGGTGTCATGGACACTTTCACTGACATTGGAAATTCGGAGTAGGGATATATTTTGTGTTCAAAAAATACTTTCAAACTTAGCACAGGTAAAGAGCAAAGTAAAAGAAACCACAAGAAAAGAGTTATTTTACAAAACAGAGGGGAAGGCACAAATGACAAAAATAGATGAGAATACACGTTCTGGGAAAGGAAATGTAAAACCATAAAAAAGCAATGGGCAATAAAAGAGTTGTTGGTAGCAGCACACTAAATGCATATAAGTAATAACAAGAAAATTTTCAAACATGTCAGAAAGAGAAGGTCACAGTCAGAAACTCAGTATAGCTGATAAATGATCAAAGTGTAAAAGAAAGGCAAGGCAATTGCAGAAATGCCAAACAGATTATTTGTCCTGGTGTTTGCTCCCATTTAGGAGGTCAATGGAGTTGCCATGCTGAAAACTTTAATTGGGCAAGTCTGATGAAAGGTCTCAAACTGAAGTGACATTAAAAGCCTTTTTAAAACAAGCCACTAAAACAGATAACAACAGATCAACAGGACCAGATGGCACTCATGCAGGAGCTTCAGAGCAGCTCTGATATGAAATTGCCAAACTATTAACTGTGGTGAATAACCTACTGCTGAAATTGGCTTTGCTTAAATGAGCCTCAAGGTCAGAGGAAGTGGGATACATGATGCCCAGTCCTGAAAAGGTCCCTAAAAGAGCCCAAAGAACTTCATACACATAACCTTGGTTTTGATTTTAGGGGGATTTGTGAGAAGCATTATGAAAATGAAAATTAGTGGGCATATGGAGAAATACAAAATAATGGAGAAGAGTCAGCACAGCTTGGAAACCACGGCTCATAAATCTGTTGTTAAGGTTTTTTTGAGAATCAGCATGTACATAGATGAAGTTGATCCGGTAAACTCTGTGTACTTGGATTCCTCAAAGCTTCTGGTGAAGTCTCTTCCTTGAATAAACTGAATTGTCATAAGGATGAAAGTTGTCTTGTGCACTAACAACCAGTTTAAAGACAAGAAACTAAGGGCAGGAAGACCTGTCAGTCTGCAGAGCAGGACAAGGTCACCACCAAGGGTCACCCTGGGATGTGTGGTGGCCACATGGCAGCCACATTGTCTTGGTTTGAAAGACAGGTGTCTGCTAAGGAAGGTGGGAGCCTCCCTTAGAATGGATAATGTGACCCCTTCCCTCCGAATTATTATAACTTTGGAATCAAGGGCTTTCAGACAAAGATATGGGTGAAGGAATAACAGTTCTACACTAATATTTAGAGCAAGGCAATAATACAGAAATAACGATTTAGATAGACAAAGTCAGAATACAACCTGCACCCTGTTAGGGTGGTGCTAGCAGTCCAGTTAAAATGGTGGCTGCAGTCCTGTCGGAGTGATGGATGTGCTCTTGTTGAAATGGTGATCTTGTAGAAAGATCTCCTCTGTCTCTGGTGGTCCAGTGGTGGCTCTTGAGCTCTTCTCCTCTGGGAATCCAGTGGAAAAAGGTACCTTGGTATTCTAGGGTCTCATTTTATAAGCAGGTAGGAATGTTCAGTTCCTCCCCTCTGGGCAGGGCATCTCACAATGGCTGATGGAATCTTTTGAGTCACTCCTGAAGACCTTGATGGCCATGAGCAGAGATAGCCCCGATGGTGTTATCAGGGCTGGGTCATGCTGAACACAAAGAACACTGCCCCACCTGCTTTAACAGCTTATGGAGATGGTAATAGAATACAGACTTTTGGTTACACCTTCCATGTAACCTAGGACACACATGAAAAATTATTGGTGGTGACAGAACTTGTCCACAACAGTCAGTGAGTTGGAGTAATCAAAGTAAAAACTAATTGTGAAGAGTTAAAGATCTCACAGTGCTGAATAGCTTGAGAATAAAACAGTGCATGACAGACAACGTTATCAAGTGCAGAGGAGTTGACTTTATTTTAGTGCACATATCTCTGCATGCTCACTGGTGGGCCCTGAAGAATTGCCACTGAAGGAAACTATCTTGGTGCTCAAGAGAGTTTCAGCTAAACCCACAGCAGCTGTCAAAAAGGTGAATGGATAATTAAAAACCAGCAGGGAAGAAAAGAGGGAATAAAGTGGGATGTTTTGCCATTCTGTAGACCCACGATATGCTACAATTTTGAAAGGTTCGTGTTGGGCTGCTCATGTCACTACAGGGAAGAGTCAGGAGAACCAGAAAAATCAGAGAAAAAAAGGGGCAAAGCTGGTGAGATCTTTGAAGGAATTGCTGTATGAGTAGAAATGAAAAGACAGGGAGAGTTCAGTGTGACAGAGACAGCGGGAGAGGGAAGGAATGACAGGAGGTGAAATCAAACACACCACAGAGGAATAAGGAGGGATGACTTGCTCTGCCTGTACCTGGCAGCTGCTGAATCATTCAGTGCTGCTGCCCCTCTACACAGATCTGAGTTTGTCAGCCCTTTGCCCTGATCAAGTCCTGTCCATGCACTCAGAGCATCCCACCTGGACAAATTCACACTGTCATTCCCAGCAGGACCGCAAAGGTCTTCTTTTGCCTCTTCTTTTTTCCCTTCTTCTCACAATTCAGTGGTGCTTTAGCTCGGGCTGTTGAGTTGTGAAGAACACTGTGGCTGCCACAAAGCTCACAGGGTCACTGCTGATTTTCCTGAATATTTTCAGTGTGTCTCTGCCCAGTAAAGAGAGAACACATTTTCTAAGGAAGAGACTTTTACTGCCCAAAGTATTGCCATTACAATATTTGCTGGAGATTGTCCCCAGAATAAGAGATCTTTCTGTTTGTTCTGTTAAGGTTCAATGGTTTATAACTCTTATTAAGCAAGAACAATGATCTAAAATCCTGTTTAAGCAGAGTGTCTGATGGCATTTGTGGTCATTAGATACTGTCTCGTGTAGTCGTGAAATCAGTGTTTCTTTTTTGACCGTTTGGGTTTTTTTGGTTTTTTTTCATGCTGCAGGTTTTTTTCCATACAATAACATTTTATTTGTGCTGCTTCAGCCTCCTGAAATCAGATGAAGATTTCCATAGCTGGAAGGGATGAAGCATTGTTGTGTGAACAAAACAGAGACTTGAGCAACCTGGTCTAGTGGAAGGTGTCTCTGCCCATGGCAGGGGGGTTGGAGTGAGAGGATCTTTAAGGTTCTTTCTAACCTAAATCATCCCCATTCTGTCCTTATTTCTCTCTACTCTGCAAAGTGCCTTACTCATTCAGGGCTCTGTGGGGGTTGAGACTCTGTTCAGCTCAAGCAAAGGCAGACTTGTGCCATTCAGTGCTGCACTTAGAAGTCATGTCCAGGTCCAAACACAGATTTTCAGGCGTTGGCTGATGCTCACACTTTGTGATGAGGCCAATCTTGGGCACACAGAGCAGTCAGAAACAGATGGGTTCCCAAGACACACTGCAGGTTATTGTTTTAATCAAGTTTGGTTTGAATTCTTAAATTTCAGAGCTCTGCCTCCTAAGAGTTCTGTGACTTCAGATGTATTCAGGATAAAAACTGTGGGATGCCCAGAAACAAAAATAAGTCTGACAAAGAGATTTCCCTCCAATAATTCTGTCCATGTTCGTTTGGTTTTTGGTTTCGGTTTTGGTTTTGGGGGGGAGGGGGGGGTTTCTTTATTTTTTGTTTCGTTTTGTTCTGTTTGTTTGGGGTCTTTGGCTTTTTTTGTGGGTTTTTTTGTTTGGTTTTTTTGTTTGGTTTGGGGTTTTTTTGTTTGGGTTTTTTTGTGGGTTTTTTTGTGGGGTTTTTTGTGGTTTTTTGTTGGGGTTTTTTGGTTTTGGGTTTTTTTGTTTTGGTTTGGTTTGGTATTTTTTTTCTTGTTTTGGGGTTTTTTTGTATGTTTTTTGTGTTATTGGAGGTGACAGAACTTGCCCACAACATTTAGTGACTTGGAATAAGCAAAATCAAAACTAAAATTGTGAAGAGTTACAGAAATATGTCACAATGCTGAACAGCTTGAGAATAAAACAGTGGATGACAGAAAATGTTATCAAGTGCAGATGAGTAGACTTAATTTTTGGTTTTCGTATGTTTTTTGGTTTTTGTATGTTTTTCCCCCAGAGAAGTTATGGAACTGATGTATTAATATGACAAGAAATCAGCACAGGTGGCTTGCAATGAGAACTAGACTGACCTTAAATCTAATATGCAAAACCACAGAGAACTCTCAATAAAAAGTAGTTGTAGAGAGAAGGGGAAAATAATTCCATTTCAGATGAGGTTTAGAGCCTTTATTCAGAGCTTTATCTAGCCCAGATTTTTTTTCTTCACTGCAAATACCAACACAATTATAGCAGTACAGAAAAATCTTTTTAGTGTGCTCATTGACAACGAGAATATTTCCAGCTTTGCAAAACTCACAGACAGTAAACCCTTGGTTTTCACAACAGTTCATTATTAGAGGACTACAGACCAAAGTGACCTTCAGAAGATGCACTCCCAGGCCTGGTAAAGGTCTGACCGGAACCTGAAGAAAAAAAACTCCATATATGAGGCAATAATTAGGGTTTCTTGAAAAAAAACCCAACCAGGAAGGTGCTGCCTATGTAGGTGCCATGTATTGACTTGTAAAATGAGGAAGGAAGAAAATACAACCTCTGCAAGAAGGCAGCAAGGACAGCAGTGAGAAATGATGTTATGCATTAAGAAAAATCACCCCAGAGATGCAAGGAAGTGTTAGAATAACTTCTGTGGCTCTGCTAGTGAAGTTCTAAAGAATGAATATCACCAGGATTAGACCTGGATGAAGCTGATTGTCTCCCGAGCATTTTATGGATTAATACTACTAAGAACTGTTGCTAACCTGACAGATTGAAGTCCATGTTGGTTATTATAGTAGGATCCAAATATTCTGGGAAGTGAAAATCAGTCTATTATTTCCCACATAGCTACTGAACAAATTGTATGAATACACTGAAGTTGTGATTTGGTAGAAAATGAGAATATTATAATACACTGGGTTTCGAAATTAAGTTGGATCAGGTGATTTCTCCAAATTAAATGAAAGGAGTAACAGGGTTATCAACAATGGTTTTGATTTTAAAGGGCAAATCTTCATGGTGTCCTTAAAAGCTTAATTGCAGGGTGGGCTTTGAAAGTTTTTGCATCTTTTATTTCATGGCAATGGACAGTTTGGATCCAAGTAAATGGGGAAGGGTGTGTAGGAAAAGGCTAAGGTCAGCAGGAGAGAATAACAGCCAAATGGCCAAAAATCAAGCTCAGGTAGATATTGCAAAGAATATTAATAGAAATAGTAAAAAACCCCTAAACTAACAACAAACCAACCAAATAAAACCCAGAAAAAAACCCAGTATTAAATACTTCTGGCATCGGAAAATTGAAGAAGGGGGGCTGTCACATGGTGAGGGCAGGATGGAAATAAATACAGCCACTTTGTCACCAAAATGATATGAATATTTTGCTTCTGTTCTCAGAAGAACCAGTTTACAAACAAGGATAAAGCAGGGTGACCTGTGGGAATGGGAGCAGAAGATTTCTGTCCTTTCTCAGATGAAAGCCAATTAGAAGTTGTTCAGCATGCTTATTTCCAAGAAATGTTTGGAACGGTGGTGTCTGAGGTAGGCGAAGAAATTACACAAACTCTGAACACCCCACCTCAAGGGAAAGGCAAAACAAAAATAAATTATCTGACCTTACAGTGCACAGGGCTTCAGGTGGCTCAGCCCAGCAATAAGCTGTGTTGAAGGGGGAACTGGGATGTTTTTAGAAGTGGCTTAAAAGGCTGGAAGAATTTCTTCCAAGAGTATTAGGTTTTGAGAGCATAGTGCTTCAGGAATCCTCTATGCAAGACCCTTAAAACTTTGCAGAAATGTTTTACCATTGCTCCACAGTTGACATTTTTTCCCACCAGCCTGAAACAGCTCTGGAGAATAAAGATGTGCCATACCACAGAGGTCACCCCTGATCTGTGACAGCATTTACAGCGAGAGGTTTTATGGTTTGCATTCACATGTTGGCAAATGCAATAACAGAGCATTTTCCTTTTGCCGAAGGGAGGAAAGCAGTCCTGGTGTTTTGCTCTCCTGACTGTATCAGGCTGGTCCGGCTGGGTCTCCAGGTTCCTGCCTGGTGCCTCTCGCTGGGTGTTATCCCTCTCAGCAGGATTTTGAAATGGTTCTGCTTTTCCATAATGTGCAGCAATACCATATATGATTTGCCTCTGCTCTGTTGTTTGAGGTTTTTTAAAATCTAAATGATAAGACTAGCCCCCTTCCCCCACGCCAAAGATGTTCATTTGCTGGGCTTTAATTAATTCCTGATGCATTTTAAACCAGACAAAATTATCTGTAATGGGGAAAACACACTGAGATTATGTAATGAGTCTCTCTTAATTTTTCTCTACCTGAAAAAACCCCTTATCTTCTCTACAGAGAATATAATTTTACAAAGAATAGTGACTTTTCTGAAGTGCCAGTTTGATCACAGATGAAACCCAGGTGGTATAAGGGGGAGTTTCCTGTGATGGTGATGAGAGCTGATGGTGTTGAGAAGCCAAGTACTCATTTTCTTCAGAGAATTGTGTGTGGCTTGCAGAGATTCTTTCTGAGCAATATTCCGATAGTCTTAATGACTGAACTGTGAAATGGCCAAACTATAAATCAGTGGTTTCAGACCAAATTACTGGTGGGTGCTAAAAGGTGTTGAGATTGAATGGGTTTGGTTTATTTAAAGTAAAATAAAACATGCACAGGCCAATGGATTTCAGTAAGTGGAAAAAATCAGTGGGGAAAAGAGAAATAGGAGCATTTTAGTTTTGCTGGAAACGAAAGATCTTGCTCAGATGCTTGTTTGGTTTTTTGTTGTTTGGTTGGTTTTGTTTCTTCCCAGAAGGTGAAGAAGCCTTTTAATTAAAAAATATTGAGCAACACCTGTGTGAGTCTCCAGTGAGAGAAAACTGATTTGGGTTGCAAATTAATGTGGGATATTCTGTTGCTGTGTGTAGCACATGGAGAGGAGAGAGGCAGAGCATATTTGGGTTCTGGATCTTTAAAGTCACCGATCCTCTGCCATACAGATTTTCCTGTGGATCAACTGTGATTTCTACAATAACAAAGCTACCAACAACTCAGCTGCAGAAAACATTCTGTCCAGACTTCTCCCATTTAGCATCCAAGTGTTGCTTGGCAGTTTAAAAAAAAAGAAAAAAGAAAAAAAAGGCACAAAAAAACAACCCCTCAGACGTAGAAGATGTGTCTCTCATTGTATCGGCAAGCCTACATCATGTCTCTGATATTTTGAACAAGCAACTTCCTCTTGTGTGGGTTTGCTAACACATGGTGTAAAACAGTTGCAAGAAATAATATATCCATGCTATTATTCCAAAAATGCGAGTGCTGAACAGATGATTCTCTCTTTTGTGGCTCAGAGAAGTTCTCACCTTCTGGAAATTACTGGAGAAGCGCAAGGATTATTTTTTTTTTTCCTTTCATAAAACATGAATAATATGTGAAGGAAAAAGATCTCAGTTTAGCTAGAAGCATAAGAGTTACCACAGATGGCTGCCTGGTCCAGAGTGATAATAGGGATTAGGAGAAGTCAGTAACTTTATTGTATAGCTGAACTATTCCATAATTGAACAGGTTCAGATAAAGGAGGTAGAAGTGCCTTCAGTTTGCAGAGGCATTATTGGCCAAGTTGAGCCCTGGCTGGACCCTGTTTTTAATAATACTTACCAACATTTTCTTCTGAAGTGATGTATTATCACACACACATAAATATTTGAGACAAAATGTGAAAGTTACCATTCTTTTCAGGAAGGTCTATCATCATTGTGATAGAAATACTCCTCTTCTTGTGAGCAGAGACAGGAATTTTCACGGCCAGAACTTGTTTCTACAAAGCCCCTAGCAAGTAAAGCCACAAACCATTTCTTGCTGGCTGCTGTGAACCATAAATTTGCACTTACACAACCTTTCCTCTAACTGGGCTGCTCACATTTCTGCGAGCTCATGCTGGTTGCAGACCAAAAAACAGCTGAATTATTTGTCACTTCTTACCAAGAGGGTGCCAGATGGGTTTGATTCTACACAACCACAAAGCAAATCTGGGGAAAAGGTGGGATCAAATCAGGAGGCTTTTTTTCCTACTCCTAGTTTTTTTATTTTCATGAAGCTGCAGCACAGATATAAAGCTTAACATCCCTCCAGCAGGCACACAAATAAGGATTTGCACAGGTGATTTTCTGCCTGGATTTTGGCCCAGCTCCTCTGGGCAGCAAGAGGAGCTCTTAGCTTAGGTTTAGGGGTAGGGCAGGAAACTGCAAGGTCCAAAACCAGTCATGGAGGTCTTCAAGCGGATGGGAGGGATGGGGAGATGGCACAGTTCTCACAAAAAGGGGAGAAAGGTGGTGAATTCTGGGTCATCCAAGGGCAGGAGGTGAAAGGGAAGAATCCGTGAAGCTGAGGGTCACCCTGGTTGAGCAGCTGGGCACAGAGCAGTGGATTCAAGGTGAGGAGATCTCTCATGTGGTCGGTTCTGAGCTCTGCTAAATGCCTTTGCCCTGCTCCAGCTACACCATGACTCTGCTTGAAGTGCTTCATGGTAAAAGCCCTTTCATGCCTTGCTTTAAAACACAGGAAGGTGTCCAGCAAGATGGGATTTGTGTCTTTAATGGCTCTGAATCTCAACTTCCTGAAGAACAGAGAAGAGCCACTGAATGTATGATTGCTCTGTACCTACTAGGTGGAGAAAAATGACAGATAACCAAATAAATGGTGTCTTGTAAATCACTGTCACAGGATATTGGAGATGGCATTAGGCATTAATAAGAATCAGGTCAAAACAGAGCAGGCACTGAACATAAGAAGGGACTCTGCAGAAGTGTTTGTTTAGAAAGGCAATTCAAAGAAGGTTTCAGAGGAGTGTGACAGGTCCCAGCCTGATGCTTCTGTCGTCTTGATGGAATTCTGGCTTCTCGCTGCTCCGTTTTTTGCTGCTGTCACCAGATGAAGGCAGGAATGGGAAATGCTTAGGAGAAAAGCATCACTTACCTCATTGCTGTGACACTTCCCAAACACGGTGGTCTGTGGCTGGGATCAGGGAGGAGGAGCAGGAACAAGGGACACAGCTCACCCATTCCAGTGAAGCAGCCGCAGGAGGAGGAAGAGAAGACCTGGAAGATGAAAGAAATGGACTTGGAAAGCTGCCAGCTGTTAAACCCTTTCCACCTGTTCAGCTACTTCAGCTAAAGATAAGTGCTAATAATAAAAAAAAAGAAAAAAAATCAGCTGGTAAGTGCAATCCTTTCAAGAGAACATAAAACCATGAGTGAGGGGGCTGAGCTGTGAATAGATCGTGTCTCAGAGCTGTGAACCTTTCATTTGTCTCTACACTTTCAGGTGCAGGAAACCAGAGCAGCAGAACTCAAAGCAATGTCTGAGGGAGATTCAAGGGATTTTTGCTCTGCAGATTTCACCCTCTACGCTCAGATGTGTGAAGCTCAAGCAATTTGGCCAAGGACCAGTTGTGTAATGTGGAGAATAGGAGACACAGGCAGCTCCTCTTCACTGGTAATGGCCAGCTGGGTTTGGATAGGCCTTAAATACCTTTTGGAATCCAGCAGTTTTGGTGTGACCCATTTGCCTCAGAGTTTTGCTCACTTCATCCTTCATGGATATTAGCAAAACCTGCTGTGCTTTGTCAGTGCTTCAGTTTGGGGATCCTTAAAGGCACCTGTAGTCTTGTTGCCCTCCTCCTGTGGGATCTGCTGTTGAGGAACCATCCCAGTTGTGCTTTTATCCAGGCACAGACCTTCTGCTCTTGGCACGAACACCTTCATTAGTGTATCACAGCTGTCTGTTTGAACTTGGGTGCTGGCAGAGGCTGCTCTTTTAAATTTGTTCTGCAAGTTGTTTTTTTTACTGGTGATTCCAAAACCACATTTCCATTCATGCTTCACTCCAACCAAACTTACTCCTGTTACAAATCTCCATGGAGGAGTAACTTCTCCTTGGTGGCAGACATGCTGTGTACATTCAATTTCCCTACCATTTCCCAGCAGATGTTCTAAGTCCCTGGGCTTCTTGTATTTAGTGTGGGGATTTTGTGGGGGTTTTTTTTGGTGTTTTGTTTTGTTTGGGGTTTTTTTTGGAGGGGTGGGGTTTTTTTGGTTGGTTTGGTTTGGTTTGTTGGTTCATTGGTTGACTTTTTTCCCCCTGGTCGAGGGTAATCATCTCAGTTTCAGGCAGTGATTTCAGAGGTTCTCTCAGCCGAGCTGTCACAGCCTTTCTGCAGACTGTGAGGTGAGTTTGCTCGTGCTCTGAGCTGCAGTGCTGAGCCTGAGGTCAAGCTCAGTCTCTCAGTTGGGATTATCAGCTCGGACACAGCACAATGTTGATGAAGGCTCTGCAGTTTGTTTGTCTTTGTGCACAAAACCCTGGGTGGAAAAAGCCTTTGAAATCAGGCAGGAATAAAGAATGCTGCCAGGTTTGCAACAGGACAGCTGTAGTGAGGGGTTTTGTATCTTTTCAGGGCCTGAGATGTGTATTTTTGTCTGTCTGGGAAGGCTTTGCTGTGGCTCTACGTGGAGGGGGCAGATGGGCTCAGGGCTCCTTTTTTTCCCTGCCTCTCACAAATCAGGGGCTGCAGCACTGAGGGATGCTTTCAGCTCAGAGACACCTTCATTTTCCCTTATTTTTTTGAGGTATTGGCCTGTGCCAGTATTAGGCTGGTGTTTACCTCTCTGAGCTCTGCGGATTGGGCACCTACCCCAAATTCAGGGCATATCTGGCAAATGACTCCTTAGCAGCGGTGCTGGTTTAAGCATTACTGCCATGAGCTCTATTGCTCCCATGCCTACCCCCATTTTGCCTTTTTTTTTTTTTTAGCTTTTTTTCCCCCCATGCAGTCAGATCAACTCCCAATTTCTGTCTCTCACAAGGCTGTGAGGACACTTGAGTCAGCCCTGCCCAAGGGGCTGCTACAAAAGAACAGATATCACAAGAGAGGATTGAGGGCAGCTTGTGCAAACTCAGAGGTCTGGCAATTTTGGTATGGACACTGCAGCTTTATATCAAAGAGGAGAGCAAGAGAGGCCAGAGAAAGCCAGAGAGATTGGCTACGTGATATCCCACGGGTTTGGGCCTTGGTGTTGCCCAGCGTCTTGGTTTGAAAGACAGGTGTCTGCCAAGGAAGGCAGGAACCTTCCTTGGAACAGAGAATATGACTCCTTTTCCTTCCGAATTATTGCAACTTTGAAATCAAGGGGCTCTCAAGCAAGAGATATGGGAAAAAAGGAATGACAGCTCTTTACTAATAGTTAGAGCAAGGCAATAATACAGAAACAACAGTTTAGGTAGACAAAGTCAGAATACAACCTGCACCCTGTTAGGGTGGTGGTAGCACTGCAGTTAAAAATGGTGGCTGCAGTCCCGTTGGAGTGATGGATGTGCTCTTGTTGAAGTGGTGATCTTGTGGAAAGATCTTGTCAGTCTCTGGAGGTCCAGTGGTGGCTCTTGAGCTCTTCTCCTCTGGAAATCCAGAGGAAAAGGTAGTCCAGTGTTCCAGAGTCTCAGTTTATCAGCAGGTAGGAATGTTCAGTTCCTCCCCTCTGGGCAGGGCATCTCACAATGGGATGGTGTAATTTTATCAGTCACTCCTGGAACCCTCAATGGCCCATGAGCAGAGATAGCCCCGATGGTGTTAGCAGGGCTGGGTCATGCTGAACATAAAGAACATTGCCCCACCTGTTTTAACAGCTTATGGAGATGGTAATAGAATACAGACTTTTGGTTACATCTTCCATGTAACCTAAGACTCCCAGTTGTACAACCATAACTGCAAAACCTCAGTGCTTTCCCCACAGGTGTCCCAAAGACCATGAGATCACACTTGTCTGCCAATTTCCCCCTCAAAACCGACTGGTTTCACCCGAATTTGAGTTGAAGCCACAGAGGTAGTGAAGTTCTCATATGTGTCATCCTCTGGAAAAACTGCAGCCTGTGCTGGCAGTCTCTGGGTTTATTGACCTGTGGGAGGGGCAGTCCGTGGTCAGATGTCCACAGAATCAGCACAGCTGTGTCTTGAGACTGGCCACAGCAGAAACTGCCCCTGGCTTGGTCCAGGAGAAGAGGTTGGGGGTAGGATGTGCACCTCCATGGGATGCAATAGTGAGGAGATATGAGGGATCCAGGAGAAATTAGAGAAAAAGGGTGAATTGCAGGAGACAAAGCAGGGCAGAAGGGGATATTGTGTGAACAGCAGAGAGAGGAGATGCGGGATGCAAGACCACAGAAAGCTGAGCTTCCTCAGCTCTGCTCTTCTCAGAGCAGTGTTTATTTTCCTTAATGTCAGCTCAGGGAACTGCAGCCACACAGCCTGTGCCTCATCAAGGATGCTGACTCAGAGACACATTAAAATGGAGGTGTTTGGTCTCTAACATCGCCAGGCTTTGTCTGCGTGTGTGGAGGCACCGTTGGAGCTCTTGCAGAGAAGTGCTTGTCTTGCTTGCAGTAGGATGGCAGGTTTGGAGCCAGAAAAAAGTTCCTGCCTTCTCATCTTTCTCAGAACAATTTGCCAAATTAGGAAAAGGGGATTGACTTGTCAGGGCTTGTGCAGGGCAGTGTGGGTACAGAATTACCTCTGACACACCTTTGTAAGAAGGGAGTGATGATGAGTTGTGGTGTCTGCTGAAGAACACAAATTACATTAAGGAGAGCAGCCCTAAAGCAGCCTTCCAAGATAGTTGGAGAGGGATTTTTCACAAGGGCATGGAGTGATAGAACAAGTGGGAATGGCCTTAGGCTGAAAGAGGGAAGTTTAGATCAGGTATTAGGAAGAAATTCTCTTCTGTGAGGGTGGTGAGGCCCTGGCACAGGTCATTTTTGCAAACACTGAGTGTCACTGTGGGCTGTTACCCAGCCTCCACTCCAGTATTTCCACTGCTGATAGTTGTTTTCTTCAATGAGTTATTTATTCACTATTAGCAGCACAAATTAACGCTGCAGTTTTGGAGATGAGTGACCTGCAGAGGGTTGGAGTCAAGTTTTCTGCAGTCTTAAGTTTCTTGCAGCCAACAGGATGTACAGAGAGAAATATTACAAATGTATAGAACATGATACATTGCCTGCACAGATTATCTGATCCCCAGGTATCAAAAATATTTACATTTCTTATCACCACTGTTGTGTTTTTATGACATCCTGCTCGGTATTTATAGCCTTACAGTAATTACTGTCGCTGCTTTAGAGCTGAGACTAATGAAATTCTTGTGGTGGCCTCCACCACACATAACTCACCACAAAATTGAGCTGGGCATTTATGGAGTTATATGATCAGTACTGTAAATAAGCAGGATTTGGAATGTGCACGTGTACTTTGCCAAACTTGTCAAACTAACTCATTAGGAAAAAAAGAAGCAGTTAAACACTCAGAGAAATGAATGCAAAATTATTTCAGTGCAAAACAGGCAAGGTGTGGAAATATAATCTGACTAATTACTGCTGCAATCCTTGCAGCTCAGCGTGGTTTTCTAGTTTGTTACTCAAATTTGGGAATATCTGCCAACAGAAAGTCATCTTCACAGGGAAGCAAAAGACCAACATATATCATCCTGACATCCGCCAGTTTTGCAGTTTGATCACTTTGGTGTCCTCTGATTTCAACAGTCCTTCATGATCTCTTGGCACGAGGATGAGCTCTACCCTGTTGGGGTATTTTATTTATACCCTCAGTGCAAGATCTTTTTGAATTAACAAAGTCATGTATGGTTTTTACTCTCAATATGTTACAAAACCTCCTTCTAAACACAGCAGTGTGATAGTAGGGGGGAGGCTTGTTTCCTGGACGTCAGGGATAAGACACCAGATGTACTTGTGGGAAGAGTCCACTGTTTTTAGAAGTAGGTCCATGTGCAGCCTAAACAAAACTGAAACTTGTGACCTTCAAGCAGAAAATAAAAAGCCAAGCCAAGGTTTGTTTAGATTTGGGTTGAGTAGTATCTCTGGAAGAGAGAAGACATCAACAATATCCCTCCGTTGGATTGCTTTCCCTTCACTCAGCCCCACAAAGGCAGTGGAGAGTTATTATTATTGATTTCTGCAAGGCTATGGTTGCACCTGGAAAATTTATCCAAATCATAAGCTCTCTGCAGTAAATAGTAATGCTAAATAAAAATAAATGTTCTCTGCCCTTTTTAGCCTGTGTATTTCAAAGCTACTTTGCAAAGCAGGAAAATATAATGCAGCTATAGCAAAATGAAAGCAAAAAAAATCCCACAACAGTGAAAATTTTCAGATACGTTTTTCCTTTCCTCTTGTGACTGCATTTGAAAAGCAAAGCAGGGAAATTCTCTGAAGAGCCTTGAATAAAAGCCAGTTTTAAAGCAGAATCCTCCATATGGATCTACTGGGTTGTAGGCAGTGCAACCCATATTACCCCCAGAAGAAATGTCAGCAATTCACAGCAATTTAGTCCTCCCAATTAAACCCTCTGCAAGACCATGCATGAGCAACCTTATGCCAGGCATGTTAAACTCTAATGTGTGACTCTGCAATCCAACAACAGGCTCACATGAATATTATGAAATTATTATTTACCTTGCAGTAATTCCCAGGTACTCCAGTAGAGAGCTGAGCCCCCATAGTGCTGCTCAATTGTAGATTGAAGTTCAATTTAGGCCCTGGAGAGCAGCTCTCTGAAGCTAAAAACAGAGTCCCTGCTGCTGTACAGAAGGAAGTTTAATTGCCTTCTGCTCGGGTGTGCTGAGGGTACAGCCCAAAGGGTTGGGACAGAACAGGGAGAAATGCTGAGGGCTTGGGTTGGTTCTGTGCTCAGGCCACGTGCATTTCCCCATCCTTTTTCACAGCTCTGGGTCACAGCTCTGTCACCCCACATCACCCTCCCATCCCATCCCATCCCATTCCATCCCATCCCATCCCATCCCATGGATCCCATGGATCCCATGGATCCCATCCCATCCCATCCCATCCCATCCCATCCCATCCCATCCCATCCCATCTCATCCCATCCCATCCCATCCCATCCTGTGTGCTCTTTGCATCTCCTTTCTGGGGCTTTGGGCTGGTTGACCTTTAAATGTCTCTTCCCACCCCAACTGCTCTGTGATCCTGCACCTGCCCCTCCTGTGCTCCTGGGTCACCCTCTCTTTGTCCATCAGCTCCAAATGCAAGCTCTCCTGCCAAGGCCTCCCCCAAACAGGGCTCTGTGCCTTCCCCGCAGTGGGATCCCTCTCCAGCTGAGCCCTTTCCCACCAGAGCTCCTTCCAGCAGGGATTTTTGGGCAGGGGTTCCCATATGCCTTGGGAAGTGTGCCTCATACCCTAACAGCAGCTCTAGGGACTTGGGATCCTTGTCAGGATCCAAGAGTCAGGGTTGGTGCCTGGGGCAAGATTTGGGGCAGTGAGTGGGGAGGAACTTGCCCTGATCAGCATGGATTGCTGCAAATTATCTATTAATTTTGCTGAAGGAAAAGCAAATACCGCGAAGGTATTGCCCAGCAGGCTCTCACCCTGGGAATCACAGCATTTTTAATTGAGACAGAAAAAGGGGAGTTTGACTTCGCTTTTTCCCCTCCCTCAAATGACAGAGAGCTCAGACAAGATTGCTTACACAAGCAGTAACCCCGCTGTTTAAATGACAAGTTGAAGCTCCAGGGTTCAGCAGTCATGGCTGCTTAGAAGTACCACAGTGCTTGATTTTGATTCATGGGAGCTTTGCAAATGGAGCTGGTAGAAATGTCTTATTCCCTCTTCTCTCCTTGGCTGTTGATGTATAATGCTGTAAGCTGACTGGTTTGATGCAATCCTGGGAGATGAGAAAAGAGATATGTTAGAAAATATCCCAAAATACATCAGAGTGTGCTAGGGTAGAAAATGATCTTCAGTTTGATACAATGGATGGAAATGTTGCTTCCCAAAATCTGACTGCTATCACATTTTTGTCTGAATTTGTAAAAAGTGCGTAATTTTTACCTTCCGAGGTGACACAACAGCAGTCTCACTACTCTCCCAGTATCCTAGCAAAATCCTAACTCTGCTTTTGGCACTGCTGCTGCTTGCTGTGGCTCACACGAGAGCTGTTCCACCAGTGTTCTACACTATCAAAGTTAAAAATAATTCTCTCTAAAGAGAAAAAGATGTTGTCACATAGGAAGCAATTTAATTAAGCAATGGGGATTTATTTTGTTTTGTCTTTTTTTTTTCCTTTTTTTTTTTTTCCTTTAGGAGATTCAATTGGAAAAACATCTTCTTCTTTTGTACACAGTTTTCCTGGGGGCAAATTGCTGCATTTAATTTGATTTTCAACCTTGCTACACAGTCAATAATGCCTCAAGTCTGGAAGCAAATCTCATGAAAAGTGACTTCAGTCTGAGATTTCAGATCAGCATCCCTAAAATTCAGATGCGAAATCCTCTTCCCAAAAAAACCTCCAAACAAAAGCAGTTTGCTTTTGACCTAAACCATGTTAAGAAGGCTGTTTATGTTATTTAGAAGTGGCCAAACTCTGCTGTTGTTCTGAAAAGCTGCAAAAATAAAGTGTAGCAATAACCCAAGGAGTGCTCTCCATGTCTCTCTATTTTTATATGTGGACATTTAATTCATATCCCAGTGATTGTCACCCATGTTTGCCCAAACCCTTGGGCTCCACACTCTGCAGCAAAGTTCTTCTACATGCCTTGGATGGAGAGGGATTATAGGGCCAGAAATATTATTTTATTGGATGCCTGCCCTGATTTTTTAAAAATTAAGGCAGATCCCAGGGAGGTTCTCACTTGGACTGGGCAGTGCTGTTGGTCCATCTCACTGTGTGACTGCATCGATCACAGGAGGCCAGAGATGACCAGACTTATACCAGGACTGGAACAAGCTATTCTCTGCTTAAACTTTTCTTTTTCTAAACCACCAGATGTGGAGCTTTTAGAATTCTCCTCACCCCTTGTCCAATTTCATCGAAATTCTCTTAGCACTCACATTATTGTCTGTTTAGCCCAGACTGTCAATTCGTGACTGGTGGAAATCTGGAAGCAATTCTTGCTTCGTGTAAAGTGCCAGGCTTAAATCCAAGATTTGATGGATGTGACAATTAATTTCAACTGCAGACATTTCCTTTTGTCTTTTGAAGCATTTAAGTTTCCTTCTGTTTAGATATACTTGAGAAAAATCTCTCCAGAACATTGTTATTTTACTGGAGCATAGCTCTGGGTCTTTTTCACACATATTTGTGATTTCAAAGTGAGGATTCAATGAGGATGCCATGCTAAGGGGCTACCAATATTTTGACAAGCAATTCCCACCAAAATTTACTCCTTTAACCTGTGGCACACCCTGCTAAGCACCTTGAAAAGATGAGTCTGCACAAAAGAGGGATTTGCAGATTATAAATCCCATGGAGTTTTGCTTATGTAGGATGAACATCTCAGCAACACAACCCACCTTCCCAAAAATCTTGTTAAAACCATGTATTTTGGGGGAAAACCCATGAAAAAAACCTCAACAAAACAACAAACAAACATAATGTTGGGTTTTTTAGTTTTAAGACCATCAGAAGTAGGAAATCCACCATAGCCATTGCTACAGCTTTCTAATGGATTGCAAGAAATGGGAAATTCAGCCTTAGTACAGCTTGGTAATAGTTACCTACCCTCATGTTTCAGACTTTGCATGTCATTTTTAGTTTGAGTTTATAGCTTCTCCTAGACAATTGGACTTTTTTGTTTGCTAGGTGGAAGAGCCCTCACTAATCAGATTTCTCCTCCCCTGTAGATAGATATTTACAGCCTGTCATATAATTATCACTCTCTCCTTATTAAGCTAAACAAGCTGAGCTACTTAGGAAATCCCAAATCTCATTTATTACCCAGTCATCAAGTGCTGATTTATAGAAAACGAGCCATTCTTCCTGTCATGTCCTTGGTGCCATGATTACATTTCTCTTCAGACACAAATTTTTGTGAAACAAAAGCTCATTTGGTGGTTCTTCTTTGCCATTAGTTGCTACCATGCTGCCCTTCTGAACAATTCAGTCAGATTTACTCCTTTTGGGGACAGGTGTCACCCCCACAACACAAAACACCATTTGTCGTCTTGGCTGACAACGCCACCTCCCCGCCCTTCTCTCTTTGTGATGCATTCCTCTCCACCTTGAATTTGGGAGGACATTGGTGCTTAGAAAGCATCCTTTGCCCTTGCATTTAATGTGGATTTTATCTTGATTTTAACTTGTGGGTGAATTCGGGCAAATAGCAACAAAACTGCCATACACTGCGTGGATTTACTGCAAATATTTTTGTATATTTTCTGACGTATTACGGGATATAACACTACCATGAAAAGCACTTAGTATAGGCAAAATGGAGAAGAAAGAAAGGGAGAAGGGGAGAAATTTTCTTTGGAGAGATTTGTACCGGAGAGCTCCTTGGAGCTGCCTCCTGCACAGGCTGTGCTGTGTCATGGCAAGGCAGAGATTAGAGCTGCCACTGACAGCTGCACAGCCACAGCCAAATCGGAGCCCTGATTGCATCAGTTGCACTTAATTCCGTTTTGTGATTTAGGGGAAGAGGAAGCAACATGAACATGACATTCCCTTCCTCTCTCTGACAAGGCAATTACACCGAACTGAGCTTTCTTAAGACCTGTCTTAATTGTTTCTGTTTTTCTGGGTGTGTTGCTGAGTTTCGTTCTTTTGTTTGTCTGTTTTTTTTCTGGAGAGAAGCTGCCCTTAAACCCTTGACTTAATAAATTCAGACTACTTTGAACAGCAGATTTTGCCAACAGCAGCTGTAAAATTTAATGCTGCAAAGGCAATAGTTAAGTGTGTCTATCTATTAGGATCATAAATGCTTATGATCTTGAGACAGTGAGTGTAAAAAACCTTTAATTCGAGATTGCAGATCTTTCCTCTTATCTGGGTGACATTTAAAAGCACAACTGAAGGAAAACTCCTCTCTTCTGTGTCATCTGATGGTGATGGCCAGAAACTCCTGACACAGGTCCAGCACTTGGTAGTCAACATTGCTGGTGGGGCTTTGAAAACCTATCAAAAACCCAAACCCAAGCCACCCAAGCCTGCTGCACCTCCTTAAATTTGAGTAAAAACCAGCTAAAGGAAGGTAAAGGCAGGTTGAAAAATCCCTCCATCCAAGGTTAGAGTGTCTGTATCCCCTTCCCAAAAAACGAGGGCTGTCTGTATGAGCTGGGGGCATGGCCAGGGCTGTGGGGCAGTGCCTGGTGAGAGAAGCCAGCTGGCAGCAGCTAGAAATGAAGGGCAGGGTGTGTTCAGTGCACTGAACATCCCTGAGTGGATTTAGGGTTGCCTTTCCTTTCACTGGTGAGGCTGCCCCACTGGGGAGACGTGGGAGGATTTATTCAGAAGCCACTCGAAAGGCACAGGAGGCATTTTTTCAGGCACAGATGCCGCACTGTGCTTTACAATCAAATAATTAACACCCACTAAAACCTCGAAAGACTGTTTACCTACCTCTAACCAAGTTTGGGGGCAGGTAAATAAACACTGAGATGTTGGTGTGCATCAGTCGCTGATGTAATGACTGCTACCACAGCAGAACCCAGGAGTCCTGAGCAATTAAAACCAAGGAAAAATTACAGAAAGCAGAGTTGATTTATTTTTAAAGTCTCCAAGGAGTAACAGAAAACATCCCCTTTGTTAAATATGTCTTAAATTTAAAGCAAGGCAAATAATCCATACTTATAACAGCCTACCTTGGGATCTTTTTGCCTTCTTGTTTCTCCCTCTTGGCATAATTTGAGCTGATCTCATGCCTTCTAATGAGCTGTCTCCCAGTTGGAAATGGCAACTTTTATAGTTTTTCCCAAAAACCCATGTTCAGACTGTCTTATGAAACACTCTAATCATCAGTACTTGTTCTGTAAGCTGTGTGGTGGATGGAATATATTGTGAGGAGGTAATATCTTGTTGATTGGAGAAAAAGAAAATCAAGATATTAATCTCTGTTCTCTTCCTGTCTCATACTTTAGTCCTATGACTGGAAAACTGGTCCGTACACTCAAGCAACAAAATTCCTGTGGCATCAGGAATTTTTTTTTTTTAAATTTCAGGTTCCAAGCCAGAAGGATTTGCTTCTCCTTTGTGTTTTGTTGCCACTTAAATGCATATTTTTTCTCTCTTGAATAGTAACTGGGCAGCTGTGAGCCAGGTAAAATGTACCTGCGTATTTCCAGTGCTCTGTGTGTGCCTGGATCCTCTCTTTACATTTCAACAGTTAGAGTTTTAAAAGCTCTGCTGCGAGGAATATTCCCATGTCAAATTTTGTATGAGGAAAAAAAGCCCTTTCTTATAGGCATAGGTGTTTTCATGGATTGGAAATTGTGGTACCCAAGAATTCTAATTATGAATCCGCAGTCACTTGAATCATGATTTAAGGCATAGTTGGATATTCACTGATTTATATAATCAGTCTTAAGCTTTTTTTTTTTTTTTTTTTGGCCCTTCATCTTTCTGCTGTTTTCGTTTGGAGAAGTTGGTTATTATTGCATTAAAGCCATTAAAACAGGTCGCTTTGCAATCATACATAATTTTACACTGTCAGACTTTTTTCTTGCAAACAAGATCTGTGTATATACTTATTAAATTAATTACCTGCTCTAACATACATTTATCCAAATGCTTAAGTTTTGCATTCCTAATGTGCTGAGGGATATAATAGCAGTAAAAAGAGAAATTTAATTTGATATGAATTCGTGCCAAGCACTTTTGATAAAGAATGAAACTGAAAAATATGTGGGAAGTCAATATTTCACATCAGTGATTTATTTGCCTAGAACCTTCTCTGGTACCTGTCTGCGTTTAAATTATTAGACAAACAAATGATTACTCACTCCTTTCCTCTGACTTGAAAACTTCAGAAAGTATTTTTCAGATATTCTGATTGCTTAAGTAATTGGACTTCATAATTTTAGAATTTGCCAAGACTTTATTCAGTCACTGGGTAAGAAAATCTTTCAACTACATTTGTTCTAGTACTGAACAGCTGCTGATTTTAATATTTTGCAGGTATTAACTTTTTTTACCTCTTTCATTTTTTGATGATACAGAATTCTGTTCTGATGACAATACAATTGCAGCAAAGCCATAGCACATTGTTTCTTTTACTTTTAAAGGGTCATACAGCCAGAGAGACAAGTTTGGAAATTTCAGCTTTTGGTATCGTTGAAGGCAGCAAATTCTAAATTCGCTTTGTTGGAGACATCTATATTTTAAGGCTTGTTTTAGATATAATCACCTTCTCTTTGTAACAGTCTATCAGTTAGTAATTAATGTATTTATGGTAACCTCCTCCCATCAGCGACAAATGTATTTCATGCACAAATGCTTGAACTCCACATAGTTATAGTTAGAACAGAAATTTGCAATACAAGTACCAATATTCATTGCTTAAATGCACCACGAACAAATGGAATATTACTCTTTCTTGATGAATGCCCATAATGTATACTGCAAGGCACTACTATGACACAAGATGCATAATTCAAGCAACATTGTCATTTTTCTTCTCCTCCCAACCTTAACTGAAGACAAACAGCGCACACATCATGCAGCTGTCTCGTTTCTCACTTCCAAGCCCCCATTCCAAGCACACCGATGCCTGCTGTGTGGAAATAAGTGTCTGGAGTTAATCCCTGTCTCCTGGCTCTACCTGCACCCACACCTGGCACAGACAAGTGTCTCGCAGTGCCCGGAGGCTCCAGCTGCTGCACTGAGCACTGTGCCATGGGAATGTCACAGCTCCTGCTGGGAAGTCCCTGATAGCCAAGCCTGCAAAAAGGCTCTGCTGAATGCAGAAACACGTACAAGCTGTGCCTCATCCCAAAAGCCACTCATCAGGGAATGTGTGTTATTACTGTTGTTGTTGTTACTATTGTCAGGGAGTCCTGCCCAAGACTGTGTTTTCATAAAAACAAGAAGAAGGCAGCAGCAGTTTTCCAATACTCCAGTGCAGCACAGCATGGCTGAATTCAAGGCACCCTACAAAGCTTCTGTGCCCTCAGTGAGGGTTGGTTTGGTTCCTCATCCTGGAGATCTGTGTGCATCTCCTGTGGGGATTTCAGGAGCTCCATTTCCTCTCAGTGGTTTTTGGTGAGGCTGATGGAGCTTCCACGCCTGGGACAGTGGACTTTGCCGTGCAGCTTCTCACTAGAATCTTCTCCATTCTCAAGGGATAATTTGATGAATCCTGGCTTGTAAATAGGGCTATCCTGATGTCTTAAATAGTGTTTCCTAAAACAGAAGGCTGGACAAAGTTAAGAGAATAAAAAGCAGATTGATTTACCTAAGGCCCTTAGGTACATTTGGGGCAGACAGAGCCTACTCGAGAGGCTACACCCAAAATAGATGGTGAGTTACGAGTTCATCACTTTTTATAAGTTCTCTCCATTGACATATTGAGCCCCAATTCTCCAATTACACTTTCAGGTGATGAAGTCAACCACCCCAAGCTTGCTCCCCCCAATTCACTGTTGGTTGCTTATTTTGGGCTCTGAGGCAGAGAAGTGTCCCTGGATTTTCCAACCGAGAGGAATTGTTTTGTCTAAAATGCTGGGAACAGAGGTTTTTAGCACTTTATATGGAGCCTAGAGCTACACACCAAAACTACAGATACATGAAAAATAAAAGCTAAAAATCCTTAAGGCATCGATACAAAAAAGGTCTCTGTTCTTAGACCATGTGTCTTGCGGGTATGTTACACAGGAGGAATTTCCTTTGCTTCTTGCAGTGCCTTTATTGGGACCTCCTGGCAAATATCAAATGCCATGTCAAATCTACCACTTCCCTTCTGGAGTGCTAATACATTTCTGGCATGTCTGTACATATCCACTCATCCTTTTGATATGATTCAGTTTGTACAGCACAGCGATTTCCTGGGATGGTTTCAGCTGGCCTGCTGTTCTCTCCCGCCTGTCCTTTCCCTCGCAGTGATTCACATGGTGTTACTAGAGAAGTCAGCTCTTTGCCATCATGCTACTCTGCTCAAAATCCATTGCCTCTGAGTTGCTTTGGGTTTTCTTGGTTTGAGCTCTGAAATGTCTTTACCAGCAGATTATCCATGGCAAACTTTTTACAAACAAGTTACCTGAAAGTAACTGTTTTTCTGTCTTGATGAGAGTGTTTTGTAGTTCTTCAAATTCATTCTCTCATTTACAATGGGAAGTGTTTCTTCCATGAGTCCTCTAAATACTGACTTATATATATATGATTTCACAGAGGTGTAAGTCTCACTGTGAAGTCAGTCACAGTTCTTGCACTTGGATTAATGAATATTCTATTTATAACAAAAAAAATTGTTTGCATTAAGGGGCACTTTCTAATCTAGACTCCAGACTAAGAGTCCCACTCTTAGTTTGCCAAAATTACCTCTTCATTCTGAGTGTATCCATGGGAGCAAGTACAATGATAACAGGCTTTTACATCCCCAACCCTTCTATGGAAACTTGGGGAGCACCTGTTGTCCACTTCCTTTCCAGCAAATTCCTTCTCTTGGGCATTTGGTTACCGTGCATTACACTTACCAGCACTTCATGAAACCCTGGTGCTTTCAAATATGGTTGCTTTGGGACTTTTGTTTTGGTTTTTTTTCATCTGAGAGGAGCAGTCTACTTCACTGAGGATGCACTTGGATCTGCCCCAGAGACTCCCTGTCAGTAATTGTTGTGTTTCTCTTCTGACACAAATACATCCAAAGGTTTCTTCCCAACTGTAGATATGTTGAAACCCTGCTGAGGACACCAAATCTGCCATACCCTACTATCATTTCCAGCTCTGGCAAGTCCAGGCTGTAACATGACTGTGGAATTGGCATTTCTCCGAACTCGTGTTTTGTGAATGTAGATTTTGGAAGCAGCGATACACCAGCCACGGGATTCCTAAGGCTGTGTGAATTATAAATGCCTTTCATGCTCTTGCAGGGAGGGATGTCCACTGGCTCCTTTCTCTTCTCCACTTAGCCTCAGAAACGTGACAATGACACTGAAATCTGCAATGAAATATGTATGCACTCTAAACTGCTCAAAAATCCACCACTATTATGCAAACCAGAGCACCAGCAACAGATGGACAGACCAAACAGAGAGCGTGACGTTCAATTTTCATTTCATTGTCTGGGGAAAATGACTCATGTGTAGAGATTAACACATACAGAAAACCACACAAATAAGCCTGACTAACAGAAATGTTCCCAACACCTGCGTACCAGTTCCCACCTCAGCTTGGGACCTTATCTAATACCTTTACCTACAGCATTAATTGATGGCACAAACAGGGTCTGGTTTTCCTCTTGGGTATGTTGTTGTAATGCCAGTGTGACTCCACAAGCATCACCAAACCACACCTGAGAAAAGAAAGAGTCAAGTCCATAAATCAGGGATTGTAAACAATGATGACAGGTAATATTGGATGATCATCTCTGGCCTCATTCATTCATTAATAAATCAACAGAGATTTATGGCGCAGACTGCAGCACCACTAAATCTTTGCCCTTTTAAAACCATGTTTATTGAGTTTCAGGCTGGCAAAGCTATCGATTACTCCAGAAAAGCATTTTGGAGTAAATCAAAACCATAGTGGGAAAGCACATCCCCTTCCATGTAACAGCAGCTTACTGGACTGCAAATGCTTCCAAAGCCAGGAAAAAGCAACTTCTTCCTCACAGAGGTAAGAAATCAAGTTTTCATCTGTATTAGGGGTCTGGCACACTGCAGTCTTTTATCTTTTTGTGGTTTACATGTTTATACATAACAGGGCAGCCTGCCAGCAGCTCTGGCCAAAACCAGAAGAGACAGCTTAGCCCTGAGTGGGGAGGATTTTGCTGGAGCAGTGCATGAAATAGGTGTGTTGGTTTGTCAGCACTCAGCTGTAAATCTGTGGGCACTGCCTGCAGTGCTGACCACCACTGTAAACACGGCAAAACCGAGCAGTGTGTGAGTGCCTCTGGAGAGCAAGGTCCTGTGGCTGGCGAAGAACCTCTCCTGATGCATTCCCAAACTGAGGGACCTCATTTGCATTCACATTTTGGCCCACATCCACCATTCCGGCAAAGCGAAGGGAAATCAATTGACTGAGCTTCCAGAATTACTTTAGAGACTCAAACAGTGTCAAATCAATTTCCTGTGTCTGTGGCAAACACCAGGAAATTCAGAATTAAGAATCCCCAGTGAACTCAGCTCTGTTTCCTTGACCATGTGTATTTAGTAGGGTTTTCATTACCCCATTCTTCTTCTCTGTATAGAAGTTTTCTATAGATGAATTCTTTTTCAGTCTGTGATCTGAGTCTGTGCACAACTCATAATCTGTCAGAAGGTTGTTGATGGGACAGGACACTAAAACTCAGGATCAAACCTACATGCATGCAAGCAAGAATATCAGTTCATAAAAGGAAACTAAGTAGAGAGACACTCAAAACTGAACCCAAGGCCTTCCACTGGAAAATGAGCACCTGCATGGGTGCATTTCAAGACCCCTTAATTTTATCTGAAGTGGTTATGTAGCACTTGGAGCAGGTAAATGAGCACAAGTGATCTCCAAGGTCCCTTCCAGATCCACACTTCTGCAGCCACACAACACAGCGTGTGCTGGACTCATTTCCCACCTAGCATCTAAAATAAAGATGTTTACACGCACTTTGTTACCAGTGGGAAACAGGCCTGCCTGGGACAGCAAGCCTTGCTCAGGCTCCCGAGGCTGAAAACAAACTGCAGAGAGAAGGGGTGAATATATACTGCTGTGAGGGGTTAAACCAAAATAGTGTTTATCCAGCACTTCCTCAGATTCAGTTACATATAGGACTGTGATTCTGCTTTTTTGTACAGAAAAAACGCCCACTAACATTAATGGGTACTTTTTCTCCTTAAAAAGATGTACAGAATACAGCCCCTAGACTAGAGGGGAAAATATGCAATTTCAGTACAAATCAAGAGTGTCTGGTTCAGCTCCAAGTGCCGCGTGAGAAGAACAGAACTAAAATTCACCTCGGGGCATCCAAAGACAACAAATGAAATTTGGAGAGAAAGTGTAGGGATTGTAGTTACAGCAAAATGTGTATAGTGTGTTTGTATTGTGCAAGGTTTTGTTCTTCGCTGAGCAGCATGACCTATTTCCCAGCATCATGTGATTTTTGTATTGGAAGACTCTTCTGTAAAGAAGTAGAATTAATTTTCCAGTGGAAAGAGACAATACTGATTTTCCTTCGTTCTGCCCAATGAAACAGTACGACACTGAATTTCTTTTTATTTATCTTTTTAACTTCATAACCCTTTAAAAAGATACAGATGAGTAAAACATATGCACATACTTATCTGTTGCTGGCAATATGCAGTTTCATTAGGATTTCGTTCAAAGAAATGTACAAGGCATCAGGAAAATCCAAATTAGACTACACTTGGATTTAATATGATTTAAAATCCATTTCCAACCACAACAGCAGCTAAGCACTTAGGCTCTAAAGTGCACAAAAGGAATTTAAGCTGCCTTCCACACCTCCCAGCTCACAGTGGTGCCTAAGTTTTCTGCTTAAATTCTGCTTAGTTTCCTGAAGTTTTTTCAGCTATGTACATGGAGATGAAAAGCTAGGGATGTCACCTCTGGCTAAAATCATCTGGCATTCCTAAAACAGGAATTCCTGTGTCCCAGTCTCATAAGCAACTCTATCAGACTTTCTGAGCTTCATTCCTAATGGAGCCAACACTAAATCTGAGAGGAGAGAGAGAGAGAGAGAAAAAAATAACAAGCATATATATAACAGAGACATCTGGAAGGGAACTGTTTATACAAACTCAACAGCTTTTGAAAAGCTGAGCCCTTGAAGTATACACAGGCACTCCAAATCAGCAGTCCCTTCTGAAATGCCCTTTATACATGTATTTTTAGCTTGCAGCTTCTTTATTTCTAGTCATTTCTTCTACCATACTGGAAGTCTTTGTAATTATGGTGCTAGGACTTGTTTTAATGCTTGTGTAACTCAAAAATGGCCAAGTGAAAGCTGACTATGCTTTCCCAAAGGAAAAAAAAGTTTTATGTGTTTAGAAATTTCAGCTCTAACAACAATTAGTTTTCAGGCAACTGACAGAAAGCTGTGTTCATAGCACAGTTTTCTGTTCCTTTGTCATTACCAAGAGCACAACACTGCCAAGAACACAGCAAAGCAGGGAATAGTGCAGCAACGAGTATAAGGCAATGCTGAACATTTGGTAAGCTAAGCGGATATTCCATTAGGTTGGATTTAAAGTATTAACCACTTCGGGAGATGAATTCTGGCTTTCTCTTTTTTTTTTGCATCACATGCACGTTAATGCATTGTGGCAGCATGTGTTTTTTGTCAAGACCTCAAATTAATTAGAGTTTAAATTTAGGACAGGATGTGTCAACACTAGAAAACGACTGCGTTGTTGCTGTCGTGCTTTCCCACGTCTGACCAAAGCCATGTATCTGAACTTACTGGAGCACTCCTGAATTTTTAAGAATTTTTAAATCTCTCCTGGGAGATGATTCCCTGTTCCGTGTCAGATTCAAGTCTCTCTGACCTTTCAGCAGCTCGTGTAGGACCTGCTGAACCAACATGTGAGTGGTTGCCTGGATTCTGCTCTCTCCAGAAGGGAATTGAGGCTTCTCTGCAGTTGATTGGAAACAACGAGGAGCTGCCTTTGCACCGGGGTGTTGAACATGACTGAGACCCAGCTCAGTAGTGAAATCTAATATGGAAAGGTTTTCCAGTGATTTCTAACCAATGGTTTGAATAGCCAGAATGAGATTTGGGGAAGGAGGGGCATAGCAGGTGAGATGGGTAAAAACCATTTCAAAAACTAATAGAATCTTCAGGTGGAGAAAAAATCTGCTTGTAGTTATATTCACACTTTCAGAAAAATTGACAAGTGAAGATCAATGCAGGAGACTTTCTTTCCAGAATATCCTGCAGACCTGTTGGGGTTCTCTGAAATGTTTTGCTGATGCTCTTAAGTAGTTTTCAACTGCTTTGATGTGTTAAGTGGATTTTGCTCAACTGAAAAGGTTAGTAGCGCTTCATTTGAAATCTTGCTCCATGCACATAGCAAACTCTTCTGTTGAAGAGCTTGTTTTAAGCCTGGGGATGATAATGGATAAATATCAGGACAGTTGCTCTCAGTTTCACCCCAGAGGTAATGGCCAGAACTTCACAGAGCTCTCTTAAGTGCTGAGAAAGAGAAGATGCCATTTGCCAGAAGATGTCAGAACATAGCTGAACAGGAAAGTGGAAATTCATTTCTTGGCAAACTTTGTAAGTGTTACCTTTGGGATTTTTAAAAAAATGGTGTTTCTGTATTCACCATCTTTATTTCTAAACTTTTAATGTACTGCCTTTTCTTTCTCTTCTCCTTCTTTATTGATCTCATGCTAAAATACCCCATGGATGCACGATCCTTTCAGATTTTAGTTTGGGTCATTTGATTGTTATGTGCACAACACTCTCACTGGACACTACAAGCACTGCAAAGTAGAGCTGACAGTATATAATAATACAGGGAATTGATACTTTGCTTTAGTTAAAATCTGGGTAAACCAGAAACAGGTCAGGCAAGCTTAACTGTCCTCCTGTTGGTGATACAATCTGAGTATTTTTCTGACTAAAGAATTACATCATGCTCAGTTTCTGCAGTCAAACTGCCATGAGCTACTTCTATTAGATCATTTCTCTGAACGAGCTGTTTCTTATCTGGAAAAGGACTTGTGAGGTACACTGAAGTTCACACAGAAAAAGAAAATGAAGCACTGCTCTACGAGCATCTTTGCCCAAAACCCAGAAGCTGTAGAAAAAAATGAGCTGCAAATACCTGTGTGCTACCAGTGTGGAAAACAAACAGGAAGCTCAGCACCTCAGAGGAACCTCAGAGGAAGGCTGAAGTGCCTTTGTCCTGTCTCCACTTCATGGAAGGATTGAAATACACCTGTGACGTTCTCCAGGAAGCCACGGAGGCTGCAGGAATTTATGGCAGCCTCCTGTAAAGCTACACCAGAACAGGAGATCGGCCAAAGGTTTTGTGGTTGGCCAAGGCGGTGTGGGCTGAGCAGCATGAGATGAGGCTGATCAGAACTGCCAGGAAGAGGCTGTGCTGGAGGAGAGAGAGGGAAGGAACAGCAACACACCCACCTGACCTAAGGGCAGAATCTCTGCCTCTGTATTGGAACTCAGAGAGTTCTGCAACAGTAGTAAAAGCACAGCAAAAAAAGAGATTTAACGGCACTTCAAGTAAACACAGAACATACATATTTAGATATTCCTCGTGTGTACTTTTCTAAAGTAGGTCAAGTTATGATGTTCTGAATGTCATATATGACAGGCAAAAGAGGGTGGACATCTGGAACCTAAATCACAGTTAAATCCACTTTTTTTTAATATAGGTCCACCATAGCTGCTGAGGGTAATATTTGCTTTATTGTGAAGATTCAGAGAGCCCTATGGCCCTGCCTTTCCATGTTACTGGCTTATCCTAGTTTCCTCAAAATCTGTATTCTGGAACTATCTTTCAGAGGTAATGAACATATGTGATCTTGAACAAAAAGCTTTCTGAGCTGGAAGCACTCACCACCTTGGAAATGATACCTTATTATTTAGTGGCATCAGTAAGGTGTATGAATGATAATGCTAAGAGGCTATTAAAAATGGCATTTAAAAATGTTGTTCCGATTTTTTTTTTTTTTTTGATAAAAGATGTGACTTACAAGCTTTGACATTTCCCATGCTGCATCCAAGAAAGGAGAGGGAGACATCCCTATCCCAACTCATTATCGCCCATAAAAGCCTCACCATGTTGAATTTCTCTGGCCAGGACAGACCCTGTATGCAGTCCCGTCACACCCTGAGGAGAACGAGTAAGACTCCAAAGAAAACCATCATCTTTTCAAACTCATTCTGAAAAACGGACCCAACTCGTACCGCCTTTGATGTGTTCCGACCTGCCCCTTTATGGTTCTATGTAGGAACAAAAGGACACTGTCAGTCTGGTGATGTCACATTTGTACCAATAAAGCAACAATCAAATATGAATCGAATAACCCAGGCGAGATCCTGCTCCTTTCACGGAGCGCTTCCACCTTGGCAGGGCACGGACCTGCCGCGCACGGAGCGTCTGCAGCCGAGCCCGCTCCGCCTGCATCGCTCCTCTGCATCCCGCCCGGGACCGTGCCGTTCATGAACGCCCTTACGCGGCCGTTTCCTGCCTTGCTGAGAGTTTCCGTCACCGATCCCCCACGGCTCCATCTCCGCCTTTCCCCCGCACAGATCCCCCGTGCCCGGAGCTTCGCCCACCCCTCCCAGCCCCGCGGGGCGGCTGCGGCGGGGCCGGGCCCGGGGCGCCTCCCTCCCTGCATCCCTCCCTGCGTGCCGCGGGATGCGCTGCCGCCCGGCCGGGCGCACACGGACCGCGCTCCCCGGGGGCAGCGGCGGGAGCCAGAGCCATGTCTCCGGTGAGCGGCCCCGGAGCGGGGGCTGGGGATGCGGGGGAGCCGCACTCCCGTGCCCGGGCTGGGTGATCTCCCCACGGCCACCCCCGGGCACGGCGGAGCGCGGGGTGATGGGCGCTGGGGCGGGAGCGGTGCGGGCGCAGGGGGGGCGGCTCCGCCGCATCGCATCGCATCGCATCGTATCGTATCGTATCGCATCGCATCGCATCGCATCGCATCGCGTCCCGCTGCGGCGCGGGCAGCGCGGAGCCCCGGCCGGGCGCTGCGGGGCGGAGCCGCGCCGGGCGGGAGGAGCGGCGGCGGCCGCTGCCGCCCCCGCTATCTGACCCGACCTTCCCCCTCTCCTCCTCCTCCGCCCCCCGGCTCTCCTGCCCCCAGCGGCCCGGGAGGAACTGAACCATCGCCGCACAGGAAGTAGCGGCTGCGGGGAGCGGCGGCGGCGGCGGCGACAGCTGGGGCTGCCGCACTCAATGAGCGACGCTCCCGCAGCCGCCCGCCCCGCTCGCCCCTTCCCCGCCTCCCGAGGGCAGCGGCGCCGAGCCAGCCCGCCGCCGCCGGGGGCTGGAGGCTGAAGCGGGCAGAAGCAGCTCCGGCTCTTCCCGAGGAAGAGGAGGAGGAGGAGGAGGAGGCGGCGGCGGCGGGGACTGCAGGTTGGTGCCGCTCCGCCGGCGAGGCGCGGGTGCCGGGATGCGGGGGGAGGCGGGCGGCGGACCCGAGGCGGCCGGGGCAGCGTCCCCCGCCCGGCCCGGCGCTGCCGCACGCCGGGGTCTCGGCCGGGAGCCCCTTCGGAAAGGCCCCGGCGCGCCGCCCCCGCTGCGGCGGCTCGGGAGGAGCCGCGCCGGGCCCAGCCCGGCTCGGTCCGGCGGTGCCGGTGCCGCCGGCGGGGGCAGCGCTTTGTGCGCCGGCGGGCGGTACCCGCGGCGGGGGGACGGCGGCGGTGCGGGGAAGGGCACAGCGGTCCGCGCTGGAACGCATCCTGCCCGTGCCGGCTGAGATGGACGCCGTCCCGGGAGGCGCAGGCTGGCGGCTCGCTGCCGGGAGGAGGGCGGCTGGGCTCCCCCCGAGCGCCAGGGTGGGTGGGTGAGTGGATGGACGGATGGATGGACGGACGACAGACCGAACGAAGAGTGGGAGAGCGGTTTAAAGGAAAAAGAGAGAAAGAAAGAAGGAAAGCAAGCCCGTTTCGGAAGAGCGGGGCTGTACCTGGGTGCACGGCTTGCGAGTGCAAAATGGAGAAGAGCAAACCCTATTGATCTGAGAGAGGCAACCAAATGGGATGCTGTTGTGCCTGGATTCTGTTCAGAGGATGCTGGTGGATTTATTAAGGTGCTAACCTAATGTGTAGGCATCTAAATCAATAAGTACGTTGATTATTCCCTTACAGCTTTTAATGCACTGTGTTCTGATGGAAATTTTTGTGTTGAGATTTTTACCTCTTTGATGCCACACTTGTATGTTCCTCCCCTCCAATATTTTTTTCCTCTTTGAATCTTCATTTTTCCTCATTGATTAGGCAGAGAGCAGGTGTGGTATGAGAAAGGAAAGTGTCAGAGTTTCCAGTAATCTTGCTGCTCATTCTTCAAAGCAGTAATAATCTCATTAGCTCATCATGTTATCTTACTCCTTAATTTCAAGTCCAAAATAAACTTCGTGGCCTTTCTCCCTGTCCTGCTCTAAGGGAAATAGGCTGGAGTCCAAGATGGCATGTTAGCTGTCAGTGAATTGCTGATGTGACAAGCATGTTTGGGAGCAACGTGTTAAAGCTCTCCACTTGTCCTGGCACTGTTTCTTTTCTGGTGACACTCTTCACTTGAGACTCTGCTTGAACCACAGGTCATTTGGGTGAAGTTCAGTGTCATCTCAGGTATGGTTTTGGTGTTGGTTTTTTTTTTTAAATTTGGTTCTACAAGCAGTAGAACTTGTACAGTTTCCATTCGTTTTCTTGCAAGACTGCAGCTGTGTAGGAGATGATGAAGTTAAATGGAGTTGTAGTTGAGCATTGGGCTGTTACAGAGCTCCTTGTGCAGCAAACAGTTCTGACCCTTGGATTTTAAACATAAATGTTCTAATCTCTCCTGTAACTTTCACAGGAGCCTTGGCTTTTGGTTCCCTTCTGTGTATTTTAGTCTTCTTCCCTTTCACATCTATTGTTACTGAACCTTCATGACTAAAATTATGCTCATTACTTTCAGTATGTTTTTCAGCCTTTTTTAAGAGCAGTTTTAGGTACTCTTAAGAAAGTCTCATTATCTCTTTTTCTCCTAATTCCCACCTTCACCTCTCCACCCTTATACACACAGTTAATTGGAGAAAGCAGGACAGAGAACAGTTGGTCTCCAAATATAGCTGGAATTCAACAAGAACAGGAAAAACACCTGACCAGATTGTCCCTGCTGAGCATGATTAAAATGGCAGGACCACTTATCAAAACTTTGTAGTGCACTTTAACAATGCACTGCAGATAGCTCCGCTGAGAGTGCTCAAGTCGTGCCTGACAAGGGCTGAAATCAGAGTGGGCTTTAGTTGAGGTAATGTTGGATAGAAAAAGATTGTTATTTCCTCTTCCCCTTGTGGTTTCTTTTATCTCTGAAGAGGTGCATTAACAAACCGGACAAAATTCCACTTAAAATTACAGGGAGCTGTACTAGCGCAAAGTATATGTTCTTTTCCCAGCCAGAGCTAAAGCTTTCTGCTCTGTGTTAATCTTCTTACAAAATGAAATTATTGCATAGTCCTGTGCTAGCTTCATTTTTTCCCCCTTTCTGCCTCTGTTAGCAGAAAGATGCATTGTTTTCAAATCCTAAATGGTGTTTTGTTTATTTACAAAACTATTACAGAATAATTGGATTTGAGGCTTACATTTTGTGGGGAACCAGTGTGAATAAAGTATTGCTGTAAACTTTAATGAGTTTACCTATTCTAAATTTATGATAGCCATAAATTTTGGGAGGCTGGTTCTACACTCTATGTAAATTAAAAAAAAAAAAAACCACCAAAAAAACCCCAAGAAAGGTTGCATTCAGTCTTGCTTCTTTGGCTTGTGAGAATGTAATTCTCGATAGGAATGGCCAAGGTACTGATGAAGAAACTGAATTATCATCTTCAGTGGCTAAAAATGTCCTGTTCTTTAAGTGGGTTTTTTTAGTGTTCATACTGAGTTGGTGCATGCATAGCCTGGTTATAGTTGGTGAACAAAGACCAGGTGACTTGGCAATTGGCACCTTGAGTGTTGGGAGATAAAGAACAAAAGAAATGACAAAACCCAAAGAGAACCTAAGGTTTCATCGTTTCTCAGACTGTTCTACTGAGCCATCAGTAATGAGTATTCTCTGTCTACGCTTGCATTTCATGGTAGGGCCAGGGAGCTTTTGCTTGTGGATAACTCTTAACAAGAAATTGATAACATTTTTTTAATCAAAACTAAAAGGAAGGGAATAGAGAGATATTTGAAGGCATTACCCAAATTTCTTCTTTACCCATGATATTAACCAAGATAAAATAAGAAAAAGGAACACTAATCCCCAGGCCTCTGATGCATACTCTTAAATGTGTTGCATGAAAATCAGTTTGCCATCTGATGCATGATCCTGGTAGGATTCCAGGCGTGAATCAGCAACTAAGTTGGGGACTGATTATCACTAGGACACAGGCACCTGTAGGTAAAATCGAGATAATTTAGGAAGTGTTTAATTTGCTGGTGTACCAGAATTGGTTTATTAATTGCAGAGGTCCAAATTTCAAATGGTTAAAAAGGAACCAAACCCTTGCTTACATATTTTTTTCTGATGCTTCCAAAATCAGGATATACTTATGATTTACCTGTAGCATTTCCTTGTGCCTGTGAGTCTGGACACGTTTAGGATTATGCAAGACATGACTATGATGAGAGGATGAAGACTTAGTGGTGTTACACACATAGCAAAGCCATAGCAAACATGAAATAGATGTTTGTGGTTTTTGTAAAGACCAATCTGCAAGTGCTGCCTTTGGATCCAGTCCTTCGCAGCAGCTCCTCCTTCTGCTGTTCATGTACCTGTAGCTGTTTCAACCGCATAACTCTGCTGGATGGGACATTTTGTATTGGCAAGCAGGAGACTTGGGTTCTTGTCCTTGTCCAAATGAGTGTTCAGTGTTCTAAGAAAGAACTGAGAGCCTCAGGAGCTCTTTTTTTCTCGTTAAGCCATGTAAAACCCAAACAGTTTTAAGAGGACAGTGCAGTGACCAAGGAAGTGCTGGGTGGGGATTATGACGCAGCTTTCCTTGCCTTTTCCCTGGAAGGTATTGAAATGATGCACAGTTCAGATTATGTGAAGATGCTGCCCACTGGACTGATGGGCAGAGGAGATGATCAGAGTGACCTTTCTGTTTCGTGCCTGTTCTGCGAGGGGGTCAGTGCTGTCTTGGCACCTTGAACTTCCCAAAGTTGTTGATCTCTATAAGAAAAATCCAGGCAAAGCAGATCCCTGCTTTGATAGATGCTCCTTGCTGGAGCTATTGGTAAATCAGCCCAGTTGCTCATGTTGCTTTTTTCTCACTTCTTTTTAAAATTTTTTTTTCTTTCTCCCTGGCCTTTGTGGCTGTTCTAAGTCTTACAACTTCAGGCAGAGCCAGCGTGTAATTTTGGGCTTGTGCCGCCCCTGGGAATTGGGGAACTTGGGCCCTATGCTGTGTGAGGCTTCTTACTGCAGTGCTGTATTTTTTGTGCACCCATAGGTGTCAGTTCCTTGGTAGAGAGTCAGAAAGAAATAAAGAATAGTTTTCTGTTCCCTCTTGGATGGGGCATGAAAGCTGGTGTGCTGACTAGTCTTAATACTGTCATTTATCTTGCAGTCGTGTCAATAATGGGGTGTTTGCTTTCCAAACAAAAGATGTAGTTTATGTCCCAAAGAGTTTAAAGATCATTTGAAGCTTGGTGTAGTGGAAATGGGATTTTTCTCTGCCAAATTGGCTTCACCCTGGGTTGCAACCTTGTTGCCTAAGTGTGTGATTACTGCTGGAGTTTGAGACTGCTCTGGAAAAAAAAAAAAAAAAGAAAATGCTTATCCTTGAAGTAGATGTTGATTTCTGTGTATTTTGTGAGAATGAAAAGGCATCTTGAATTTTTATACAGAAATGGTAGAAGTTTTCCATACTGAGGTGGATCCAAGTGTATTGCAGAAACATTTAGAATCCAACAGCTTCTGTGTATTCAGGGAAAAAAACAAAACTATTTAAACTGTTACAATGTTCTGCCTCAATGCTAAGAGCTTTTTAATGGTCAGGCGTAAGCAGTATGACATTGGACTCTCTCTGTGTGTAGCAGCTCTTCTCCATGCAGACTTTCTCATTTGCTGTAAATGAAATGAGATTTCAGTGACATTTTTAGTTCCTTTTTTTCTCCTCTTGTTGGTCTTGTGTATTGGCATTACTTAGGTAATTATAGTGTGCTCACTAGAAGCCCTGACAGCCTAAACTGAGTTCTTTGTAAAAAATGCGGTGTTTCCCCTAATTAAGAGAGACTAGAAACAGCACCTGAATCTATTAATTAAATAGTCAAAGTTGATCTCTATTTAGGATATATTAACAAGCAAAACAAAATACATTTCTGACTAAAATGTTGCCCAGGGTAAATGAGCTACTGTGAGGCTTTTTTTTTTTTTTGTGAAGAAAAATAATCTATTGGTGCTGCAACTGTCACACATGCACAGTCATGCAAAATTCATGTGAGATAGTTCCCAGTTCTATGCTACTGAGAACAATAGCCACTATTTCTTCTTCAAAGCTCTTCAGAGATGTTAAATAATCCTTGTGACAACCCTATGAAGTGAGTATTGTAGTAATTTTGTATGGATGGCAAAACAATTAATGGGCATTGTCTCCAGCTGTAGTGAGAAAGTGGAATTTGCAGTGTGCCCGGGGCTTGGTCTGCTGCTGGAGCTCTGCTGCTGTGAGCAAGGGGTGCCTGAGCCTGTCCTGCTGCCCCTTCTTCTGTCTGGGGCTGTGCTGATGAAAACAATCTGCAGATGCCGTGGTCACCGGCGTGAAGGTGCGTAGGTCAGGCTGGAGCTGACGTGTCCTGATAAAGGATGGATTTGGCTCGTTCTAAATTATTCTGAGTTATTATTCTCGCTGGCATCACTTCTTGGAGGAGAGGTGTGTGGAGCTGTTGGCTGTGCTGTAATGTTTGTCTGAATGTGAACGCTGGGTTGCTCAGACTGACTCCAGAGCTCGAGTTTGCTCTTTTGTGGGATGAGATCCTGGACAAATGCTGCCCACCAGGGCCTTGCCAGCCTGGGCTTGCTTAGTTTGCCTTGAGGGTGGTCTCCTAATTCCCTTTGATCCGAAAAGGGTGCAGACCCCACTGTTCTCTCTGCTAGATGAACACCAGCCGTGTTTCCAGCTGAAGGAGGTCTGGATAACCAGGATGGGAGTTCCTGTTTGGGTCAGAGCAGTGTCACAGCTCTTCCGTGCAGCCTGGCTTTGGCTGCTGAGATACTTGTGTCTCCTCTTCTCCTCCACCAGCTCTGCCTGCTGCCCTTCCAGGAGTTATAAATGCCACAGCAGATGGCTTGGGGAGGCAGTGTCTGTAATTACTGCTGCAAGATTTGCCGAAGCTTGACTCTGCACAAAGAACGCTTTTTTTTTTCCCCCTGGAGATTCAAAGTTGTCGGTACTTCAAATGCAGATTTGGTCTTTTCAGGGGAACTCGATGGAGGAAATGTGTGATTTACATGCTGGTTCAAAAGCAGCCTGTCTTTCCTCTTGACACAATTCATATCATGCTTTAGTGTTACCAGTTTTCAGTCTTCTCTTGCTAGGTCAGCGTTCAGGTTCCTGGGAGTGATATAGGCTAGACTGCTTATGGACCCAGATTTTGATAGCAGCTGACATACTGTTAAATAACACAGCTATCATCAGCTGATTTGATAAAGGCAGGTTTTAAAACCCATTGAGCTGGCTGGTAACCTTCCAGCAGGTTTCAGTGTGAATGTTGTTCTCCCATCTGAGCAGAGATGTGCAGCTCCAGGTTTGACACAGCTTTGGTACCTAATGCAAGAGCTCATCTCCCATTTGCATCTGAGATTGATTGACCCAAGGTTATGCTACCCAGTGCCTTCTTTTCTGTGGGCCCCTTGCTCCAAATACCTTTCTGAAGTCTTGATCTCCTTATCAGTGTGTCTGAGGTGAATTTTCTCCTCTTGCGTCTCTCTGATGCTGATGGCCCTTGGGTTATTAACAATGTAGCCAGCCAGGTTTGAATTATAAGAGGGCTGGGGCCAAAGGGAAAGAAAGATTTTCATTTCCTGAGGTCAGTGAAGAGGCTGTGACCCGAATCACCCCCAGTGAGCAGTGTTTTTTCCTTCTGGTGGTCACAGCAGAGGTGACGCCTCTGGTTCTTCAGACAGCTTCCTGTGGTTACTCATGGTACAGAGGGCTGGAGCCCTCACTTCCTAGGGAGCACAAGAATTTTCTCTCTATTTGAAGGGCTTTTTTTTTCCCCCCTGTGTTTGCTTTGCTTGTAAAGTACATTTGACTAAAAGTATAAGTAGCAATGGAAATTTAGGCCAGATTGCAGATCGTTATTGATCTCTGTTTCCAGCGAAATATTATCACTAGGATCATGGGATTGAGGTAGCTTTTGGACTTCTGTGTTTTGAGGTTTTTCTCTTGTCCTTTGCTTTCCTGGCCACCCCATGACAGGGGGACAGGGCCATGACTTTTTGCAGTCTCTGCTCATAACTAACTCTTCAGAAACTTGTAAATGGTTTTCATGTTGAATTTGCCTATGCTACTGCTCTTATTTGTGGAGAGGACAACTACTTGGAAACAGACATATTTCATATATAGCTAGCACTGTGGTAAGGATGTTGTTTGTATGATCTTTTAGGAATTGAGATGACTTAATCTGAAATAGGATGTACTTTGAGTAACTCAGTTTGCTTTTTGTTGTCTCAAGTTGAGTTGTTTCTGTCGATGGAAGCTGAACTGGCTGGCTTAACGCTCCAGCTGCATTTTTCCCCAGCGTCTTTCTGTGATGGTACAAGACCTATTGCTGCCAAGCCCTGCTGGATTCCTTTCAAGCTTTCCTGCCCAGATATTCATTAGAAAACACTCAGTGTGCCCTCTCCCTCTGCCTGCTCTGAAAGGACTGAGTTTGCATTCATTGCCTAACAGCAGTGGTGCCTTAAGCTGAACTTAGAAGGCTGCAGCAGAGAAGTGCCTTGGCTGCAGATCACTGGCATGTTAGGCAGCAGCAGCAGGGTCACAATGTGTTTGCCCTGCTCCTCTGCTCCTCCCTGGCCATCATTTGCTGTCTGCTGCCAGGGACATGTCATGAGATGGGGTGGACCTTGGCTCTGAGCTGGTACAGACGTGCTTGTTTGCTGCCTGGGTCCTGCTCAGCCCCTAGAAAAGGCATTCAGCCTTGCCTTTGAAAACTTGGGTTAAAAATGGCAGCTTGTTTGCTGCAGCTGGAGCTGTGAGCTGAGGACCATGACTTAACTTATGGTAAAGGTTTTTGGAGCACAGTGTCTTAAGAATGAAGATATGTCCATTAAATATGTATATTTATGGTGTAGATGTATACTCCTGGCAAGATCTCCTGGGTGCAGCTGTGCCTATACCAAAGCCCTCTTAAGGGTACTTCTCTGTTTTTCCTCACTTTAAAGCTTTTTTCCAATAACTTTCCAATAAGGGAAAGTTTAATTTTTGTCTGTGTGCTATAGGTTTTTTCTAGTGTATTCCAGCGCACTGCTGGAGTGGTGTATTGGCTTTTCAGAAGCAATATCATGCTGGAGGGCAAGAGCTGACCCAAGTAGTGGTGATGAGTCTTGGGGTGTTCTCAGCATCACCTCAGTTATACTCCACAGTAAAAAACTGGTAGACAGTATTCATCTTTAAAATAACAGGACCTGCTGTATGCAACCCACTATGAGCCTTATCTCATTCAGGTACTGAGCCTGTACCTTTCTCTACAGCAAAAGAAAATGGTATAATACTTTTATTTTTTTTCCTTGCACTGTTTGTATTTCATAAATTTTTTAAATATGTTAAATCTTAAACGTTTTATACAAGTTCAGTGATGTCAATGTTTGTTAAGCACCCCAGTGGTAGGTCAGGTCTGGAGATTGAAGCATCGTTTTTCCTTCAAGGCTGTACTTTACATCCATCTGCACTAACTCTTCCAACACCAACTCTAAACCTGTCTTGCTGGATCCCAAAGGAAGCTATGAACTGCTGTGAAGGGTTATCTGTGGGTAACTTGGCTTGCTGGGCCTGAGAGAGGAGGAGGATGTGTTTTTTTGCGTGAGGGAAACCAGCAGAAGCTTTACTGCGCTCGGCGTTGCATTTGAAATTAGCACTGGGTGCTCTTCACACCACTGCTGCTGTGAAGGAAGGCACATCCTTTGAGAACATGATTGGGTTTATAATGGCAGAGCGAAGACTTCATTCTCAGTGAAGGAACGTCCAAAAGAATGTGGTTTCAGATTGGTTTAACAGGCATTTCCTCAGTTGATTTATTTTAATAAAATTTTGCCTCGATGGCTTTTTTAATTGAATATTTAAGCAAGCTGAAAGCAGGCATTTTACTGTCTCTCTTTAATTTGTGCTGATACATGGTTTAGCATAATTATTTTTTAATGCCCTTTTTTAAAGTGTAGTGCCCTCATCCTCCTGACCCTCTTTCTTCAAGAAGAAGTGGATTTAATTTAGAGAGAAATGTCTGTTGTATCACTGCCCTGTGGCAGGGAGGTATGTGGGAGGGGTGGGCTTGGTTAAAAAAAAAAAAAAAATTGCTGGCTTTTAAAGTGATGGGTTCAGGCCAAAAAGCATTAAGAATGGTCTGAAGCATGCTGTGGCGTTTGTAAGCTGCCTTTCTGAACTTCTTGAATTTAGTTCTAAATATGAACCTTGCAGCATTGCACAGATGCCTTGGTTTTACTGGGTGACCTAAAATAACCAACTTACAGTTTTTCTCCGTTTTTTCCGCCCCACCATTCCTCTCACAGGCCTATCCTTTCTTGTTGGCCAGCCTTAACTGTCCTGCATCCCTAAAGAGGAAACAGAGCTGTGTTCTCTCTTTAGGTTTCTGCCTGATCCAGTGTGGGGAATGGTGGAGTACTCCTGGGTAGGAGCATTTTGCCACAGAGCAGATAAAACTCCGTGCTTACCTCCTTTCTAGTTGGCTCCTCGCTCTTCCCCAGTGCACTAGGAATACCAACACTGGAAGAAAAAGGTTGGCACCATAATTTTTAGTGGGATTGCAGTTTAGTCTGGAATGGAAGAGTCTGTTTGCTGGTACTCTTGAACCTTCCCTTTGAATAAGATCAATCACAACAGCCTCAATTTTTGGTGATACCGTTGCCTGCATTTGTTTGTGCCTCTGTATTTACTCTGGAGGCTTTTCTTTAACACAGCAAGCTTGGCAAAACATCTCAAGGGAAAAAAAGCTCTAAGCTTGCTTGTATTCCTACCAAATACCTGTGTTGATAATAACCAAAAATGGAGTGCTTCCACTTTAGCAGTTTGGAACTTGAATGTGAGTCAGTCTTAGGTGATTACAAAAAAAAACCCCAAGAACCCCAAACCCTTTCCCTCTGACCCCAAAAGAAAAAAATCAAGCACCCTAGATGAGGATGCACACACACCTTTTCCTGTGGACCAAGCTGTAAGAAAAATTGAGTGGGAAAAAAATTCACAGGGATGTCTAGAAAACATTAATAAAGGGAAGGTTGAAAGAATCAAGATGGTTCTACGTAGAGAACACCTGAAAACATTCTGCAAGAGGAGAAAGGAGTGAACCTGCTGTCTGTGCCTGCTGTAGAGAGGATAACAAATTAGGGATTTAAGATTCAGAATGGAGAACTGCAAAACTTTGGAAAAAGCTTTCCGTTGCCAAGCAGGAGTTGTAAAATTGGTATTGCTGGAAGGAACTCAGAAAGAAAAGATCCTGGCAGATGCTGGAGAAGAGTTGGGGTTTGGTGCTTCTGCACTGGGGCCTGGCGTGCCTGGTCCCTGATGGGAAAGGAACCCTTATGAGATGGGGGCAAGGGGCAGGGGAGATCCAAAGAATGCACGTTCTGGCCTTCCCTGCTCATCCCTTATGTTGCTGTGCAAAAATATGAAAAAAAGGTAGGAGGGGGGTGGGGGACAAGAGATTAGTGGTCATGGTGAGAAGTAAAAGGTGATGGAGAAGCTTTGCTGTCAAAGGTTGGGGCAGCTGGGTTAGGTGACTTATGGAAGTGTCCTTTAGCTGCACACGCTGCAATTTTATATTGGGAGAGACTCGTGTTCCAGCCCTGCTCCAGTCTTGGAGCCTCACGTGCTGTGAATTCCAGCACAGGTCAACACTGAGCCGAGTGTCAGATTGAATGACCCTGGGAAGGATATTGGTATTTTTGCTTCTCTGTCAAGGGGTCCTTTTAGAGAATGGCTGCTCTTTAACTTTCTCTCTGGGAATGTGAAGCAACTCACTTGCAATCCACGTGTGTTCCACGGAGAAGGTGGAGCAAAGCCTTGAAGGTGGTGACCTTAGAGATCAGCCTCAAAATTGGTGCAGAAACCCAGCTACCAGAAAGACCACGGTGCCTTCAGTTTGCTATTTTTTTTCCGCCATTGGGCTCTCAGTGAGTTTCTGTGGCACAATTAATTCCTGATGACCAGCCAAAGTAGAGTTGTAACTACCAGGAATGCATGGAGGGCACTAAACAAAAGCTGAAAGGCCAGGGAAAGTGCCCGCAGAATTTAAATGCAGGTGCTGGTTCTCTCTACAGCACAGTCCTGCTTGCCTTTTTGGTATTGCAGCCATTGCACGAAGCTGGTGGGTGCTGAAGTAGTTTTGCAGAACCATAAGCACTGAATTAAAATCTGAGTCAAGTTCCTGGCTCCCTGTACCGGCGAACGCTTTGCTAGGAAGTATCTGAGACGGAGCACCAGAAAATTTATGGACTGTGATGGTCTGTCACTCTGTGTGAGCAGAAAAGAAATACCATCCAGCTTCCTGAATTGATTCCTTTTGTGCATGGTGTGCCTAAAATTATTTGGCAGGACATGTGGTTTTTGTGTGTTGGTAAAACACGGGCGATCTGGGATGCTCCACGCAAGGAAGTTTGGTGCATTTTGTTCTTGGAGTTCTCTTCCCAGCAATGGCCAGTGTGTGACCTTGGCAGTGCTGAGCTCTCATCAGCTGTGTCTGAGAAACGCATAAAAAATGTGTGTATCTCTAATGTAAATGGGGCAGAACTTGCCTCCTGACCACAAGGAAATTCAGTCTTCCTGTCGCTCGCTAGGGAGCCTGTGCCTAGGTAGGGGAGACAGAACGAAGATAAACTGAGCCTCCACTGAATAACTCAATAGCTGTTGGGGGAATCTGTAATTTGTTGGTTTTCAAAATACCAGATGCTCTTCTGAGATGGGAGCCCTGCTGTGTTCCTGCCTTAATTCCAGGACAACAGTAAGATGGGATTCTGTCCACTGGAAGCATTTTGGATGTTACTGTGAGGTAAATGGACCCTCTGTCTTGGAAGACAGTCTGTTGTAGATAATGTGGTGTTTGAAGTTCAAAATCTGATGGAATTACATGTATGAGAGAGGGTATGAGCAGCAGAAAACCATTTACCTGCATTTCGTATATTTGCTTGGGCTAGCCAGTGAGTCCTCGTTAGCTGTGTGCTTCTAAACTTGCAAATAGCTGTTAACACAAATTAAAATCCCCACAGCACTGATACTGGTCCTCTCTGCAGGGGTGTCTGCCTGGCAGCAATAGTGTTTAACAAGTTCAGCAGCATCGAGCGTGTACAACCTGGTTACAAAGTGGGCATTTTTTTCCTGCACTGAGTTGGTTTTTTTGCTTGAAATTTCAACTTGCATGTCTTCTCTAGAAGAGGGTGGATCTTCTCAGACAGGTGAAATTGTGCATCTCCAACTTAATCTTGATCTAATTTTCTCTTGTTCACCTCCTCCTCCTCCTCTTCCTTGTTTCATCCCACTTATTGTGGGTTTTGTCAGGGCCCTTTTTTAAGCATTTAGAATCAGTTGCCAAATTACAGTAACGAGCGGGTAAGTTTAATGCTGCACAGTGTGATAGATGCAGTAATTGTACTGGCAGCACTTCATCTTTGTGGTTTTCATTTTTGTGCTTCCAGGGTGCACAGATAAGGTTTTCTTTCCTGTACCCCTAACCATTTTTTGGTACAAGATGCATGTGGGGAAAAGAGGAGGAGCATGAAGGGAGTGGAAATGGCCTTTATTCCTGCGTTTTCTTGGATTTAACATTTATGCTGCTGTGGGGTGGGGGCTGCTGTTCTCTGCCAAGTCCATCTGTAGGCAACCAGCAGACCTGAATGTAACAGGTTCACTTTGGGCAGATACTGCCATGATTTCCTCTGTGAATTAAGCCAGCAGGTCTAGGGGATGGTCTTGTTTGGAAGACAGGGCTGTGTCAGTGAGATGCTGTGGGGCTCATGCAGCTTCATCTGTTCATTCTGTTGCTTTCTGGGGCTCCTGTTGCCTGTCTTGTTCTAAATTCCTGTGGCACATCTCTCCTGGCCTTCTTGGGATCTGTCACATGTTGAATGTGCTGTTTGTCAAATTTTTCTCCACTAGGAACTCGTGGAGTTGTGTCTGCTGCCATTTCCCCTCTCTGCCCCACTTCGTACTGCTTTGTCAGATGCCAAGAGGTTCAGACTACTCTGGAGGGCTTTTATGGCCATTTAAGAGCTGCTGCCCATTTTCTTAGGATGCATTATCTCTTCCTTTTCTCAGGAGTCCTAGTTTTCTGCCTCAGGTCTGGACGCAGTCCTAATTTATGTAGAAATCCTATCTTGAAACTTGTTCAGTTGTTAACTTAGCACAGACAGCTTTGCAGTTCCTGTGATGGAAGTGATAGTTTCTGCGTGTGGAGGGGGCTGTGCTAACTCACTAAAGATTCTGGTTATGTTGGCCAGTTCTTGACTGCAGCGTTTTTAGTTGTTTGATGAGAGGTTATTTTGGGAGGAAGGATGTAATCGGGTCAAAAATCAAGTTTCAGTCAGGGCTGATTCATTTTGTATGGGCATGTTTTGGTTGCTGGGCATTGCTCACAATAGAAGTTAGAAGAATTGAGGTGCTCAAACTAATTTTTACTAGCTCTTTCCCATTGGCAATGATTGGCTTTCCTGATATGGTTTCATTTCAGACTCCTGAACACTAACTTCTGTTTTGTATTGAGTGTACTTCTGGCTGACAGAAATGCGTTGGGGAAAGTAATAAAGCCCAGAGGGGAACAAAACTATTTTCTCTTGGCATAATGTTTTTTCTATATATCAGCCATGGAGATATTTTGAGCTATTTCATTGCTAGTATGAACTTGAAAGTTAAAGTTCTTGCCACTTAGCAGAGTAAACTTATAAAGCACTCAAGTAAATTAAGACAGAGTATTTGGAGTCTAAAAGACAATTGTCACCTTTGTTCTCTGTATCATGATGGTTGCCATTAGCAATCACAGTGGCCTTGGATAACAGGATGGCTCTTTGAAGTTATCAAACACTTTTGGAAGTGTGAAGTGTGCATATCAGGTAGTTAATATCTGTAGTTAATATCTGATATCTAAGACCTGAGGAGTTTTTGAGTTTGTAATGTATGCTTTTTCATATTGGAGCTTGATTTTTTTTTTTTTTTCAAGAGAGAGAGAAACACCCATCATCTCTCATGAAGTAATAGAGGGAAATAGTGTTGTAAATCCCTTGATGTGTTGTGAAAGCCTAGACCTTTCGTCTTCCTGTCTTCTGTTTGTCTTCTGTGCAGCTCAGGTTTTTTATGTGCTCTTCCTCTTGTGGTCACTATTCTCAAAAGTTTCTTCAGATGGATTGATATACCATGCAAAGTATTCAAAATATTTACACTAAGACAGCCGCTTTTTTTCTGCACACTGAAATCGTGTGTCTGTCCACCAAATGAACTGGCTGGAAAGGGGACAGGATGGAGGGACCAGGCTGGTTCTAAACTTGGTTATAATTATCTCTGCTTTAATTAAATGTTGTAGAGACTCGTGGGGCAACTTGTGTAGCTGAACATCTAATGTCCCTTTAGGTAGTTGAGGGTATTTCTCCTGGCCTGGAGCCACCACTCTCAAAGGGCACTGGTTTCCCAGTGGTCTAGTGTGGTATCTGCCAGTCCCGTGTGGATGTTGTGGATGTGTCTTGGAAACATCTAAAAATGGCTCTTGGCACTGTGTTTTGAAACCCAGATCTCTTCCCTAAGTGTTGATGAGAATTTCAAGAAGCAACTTTTCTCTGCCTGTTAGCCTGGAAGCCTTTTCCTCAAACCTCAGTCATCTTTGCCTCTCCCTGCTTCAGTGTCTCTGTGTTTAAAGCCAAAGCCTTTAAGTGCCAATATGCAAATATACCCATAGGTCAGTGTATGAATACACTTTGAGATTATTTGACTTTCTTGAAGATGTAATTTCATGGCTGTAAGACTCTAAAGTCACTCTGAAATTAAGGTCTCTGAGTAATCTGTAATAAAGGAACATTGCAGAAATGCAGGTGCATAGGAGGAGGAATACTCTGCCTTCAAAGATAGGTACTTATGGAGCTGCAAGCGCTGTAAGCCTTAATATTTTTTTATTGGTGAGATCAAGTTTTTTATTATGCATTAAATAGTTTATAGGCACCTAAGCAATGTGGTGTCTGGTTGCTTGCTCTCTCCCCTATTTCTGGCCCCCAGTGTTATACCCATTTCAGTGAAATGCAATTCCTCTGCTGTGATCAAGGCAGAATGAGTAAGGTAGTGATTGGTACGGTGAAATTTCTCCCCCCTTTCTTTCCCGTGTCTTTTCACCCAGTACTTCCAAACTATACACTGTGTGATAGCTTTGTGGTAGCTCTGATGGCCTAAAGAAACAAAACAAAACATCTCTAGAGGTTAACAGCTTTGGTAAAAAATATTTGTCATGTGAAGAGTGAAGTAATTGCCTAGCAAAAGTTACTTCCACCACCATGCTTTCCAATCCTCTGTTATCCACTAGAACTCTCAGATATCTGTTTAAGTCTTTTTGTTTTCAGCATTCCTATGTGTCCTGAATGAAGTTGTTTTTTTTATTTTTAAAAAATTTATCATTATTCATAAAGTGATTTGGACTTACAAAAGGGGCTGTTGCTGCAAACTGCCTTAGAACAAAAAGTATGACAACCATCCTGAGCTGTGGAAAGAAAGATTAGTGCAGATAGTAGGAGAAAGTCCAGCCTCTGAAAAGCAGCCACATCAGTGGTGCAAATTGGGGTAAGGTTCAAGGAGCCTCTCTGAATGTTGTTGTTCTTGATGTCTGAATACCTCTCAGATATTAAGGGGATGCAGGTTATTTGGTCACTAACACTCCATTTTTATTAAGACTCCTTCTATATAGGTCCATATCGATTCAGTTGTTTAGTACTTTGAGTAAGTATTTCGTATTTTTAAATACCTTTTTGGGAGGGAAGGCATAGAATAAAAGGGGAAAAGTTGGGGGCTTTTTACTTATATATATATATTTTTTTTTTTTTTTTCCCTTTCCATTTTTTCCATGTCCAAGAGAAAGACAGGAGCAGAGTTGGCTGTTTTTAAGAATCGAGCAATAAGCAGAGCTTAAGCCCAGAAATAAATAACTGGAAGCCTTCCCTCCAGATCAGTAGCTCGTGCCCATCTCTGTAGTGACGAGCATTTAAAATGGTGTTTCATCCAGGTTATTGCACTGCTGAAAGCAAACATCCTTTCCTTTGAAGTGCATCAAATGCTACTTGCAGTGGTGGTTAATGTGTCTGATTTCAGAAGGTATTCTGCTTATTTTTACCTGTTTTTCTTTGTCTAAAATTCAGCCACTACTCGGAATATGGATCAAAAGATATTCTGTTCACCAGTATGTACATTGAAAAGCAAAGAGTCTCACAGCAGCATGTTAGAGAATTTTAATGGATAAGTAATACTACAGTTTTGCTTTGTAAATATTTCAAATTATGTTTGAGGGTTGTAATGAAGTGCTGCTTTTTGGTGTGACAAACCACTGGCCACGGGGCTGGAAATGTTTGCAGGGGTGGATTTAGCTTGGGAAGGAGGTGACAGCAGAGCCTGCAGCACTGCAGTCAGGGCTGGGCAGTGGGGCAGGACACGGGGTTGAAAAGCCAATTCTGGCTCTTGGCAAAATGCGCTCATGAGGAGCCATAACCCTTCCTTGTGACCGTAAAAAAAAAAAACGGTCAGAGGTGCAGAGGGCAGCTGTGTGTTTGCTTTACCTGTGCACTTTACCCTGGTTGTGTGACTTTTCCAAGGGGTATTTATATTTTAAGCAACATGAGATTGCGGCCGGGCCCGTGAAGGACGTGAGGGGTGGTTTGCACGTGTGGCTCAGAACATGCTGGCTGTTCCTCCCCAGTCCTGCTCTGCAACAGCACAGGACTTCTCAGCAGTGCCTTCCTAACCTTTTGACGTGCAGCTGGGCACATCTGGAGGCAGCAGGGTGTGCAAACGCGCAGGCGTCTGGCCAGCTGTGCCTTGTGCCGCGGATACTGTGGGACCCCGTCCGTGAAAGATCCCTGGGTTACGGAGAGGGCGTGAACGTGGAGCTGGCTGTCCCTTTGGGGCACTGAAGCTGAGGTGAATTCTGGTGTGCTGTGCAAGGACAAGGTGCTGCTGAAGTCAGGGAAGCTGCTCCTCTGGCTGTGCCTGAATTCCTCGTGTGGACAGCGTGTGCTTCCTCTGCTCCTGGAGCAGCTTTCCCTGCAGTGGGTAAGCCAGGAGTGCTTCTTGTGGATCTCTGCCAGGCAGGGCTTTGGTGCTTCAGGGTTACCTGCTGTGTAGGAAGAGTGGTGCAGTCTCATTTCTCAGTTTGCTGAAAGTGGATTTGGATTTGATATTTCAAAGTGGTGGTTGTGCTGGGGGGGCAAGGTGAAGCTGGGAACTCGTTGAAGAAAAGCGGTAATGACAGAATCGCAGAATGCCAAGGAGTTGGAAGGGACCTTAAAAATCATCTCATCCCAACCCCTCTTGCCATGGGCAGGGACACTTTCCACTAGACCACGTTGCTCCAAGCCCCATCCAACCTGGCTGTGAACACGGCCAGAGTTGGGGCATCCACAACCTCCCTGGGCAGTCTGTTCCAGTGTCTCACAGTAAAGAATTTCTTCCTAATATCTAACCTAAATTTCACCTCTGAAGTGTGTATGAGGTCTCAATCTATTTACCACTGAATGTGTAAGGAGATGGCTTTTGCTTCCCATGATATATGGAAATAAATGAATGTGATGGATGTAGAGAGGCATCTCACTTCTTTTTAATTTCTTTGGGTAGGAAGTGGCTCTATTGTTCCATTTTAGCCTCTTGTGGCACCTGGAAAATAAGAATCATGGAAAGCCTCACCCTGTGCTCAGGCTGACAAGGAGGTGTGAAAACAGACTTCTGACATGTAGATGCAGTTGAGTCTTTTTGGTGGAGCTTGAAGGCAGTCAGTCTTACTGCAGGACCCAGATCTGTCAAATTTAAATGAAAAGGAGAAATCTGTTTTCTCAGGATTTGACTGTTCATTTATCTTTCCTTCCATTGCCTTTCTTTGTGTTTAGAAATTTTATACAGAAAAAAAAAAAACAAACCCCAGCTTGCTTATTGGGGCAGTGTTAGTTTCTTATGGCCAAATGTTGTGATTTTTTTTTTCCCCGCTTTGATTTTAAAATTTTAAAAACCGTGCTGTGAAATGAATCTGGAAAGCAGTAGGTAGATTAAAAAGAAATACACTTTAACACAAATAATGGAGCTCCCAGGAGCAGAGAGACTTGAAGCACAGGGAGAGACACACACAAGACAGAATAAATCTCTTTGACTGCGCTGCTGAATGCTCAAAAGTCTTTCTACATGTGGTGTGAGTAAATTTCCAGCTGTCTTTAATGTTCAAGAATAATTACTCCCTTCTCCTTGAGTCATTCTGGAGTCATTCAAGTCTATCTGTACATGAGCAGGGCTTTTCCTCTCTGCTCTGATACCTCCAGAGTGAGCACTGCTTGGCACCACCTTGTGCAGTGTGAGGATCACGGAGCCGATCCAGAGTACTGTTGCATGAATTGTAAAACGACTCTGTAGGATTGATGGGAGGGGAAACATGTTTTTGAATATCTGTGCTTATTGTGGGGTTTTTTTGTCTTTTGTGGGTGTTTATTTGTGTTTTGTTTTTCTCAATCTCAAATAGAAGTGGCGTGGATGAAACATATAGGTGGAAGCAAAAGAGGATGTACTAAAGCTGCTTGGTTTTACTTCCCTGAGACTTTTAGTAGATTTATTTTTTTTAAGTTAGGTTTTGCCTGTGGCTTTTTGTGTACATACATGATGCTGTGTGCATTTTCTGCCTATGATAGTGATCAGCTCAAGTAAGTGTAGGCTTTTGTGCAGTGTTTATCCACTTGGAAGTTTGTGTGTTTTGCTGGATGTGATTTTTAGAGCAAAGATGGGAGTAAACTTGGATCTGGTGAGGGAATGGATCCCTCTATGGGGATGGAAGTTGCATGGAAGTTGCCATCCTGCGCCTAGCAGAGCTGAGAGAAGCCTGCTGTGCTGCCCTAAATAAACTTTCTTGCTGTGTTCAGAGAGGCTGATTGGTTTCATTGATAGAGCTGTAAACGAGACAGACCAGCCTCCTTTTAATCCTCTGTGCCTAATGAATCACTCAGGATGTTTTGATCTGTCCTATGCAGTTTTCCACCTCAGCTACTCTTGACTATAAAGATCTGAACGTACACCATTATGTGGCAAACCCTTTTAATTTGGTTGTTGTTACTTGATCCTGTAGTTGTTGCTTAAAGAAGCCAGCAGCAAGAGCCTGGCTGGGCAGTCCCTTGCTTTTGTGTCCCTGTACCTGGTGTCCCCTTTCCTTCTGCATAGATCACAACGCCTGCACACATCTGATCCCCCACAGAGCTGGTGTCCAGGTAAAGTTTCGCTGCTGTCCCTTGTCATGGAGCTCAAAACAAGTAAATGAACAACAGCTGTATTGATCAGGGCAGCATGTCAAGGAATGCAGAGAGTTTAGAAGAGCATCTGCTCCCGTATTTCACTTGGAACAGGGGATCACTGAGGATTTGTCACCTGGAAGAGTCAGACTGAGGGTGAATGTGCAGCATTTTTCTGGCTTATTGTCGTGTGGCATTGTGTACTGACTGCACAGCACAGCACTGGTCAGAGTGTTGCAAGGCCAGCTGGACCCAGGCTCTCTGGTACAGGAAATTTTGTGTTTGGAAAAGTCACCCTTGAAATACTCAGTGATCTGAGAGAACAAGCAAAAAAAGTTGTCATCTTTTCCCTCATGGCCCCTGCTTGCCCCTCTCCAGCCCCAGAATTGTTTCCTGCACAGAATTGTTTTCACTTTTTCCGTTTATTTTCTTCCATACATCTTCTAAAAGAAATCCACTTACTATGTAGGTACTTCTGCGTTCTCTTTTTAGGCTGCTTTTGCTCGTACTTCTTCATTATCAGAATGGTTTCTTTGTTTCCCTCTGTATCTTTTTCAGTACTTGTTCTTACTTTCTTTTCCCTCCTCTTTTTCATTCCCCACTTCCTTTGCAGAGCCACCCTTGGCTTCTCAAGTCACAAGCCAAAAACAGAGGGTGTAGGAATTATGCCAGGGTTAACTCTGTGTCTCATAAATCTGGGGGCAAACTGTAATTTCCTTCCAAGGAAAACTTCCAAACTTGATTTAAAAAAATGGTTAGTTATGAAGACTATCCTCTGTCCCTTGGAAAGTTGTTCCAGAGGATGCTGGTCTTTCCTAAAGTATGTGGCTTGTGACCTCTTTGTTTTTTAGTTTCATCCAGAGTCTTTGTTCACTCACATTGCTTCTCCTACCTCTCCTGTGGAGCTTTGTTTACCTTCTCTGCATTGCCTTGCTCGAGAATTGTCCCTACATCTGATGATGTGCTTATTTTCCTTTTCACCCTTTCCCTGGAAGCTAATTATTGTGCCTTTTGAGTAGAGGGACTGACTGGTTTGAAAGCCACTGAGCAAATACTAGAAGAGTGTTAGTGTGGTTCTACTTTGGAGGGAGCAATGAACCCAAGTCACGAGCCTCACCAACCTGTGTGTGTAGAGCCCTCCCTTTGTTTTCAGTGGCTCACCACTTAGAATTTAAAAAATCTGCTACTTTGCTTTTCCAGGTTCCTGTCAAGGCTTTTGTGGGGAGAGTAGTCCTTTTGGTCACCTTGAAGAAGGCCAGTGAAAAAAACCAACAGGACTCATACACAAGACTCTGTATTTTTAAAATCTTGTAGGCAGAGTGTAATAGTTTTATTTGTACTATGACAGTAAGGCCCTATTTGCTCTAAGTCTTCTATTTTGCAGGACTGGAAATAGGTGCTAGAAGATATTGGAGGAGAACAAGTGCTTTTTTACCACCCTTCAGTTTGACAGTCAGACCAAGCCTTTTCTGTGGAAAACTGGCACTTGGCTTGGAAAGGTCATTCATGTGTTCAAATAACAGCGTGCAGGAACAGAAAACCCTTTCAGAGCAAGTGTCCCGAGACGCAATAGAAGTTATCTGCTTGTCTCTTATTATACCTGTCACCAGAGAAATCTGGTGAATGAGTCTCCAGTTGCCAGCAGGAGAAATAAGTTACAGTGAACAATAAGAGGCCCATGGGGAGCGCCCAAAGCATCGTCTTTCACTCAGACTGAAAGCTCTTTTCTTCTGTGCAGGAAAAGAACAAATAAGTAAAACGTTAGTCTGCTACTGATGGGGACACATATGAAGCATTAGGAAAAATTAAAAGGTCGGGTTACTTGCAGTTCTCTGAAGTTAGATCCTTATCTCTGTGCTGACAGAATTGAGAGAAGGTTTTATTTGCTTCCGAGAGAGGACCAGTCAGTCTGGCGTAGGAATATAAACCCACTTCTGTTCATCAAAGTATAAAAATTGCTTGGTGGAATAGATTGCATGAAGAGCCCTTGGAGCACATATACATTTTTCGTTACATGGTTCACAGAATCATCATAGAATCATGGAATGGTTTGGGTTGGAAGGGGATCTTGAAGATCATCTCGTTCCAACCCCCTGCCATGGGCAGGGACACCTTCAGCTGCACCAGGTTGCTCTGAGCCCAGTCCAGCCTGGTGTTGAACACTTCAGGGATGGTTTTTTGCCTTTGTGTGGAGAAGAAGAAATTGAACTGCTGATTCTGCATCCCTTACCTGCAGCAGCCTCTCTTGGAGATGTTTTTGTCTATGAGCCTGTATAGGGTATAGTGGCCCTCCCTGGTTCTTTGTATTCTTGTTTCATCTGAGGACTTTTAAAGGGTTTTATAAAATAATTTTATAGAAAAAACGTTGGAGTTAATTTTACATTTATTCTTAAGAAAGTTTGGTGGGTGAGCAGTACAGACCTACGGCCAGTGGAACTCAAGGTGCTGTAAAAGCTATCCTCAAACTTGTGCAAGTTTCATGAAATACAGATGTGGGCGTGTGACAAGCTCATCACTTTTGGGTGCACATGACTGCAGTTCTCCCAAGGATAGTATCATGGATATGTGTTTCCCTTGATATTTGCCATGTGCTACAGAATATTTTCTGTCTTGCTGTTACTTGCATGTGCAGTACCAAGCGCCTTGAGTTTTGCTGTGCCAGCATTTTGGAGTTGGAACGCCTGTGAATTTCCTAAGGGAATGTGCTTGTTCCTTTCATGCTGGAGGATGTGCTCGGCTGAGGATGAGGATTTTGGCCAAGAACACTGCACCAAAATGTTGCCCACATGATGGGCTGCTCCTGCATCAAATTCAGCAGCTGTTTCCTCATATTTCTGTCTTCTGCAGCGCTGTCCTCTGCCAATTCTCCCTCTTCTCCCTAAGGAGAGAATGCACACTGGAGAGCTGATTCATCAGCCCAGTGAAGAGCTGTGCTCAAATTAGTCCTTTCCCCAGGCTTCAGAGTATTGTCCAGACACGAACAGGAATGGATGGTAGTTACTATTAGCATACAGCTCTGGTCAGGATTTATCCTGGGTGTTTCTGAGGGTCCTGTTATCCCATTGGGATGGAGAACCATTTCTGCCCCCTTTTGCAGGCAGCTACCAGATCTGCTTGGTCTATTCCCTACACGGACCTTTCGTGATTCCTTTCATTGCTGTTTCCTGTTGTTGACTACTCCATCCCCTATAAGAGAAGTGAAGTGACAGATAAAGAGATATATTCCTTTTGTTCTGCAGCTGGCTCTTCTCTACTGGGGAGCCAACACGGTGGATTTACATCTAGGTGGTGATAATGTGAGTGCATGTGAGATCTGCATTCTCTCAAATTTCAGTGGCTCAATGCTCATGGCTGGAGAATAGGCCAGCATGTATATATATAGAACAGGAGAAGAGAAAGCAAAGAAACAGAATAAGAAATAACTGAAAAATTATTTCAGTCTCTAATATAATCATAAAGATTTGGGATTTCTGTCCTACACTTCAGTTAAAATATTGCTCCTCATGTTCCTCACGTCAGGGTGAGCCTGGTTGTGAGGAAACCTTCCCCCTCTCCTTTGATATCTCCTATATGTAGGATGTGTGTACTCATCCAGAGTAGTGAAGGACAGGAAGGGTCAGGGCAATAGAGATCTTCAGTGCATGTCTGCAGCAGAGCCCTTGTGTGGGAGTTGGTGATGCTTCTGGCAAGCTGGAAAAGAGAAATGTATGGAAAAGCAGTGGGTCAGCAAAACACTCGGTGGTGTTACTTTCTGCAGTGCTCTGACTGCTGTGGGACCCAAGAGGACAATTCTGAAAAAAAAAAAAAAAGGTTAAAAAAATGATTGTAAGGACTGGACCCTTGTCATCCACCCTGCTTAGATCCCATTAGGTTACCCCCTGATTATTGGACCAAACTCGGCCTTCTGGCCTTTCTTTTAGCAGCACTGGTTGAGATTAAGAGTAGTGCTTTAAGCAGCAGTGGCTGCATTGCCTGGCAGGGTGCGTGCCAAAGTGGAGTCCTGCCTTTGCCTTGAGCTCTTCATGTGGCTTGTGAATCAGCACAGAGCCCACTGAAGAAGAAACAGGCTTCCACAGCAATCTGCCCTGAGCCCATGGGATTCAGATCCTGAGAGGCTGGTTCATACTAGCTCTGTTTGATAACCTCTGGGTGTTTGAATATTGTGTTTGGAGGAGGAAGGGGGGAAAATACGCCTATGTGAAATGTTCAGACTCAGGATATTGCTCAAACTGTAAATCAAAGTACTGTATGGTGTGCTTTTCTGTCCTTATCAGTAGTTCAAATAGACATGCTAATCCGTGGTTTTTCCTAGTAGCTGTGGTGATTATAACCGCAGTGAGAAAGGTACATATTGTAGGGAAGATTGAAAATTTACTTGTCCATCAGATATTAAGACAAACAAACTCCCAAGGAGCAGAACTATACTGCAGAATGGCATGTAATTGTCATAATGCTTTTTAGCAGAATTCTCTTCCCCTCAATGCCAATGCTGGGCTTTGGCTGGGATTTTGGAGCTGTTCTCTGTGGATTCTTCTCCACATGGGTGAGAATCCCTTTGCCAGGGGAGTTGACTGACTTTATCTGCTCTAACCCCATGTGCAGTGCAGTAGGAGCAGGTCAGGAGAGCAGATTGCAGTTTTACTCGCTTTGTCCACTTCATGTTCTTTACATTTGAGGTATCCAACTCCCTCGACTGACCATCCTTCCTGTGCCTGTGCTGCAGAGCTCTCTGGAGCAAACCTCTGCCCTGGATCTCTGTTCCTTGAACTGCTGCTCCAGGAAGTGTCAAATTATCCTCTTCCTTGTTTCACAGGGATGATGCTAGAGTGTCATTTCCCTGACAGTGGTGTGTGTGTGTAAGCCTCTTGTGGGAACAAATTTTATTTCTGTTCCTGCTCACTTGAGTGACCTGTGTAACCTGCTTCCTGAATCCCTGCTTGATTCCTGAGATTAGGGTGGTGTCAAGGGGGGGGTGCTTTTCACCATCAGCTCTCCAGGAGCCAAAAGACCAGGGTCTCACCTTTCTATTGTTTGGGGAAGACAGGAAAAAAAAGCTTTCTCTCAAGTTTTGCAGCTGCATTTTCTCTGGCCCAGTGAAGAAGCTTGATCCAATTGAATGCCATTCCTCTCAATATATGAAATTATAAGGTGCAGGCACAGAGTTTTCCTGTGAGAATAAGCACAGTCAAAGCCTTTTCCCACCTTGTGGTACAGCATCTCTGCTGTCCCTGAATGGAATTTTAGCAGCACAGACCTTGCTCAAAAGAGCGACTGTCACCTGTAAAGTTTTGTGACCCTCAGCCCCTACAAGTGGTGAGCTGATGTGGGGTGAGCAAGTCTGCTCTGGGTGTATGTCTGGTCAAGGTTTCCAAGGCTGCCTTCCAAACCTTCTACCTCCATGTAGGGTGAGTTATCAACAAGGTAACCTGGGCCTTTGCCCCCAAGCAGCCTGAGCAGTATTGATTCCAGCCTGGTGCTTGACCAGCACCACTGTTAAATAAACAGTGGGGGCAGTTCTTTGCTAGTCCTGCTGACTGCAGGCCATTTTAGGCTATTTCCAGGCCGGGACCTCATATCTTGCCTGAGGTGGCACGTTCTGCCTGAACAAAGGGTGTTGGATGCAAATATCTGCAGTGCCCTGTGGGTCACAGGTGGCTGCTGTGGGCTCTGAGGATGGAATTTCAGCCTCCCACATCTCCTTCAAAAAGTTGGAGTAGCCAGCATGGGTCTCATCTCAGCCCAGGGAAACGACTGCGATCAGTGTCTTGGAACAGACAGAGTGGAACAGGGGAGCAAAACTTCGTGCCGTGACCTATTAGTGTGCGAACGCTGAATAAAATCTGAATCTCTTGCTGAATAAAAAAGTAAGAGATTCCTAATTGACCCTGAGTCTGCTTAACCTGCCCTCACCATGTTTTCAGGCCTGTGCATTCACACATGTGTGCACTCTGTTCCTGGTGGCACTCAAACCACCATTTTGTCCCTTTTGATTATCATTTTTGCTGGGCCTCCAACCCTTTGGGTCTTCCTCACATCCAGGTTTGTGCCTCTGAATCTTGTCACCTTCCTTGAGGAGGCCTCAGGGGGAGTGGGCCTGAGGACATGGGGACACCACGTCTGCTTTGCTGGGCTGGGAAGGCAAATTTATCAAAACCTCTGTTAGCTGTTGCCATCTCAAGGGAAGAAGTTGCTGAGGGAAGGCAGTGGTGCCTAGAGTTTTTAGGATGTCTATAACAAACCTCCTATGTGTGCCATATCCCAAGTGTGCCTATGGCGGATTTAGGGCGGGCTTATTTGGAAGGCAGTGTAAACCAACAGGCCCGTGCGTCTGTGCTCATAAAGGGGATTGATCTTTGTCTTGGGAAAGGATATTTTGAAGTGAAATGATACAAAATAAAGCTGAAAACAGTGGTGGTGTTCAGCAACGATGAGGAAGATGACAGCAGGCAGGGCAAATATTGAGGATAGAAAAATGGCACAGGGGGCTGGAGAGGCCTCAGCGGAAGGCAAAGCAGATTGCAAAGGATTGAGAACTGCAGAAATGGTGGTTAACTTTAAATATAAAAATGCATTACTTATAAATGTGCAAAGGGAGCTCCTGAGCCCTCTGTTTAGCAACCACCATTGATGCTGGCTATGGCTGGGACTTGGGTGTGTTCTTGCTGGACTTTTCTTGTTGCTTTTTCCACCTTCTCATAGCAGGGGCAGGTGCTGGAGGTTATGTTGCAGTCTTCATTCCTCTGAAAGAAGCTATTTTTGTCCTTGGTGTGCGCTTGATTACAGTGTGGCTGTCCGGGGAGTGACCCCCTCAGTTGTTTGTGTCCTTGGCAGCTTTGTGTTTGTGGCCTCTCTTAGGGACCCAGCTCAGGCTGTCTGCTCAGAGGAGCACATCAGGGAGCTGAGAAGGGCACGTGAGCAGCTGGAATTAAAAATTAGAAGTACCTATCAGTGCACACGTTGTATGTGGTCAGTTTGACACCCAAGTACTAACAAAATCCGTAAAACAGGTAGATTTGGGCATTAAGTAATAGAGGAAAAGTGAAGATTGCCAAAAGGCAAATGCTGTTTCATTCACAGTGCAGGTTTTCCAACAAACTTCTCTTGATGTGCTTATTCTTGAATTTAATCCATTTTGAAAAAGAGATTATCCAATTCACAAAAGGTACACAAGCTGCCTCAAAAAGAATTTTCATGTGAACTAAATAGCTTTTCATCTAAGAATTAAGAATAAATTGGATGTGCTCCTTCTGCCACAGATGAACTTTTCTTAAGTAAAACTGACTTTATTTTGGTTAAAGTGTTTTGTTGTTTGTTTTTAATAATCAGAGGATAAAAAGCATCAGTTTTCTCATTAAGGTTTTGCATGCGTCTACTGTCTTGCTTTGCGGTACTTTACAGTGATAAACTTTTTTTGGTAGTAGAGGAGGAACAACAGTGAGAGAATTGCCTCTTTTGGTGAATTTTGTGTGGCTATGAGAAGAGGATCCTTGAATTCCAGCTAGATATTTTCTTGTCTTCAGTTTTCTACAGATGACTAAAATGAAATCACAGCTGCTTGGGAAACATTTTAATCAGTAGGGAAAAATATGTCACAACAAGATAGGAGAGTTAGGTGGGTTTGCTCAGTTAAAAGCTTTCAGAACAGCTTGTTTTAAAATTAACCTGGAGTCATTCTGGCTTCCATAGTGCAACAGCGATGTAGTGCAAGGTCTTTGAAGACAAATATACAAAGGTCAGTCTGAGATAGAGGTAATTGGGTCATGCATGTTTTTAAACTTCGAAAGTCTATCATTTTTTGAAGATCCATCCTTTTGCCTCGTGGAAAAGCTCAGACTTGGGTGGTTTGCACTGTGTGGAGGTAGTAATAACCTGCCACTGACCAAACCTATTCATCTGATAGCGGTGTGTGTGTGCCGAGTGTGATTTCATACTCTGGAGTCCCTCAACCATCTGTTGTTTACCCTGAGATCAGAGAGCTGTCAGTGTGTAGGTAATGCCAATTTGTAAAATACTTGGAGGGTATGGCTGAGTGATGGGATATCTCTGTCTTGTAGGTAGGGAATACCTGGAAGGAAGACAGAGTCCTTCAAGTCCAGAGGAGAGAGGTTTCAAGTTAATACACAGAGGTATGTATTGTCTTTCCCTACCCCATCCTAACTTTTGCTTTTCAGTGGGTGTGTTGAGAGATCCAGCATAATGCAAAAATTAAAATAACTGTGGGTAGATAACAGGAATCTTTCTAAAGCAGGAAATTAAAATACTGTTAGCTTAAAAATACAAGTTTTCTCCCCAATTTTGTCGGTGTAAGACCCTGTCTTAAACTACTTTATTTTCTTTTTTTAAATGAAAGTTTACCGCAACTAGCAGAAGATTCTTTGACACAATTCTGCTTTTGCTGTCTTTTTGACATATCTCTTCCCACACAAATAAGCTGCACGTTTGATTAATTGTATCTTGTCCTTGAAAATAAATCTTCAGATCATTTGCATAAGATCTGAGGCATGGGGTTATTGGGGTAAATATGTCGGAGGTAGAGGGGTAGGAGTCTTCAGGGCAAGAAGGTAAAAGATACAAGGAAAGAAAATAAGGAAGAGATAAGTAGTCTTTTATAATCTGAGTACTTGTATGAGCTGAGCTGCTGCTGTTCCTTCTGACTTGAAGGTTTGTTGCAGTATGGTGTGTCCTGGAGTTCAGGGTTGTGGTTTGTTTTGTTTTTAACAGGTAACTCACAAGGTGTCTTGGGCATTTTTGAAGGGGGTTAGACAATTAGAAATACTTAAAAGTGGCGTTTTTAAGCTTGAGTCTGAAGAGTGACATCTAAGCAGAATGACAGACTATACTGAGGAGTTTGCTTTCTGTGTGGAGGGGTCGGGTTATTTGTCGGGTTTGGGTTGTTCTAAGCACTTCTTTGGAACTGAGGAAGCATTGTTCTGTGTGCACCCTTAAACCTGTGTGGTAGAATGGGTGGTGTGATGTACTTGTTGCAGTGCTCAGTAGCCAGCAGTCATAAAGCAGACTTCCCAGTAGAGTGTATTTTATGGTAATGCTTCATCAGAGATTGTGCTTTTTTTAGAAAGACATAAAGGAATAAATATAGAGCAACTCAGGTGCTAAAAATAACCACTTGCATTGACGTCTAATTTTTTTTTTCTTCCTTTAGAAGAGACCTTTTGGATATTTAGCAAGATGCATCATATCTGCTCAGAATCCTTTTGGCTGCAGCGATGTCTTGAGGGACAGACAAGTCAGCTGATCTTAGGAAATAGCTTATCTTGGTTTGATTGAAGAGTGCAGTGTGGGAATAGAGCAGATGCCGAGGAAGAGACTTGATGTGGGTAATGGAATGAGAAGTTGGTTTAATTACTGCAGCTGTAGGAGCTGGGCATTTACAATCTCAAAGATTAGAAGACTGCTCAGCTCTTGTGTTTATGGGGGAAAAAAAGGATACTAAATACTTCAATCAAACCCTGAGATATATAATGGATCTCAGTGAAAAGATGGTCCCTTGATAGGAAAGCTGCTTTCACTGAATGGTTTCACTTACAGTCCAGGATATAGTAATTCTGTCATCCTTTTAACTGTGGGATGAGGGAATGAGTAATCTTCCAAAAGGTCTCTAATCCTAGAAGCTGAGATTTTCGTAGCAGGAGAATGATTTACTTGAAGTGGATTTTGAAGTAATTCTCAGTTTGCAGATGATCTGCTGTGGACACGATTCCTTGCACATGCTTGGCTGCTTGATTCCCTTCCAAACAGTCCTTTGAGATCTGTCGTGTGAGAGTGAGCTGGTGAATCAGTTAACGCTTTTAAATCAGTTTGAGATTAGATTATTATTTCAGTGCCCTTCAAAATGCATGAATTCAGTGCCACACTCGTTTATTTACAAGCAGTGCACACATTTTAGTATCCAGAAACACTGAGATGAGCCCAAGCTCATCCCCATTGCCTGGGGGTGGGTGGTGTGGTGCATGGGGGCAAAGGGGTCAGGCCTTTTTGGCATCTCACGGTTGTGCAGCATCAGACAGATGCTGGTTTATGATGGTTGGAGCAGACCATTCCAGGACCAGGACATGCTCAGCCGTAGCCTCCCTTTCTCCACCGCTGAGCTGGGAGCACATCCCTCTGCCTTTCCTGTGGGAATGCTGTGGCTGTTTCTCCCTCTGAACTTGAGAACAGGTCAGATGTAAACTGCAGTTTAGACATAAAAATAGCTGGCACCTGCTTCAGTCACGCTGGGCTGGGGTGAGCTGGGGCCCCGTGCCAGCCCAGGCTGGCCAGGCCGAGTGGTCTGGTGAGGTTTTCTCCGCCTGTCACAGGTGGAGCAGCCCCGGCCATGGGGAGGAGCATGGACAGACCCTTGGCAGGGCTCCTCCCTGGGCTCCTGCAAGATTAATAAAACACCCATGCTGTGTCACCCTTTGATCACAAGTATTTTTGTCTCCTCAGCCGCACACTCTTCTGTTTGACTTGGTTTCTTTTTCCCCCCCTTTGCTTTTAACCAAATTTACTGTCTTGCTGTGTTTGACCAAGGTAGGACAGTGTAAAGATAATGCTTCCTCTTAGGAATTAATTATATTGTTATTTTAGATTGCAAGCTTCATCAGGCTTCTGGAAATCTATTATTTGTATAAATTTCTGATTAATTAAAAATGCTATTAAGATGGTATTAAAAACTTTCCTTGTGTAGGAAAAAAGACAATTTAAAAGTCCAGTGTACAGGTTCTCCTAGGGAAGATGAGCTAGGCCTTCTCTGCCTTGACTGTTACCTCTTTTGCAGATTGTATTTTTTGTTTTTAGACATGGTTCCCTGGAGAGGAGTGTGCATATCTATAGTATTAGTATGAATATCTATAGTCTGACTATGCATATCTGTAATTTTTCTGAGAGCCTGAAGAGGTGAAGTATTCAAAATTTTAATCTCATTCACTATGAAATGGCTTCAACCATAACAGAGAATAATATTATTTTTCTCAGGATAGAGGTGTATTAAACTGTTCTTTCCTTGTTTTGTCCTGGAATGAGATATGATAGAAAATGCAGCTTGTTCCACTGTTGCCTCTTCAGATCTTACCTGCAGCAGTTCGGAATTTTAAAGGTTTCTTTAAAAAACATTTACCTTCTTCATGCAGAATGCTAAGAATTTTGGACAGGGAGCAAACTTCATTAGTTTAAGTGCTTTATAATAGATTTTATTTCTAAAGTGCTCTTCATTAAAATTCTTAACTAGATTGCCATTCTAGAGCCTTTTAATTTCAGTTGTATATGAATTATGAATAGTGAGTAAACAGAAATACTGGTAGTTAGTTTAATCTAACCAGGGGAAGTAAAATAATTCCTTAGGAGGAAGATCCCTGAGCTACAAACAGGTTTGTGCCCAGTGCTGAGATGTGACTGTGTCTTGGACGATGTCCAGGGTGAGGTGGACGGCAGTGAGGGAGGTGAGGGACAGTGTCAGAGAATATTTTTAGCCAAGCCTGCTTGACTTGTGACCCTGGTGACAGTCTCTTGCTAAAGGGGGCTTAAAGTGACTGGAAAGGGGGTGTGGGTGAGCTCAAGGTGATGCCAGCTTGGCGTGCTGGGACATTCAGGTGGCTCAGAGTTTTAATCCTGGTGCCACTGACACTTCACCTACAAGTTTTCATTTTGGAGTCTTATGGATTCAAGGCTGGTAAAGGAAAGGCATTTCTGCCAAAGATTCGCTGCAATTCTCAAATCCCACGAGGTAGCTCCTTCCTGTTACCTTTGCCTGAGAGTTCCTAAGGAAATGATTAATTTGGAGTAACTGGAAAGTCTGCTTGTGGAAGATCAGAGCCTGAAAGTTAATGATCAATTGCTTCTCGTTACTGGGTAATTATGAAGAATTGTGTTTAGGATTTTTTTGTCTTGACTGAAGTCCATTTAAAGACCTACATCTCTAAAATCTACCTGTAAATCTACTGCATGCCAAAGAAGATGTCAGAGCAATAGGAGAAAAGGGTAGTTCAGGGACCCTCAGCCCCAGGGTTTGGGGCAGGGCACAACATGAAGCTGGCAGAGGGCCACTGTAGGGAAAGGGATGTGCCGTGATGAAGGTCAGCCAGGAAGAAATGTGTGCAGGCTGTTTGCAACTGATTAACTGATTTTTTTGTTTGTTTGTTTTTTAAGACTTGAAAAGTGAAAGAAGAAGAGAAATTAGGAAGTTAGGCTTATCCCTTACCCTGCAGATCTTTCCTCTGTATGTGTCCCACCCTCACTCAGGTCTCTCTCTGCAGTATTTAGGTGCTGACTACAGCATCTCTCCTGGTTTCTGTGGAATGCTGTGCTTTACATAGCTCTGTGTTCTGCTATTGCTGTAAACATTTTCTGTAATGGGCTTATTCTAAGTAAAAGAGTATTCCAGTATTTAAAAGAAAAAAAAAAAAGCAATCCTTGGAATTACTCTGAACATGACAGACTTACATGATATATTGCAGTAAGAAAATGTATACAGTTAATGGTCATTTTAAAAAATAATTTAGTTCCTTTTTCAGAGCCCACTTCTTCCCAGAAGTCAGTTTAGGCAACTCTTGTGTAAAGTATGGATGAGCTTGCATCAATATTCAAGATTTATTCACAATTTAAATTTCATTAATAAACCCAGCTAAACCCCCAAGCATTCCCAAACACAAGGAAATACAGAAACCTTGCCTAAGCCTGCTCAAATTCCTCTCTTACGCTGTTTTTCATGTAGGCCTTTAATCAGGGATAAGTCATGGGGAAACCTCAGAGGTAACCAGGCTGTAAGAAATTGCAAGGCTGTAAGAATTTACTCTTGGGAGTGAGCCTGTCTGGACTGTAGCTGGGATTACATTTCCCAGGACAGGGCACACTTCCCTTGGTTCAAAGATGTTCTATCCAGGTTGCTTAGGGCAGCTGTGTCTTTCCCAGCTTCATTTTCACATGGCTGTGGTTTCCTGTCCTGTGTTTGAAATTCTGCCTCGTTGGAAGCTGGGAGTGAGATGGAAGTTTTCCAGCACTGTAGTGCTATACTGAGTTAACTTGGTGAGGACTTACCCTGCTTGTGGTCTTTAGCAGGAGAAGAATTACCATTATTTACAAAATTATAATTATAATATTATTACAAAATTATAATTCATCCTCTTCAGCTGGGCCCAGGGCTGTGTAGCAGCCCTGCTACAATGACCTCAGACATCACCTCCTCCTCCAGGTGTTGCCAACCATTGGCACTGCAGGAAGGACAGTGTGCAGCTGCTCCAGCCCCAGCAGTTCACAGCTGGAAAATTCTGGTGCAGTTTGCCTGTAAAAATTAAATAATAAAAGTCATGGTAAGAACCCACCTTCAGCAGGGGGCTAAAGTGACACTTAAGGGCTGTGGATTGGAGCAGCTGAGGTGCAGGCTATGGAGCAATGATCCCTGGCAGAAGGCTGGGATGGACAAGAGGGGGCAGTAATGGTTTAGGCTGCCACAGCTGAACCTGCTCCAGGATGTTTGTCCATCGGAACCATGGCTCCACGTGGTTAGGGACAGGCTTAGATGAAACTGATGGGCTGCTGGTGCTCAGGTTCTCCTGATGAGTGAACACAGAACTTCGTGGAATTATAAGGCCACAGATACATTCACCCTTTTCATTCTTGCGTATCTTGTGTTAGAGAGCTCAAAACTGAAGGGTTTGGTTGCAAGTTGCAATGGAAAATGAATTGCTTTGTTTGCTGAAGAAGTCTAATTTCCATCTTGGAAAGGAAAGAATTTGTCTGTCATTAGTCCATCTAGGTCAGTAGTCTGGCTTATAACGGATTTCCGTACTAAAGGCTTTACAGTCAACACAGTGACTGGTATTTGCTCTGTCATTTCCGTGTCATTCATGATGACAGTTCTCTTCTTACTCTACTTACACCACCTCTGACAGCTGTGGAAAGAAGTTATGGGTTATGGGGGGGAACCACTTCTGATTGATTATTGGACATCCATCATAATTTACTGACGGCTTCTCTGTTTTTCCTACTGTGAGTGAAGACTTTGAAAACACTTTCAAGTCAGTCATTCCCAATTATCATTAGGCAAGTGTTTCATTTTCAGAGGTTTTCTTTCTGAGAGGTGATGGTCACAGTTGTGGGATAGTAGCAGGAAGGAATTTCTTGAAGCCATTCTGTCAGTGATGGAAGATTCCATAAGATATTGAAATCAGCTTTGCTATCTAGGGAGAAATTCAACTTGTGATTAAAAATACATTATCATTTCCCCCCCTTTTTTTTCCTGACATTACTCTGTCAACATCAGGTTATTATATCGAAGATGGCCTTCAGAGAGGTAACCAAGCTGTGGAACCAGGGGAACCAGAGATTCAAAGATACTGATACTTCCTATAGTGAGGAACAAAGCTGACCAGAAAATACTTTCAGTAGTTTTAATAAATAATTTAAATAAAAGGAAAGAAGGGGTGGAGGAAATAAAAAGGAATGAAATGTTCTCCTTGTGAGATGATGCTGAATAATAGAATTGTGTGTGCCCACTTTTGAGTTTTGTATGTCTCGAATGTTGGAGCACTGAGAATATTTTCAAGGTTGTAGTATCACAAAGTAGCTAATGGAAACATGGATTTGGAGGTTATATTGAATTCAGAACAAGGTACTGTGCAGGAGAGAAACTGTATAAGTGTTTAAGTGCATGCACATTTATATTTAATTGTGGGACTGTTTTGAAATGGAAAAATACGTAGATGCTTAAATGTGACTCTCATCCTCAATGTACTGCCTAAATCTGTTTGTTCCATTTTAGAAGACATCAGAAAAGCAATTTGACACAGCTTGCAGTGTCCAGTACATGGTGTTTTATATATTAATACAGCAGTACTTTTTTTCTAAAGTGAGAAAGATGAGGATCCTAAATGGGAAGAGCTTCTCTCTCATTCTTTAGGGCTCAAGTACCTTTTAGCAGGCACCAGTACAATAAGCAGTGCCACACCAAAGCTTGCTTTCAGATCCTGTTCTCTTGCATAACACTGCTGTACTTCAATCTTGAGCCAGAAATTATTCTCTTACCAGTTGCACTCTCTCATTCTGGGAACTTTGACCTCAGTTTTGTCAGTTTTTGTAAAATGTCTGCATGCAAGTTGCTGTACACAGCCAGTGAAAAGGCAAAGATCCCTTTGATGGCCCATGGAGGGAATGTTCAAGAATTGCTTCAAGACCAGAGAATGTGCTTGTTCCAAGGAGCAGCTCGACTTGTGTTGCATTGGTTTTAAGGATCCCTTTGTTGTGGGATAATGGGAAGCAGGATAAGATACTGTTCGTGACTTGCTGAGCTTTTTTATTGGGCACTTTTTATTGCCATAGTTGCATGTGAGGATTTTAATGAAAACAAAATGGGTAACGTCATTATTTTAAATTTAACATTATTTATTTGTTGTATGGGTATGCAGGGATGTTATGGTAATTTTTTATACTTCAGCTTATAAACCAACTTTTCCCCAGCTCTGTAACTCACAGTACCACCTTCCCCCACCAGCACTGAGAACTGAACCAGCTGCTTTTTGGGATACTTTCATAGACCTTCTGATGAATATTTTAGATGGTCACCTACAAAACAGATTGGAGCTAAAGAAAGCAGATAATGTGTCATAATAGGGCCTCCTTAAGCATGTAGGCTTGTCATCAAAAACTTCTCCCAGAGCTTTGCTGTTCTGAAAGGTTCAAGCCTGAACTTACTCTTGACCATTTGATACCTGTTTGTTCTGGTTTCAGCAGCCTTTTCTTGCCTGAAGTGATTTATTTCCCTTCCTAATGGTTATCTTTACTGTCTTAGGAGGAACAATTGCATCCCAATCCTATGGCTCCAGTCTTTATGACCGTGGTGCCTGTGGTGTTAACAACTCAATGCATCCTCATGTTTACATTGCTTCCCAGCTTTGTCATCAGCTGCCATAATTACTCTTTTTTTTTGTATGCAAGCCATTAATCAGTTAAAAATGAACCAGAAGAATGATTGTTGGAGTTTGTGTTTTCATTAGTAACTTTCAAGGAGACTCCAGCTTTTTCTTTCTGTGCTGTCAGGATCCCTCTCTTTTTTGGGCAGAATCTTTACTGCTGTCACAATTCCTCTGTCTCAAAGTTTACATTTTTAATGTGATACCACATGGAAAAGTATGTTTGTTGAATATCCAGATGGCTGAGACTTACTTGCAGCTATTGGGAGCAAACTCCCTAAAACCAACCTGTTTTGTTATGATCTCTTTGTAGCTTCATGTTCTGATTCTTTGTCAGTCTGCTGAAATCTCGTGCTGTTGATGAGTTCTGTAGCCTGTCTTATCTGTGGCAAGTCAAACTGGTTCATAAAAGTACTGGCCCTTAACTCTTGAAATTAATCTACATCTTCTGCACTTTTAGCAGTTTGAGTATGGTTGACTTCTAATTGAGTATTGTGCAATTGCGTATGTTGGTTTTGTTGAACCATTTAGAAGACAAAAAGTTGCAAAACCAGTGTATGTTTTTCAAATGTTTGCCTGGTCATCTGTTTTCCTTCTCTTCAGTGGCAGCAGTGGAAGATGACACCCTTTGTTCCAAAAGCCAGGAATTGTATTTTGAGATAAAACTGGCCTTGGACAATGTCCCAGCCCAGATGGACTGGCAGCCAGTGCTGCCATAAACTATCTGCAGACCCAGAGCTGATCTGGGTGGGTATGAGCTACCAGGGCTAACTGGTATTTCCTAGTGCAATTTAGTTTCTACAGCACAGTTTTGTGTGAAGTAGTTTGGAATTGAACAGTTTTTCAATGGCATCATGTCCAGGCTCAGTATGTACCATATGGACCTGCCTGCCTGGTCCTTGTTTCTGCTCCTCTGGTAACGCTGTCACAGAAGTCTTTAAGTGTCTGAAGGTTTCATCGCTGGTGACATCCTGTGGCAGATACCTGCTGGGCATCCTAAAAAACATTTGTATTTGTCTGCAGAATTCTTGGTGAAAATAAGTTCTAAATGAAGCAATTTGTGTGAGAGGAGCACTCTTTGTTCTAACAGCTTGCTAAAGGAGTGGGGGTTATAGAAATGTTTTTTATGTTAGCTTTTGTGATACATTAACTTTCTGGACAGATGTTTGAAAAATATTTTTTAATCTTTTTTTTTTTTTAAGGAAAAACAGGTTTGCAGTCTGGTAAATCTGAGTGTCTTTGGGGGTTTTCTCATTTTTGAAGTTTGGGTTGTAGGTTTCTGCATGAAACTTTCATGGTGTGAGGCTTGTGAAATTAGATAACATGCTTTAAACAAGCCACCTCTGGGTAAAGTACATCTCTAATTACTGAGACTAAATTATGTGGAAAGTGAGCTTGTGTCTGAAGTAAATCTCCAGTTCAGTAATCTAAAATTAAATAATGATTAGCTTAATTGCTTCAGGATCATAAAAAACACTCTTAATAAAATATAAGGATTAAGTGTGTGTTCTGAGAGTAGATAATTGCTTCTGCTTCATTTTCAGTAACTTCTCTCAAGACAGGGTTTGGAGGTAAGAGAAATAAAATAACCTTTTGTTATGCTGATTAGTAAAGCTAGGAAAAGTAGGCTAGTTCTTGTGTATGCAAGCCCTTGCTCCTTTCTGAATAGAAGCTGCAATTTCACTACTAATGGTAAATTTAGAACACTTCCTTTTAATTTCATAGATATGTGCCAGTTAGACCCTCTGAAAGCAATAGTAGTTGGTGGAGCTGAGTGTGGTAATAAACACGTGAAGGAGGATCAAGTAGTTTTTTTTTCCCCTCAGAAAAAGGAAAAAGACTCATAATTTTAGTAAGAAGCGTCTGAGTTATTCATTACCTGGGTTGTCAGCTGCTTGTTTGCATTGCGTTTTGCTTCTAAACAAAATATTTCTACCTTCATTCATTGAAGAATATCTTTTTTGCTTATAGGCAAATGAGAAAGCAAATCTCTTGAGACATAAGCAGTGGTACTTCCCTGGAGGGAGGAGATGGGGATTCTCCTGTTGCTCTGAGTGTTGCCAGGTGCCAGAAGTGGTCCCCAGTGGTGGTGGTAAGAAAGAAATCTTCCCCCACGTTTCTGTATTTGCGTTTTGTCTGTAGCAATATGCTTTTAGAAAAAAAATGGGCATGCAAATCCTGTTCTTTTCATAGAGCTGCATGAACTGCTGGGAGAGGCGTCAGAAGTCTCCCACTCTGAGAATTTTCGTTTGGGATTGAAATCAGCACTTGAGCTTGTTGCTTCTGCTGTCTGGTGTATGCTGTGTCTGTTGGTAATTGTTGCAGCAGGGATTTAATCACAAATAAACCTTCAAGGAGCTCTAGAAATACTTTCCGGTCTCCTCCTTCCTCAAATGTGGAAGAAGGGGACCTATGCCCTTACAGTGCTTGAAGGACATCTTTTATGGGGCTCACAGAAATTTTATGAGTGGGGTCATCTTAGGCTGCCTTTAACCTGAACATCTTTAAATTTTATCCAGTAACTGGGTATGAAAATGTTAACTTTATCAGCAACCTTCCTACTTTTTGCCTTTTTTTGTAGTCTGTCCTACAAACAGTGACAGGGAAAGTGGAAAGCTGCTGAGACCCCACTGACACAGCAGCAGAACAGTTTTTTTCGGGACAGGATCTTAAAACCTATGGTTAGTGTCAGATGTTGACATTTTAATGATGATCTCTGGAACCCTGCCCCTTCATGGGCTTTTAGTAGATTTTCTTCGTAGGAAAATAATCTAATTTTTGTGATTTTGCAAAGACCCAAATTACAGTTTTAGTATTCTGTCACCTTTCAAGGTCTGTTGTAGGACAAGCAGTCTCCCTAAAAATGTTGATTTCTGTGAGATATTTCTCAAAGCTCTGATTCACAAAGCAGCACGTACTGGATCAGCCACAATCTGCATTCAGGGCATGTATTGACCCTGGGCAAAGTTACATCCCTTTAAGATGTGTATTTTCCTGCTAGAGAGGAAGTTAAAGCATTGATCCAAGCTCATTAGGTGGGCAAATAAACACTTCCTGTGAGCCCAAAATATTCTTGGGTCAAAAATTTTGCCCCCAAAAATGAGCTATTGCAGCTGAATCTGGCTGACTGCTTGCAGCTTTGGTGTGTGGAGGGAGACCCAGTAGGCTGATTCATTAAAGTTGCCTTGTCCCAGTGTCACGGTGACCAGCTGCTTTCAAAACTGGTTGTGTAAAATGTTTTTGCCTGGGCTCATTGACACTGGTGTAGGAGCAATGCCCCAGAAATACAAGAAAACCCTTTTTTATGCATTTGCTGTTTTGTAGAATATTTTCCAATGTACATGGCTGCAATTTTTGCTTTTCTTCTTTGTGTGTAAGGTTTGAAAAGACCATTGATGAGTTACTGAGAAGCTAAAATATGCTTGGGAGGCAGGATTTTGAATTGTGACAGCTCTTGAATTCTCAAGCTCTGCTTCTGTTCAGAGAAGAGAAAATTTGAGTTTCTCATACTCTCTCCCTGTTACCTGTGCCCTTGTGTGCTGCTGCCTGGGTGCCTCATCTTGGGTCACTAGAACCTGCACGAAGGAATAATCTGGAAATTAAATGTTCTGAGTGAAGTGAATGGCCATGCTGGAAGCTGCATGGGTTGAATAATCCCATGAATAATTCCTTCAGCCTTCACCTTCTTGATTGCCCAGGGGAGGCCACCAAGATCATCAAAGGGATGGAGAACCTCCCCTACGAGGAAAGGCTGAGAGAATTGGGATTGTTCAGTCTGGGGAAGAGAAGGTGACCTAACTGTGGCCTTCCAGTGCCCAAAGGGAGCCTGCAAGAGAGATGGAGAGTATTTGAAAGGGCAGGTAGTGACAGGACAAGGGGGAATGGCTTCAAACTGAAAGAGAGTAGGTTTAGATCAGATACTGGGAGGATATTCTTCCCTGTGAGGGTGGTGAGGCCCTGGCACAGGTTCCCTGCAGAAGTTGTGAATGTCCCATCCCTGGAAGTGTTTAAGGCCAGGTTGGATGGGGCTCTGAGCTACCTGGAATAGAGGAAGGTGTCCCTGCCCATGGCAGAGGTTTGGAACAGGATGATCTTTAAGGTCACTTCCAGCCCAAACCATCCTATGATTCCGTGACCTGTGTCATCTGCTGCTGTTGTTCTTATTGTGTGTCTTGGGAGCATTTCTCTTTCTCAATCTTGTCAGTGTTATAATTTGTAGAAGTTGTTGGAAAACTGAATTTTCATATAAAGGTAGCTGGGGACCACAAAGAGGAAAACAAAATAATCTTTGCAAAGTGCTTGTGGATATAAGAATCCATCAAGCTAGACCTGAAAGCAGCTCGCAAAAGCAGTCATGGCAGTCACAGTTTCAAGAGTTTCTATAGTTCAAGCAAGGAGAAATGTAAAGTATGATGGAAAACCAGTTACAGTCCTTGTTTTCTTATTTAATTTACCAGTGTGGAGGCTGTGGTTAGGTTTCAAAGCCTGTGAGACAGAGGCCTCTCCACTGGCAGAGTGATGTTCTGAAAAGCTGCTCCCAGAGATATGTCCCTGCTGTTTGTCTGGCGTGCTCTGGTTTTTGGGCTAAGAGTCAGTTTTGCACAACTTGCAGAAGCAATGCTCTCTCCTATCTGTTTTTAATAGATAGGGCACTGAGTCGTTGCACCTTTTATTTGGAGGAAGGGAGCATGACGCTGTTGTTTTTTTTTTTTTTCTGTAACAGTTGTCCCTCTCTTCAAAAACTGCACCCCTTTAAGGTTTGTGCCCCTTTCCTTGTTGAACAATGCTGGATACATTTATGCCTGGAACATGCAGGGTGGTCACTGCTCTGGGCCAGCACAGGATCCACTTCAGCTGGGGGGGTATCTGCTGGTGGAACTCAAGGACCAAACTGGATCTCCTGGGGATGCTTATTTTGAGAAGGAAAAAAAAATAAATTCCAAACAGAAACTGCTTTCTAAGAAGCCATCGTGGCATTTATTCTTACTCTTTCATAATTGTTTTGGAAATGTCAGAGTTGCTGTGGGAGCAATTGTTTTCACATGTGCAAGTTGTGAAGGCCACACATTCAGGACCTTTGGCAGTACTTTCCAAAGCAGCAGCAAATACAAATTTAAATACAAATACTGTTGCAGGGTGTTTCAGGACAATATTATTGTGCCTTAGCAGCAAGGCCACTTTTGGTTCAAGGCTTCATTTGCCCAATCTCTGCACCTATGTCTCCCTCTGGAGAGAGCCTCCCTTTCCTCCTTGGTTGTGGTGTTCAAGTTTAATGGGATAAGTGATGCACAAGAGTGGATCAGCCTGAGACTGAGGAATTAGAGATTGCACAACCAAATACATTTGTGATTGAAAATGGCTGATAAAGGACACCCCTCTAAAAACAGAACAAGCCCTGATCCTGTGGGAGCAAAAGGCCTAAACATCTCCTCTGTGCAGTTCTTTTTCCTGTGCTGAAGGCATAACAATGCCACCTGTTACTGTCCTGCGTGCCCTGGGTTAACTGTTCCCCAATGTCTAATGAGTTCTAAACCAAAACTGGAAAAAAAAACCCCTCAAAACCCAACCCAAACCTAAACAAAATCCCCAGCAAAAAACCCCAACGGTTTAGCTTTAGATATATCTTGTTGGTACAGATGTGGGATGAGTAATAATTGTAAAAGAGTTATACAAGCAAACCTTGAGGACATGCTGACCTTAAGCATGAGTTAAGAATGAGCCTCTGGTAGTGCCTGGGAGTAGAGACTTGTGAGCAGTCAGTCAAACCAGGCATAAAATAAGCTCCCAGTTGCCTGGAAGTAATGAACTTACAGAAAAATACTTCTGATTAATGCAGTGAAGTTTCAATTATTCCAGTTATTCCGAAATCTGCTTTATTATAGTAAAGGTAAAAAGAATTTAAATAGAATTAATAAAAAGTAGTTCATGTTTAATGGGCTTAAAAATGAACAAAAGCTGCAGACTCAAGAATCAATTATACATTGCTGAATCAATAGCATGAAGGTTCTTGTTATATGTCTTGATTGGAGAAATATTGATTCCTTTAGATCAGTTCTGATAATTAGACCAGGCTGCTTGTTTGTTTATTTTAAATTAAGCTAGCCTGGTTTGCTAGACTCATTGTCTATAAATGTGTCCTATATTAACACATTGCACTGAACTGCAGGCAGTTTGTAATACCCTTGAATATCTGATTTTTTTGGCATATAATTGCAGATGAGCTGAGGGTTATTCTGGCAGATAAAAATGAATCATAAGAGCATAACTGCTGCTTCTCAAACCTCTACTCAGGCTGACTGAGGAGCTTTTGAAGAGCAGTGCCAAGCTAGCATTGGTGACATCCGTAATTCAAGTTTGGCATATAGGCTCTTTGAATATGAAGCTTTGGTACAGTGAACACCTCTTTTTACTAATTAGCTTCTAATTTTTCAAGTGATGGAGAACAGTTTTTGACTTGGCAGTCAAACTATTCTGAAATGCTGCAAGCTCCAAAAGAAATGGGTGCTCACTTTTATATTAGTAATTTCACATTCTGCATTTCTTCCAGTGCTTTATAACTGTGCCAGGTTAAAACAACCTCTGCTCCTGTGATTTTTTTGTGTCTGACAGAAGTGGAAGAGATGCAGAGGAACGTATGGAGATGCAGAAATTTCCACACAGGCAGCTGCCCACCTGGCTTGGGTTGTGATCACCCAGAGGTCTCCTGTGGTCAGATTAGTTTGGGTATTTGTGGCACCTGTAGGACTGAAAAAGTACTCACAGCAGCGGAACTTTTTGAATGTCCTTCGGCCTGGATTTGTCAGAGCCAGTTTACACAAGACAATGATAAAGAGAGCAGAGAGCATCTGTGAAAACTCCCATGGTTTTACTCAGTTGTGGCTGGTGGAAAGCAAGCACGGATTTCTAGTGGGTCAGTCATTCCCGGGATTCCTGCAGCCCTCAGTGAAAGGATTTTTAGGTCATGTCTGTCTCAAACATTGCATTAAAAAGACACTGTTGAGCAGAAGCTGAACAAGGGAAACTGAATTGTGATGACGCTGACCAGTCCTGGATTTGTGATCTTTGCTAGCAGCATCTTTCAAAGACTCTGTGTGTTACCACAGAAGGGTCCCCTGCTCTGCAGAATCCAGAATGGCTTAAATTAACTATATATGCTGCTAGAGACCTTTCTAGCAATGGGGTGCCAACACCAGGAAATGGGAAACCTTAAGAAAAGGTGAGAGCTGCAGATATTTTCAGGTCTTTGTCTGACGTGGATTTTAAAGACAGATGGGATGTTTACAGAGTGGCTGCTGTTTAGTTTCCCATCTGAATGGCCAACAAAAGTCTGAACTTTAACAATGTACAGCCTCCCCACTTATAAGTTTTTTTTTTTAATAATGGGATACTGTATTTGTAGAGAATTCTGGTTGTAATTTATAAAAAAATTCACCACGTGCAAAAGTGCTCATTGACATGCATGCAGTTCAGCTTTGTGATCTTAGATTTGCACAGGAGAAAGGTTTTTTCCTTTTATGGTGGCTTATTTGGGGGTTTGAGGGCTTTTTTTATTGTTGTTTGGGGTGGGGAGGTCACTGTAGAGGTTGTGTGATGTGTGGCTGCTGTGGTCTTGTCAGAAAACACAGAACAATACAACTTTGTCCAGCATGCATTTGTTTTTGCTATCAGTCTGCTTGATAAGTCTGGTCTTATCTTTTTAGGAAGATGCCTGCTTTTGTGTATATGCAAAAAGAGATCTGTCCACAGGGGTAATTATGGATTCAGGCTGATAACAGCCCCGTGAAATATTTGCCAGTGAAATAATCCAAAAGAAGAATAGATGTCTTATTCAGGAATGAGCATGCTGCTGATGGCAATCAGGGTGGCATAAGAGAGAGTAAAGCTGGATCCCATACAAGGAGGGAGGGGGTGGTGTGGGTGGGCCCCTGCCCTGCTGTACAGCTCTTCCTTTCTTGCTTTATTCCCCTTTGGGTCATGAATAGCAGGTGCACAGCCCTGTATGAGCAGTGGGACTGCCTTGAGCAGGATGCAGCTCCCCACCCACTGCCATTCAGGCTCACTGAACTTACTGAGGAGCTGTGGGGTTATATACCTGCTGCATTTTCAGGTCACATTTTTCACCTGTTATTTGTTCTTGATTGCAAAACAGTGTGTTTTTTGTGAAGCTGCCTCAGCGGCAGTCACTCAGCAGAACACCTACCTTTGGTGTTAGTATTTTTGCTTCTCTGTCTTTCCTGTGGTGATCTGAAACATCTGGATTTGGAGGAATGGTGACTTTTGTCTTCCTTCCCTCTCCACATGGCCTTTGTCTCCTTCCAGGGTCAAACCATGGAAAATTTGGTGGTTAAAGTGTAGTCTTCCTGTACAGAAATGTATTGATGAGATATATTTGTCCATGTGACAAATGTCAGCCTGGTGGCAGGAGGCTCCCTTGTCACAGATGTGTCGGGAAGACTGGGGACTGTAAAGGCAAAATTGCATGGCATATATTCTGCTTCTCAGCCATGTTTTAGAGCTGCCTTCCTCCATTGCTGGTAAGCTGTGAGAAGTTCCTGGTTTGGAGGTACATTTGTAGGTGAGATCATGCAAATGCTCTTCTGGGGATGTTTTAGGTTTAGTGTAGCCAGGGCACTGACAGGAGAAAACTTTCCTTCTGCCTCTCTTTGGTCTTGCAGCTGTGATTCCCACAGCACGTGGATAGCTCTGGTATCACTTGAGGCTTTTTTTTTACCCTGTTCATCTTATAGTAATTTATTTAATAATCATAAAAATCATAAATAATTGTATTTAATCTTTTCCATCCTGGCAGTGCAGCTTGCGGTAGCAAACTCTGGAGCAGAGGCACGAGACATAAATGAGCAAAGGGGATGTGCCGAGCCCTGCGTCTGTCTCCAAGCTGGCTCTCAGGAGGTGGTGGCTTTGCCTCTGGACACACTGATCCAGGAGGTGGTGACTTTGCCACCAGACAGCCCCAGGAGCTTTCCTGCCCCTGCCTGTTCACTCCCATCAGAGATCCTGCATTACTATGGATCAGAGAGCAAATCACACTGCTCCTCTTCTGCAGAAGGTAGCGTTTTATACCTGAAATTTAAAGCAGCTCAGCACTTCTTAAAAGACTGACTTTCCATTTCTTCCCAATTAGTGCTCAGTACATCAAAGGAAAGCTTTGAACCTGGGCAGGGGCTCGTAGGCACGAACACGGTGCTTGCTAAGACTCCGTGTAGCAGCAGTCAGAGGCTTCTCCTTGTTCAGCCACAGCATATTTGCATGCAGACAGATGTCTCCTGGCTGGCTCTTTCTCTGTCTTACGTTTGAGGATTGATTTCTTTTTCCTGCATAATTTTCCATCCAGAAAGCAAAGTATATCATTCGCCTTATAACACTTCTCTCGCAGGTGAGACTCTTTTGTTTATCCTTTATTTTGCATCCCTGTTTAAACAAGAGATGGGCCTATGCCACAAAGCATTTTCCAGATTCACCCAATCTGTCTAGGAGGTGGCTCCCTAGGTTTCACAGCTTGGTGTGTAAATGCATTTAACACTCCTGAAGTTTTTGTAGTTTATTTTTATCCGAATACAAAGGATGAATTCCCATTTGTCTTGAAAATTCAACCACTTGGAGTGAAGAGGAGCATTTTATGTAGTCTTAGAGATGAGTAGACACTACTGAGGTTTTTTCTTAATCATCAGAGACTAAAGATTGGCAGCATTTTGTAATTACATAACATTGATCTATTTTATACATTGCAAGAGGCCTATTACTCAAATAATTTTGTACTAATAGGGCTTCTGTTAGATAACTCCTTTTCTGTTTGTTATGTAAGAGCTGGTATTACAGAATTGCTGTTTGAATACCAGCACTATAATTTTAGGGTAGCTTTTATAATAGAAATACCAAGTAAGCCTTGTTCCAAATATAGGCAATTATTCCAATATCGTAATTATTTTTTTTTTCCAAATGTGGCCTCTTGATAATTGCTACTTTGGGTTTTGTTTTCATTTAAAAAATCACGATGCTGTCCTGTGCCCAGTCATAATCCATTATGTGCATTTTCTGTAATGAATGTTGTGCATTGGAAAAGTATTGATCAGCAGTCCTGGAAGCTGATGATTGAGCTTCACCTATGAAAACATCACAAGTGCCAGTTTAGTGACTCTGCATGTCTGCAACCCTCCTGGCATCTTTGAACTCTGTGTGTGTTTGTCTCGTGGGCTTTGGGGTTTATTTTAGTGTAATTTAATGTAACCTTATTTCTGCAGTTGAGAACAGAAGCAGCGTGAGCAGTCTCAAAATGAGACTGGGGAACACAATCAGTAAAAATTCCTTTGGAGCCCACAGAAAATGATTATTTCTAAGCCAGGCATTTAGTTGTAAGCTATCACCTTCACTGACAAAGATGCAGATAGTAGTAAGACTTTTATCTGTGTAGTTGCTTGAGAAATGTGGTTGAGCTATAGGTGAGGTTGAAAAAGGTTTTATGACCCGGGACTTTGTGCAGGATATGAGGGCAGGAAGACCTATTGGCTTGGTGCATGGAGAGCACCTGAAATTTTCCTTTATTTCATGAATGCTGCAGTGCTTCTGTCCTGGTTTTCCACTGGACCATTATTCACTGCACTTTCTGGAATGTGTTGTATTTAATTTACGCTTTAAACTCAGGGGCAGCTTTTACATTCTTTTTCCACACAGCTCTGCCGAACTGGGTAAAAGTTCCTATTTGTCTGTAACTTTTAAATTCATGGCCTCCTTTTTTCTTTCCTTTTTGGCCAAATAGTTCCAAGTATTGTCTGTTTCTTTGGTTGTAAAAACTTCCTATTGGTTTCATCTTAAGTGGTTTTATACTGCCTCTTTCAGCTTTATTGAAATCTTCTAATGTGACTCCACTTCCAGGGCAGCCAGGAGTTTAGGAGGGGTTTAAAACCCCACGCCTTTGCTCTCTGTAGTGCTGCTACTAAAGTTTGGTCAGAAAAATGGGAGTGTCAGGGGGCTGTGACTATCGCTTAAATTTTATTTTTGGTATTTAAGCTAGATTTTGTTTGGATTTTGTTTCTTTAGAGGCCTAACTCTGGTGCAGCTGCTGCCATCTCATTTTTTCCTCTTCCGGCTCTGATACTTCCTTTTTGTTAACCAAACTCCTGGACTGTGCCTGCTCAGTGCCTTCCCAAAGCCCTGATTTTGGAGCAGGGAGAAGAGAGAGAAAATGCCATTGTCATCTGTTGGGTCCTGCCTTTGGGAGGCTCCTGTGCGCTATAACCTAGATTTTGTTAAAATTTTTATTGGGTCCTGCAGAAACAAAAAGTGTCAAGTGGCCGTGCTGGGCACACGTACAACCACGCGAGCGAATCCGGTCGATTGTAGCCTGGTAATTTCCTGTAAGGAGCTTACTGGATTAGAGCAAAAGCTTGGTTTGTCAGCAACACCACCTGACTGTAATATTTATTGAGAAGTATTACCTGTTTGAAATATTAGTCCACTTCTGCCCCGTTCATGCCTTCATTCTTGAGGTAAGAGGGGCTTTTTTAGTTCAGTGGTTTACAAAGCCATGTCATGGACAGGACTCCCAGCTTTTTTTCCCCTGCCACTGAGCAGGCAGTTTTAGTAGCTGAAGCACTTCCAGATTTACCTCGATGTGCTTTTGTCACCATAATCCCTCCTCCATGTCAAGACTGATTTGCTTTCCTGGCCAAGACTCGCATCGTGCGTTTTTGCTGTCCCATTTCTCCTCTTCTTTGTTTTTTTTCTAATTTTTTTTATATTTAGTTTGTTTGTTTTATCAATCAATAACAAATTGGGAAGATGTTGGTAAACCAGTCAAGTATATGTTTATTAGCTGGAGTCTGCACTACGCTCATTGTCCTGGCTTTAGCCTATTACTTGTATTGGTAAGTTGGATTTTTGTATTGCGGCTGTGGTGGTGGTGGCTTGTCCTTTAAAGTGCTTCCTTGGGGTGAGCTGGAGAGTGGGGGTCCTTTTGAAGTGCTCTGAAAGGCTGATGTGTCTTTACTAATGTGTGTCTGGGGTAAATACCTTCCCTGATTTGCTCCGGTGCCCTTGTTATTTGTTATGGGACTTAGTTTTGTTGCTGTTTGAATTTTTGAATGTTTTTATTCAGCTGAGAGCATAGTGGCTAAGGATGCCACTTGGGCAAGGTGGTGATTGTGTATTTCCATTTTTTCTGCATACGTTTACAGACTTCTTTCACTGTAATTTTATGCTCTTGCTTAGTGTTCTCACAGCTGTCTGTCAGCACATAACATGGAAATTAGGTTGTGACAGGCTCACCGTGTATTAGGGTTTTTGTGGGACACGCGCATCTTCAGCATGGAAAAGGGGTGTTTCAGAAATGAGAATTAAGGTTCTACCCCTTGGGGGTGAGCTGGGCCTGGGAGCACCAGAGCCAGGAGCCCACACGTGCCTGGGTGTTTTGACTGGGTTTGGGAAGGGTAGGAGCTGGGCAGGGCTGCCCTACATTTCTGGGATGGCCTTGTTTCTCTGTGTCTCCACATATATCCAGGACTTTCGGCCAAAAGAAATCTTGAAACTTCGTAGAGCCATGTCAGGAGCAAACAGCAACTTTTAGACACCCGAGTGTGATCTGCTGACTGGCTTTAGTGAAAAACTAAATGCACTTCAACTGTGAAAGGAAAAACTTGCTGGAGTTGGAATTAATATGGCTATGACTGGAAAACTTTCCAAGGGGTGTGACATTGCTGTGAACAAGATTCCAGCATGGCACATGAGTTTGTTTGTTTGTTTGTTTGTCTGTTTGTTTTATGAGGTGTTTAAAAAACAAAAGACATTAAAATCTGTGTGGGATCATCTTGGCTTTTTTTTTTGTTGTTGTTGCCAAGTATTTCCTCCAGGCAGTTATGCCTGTACTATTTACAAGCCTACAGTCCTCAGTGTGTGTGTATGCACACACTTGTAATATTAATGAGTTTATTTGCATTTAAGCTTTACAGTGAATCTCTGCAGATATGTAAACTCCCAGCTATACAGTGTGGCAGCTCAAATTAAAATGTGTGTGATTACTAGTCTCTGTAGTCCTCAAAATGTTCAAGAAAACAGGCATGTCTAAGTGACTACAGTTTTAATGTTAAAAATCAGGAAATCTAGAGCTTAAGGACACCAACAGCTGTCCTGCTAAATGTTATTTTTTAAAAAAGAAAGTAAATGTGGTAAGTACCTACATGAACACAGTCTAGTTTTAATTAATTCTTCATGTCTTAGCTCGGTACTGGGGTGTGGTGTGTGCATCTGGTATCAGGTAGATTTTGTACTGATGCAAACGTAAATTTGTGTGCATTATGCACAGAGCTTACACAAGTGTCTTATAATTCTTTCTTCCCTTTTATTTTGTTCACTCTTGACTTGGATCCAGGTCAGATCTGGTTTGCAGGAGAGATTACAATTCTGCACACAGCAGGAATTAGCTGGTATTAGGTCAGATCCTCTTCTTCGACAACCTCAAGGTTCAGGAGAAAATTAATTACATCACCTACTTGTTTGTGAAAAGAAGGTGATTCAAACCTCTCATTCAAACCTCTTTGATTAGATATAGATGAGACTTAATGCAAGTACCTCAGAGTGCTTTTTTGACTTTGTTGGTTTGGATATTTTTAACTCTTTAATTTGTTGTTGCTTGAAGAAATCTGACTTTGATAAATATTTTAGTTTATTAATTTTTTAGCATAAGCCTGCCCTGTAGGAAGTAACTAGCAAGACTAATTATTTCCTTTTTCTTCTTAAATGTGTTAGTTTGGCTGCTGCAATTCCCTTAGAATATCCTCAGACAGAGCTGGGGTGATTAAGATCAGAGCTCACCAGTTCAGCAGGGAATCAACTTTGCATATTGAGAGATTAACTCGGGGTTGGGATTTTTATTCTGTAATTGCATCTGATCTTTCGCTTCTCCTGGCTTGGAGCACCCTTATTAGCTTGCTGGACCGGATGTATTTTGGTCACTTTCTGGACAAAATTTAGTTTGTGTTCTCTAAGTGATGCCTGGATGGGCTTACCTAAAACAGAGGCTAGACAAAAGTTAAGAGAATAAAAGCAGTTCTATTTATTAAAGGGCCTTTCAGGTATATTTAGGGCGGTCACAGCCCACCCAGGGGCTGCACCCAAAATGGATGATGGGTTATGGGTTTTTCATACTTTATAAGTTTTGTCCATTTGCATATCGGGGTTAATCCTCCAATTAGAGCTTCAGGTAATGGAGTCAATTACTCCAAGTTTGCTCCCCGCAATTCACTGTTGTTTACATATCTTGGGGCCTGGGACAGTAAGGTGTCATTGAATTTTGAGTTTAGAGGGGAATTGTTTTGTCTAAAAATGCTGAGAACTGTATCTTAGCGTCCTATATGGTGTCTAGAGTTATACACTAAAGAATTACAGGATTACAGATACATGAAAAATACAGATGCTAAAATCCTAAGGCATTCACCTAAGGAAGTGAAGATTCTTTGTTCCTCTGGGACTTGTGGCACCCTCCAGGCCTGGGACTCTCTTGCTGCATTTCTGATGCAATATCACCCCAAGCCTTAGAAATCAGAATATCCCTTCCACTTCTCCCTCCCCCCAAAAAAGAACGAGAAAGAGAAGGATAAATATGCATTTCTAGATATGTGAAGGCTGGTGCTCAGGCAGCAGTGAAAGGGTGAGGGACCACCACAGTGTCCAAGGTACGGGCAGTTGTATAGGGAATAATCCAGAGGGTTGCCCCATTACGCAGCCACGTCTCCTCACGTAGGCTCCTTCTGATACCAGGTGTGAATTCCTCACAGGATGCACTCAGCAATCCAGCAGTGCAAAACCCAAGTACACAGAAGTTAGAAGAGCATGAGACATCACGTTTTCTTCTTTGCTCAGTCATTGCTGCTTCAGAGAATTTGTTTGGTTAAACTTCCCCACAACATGAGACCTGAAAGAATTGTCCTTTTTCACCAATCAACAAAATGCTTAGCACATAAATAATGGATTTATCTCTCTGTGTAGGCTTGTCATCACTTTATATATAGGATAAACTCATAAGAATCCTCTGCACTATTTTTTGTGGGTTTTAATTGACATTTCCAAACTACAAAATGTTTGAAACAAATGCTTTTCCTTTCTTCTTCCCCGACTGCCAAATCTGCCTTATGTTTTAGCTTCTGGCCACCAAAAGAGCCTGGAATACTAACATGTATTTAGTGTGATTAATTGGTGTACTTTGTATTAGAAATGAAGGTAATTTGACACAGTGATTTTGCCGTGTTCCTAGAACTGCCTTGTAGCTTGAGTGATGTGCCCAAATGCCTGAACTTGCCGTGAATGCTTTGATTTCATTAATGCACCTTAAGAGTGAAATAATTCAGATCACAACGTTTTGGCTACTCTTGTACTTTGTGCTGCAATAGTTCAACATTTTTTTGAGAGGGGAGACCTATGACGGACTTGCAGCTTTAATGAATTTCACTGCCCCATGTATTTTATCAGCTTATTGACTCAAATTGTGCTTTGCTCTCTGTTTCAAGTGTTTGAGGTAGTAGTTTAGCACATGATCTCTAATGAGATCTTCACTTGGATTTTATTAGCAATTCCCTTAATTGCGTTTTTGGTCTGAATCTATTGTCTGTTATTTCAGGCACAATAACCTGGAAGTTCCTAATTTGTACGATTCACAGACAATGGGGACAGCTTATTTCTGTGGGAAGCCCCTGGCCCTGGTTTGGTGCTCTGGAAAGTGCAGTGTAAACACTAAACTGGTGAAACGTGAGCTTTGAGCCCAGTTCCTATCATGTTAGGGCTTGGTTTGTGTTATCTGTGGATAATGTGCCCGTAATCTGGCGGGCTGTGCTTGAAATATCACCGTGTTTGTGTAAAAGCCACTGCGTGCTCTGCTGCTTTATTTAGGCAGCTTAGAGCGAAGCACTGAGATGATAGGTGTCCTACATTGACTGAGGAGTTGTCTCTGAGATAAGTGCCTGCAGATTAAAACAGCCTGTGTCTTCCTAACACAGCCGTAGCACCAAACCACGCAGTTTGAGGAGCGTAGAGTATTCCTCTAAATCAGGAGTTTGTGGAGAAGTTGGAGCTTTGAGCAGCGTTCTCAGTGTGGATTTCAAGGGGGTTGTTTCTGTGCTGTGGCTGCTGCTTGTGGAAAATATGGAAACCTTGACTATCTGAAAACTCGTTACCCAAAGAATTTTGTGACCATGCCCATGTGCCTAAACCATGAGTCTATCTGGGCTAAAATAGCATTGCTGTGTCTTTAAATGTGATGAACTGAAGAGGTTGAGCTTGGCAGATTGTTCAGCCTGCTTTTCTATGGAAATAAAATTTAGCATTGTCCTGTTCAAATACATTTATGTGTCTCTGTCTCCTCAGTGATGTGTTTTAAATCCACTGAGGAATTTCCAGACACGCTTGGCTGGCGAGTATCCATGAGGGTATCTCTAAAATAACAGGAATACTCCAAGTTTCATGGCAGTAGCCAGGGAGAGGAGGAAGGGCCTGCTTAGAGCCAGTTATGACAAAGTTGGATGCTCTTTGTTACCCATGTCTCTACATGGATGTGAGCGTTGTCAACACTAAAATCCAAGTTCATAAGGAACTAGGCTTTTGGAACTACATGCTAAATTCCTTTCTTTGGCAGGCAGCTCTCTAAGCTACTTAAGCTCTCCTCTGCCACCAGAGCAATTGTTATCCAGGAACTAAACAGAGATTCCTATATATGGGTCTGAGTCGGAGCTTAGATAAAACATGAGGGTATTGCAGGCTGGAGGAAAGACTGGAAGAGCAGCTGTTGACACTGCACAGGCTGTTTTTTACTCTTGAACACAAACCAAGTTGACCTCAGGGACATGGCTGATTGTGCTTTGTGCGGTGGTTGCTCTGCCACAGACCTCTGGTCAGGAGAGGCAGCATCTCCCATTCCACTGAGGATGTGCAGCAGTACAGTTCTCCAGGCACTTGGTCCCCCACGGCTGATTTGGTTGCCCTTTGCAAACAGATGATATCAGACTGTGGCGTGAGAGAGAAATTTCAGCACTCTGAAATTTGGGAGCCACCACGAGAGAGACCCATCACTTCAATGCTAGCAAAGAGATTAAGAGGAGCGAAACAAATGTTGTCGGTAATACTTAAACTTAGATCTGTCTTAAGAAGGATAAATGTGTTTCAAGTCACATCTTAAGATTTACACAGGTAGAGGAAAAAATGAATCTGTGGCTGAGTTACCTGTTAGGGTGTGTCTGTACTGCAGCTATGATGTGATTAGTTTTAAAAGAGGAGTGAGATGCTTCTAAGAGTAGCCACGACAACATAAAGCTCACTTCAGGCTACAAAAACGCCTGGGAAGTGGAATGAAAAGTCAGGCAGTTTGGACATAATTATTATTGCTCCATGTGCAATGCCTGCCTTCCTGTAGAGCCCATTGATGACATTCCAATGAGAGAGGTCTCAGAATGGTTTCACATGGTCAAATAAGAGATTCCAGCACTTGTCTTCTATGGAGATTGTCATTCTGGGCTTGTCATTAAAAAAAAAACCAGAGAATATTGTTGGGTGGGTGTAATTTGAGTTTGAGGCAGCTTTCAGCCAGGCTTATTTCAGAAATAGGTTGGTTTGCTCTGGGGTTTATCCAGTTGGGTTTTGAAAATGTCCAAGGATAGCATTTCCTCAGCCTCTTTGGACAACTTGTGGCAGTGTTGAATCACTGTTCCTGTGTTGTTAACACAGCTGGCAGTAATACAAATTGGTGTCACCTTTTAATGAGATGCTTACTGGTCTGTGCCCAAAAATGAGCCATGGGTTACTTTTTGCAGACGTGGCTGCTTGGGAGAGGCCACTTGACAATGCACAGCTAACGTCTCAAGTTTGGTACACTTTGAAACTGAACCTGGAAGCAGCTTGTGGGTTTTCTTTGTTGGTTGCCTTTTTGCCTGGAGAGACTCAAACCGATGCAGGTGTCCATGGTTTGGCCTTGTCTGTTTGAAGTGCTGATTTCTCATCCTGCAGTAGGAGTCTGCCAGGAAAACAGATGTTATCAACAGCTGGAGTCACTCCCCTTCTCCTGTTTGTCCTGTATATATTCATCTGTAATTGTTTGAAGATGCTTTCCCCCACATCCCTGTCATGTATGTATTCTGTTTGCTTTCACACAGTGCAATATATTTATAAAAGCAGAAGCTGAAAGCAAAACTTTGAGCTGTGTAGCAAAGACCATAAAGTGGTCGTAGGAACTGTTATCCACGGAATGATTGAGGAGACTAACTGGCTGTGAGCATGGGAGCAGGTAGGATGACAAAAATGCCATCAGGGTGTAGATATCAAGAATGCATTCACCCAGAGGAGAGGGAAAAGCTTTGCAGAGAAAACTAACTAGAAATGATGGTAGGAAATGAAATGTCAGGGGAAAAATGTTGTTCTTAAAATATAATAGCCTTGTTCAAAACTTCTTTAGCAGAAAACACAACTGGGGAACTGGCTTGTAATGTCAGAAAAGTTAATGGGTACTTGAGTTCTTGTGAAATTACTGTAAAAATAAAACTTGCAAGCCATTAGGATACTGTTTTGTATCTTGAGTTCAGAAATAGCATCAAATGCACTTTTCCAAATAGACTGTCTTTCTACTTGGTGCACGTATTGCCATGGTGAGAGGAGAATTAAAAACAAATCATTTGTTCTCGAGAGATCAATAATAGAAGCTACACTTCTGAAAATAGATGTTTACGTGGAGAAGGAGATGAAGCGATGATATTTTAGGTTTACTACCCTCTTGATATGTCTGAGAGATTTTTGGATTAGCCAGTGATTGCTTTGTTCATCCAGTGGGAGCAGGTCTGGTGGAAGGAAGCTGATGTACAGGGCAGAGCTGCACCAGGGTGATGTGTGTGTGGTTGGATGCAGCTTCCTCCAATGCCCAGTGAATTGGGAAAAAAATAGCCCAGTTCAGAGGGTTTTTACTGGCAATTAATAAGCTCCTCCTGCCTGACTAAATCCAAGTGTTGTAGTGGTTATGGTTATTAATGTAATACCCCATGTCTGTGGCGTGGTAGTACCTAGCATCAGATGGATGTCAGGACACCAGATTGTCACTTTACTCTGTGGATTCAGCACGTAGGGGGAAAAATAAAGTGATGAGGGTTTCTTCTGCCATATAAATAACTCCTGTAGTTGCATCTAGTGAGGGGAGGGAAATAACATGCTAAATATTCTGGCATGGAGGTGGAGAGTGATGGATGGAAGACTTGTTCATGTCATGGATTCAGGGGGGAGCATGGTCTGTACTCCTCCTCAGTTTCTCAGCTCTTAAGATATCTTCATTTATCTTCCCCTTTCGCTTCTACCTGAGCAGTTGTGAATCAGGTTTGGGCCCCTTGCTCCATAGGGATGTGGGGAAATGCTGTTTTGCAAGAGTTTCGGCTCTCCCTGTGCATTCCTGGGATTTAACTCTTGACATCAGTCGTGGCAGCCCCATGGCTCTGGTTTTGTTTTGCAGTTGGGAGGCTCACTTTGGAAATTGTTCCTCCATTCAGGGGAGCTACTCCAGGGCACACCTGGAGCTGTGCACTTTGGTCTTTGTGGTAACTATACACTCATCTGGAAACAGGCAACATTTTCTAAAAGATGCCTTTTTTGGTACAATATTTAACTTGTGCTTCTTTAAAGACATTTTTATGGGTTTGTGGTGTTATAAAGTTTATTCAGGCACTCTAGCAAAGAAATCCAATATAATTTACTGTGTCTAATTAATTTGTTAAATTCCAGGCTCTGCTCTGGCCACTTGCTGTCAGTGAAACTTTCTCTTCAATGAGGGTGGAGGAACTCTGAAAATTTTTTGCAATTTGGGAGCTGTACAAAGCAGAGCAAGTGACTCAGGAAAGGCTCTTCAGCAAATCTACTGTCAAATTGTAAATCTCTGCATAGAGTACAGAAATGCTAAAGTCAGAAATGCTAGTTTCTCCCTGAAATAGTTATATTTCAGCCTGGTTTGTTTGGGGTTTTGGTTAGTTGGTTTTCTTGGTTTTTTTCTAACAGAGGAAACTTTTTTTAACCTGATTAAACTTCAGAATTTGGGACCCAGTGAAAGATTGAGTTATCAGATACAAAGCAGATGTTAATCTCAAGTTGAAAACTAGGAGTCAAGGGGTTGATATACTAAGCATATTACTCTTTAAATAATTGTTAGTATTTTCCCCACAGCATTCATTTAATGCTTTTAAAATGTCACTATCAGAGTCTAGGCATAAATTTGACCAAATCCTGTTTTATGGTGCCAGTTGTAATTGTGGTAGCTTCAGGGTTTTGTATTCATAAAAAATGCAGTTTCACCTGTGCAGTCAAACTATCTGTCTTAACTTCAAAAAGAATGAAAGGTTTTGGAAAGATATTAAGTTGCTGTGGAAATCCACTCTGGATAGTATTCTTCTCACTAAAGAGTAGCCACAGCCAGAATGTAAAGGGAAAAAACAAGACATAAGTGCCAAGGAAAATATGGCCCCTTTAAAATTCAGGGACCTCATTTTCTCCCACCTGCTTTTTATTCAGAGATTGAGAGAGGCTCTTTCCTTTTCCAACTCCCAGTTGGGTTTTCAACTTTGAATGAACTACTTGAAATGAAGAAAATACTCACTACACCTGCTAGCTCTATCAAAAGCAGAAGTAATTAAGGCAAAAAGTCTTTCTTTGCAAGAGGAAAATGAAAAATGCTTACATTTGAGGGGAAAAATGTCAGTATCAGCATTTGCTCCATGGGTAAGGCTGAAAATAATAGAGCTGCTAGATGCAGAATGTGATTTCCTGGTGGTTAAATCTTGATGTGATTTCCAGTCTGGTGGTGCAAAATTCCTGAGCTCTTCAAAATAATAGAAGTGCCCTTTCTTCTGCTATATGAGAAGAACTTGCAGAGGGAACTTGCAGCTCCAGCTATTTCTGTGAAATAACATGTTTGTAAATTTTGGTCTCAGTCCTCTTTCATCATTTTAAGCAGCTAGAGTTTATTTCACTTTTTTAATGTCTGGTGTGTTGTGTTGTTTTGTTTTTTAATCAAACTAAAATCCTGGGTTGTATTTTTGACTCACAATATGTACTTATATTGCTGGTTTTGCCCACCTCCAAGTGGAGGGGGAAGGTTATGGCTTTTCCTGGCCTTTCTCAGAACTGGGAATTTTGTCAGCAGCCAGCCTGGTCAGGGGTTCACAATATCCAAGGCATTTGTGCAGAAATAACAGTGACCTGCATGGAGAACAAAAGTGGAGAAACCAAATATGTGTCACATCTTTAGCATTTGTGAAGTTAAGATCAGGGCAAGCATCTGTTCCAAGCCAGTTAAGAACTGGGAAGAATTGCTTCCTTTTGTCTGTCCTTTTTGAAAAGCATATGTATAAAATGTTCATCTTAACTTTCCTACTACTCTAAATTGGTTCATCTATGTGTTGACTTAACACCAAAAATTCAACTGTCAGCAGTCACTTTGGTGGAGAGGGAAGAAATTTGATACTCTTGCTGCTTTGCTTGTAAAAAAGAAACACTTGTTCTTCTGACCAAATGCAGATTTTGTCACAGATTTGTGAGCTTGCTGATAGAGTGTAGCACTCGCATTGGTGTTTAAACTGCAGTGGGATGGAATGAATAATGAGCTGATTTGAGAAGAGCATTGATTATGGCCAGCCCAGCCTTGTGGCATTACTTTTCAATCGTGAGATCCATGCTCTCCTGCTTTCCACTTCCCACCCTTTCTCTGATTACAGTGCTGATTTTCTGCAGACCATTTCTTACCAAATACCAGCAAAACTACTGTGTTAAAATGAAGTTCCTTTAGGCCTACAACTACTGTCCTGGAAATTGCTACTGTTCCTACTGTCCTGGAAATTGCTGGGCCTCTGCATGTTTTTGTATCTGTGTGTATATTTATATAGAAGCAAAGTGATTTTCAAATCTAGGGAATTCTGCCCTAATAGTGAGACCTGCCTTTGGCTGAGGGGACATCTTTGGTGTGTCAGTACAGTGCTACCTACTGGATCTGTAAGACAGCCAGAGCACCCACATTGTGAGCATTAAACATGGCTAAAATTGGTCATTCTCTCCATCCTACTTCTTCCAGGGAGAAGCGTTGCTTCCTGCTCCCTCATTTTTTAAACCTTAAAGCCACATCAGTGTGGCTGCGCACAAACTGGTCAGTCATGGCTCAGCTGCAGAGAGCACAAGCAAGTGGACAATCAACAGGTCCCCCTGGGGATGTGTTTTACATCTGCAACATCCTAAAGCACTGTGTTGTCATTAAGGAAAGGATTTCCCATGCCTTGGGTATAACTTTGGGAGTAAGAAGCATGCAGAACTGTGGTTATGGGAGATTTGTTGGCTTATTTTTCATGATGAGCATTCAAGGCTGCTTAAATGCCTTGTGGTGCTGGTGGTGATTTTGTTCTCTGCAAGTGCAGCATTATAAATGATGTGTGAGCTGCTGCTGGGCTGTGCTGGCCCCTGGCTCTCCCAAATATCCCTCCCCTTGTGTATAGTGCTCTGCTTGGTTCTCCAGCCAAGATTTTCCCCTGGAATACTGCATACAGTTCTTGTGCCCCCAGCATAAGGAGGATATGGAACTGTTGGAGTGAGTCCAGAAGGGGCCATAAGGTTGGTAAGAGAAGTGGAGCACCTCCCCTGTGGAGACAGGATGAGAGAGTTGGGGCTCTTCAGCCTGGAGAAGAGAAAGTTGTGTGGAAACCTCGCAGCGTTTTCCAGAATCTGAAGAGGCCTGCAAGGAAGCCAGAGAGGACCTGGAGTGACAGGACAAGGGGGAATGACTTCAAACTGAAAGAGAGGACATTTAGGTTTGATACACAGAAGAAATTCTTCCCTGTGAGGGTGGTGAAGCCCTGGCACAGGTTGCCAGAGAGGCTATGGACTGCCTATCCCTGGAAATGTTCAAGGCCAGGTTGGATGGGGCTTGGAGTAAACTGATTTAGTGGAAAGTGTCCTTGCCCATGCAGGGGGTGGAATGAGATGATCTTTAAGGTTCTTTCCAACCCAGACCATTCTGTGAAGTTGTTTCTTAGAGACCACTGATGAGTGAACCTGTCTGGGAAAAGAAAGGGAGTGTTCAACAGCAGGAGCATCCCGGTACTGCTTGGCAGAGACTGCATCCCAGTACTGCCCATAATCTGCCGGACTCAAACTCAGGCAGGACACTCTGCCATTGCACTCAGAGTGAGATTCCAGAGAGCAGTTAGCAGGACAAACAATATTTAACTGTCCTTTAGGATTGGAGTGGACCTGCTAGACCTGTTGGAGTGTGCTGAGCTCTCCAAGAGCTTCTCCCAGCCTGCTTTAGCTCTCAGAGCAAGCTGGAAACTTGACAGTGTTTTTCGGAACTTGGGGTTGACACACAGACTGAACACCAGCTGGGCAGGCAGTGCCTGCAACGCTGTGCCCAGTGATGGAATGGCATTAAATCCCGTGTGGCACAAAGCAGGGCTCTTGCAGAGGCCTGGGGAGCTGTTGGTGTGTGTAAAAGAGAGTATGACACAAGGGACAGAATAGGGACCTGGGGAGCCAGCAAGGATTAGCATCTTGCCTCTCCCTTGAGGGAGTGTTATCCAAAGGGGCAGAGTGGGGAGAGTAGCTGTCACCAAGCAAACAAAAAAGGCCAGGGAGAAGTTTAAAAGTTCCCAAGAGAAGGAGCAAGGCTGGCAGAAGGTGTTTGACAACCATTTCTGAGTGAGTCACGCTTAGCTGTCTGTCTGGAGCCAGGAGGAATTTGCAAAGCTGAATAATTGTTCCTATTTATTTCTTAAAATATACAGAATATGACAGTGTTCCAGCTCGTGCGTTTCAGCGTAAATGTCTTGCAGTGGGCTGGTATTTTCCCCTGGTTTTAATCCTTTTTCCTTTGAAATTACAGTCTGCTGCTCCATCCTCTATGTCTTGCTGTGCTGGTGGGAGGATGGATCCCCCTTGCCCTGGGTCGATGGCTCATGTCTCTGTGCCTTCCACTGAAGATGAAACCAGGAGTAATGTGTTGTCTGCTTGATTTTGGTTTTCAAAATTTGGCTAATTATATGATTGCATGCTTTGTAAAACCAGCTAAGTTACAGGGTGTTTATTTTTCCTCTTGATAGCAAGCAGGTAAAAGAAAACTTGAGCTCAAGTGCTTGCAGTTGGGTAAACCTTGGTGATTAGTAATATTCAAGTTTGGGACAAGGTTTGTTAAGGTTAAGTTCTACAAGAGCTCTCACAAGTACCTGTAAATATACACATACCCACAAAACACATCGGAACCTGTGAGGGACAAGGCAAACTTGCCAAATGTGCAATTATTATCTAATCTAAATTTAATATGCAATTAAGGTTTTGTAATTATAGTTTTAAGAAAAATTAATTTTGTGTTGCTCACACTGAAAGAAAAGCGTGAGACTGCAGACTGAGGGATGACAAATGTGTGTATCCAGGGGAGAAGCAGCACACAAACACCTACCAGCAGTTGTAAATGACACACACTGATAGAAGCTATTGTAAGTTTATTGAAACATAAGACAACGTTTGTCTTCCCCAAAATAAAAACAAGTTGGGTGCACAGCCAAGTGCTGAAGTTGTGGGCTGCCTTCCCTGTAAAGCTCAGTGCAGAACCCTGTGATGTTTTGAGCTATGGGAGTGTCTTCTGTGGGAAAAGTGATGTCAGCCTGGTTTGGTGATACTCAGCCGTGATGTTGAAGTTGTCTGGGCTGCTTTTACCCATGGAACTCGTGACAGGATCTCTTTAGTTTCCCTGCTGTGAACAGAAAATCCTTATGAAAACATCATTATTTTCTTTGTCAATAAAAGAGGTAGTCACAGTGAGAGAAATTCTGCAAGTAGTTCTGCTTCCTTGTGGGGGTTGTGTTCCAGCCAGCAGGTTTTTAAGCAAGTCAGGATTCATTTTTGTTATCCAATCAATTTGTTCCAATACAGGCAGAGTTAACTGAGGGTGGATACTGAGGAGAAATTGAATTTGTGCACACTTGCTCTGTCTTATTTTTTTGTGCCAAGTGCGATACAAGGAAATGGTTGAAATTAAATTTGGAAAATAGCCATTTTAATATTGCTGCTGTTTTCAGCTGTAATATTGTAGCAACAACTTAGAGAAAATATAATTTCATCCCTAGTGGTGGCACAAGAACAGTGCTCTTTGCCTCTGTGGAGGAGGCTCAGTCATGTCAGTAACATTGAATTTAGGACAGGGAAGAGGGAAAACTGCCCCTCAAGTTCAGCAATGTGAAGTACTGAGAGCTGGTTTTCCCCCTCTGGTTGCACTGAGTTTTTGGAATGCTTTTGTTTGCTTTGTTATTATATTCTGTGGTTTTCTCTCTACAAAATACAAGTTAAACAACTGGTTATCTTGGTATTTTTTCTTAGAGCAACCTGGATCTTGAAGATAAGAAGAAAATGTAAAAACTTCTCAGTACCTCTCATTCTGTATGTCTGTGAAATGATCATGACCATCAGAACAATGTGCATAGCCTTTTTTCTTTTTTTTTTTAACCTCAAAGTATTGGCATCTCATTAGATTGATGAGTCAAACCAAAGGCTTTTTATTTGATGGAAATAGTCTTAGCAAAAAACTCTACAGATACTGAGCCAAACCTATTGACACGAGTGGAAGTTTCTGTGGTTTGAATGCCTTTAGATCAAGCCCAAAGTAAGGAATATATTTCAGACAGATAGTGGTGATAATCTTCCTCTCTTGACCTTTTCTGGAAAAGGGCTATGGTGCTGTTTCAAGGCCAAGACAGAAAAAAATTTAAGGAATAAGTTTTCGTCTAATTTTGTGATGGCAACTCAGTAGCATTTTTTCTTTTTGAGATCTTATTCCTAGTTCTTACAACTCAGAAACTAATTTACATCTCTGACCTCAGTTTAGTTTAAGGTTCTTTTCCATACCTTTTAATTTTAAACTTTCATGACAGGCAAGATTTTTAATGAGCTCTGAATCAGTCTTGCACCTCACTGAGGCATGTTCAAGGAAATTAGACCTATGTTGTGTGAGAAATAAGATAATCTTTCTGTCATGCTTAGGTTTAAAAGGCTGGGTCTGTAGTAGTTTGTAATGCTGTGTGGGATGCAATTGAGTAGCTGTCTATTTTTACAGCTTATCTGGAGAATCCCTGGTACAGACTGTTCAAATGGATACCAAAGCTGTTGTTATACCTTATTTGCTTATTTGCTTATTCTCTCTACTGACTCACTGCTGTTGATCTAAGCTTTGTTTTCCAGCCTACTTAGACACCTGTGGTTGCCAGTGGTGGCTCTAAAATAAATGAAGCCAATGGGAAATTGCTTTTAGTGGTGCCATGGCACAGTGGGCACAAGTCTTGGGATGCTTTTTCAAAGTCTGGGGCAAAGCCCTGGGTAAATACTCTCTCCATTGGTTTTGTGTGGTTTTTGCATCATGGGGGTCAGGCTCCCAAATTCTTCATCCCAGAAAGAGATGTGGTACAGTGCAGGAAGAGAGAGTCCATCAATGACCTGCTGCCTTCCTGAGTATTTTCCTGTTACCAGAGTTGTTTTCTATGAATATATAATTTCACTTTTAAAAGCTGGATAGCCACTGCGCTTTTGTCTTTCAGCTAGAAGAGTATTGTGTATTCTGCAAGGAAAAATTATTTCTTAGTGGTAACTGAGGTAAACATTGATCATAAGAAGATCAACATATTTTTGCGTGGTATGTCCCAGAAATGTCCAGGAAAATAACCTGCTATCCCTGTGCCAATGTGATACTTCTGAGGGATGCTAGAATAACCAGAATGAGAGCTGTGCTTTTATTTATCTGCTGAAGAGGTATAGGCAGAGCCATTGGAAGCTTTCTTTCATATCTCTGCCCTGACTGTTGGGTAGCTACTTAGTATTCTTGGGTTTTCTGATTTCATAAGGAGAGGTGAGGGAATAGACACTTACGCTGGTGATTTTCATGCTTTTGAAAGAGAAATAGCCTGAGTTGGGTCATTGGAGAGGTTTGGAGGGCAGAAAGTGTGCTGAGAAAAGAGCCACTTTCTTGAGCTCCTGGTTTCTGCCGCTTTTATCTGTCCCCATGCTCATGAAGCAGCTCACAGAACAGGTAGAGCTCACTTGGAATAAAAAATAGGTGTTGATTTTCCTTTCATGTTTTTGATGAGCATTGTTTATAAAATTCTGAAAATTTGTCAGGAAACTGTTGATGGGCAACAAAATGCCTTTTATGTACTGCTTCTGACTTGCAACATCATTAACCCTTCTTCACAAACAGGGTTTGCCCAGTTTATGCAAACATCAAGGAGGCTTAGAAAGCTGCATCGGAAAAATACTGTATTTTAAAACATGATGATGAAAGGTAGGATTCTGACTTAAGAGTTTCACTCATTCCTCTGCTAGCACTGTTGAGTGTTATGAGATGGGTAAAATACCAGACTTCAGGGTGGGGGTAAGACACTCAGGGCAAAAGATGTCTCTAATTAGTTTCATAAGTGCAGGTAAATACGGCACAGTAGAGATGGCAAAAGCATGCTCAGAAAAACCGAAGGCAAAGGTGTGGAGATGCAAGTACTGCCTGCCAGAATTTTTGTTGTCAAGCACATTAATTCTCACTGGGTTGGAATATTAGGATCAGTGGACCAGTTTCTAATTTCATGCTCATATTCACGCAAAGATTATGAACTTCAGAGGGATTGCACACACATGACAGCAAGAAATTAATTAAAATATGGAGGTCAAATGGAATATACTGTCCCACAGAATTATTAATGGCTTAATTTTTAATTTTGAGTTCATAAATAGCTACGTTTCATTAAATGCTGTAATGTGCTTGTTTTGCATCTGGTTTTTTTTTTTTTTTTTTAACCAAATTTCTTAATGAAATGGGACTGATGCAGTTATTCCTCTGTCATTCTCCCTTCTAATGGCTTTTGAACTTGGTGGCACATTCAAGTGATGTTTGGCAGAGGTAGAAGTCTCCTGCAAGTTTAGTCATTAGGAATTCCATGAACGTAGAAAGCTGGGTAAAGGAGAAGGGTTATATTCTGATTTCCACTGAGAGGCACGGAGTATCTTTTGGGTACCAGAGAATCCATGTGAACGTGGAGCCTCGAGACACAGCTCTGTCCCTGAGTCCAGGACAGGCCCACTGGCCATCAGTGATGGTGGTACCAGCCCTGGGATGATGTGCTTAAGAAGGAAGGTGGGAAAGAACTGCCCAGCAGCAATTGTAGCCAGAGAGAAGAGTGAGAACATGTGGGAGAAGCCCTGGAGACACCAAGGTCAGTGCAGAGGGAGGGCGAGGGGGTGCTCCTGGCACTGGAGCGATTCCCCTCCAGACCCTGGTGTGAGGCAGCTGTGCCCCTGCAGCCCATGGAGGTCAGTGGGGATGCAGAGATCCATCTGCAGCCTCTGGAGGAGCCCACATGAGAGCCTGAAGAAGGCTGAGACCCTGTGGGATGCCCAGGCTGGAGCAGGTTTGCTGGCAGGACTCATGAGCCTGCGAGGGTCCCACTGTGGAGCAGCCTGTTCCTGAAGGACTGCACCCCGTGGAAGGGAACGGGGTGAGGAGCTGGTGAAGAACTGCTTTCTGTGGGAAGGACTCACATTGGAGAAGTTCATGGAGGACTGTCTCCCGTGGGAGGGACTCCACACTGGAACAGGGACAGGGTGTGAGAAGTTCTCTCTCTGAGGAGGAAGGAGCAGAGATGAGTAATGGATTGACCACAGCCCCATTCCCTGTCCCCCTGCACTGCTGGGCAGGAGGAAATAGAGAAAATCGGGAAGTTGAACCTAAGAAAAAAGGGAGGGGTTGGGGGAAAGTGTTTTAAGATGTGGTTTTCTTTCTCCTTACCCTACTCTGTTTTGTTTGGTCAAAAATTGGGCTGATTTCCCCACATTGAGTCTGTTCTGCCCATGATGGTGATTGGTGAGTGATCTCTCTCTGTCCTTATCTTCACCCACAAGCCTTTTCTTATTTTCTCTTCCCTGTCTAGGTGAGGAGGGCAGTGATAGAGCAGCCTTGGTGGGCATCAGTCCTCCAGCCAGGGTCAGCCCACCACACCAAGACATTTGTGTCCTTGCCCTTTTCTTGAGAGGCACAGAAGTAGGGGAGAGAGCCCTGAAGGATGCAAAGCTTTTAAGAACTGTTTCATCAGAGCACATAAAAGATCAAGACCAGGCTGGTGGGGCTCTGAGCAACCTGGTCTAGTGGGAGGTGTCCCTGCCCATGGTGTGGGGCCTGGAAGTAGGTGATATTTAAGGTTTCTTCCTACCCAAACTATTCTGTGATCAATACTATGGGCAGGGGTCTCTGCTGTGGAAGTCCAATAGCCCTGTGAGGTGAGGCACTAAAAGGCACTGGGAATCCTCTTTGGTTTGAGCTGGGTTTTCCCCTGGCGCTGTCTGGCAGTGTGGCTGTGAAAAGCAGGGAGAGTACTGAAATTCCCAACAGTTCTCAGTGTGGCTGTACAGGAGGAAATGAAGGTTTTGTGGTAAAAGGTCAATGCTGTGAAGTTAAATAATGTCTTAGGAAAACATAAGGGAAGGAAAAAATAAGATTTTACCAGCAGGTCTTTAAAAATGAAGATAATATGGGTAGACTTTAAAAAAAAGAAAAAAATAGTGCTGAGACTTGCTATCTTAGACTAGGGCAGATGTTTTCTTCCTAGATACTTCACTAAGCTGATCTTAATACATATGTCAAATGCAGAAGTGGTGCTTTTCCTGGTTTCAGCAAATACTGATTTCCCCATACTGACCATGGGGTACAACAGAACAGCTGCTAACCACCTTTTGCCTGTTGCCCTGTCCCTGAATTGCCTGGCTATCCTACATGGGCAGGAGTGCAGAAAACTAAAGAATTCCTGGATTAAGGTTAACTTCTAATTATCTTAAAAGTCAGATACAATTAAGTGAGGGATTGTCAAAACGGATACTGGCAGGTTCTGGATCCAGCAGTGAAACTGGATCAGACAACAAGATTAACCCATTTTTCGGCTGATCACTGCCTGTTTTAAAAGGAGGTGCAAGTGAACCAGCTGTGCTTTATGGGGCAATGGGAAAATGCTGTGCTAGGAAAGTGCTGCAGAGGAACCAGCTGTGCAGGCACAGGGCTGTGCTGTGTCACCAGCCAGAGTCACACAGCTCTGGGGTCCCACCCTCCCCCTGTGAGGCTTCATCTTGAATCCTGGGTCCAGTTCTGGGCCCTGCACTACAGGGGAAGACATTGAGGTGCTGGATTATGTCCAGAGAAGTGCGGCAGAGCTGGTGAAGGCTCTAGAGAGTAAGTCCTGTGAGGAGCAGCTGGGAGTGTTTAGTTTGGAGGAGACTCAGGGGTGACCTCCTTGCCCTTCACAGCTCCCTGAAAGGAGGTTGTAGCCAGGTGGGAGTCAGTCTCCCAGACAACAACAACAGGATGAGAGGAAATGGCCTCAAGCTCTGCCAGGAAGGTTCGGATTGGACTTCAGAAGGAATTTCTTCATGGAAGGGGTTGTTCAGCATTGAACTGCCCAGGGAAGTGGTCAGTCACCACCCCTCAACAACACACGGGTGTTCACGAAACAGCTGGATGTGGCACTCAGTGCCATGGTCTGGTTGACAAGGTGGTGATAAGTCAAAGGTTGGAGTTAATGACCTTGGAGGTCTTTCCCGCTTTAATGATTCTCTGGTGCCCAGCACGTGGGGCAGGATGCCGGTGCAAGAGCGATCAATCCTGTTTTCCATGCGTACCAAAGCTGCAGGAACAGTGTGCTGCAGTGTAAGGAGGGATGTGTCCTTTGGGGTCTGTGAAACAGCAGTGTCCCTAATGTAAGGGACAAATACCAGAGTGCTCCAGACTCTGCTCAAAGCCAAGAGACTGTGGAAGTGAAGCCAAACCATTTTATTTGAGGATAATACCTGACGTTCCTATTTCTCCTTGTGCCATTTGTGTGTGCTTTGTGCCCTTGTCTGAAAGGGGCCAAGCTGTGTGTCAAAAAGCATTTAAGGGCTGGTCTAATGACTGTGATAGACAGAATCCTGTTGGAAAAGCTTCTAAGATCCTCAAGTCCAGCCTTTGGATGGTTTGACACTAGACACAGTCATCAGCAAAGCTGCTTGTACATGGCTGTACAGAGGGCAAGCAAGAACTCAAAAATAGCTGGGGAGTGGAGGGAATTGTTCTTTTCTTGTTTGTTTGAACTGGCTTTTGAGATAAACCAGATGAAGAGAGTGACTCTGGTCTTGGAAGTGAAGAACTTGGTGTTGAATGTTTGGCAGTATTTATTAGAGCATGCCAGTGGGAAAGACAGAGGAGCCCAGTGCTGTATTAGGGACTCACTGGATGCCACTGCTGCCTTCCACATGGCAACGTGTGGTTTGGTTGGCAGCTGGGGTGCTGTGTTGGCTGTGTGAGACAACTGCAGCCTTTTGGGGAGGGAAGAGGAAGGAGGGCTTTGCTTGGTCCTTTTTAAACAGAATTCTCTGCTTCCCAACAGCTGTTCCTACAGTAATTTATTAGTGGAAGAAATGTTTCTTTCATCCTTACAGGAAAACACTGGGAGAATTTAGATTATTTATCATAGGCTTCAACACTATTCATCTTGCTTTGCTTTGCTTTCTCTGGTAGGCACAATACTGGCTGTGTTGAACCAGGCTTTTTTTTTTTTTTTATTTTTTATTTTTTAACCTCTGTAATGTGTGTCTGAAGTGGGGAGGTTACTAATGATGCAAATGGATGCTAATTGTGCAAAAACTAGACACTTCATGCCTTGAAAAGCACTACCTGATTGGTAGAAGAGATGATAGAAAACAAGCTTTCACAATAAAATTGCTGCAGAGGTTTATAAATAACAGTACACTGTAAGCAGGTGGTGAGTGAAAATGGTTTGATTCCTCACAGCTGGCAGGGGCATTTTTTCGGACAGCAGGCCCACATCACCTTGGGATGCCTGACCTGGCAGAAGTATTTGTTACCATCTACTGCTTAATCTGGTCATTTGCCACACTTGTAAAAGCTGAGCAAGAAAACCATCAGCAAGCTGTGGCTTTGGCAGAAAATCAGGGTCCAGCTTTTATTTTTTGGGACAGACATCGAGGCTGTGGTTTGACAGCCAGGCTGGCCTTGTAGGGCTTTGAGTACCCAACAGGTCAAACAGGCCAGTGCTGGATAATGTGGGGTTTGCAATCAACTCAGTTTGGTGGCTTGGTAAATACAGTTTGCAGGGTTAACTTTGTGCTGACAGGATTTGGAGTGGATCAGGCTGTCTGACTAAGCTCCTGTGGCATTCTGCTGGTTCAGGCGTTGCCAGTCTTTCTGCACCTGGTATAAACATGGCACATGCTCAGAGTTAAGTGCTCTGGCTAATTTGGTGGAATCAAAGCTCTACACCAATGCCTCTTCCAGATCAAGTTTGTACTACTACATAGCCTAAAGCTTTGTTATTATTTTACATTCTTCCCCATGCTAAGTGGTATCTTTGATCATGGAACTGTGTGTGGCTTGACAAAGTGAGAAGTTACGTGCTGCAGCATGGGTTTTGAATGTGGGAATACCTGATTTCCATTTCCATGCCTCAGTGTTTGCTGGACTGATGCTGTGTGTGACCTGCCCTGCTTTTTCCAGGGCTGAGGCTCCTGTTGCAGTTCAGGACAGCAGCCCTGAAGGTACAGCCCAGCCCCTGTTTGCCCACTGGGGCTCAACTGCTCACTGTGAGTGCAGGGCTCTGTGTTCCTCCCAGCATTAACTCCCAATTATGTGGTATTTGTTTGAAGAGAGGTGTGTGATTAGTCTCTTTTGCAAACAATAATCTTCCTGGTGGGCTGTAAATTGTAAATAATGATTCCTTCCTATTTTGGGAAGGGATTTGCAGCATCACCAGTTTATTGTGTGAAGACCTGCATGAGGCAGGATTGGAGAGCAGAGTGTTTATTGGGTTGGGTTCCTCTTGATGAATGAGCCTGGACTGTTTCAAGGCTTTTGCTTTGTCCTTCCTCACAGCTTGTAAATCCACTCTCCATTTGACTCTTTGTTGTTTTTTCTCCTCTTTCAGGACAGTTATTCTGAGTGACGGCCCTTGCACACGCTTCTGAGTGGTTATCATGGGCTTCATTGCCTTCCTGAAGACCCAGTTCATAGTTCACCTCCTCATTGGGTTCGTCTTTGTTGTGAGTGGACTGATCATTAACTTCATTCAACTATGCACGCTGGTCCTCTGGCCCATAAACAAGCAGTTTTATCGCCGAGTAAACTGTCGCCTTGCCTATTCCCTTTGGAGCCGTGAGTATGCTGGGAGGGGATGGGAGGATGGGGATGGGAGGGGATGGGTTTTTCTTGGTTTTGCTTTTGTTAACAAAAAAAAAAAAATATGCACGTGTATCTGTATACACAGAGATGTGAGAAATGATAAGTGCGACATTAGATTCCTTCAGAGCAGGTCAAAACAGTCCTTTTTTTTCCTGAAATATTGGGAAATCATGCAGAAGTCAAGGGTCTGATGTGTGTTGCACTCTGGCATTCAAAAAAGTGGGAAGTCAAGCTCCTCTGCACCTCCAGCCGTATCTGGACTGATAGGAGGTGTTAATTCTGTCTCAATGCCATCTTCACCCAGCATCAGCTCCTGTGCTAAGGGACAATTCTGAGGCTGGCTCAGGTACTGAACGTGAGTGACAATGACCATGTGGAGCCCAAGTTGCTTGTGTGGGCTGCAGAGGAAGAGGTCTATCTTAAAGTATCTCGTGTAGATGTGTCTGTAGCTGAACCCTGTGACAAACTTGAGTCCTCTTACACCATGCAGTGTCCCTCTCTGAGGCCAGGGTCTCCTCTTGTGAGCAATTTGTCAGTCTTTTCTTCTGCCCGTGGTGCAGCTCTGCAATGAGTGCAACTTCTTTGTTCTCATCTCTCAGACCTTTGCAAAACTTCCTTCCTGTGGATGCCTTCTTTTTCTCCTCACAGAGCTTATCGGGGGCTAGATTTCTGAAAATGTTTAGAGTGTTTAGAAGGCTCCTTAGCCCAAATGTCACCTCTTGTTTCAGCAGTGAATCATCTAATCGGTTTCCATTCTCCATCCCCTCCCTGTATGCACGGCCACTTACCTTAGTGCTCAGCTCAGCATCCAACTCCCACTTGGGGTAAATGAGTCACCAAAATGAACACTAAAATTACAGTTCGGCAGTCCACTGACAGGCACCCACATTTTGTAAATCATCGATGTGAACTGCCACCAACAAAAACTCTCTGAGGTGTTTGGTTTGGTCTCTCTTTTTAAGCTTGTTGTCCCTGTCTTCCCTGTGCTTTTTGTCCTGCCTACTGAGAAGCACAGGAGAAAGGAAATTAAATAGAGTGGCAGGCAAATTGTCAGGAAAAAAAGTATTGTAATAGAAGAACTTAGTGGAAACTTTGAAATTAGTTTGGTTGGATGAGAGTGGGGATATACAGGAGTTTTTATTTTTAATTTGCTTATAAGAATTTCTTTGTGTTTTTAATAATCTAGAGTGTGATATGCTGAAAACTATTGTTGCATTAATAGTTTGGCTTTTCTGAGGGTATGAGCTGCTTGCTCTTGTAAGGTTTTAGGCTCAGCCTCTAGTTAGCACTGTGCATGAAAAAATCACATTTTAAATGCTGCTATCTTCTAAACACTGGAAATAACCCACACCATTGTTCAAAGAGGTTTGGAGAAGCTGAGTAGCTAATTGAGTTGTACCTGGGATAAACCCTAGTGTATAGCCTGTTATAAATTAACACATTGGGAAATTAAACTGTGAAAATTAATGTAAATATTATGTGGGATTGCAGACAACTGATGGCCTGTAATGGAAGAGCTGTCAGAATATGCACTTCAATTGTGATTTATAGCAATTTAGGTGAACTGTGTAAATGCAGCAGCTCCAGTGTTGCCATTCATAATGAAATATATTTCAGTATGGGGAAGCCTTTGGGCAAGGAACCTGTAGGTTGGTGTTCTGCTCTGGATGCTGTGTTTCGCTCACTTAATCCAGGCTGTTTATGGTTTTAGGCTGAGGGTCTGTAAGAGAAGCTGCTCTGCCCACCTGGCAGAGGATCAGTGTGCAGGGATGCACACACAGGTGATTGTGTCTGGCTCTGTACTGAAAACAAGGTTGTACATCCTCTCAAATACAAAAAGCACAGCTTCCAAAGGGGAGGGAGAGAGACTCTATCCAATGTTCCTGACAGACATTTGGGCAAGAAAGTCTGTCGAGCTCTGGCCCCAACATAAACCCATAAATTCGTGACAGGTAGTCTGTGCTTCCAGCTCTCCCACGTCAGCTCCTTTCACATGAGTCACACCTTTGGAGAGTGCAGCGTGTTTGGGTTAGTCTGGTTGCAAAAATATCTGTCAAATGTTGGTACTTTCAGCTGAGGGATGTGCTGCGCCCCTTGTTTGCTTTGTTTCTGGCTGGCTTGTGAGGCTGTAAATGCACCTGCTTTGGTGGGAAGCCCAGCCACAGGGGTTAGTTGAAGCCAGGTGTTTCTTATTCCCTGTAGGAAACATCCTGGGCAGTGCCAGTGTTCCCATTCCTTCATTCAGGAGGATGTTCTTGCTGTAGCATTGGCAGGATCAGTGCCACACAAAGTATCTGTAACCCACACATGAAAAAAAGGAAATGAGCCCACTCCTGGTTATAATTACATCATTTGTCAGCACACTTGTAAAGGACAATCTGTTTCCTCATGGTAATTCTTTGGCTCATCAACCCTCCTCTCTCAGTATGAACTCTGGCAAATCCTCCACTATTTTAGGGAGAAAGGTGAAAGAAATGTTCTGCAGAAAGCCATCCACACTGACCTCTGCAGATTTTTTTCTCCTGATTTTGAAGAAACACACCCAGTTGATTATAATTTTCATAAGCAAATTCAGCAGCTGTAGCAGGTACTGGAGATGTTCCTCCTTGGTACACAGTCAGCAATGGAAAGGGAAAATTGCTTAGAGTACCACGCTGTGTTTGGTACCTCTGCTCCATTCTCCTGGCCACCTGCTTGGAAGGTGCTCTGAGGACACTCTCCCTGTCCTCTTTCCCCTTTTACTGAGCCAGGAGAACCAGAGAAAGGAAGGTAAGTCATCACAAAGCATGCAAAGCTGGGAAGCAGTGACAGAAACCTGTACTTGGCGTAAAGGAACAAGACAATTCTGCCTTTCCTCTGCCGTATTTCCAAGCTGACCAGCGCTAAGCTCTCTTGGTCAGCAAGCTACATAACTTTGTCATGCCTCCAAATGAGCAAGTGTTGAAAGTGATACAGGGGAATAACCTGGTGGGTGAGTGGTCATGAGTGAAAAAATAGTGCTAGGTGAGCTCTGAACCTTCAGCAGACCAGGACTGCTTTTCCCCTTTTCACCTAAATACTGTGTTTGCCTTCTCTCTGGTGTGGTGCCAAACTAGATCCTAAACTCCTGTTTAGCAGCGTGGAAAGGTGACATTGTCTGATCTCACTGATCAGGAGCCCTTGTGCAGGAAGGTGCTGCCCTGTTTGGCAAAACCAGCATCTCCCAATGGGAAGTGGAAATACCTCCTGACAGAGCCTGACAGAGGGAACAGAGGGGGAACCCTGCAGGTGTAGTAGTGCGGGAAGAATAGGATTCCTTTTAACTGCCATATTTGTACAACCAATTTTTTATTTCATCCATAGCTCATTGAAATGAGAAAATACCAACGACTACAGTTTGCAGGGAAGCAAATCTTCCTACTGGGAGGATGAACTATTCTCATACTTTTTATAGTTGTCCCATGATGCAAGCAATGCCTTCCATCTGCCTCGATGTACTGAAATGAGGGAAATAAGCTAACCATAGCAACTACAGTCAGTGCATGCTTAATTTAAGTGGAAGGAGGTTTTATGATGAAAAAAGGGGAGGTGGAAAATAGCAATGGGTAACAAATGTTCGGGGTGGAATAAGAGCTGCTCCGATATTTTAAAGTTGGAGTAAATGGAGGGAAAAAGCTCATTCTTTTGCAGTGAAAGAAAGATGCAATTTACCATTCCTGTCTTTGCCCAGGTATTTTGATAAATCAGCTCAATTCTCTGCTGTTTTTAACCCTGTCTTGATGATCATAATGCAGAACAATTAGAGCCCTGTGTTGTAATATTAAAATCTATCACAGAAGATCTATGTCACTGCATCCCTTTAAAAGACCTTTATTGGTCTGTTTACCTCCATAAGGCTTGTTTCATGTGGAGTAAAAGCATTAGGCTGCCTCTATGCATAATTTGTATTTCACCTGGGAGGAACTGTACTCATTTAGTGGAGCAATCAACGGCTCGACTGTCTGTCTTCAGGCACAAAAGTCTTCAGGCTTTTTTTCCAGCGATCGTGAAATTTTGCATTTGTAATGTAATGCCCAAAGTTGTCGCTGTTAAAAACTTGCTAAATTATCCATAATGCATGTGTCTGGTGCCTTAAATACTGCTTAGGGATGGTAGTGTGGTTTGGTCTGTACACTTCCAAGCTTTTGTTTCATCTCTGCTGGGTGGGTTTGGGAGGGTGTTGGGAGTCAGGAGAGACTGAGCAGTGAATGGGGCTGAGGATGAAACTCTAAATGCTTTCTGTAAAGGACACCCCTAACTCCTGTCTCCACCTTCATCACATTTGCTAGAGTTGGTAATGCTGCTGGAATGGTGGTCAGGCACAGAGTGCACCCTGTTCTCAGACGAGGCCACGGTGAAAACCTTTGGGAAGGAGCACGTCATCATCATCCTGAACCACAACTTTGAAATCGACTTCCTGTGCGGCTGGACGATGACGGAGCGCTTTGGAGTGCTGGGGGTACGTGGGCCATGAGCTTTCTCTTCCTCTGCTGGCTGATAGATCTGGTTAAAACCCATGCATAAACAGTTTCTTGCATTCAAGTTTCCAGATCCAACTCCATCACCTTAGCTTTAATGTGTTTGACCTCGTTGCACAAATCTGCAAATGACATTTTTGGATTGTCGCTTTTGGTTTTTTTTCTCCTAGAGTTCCAAAGTTCTTGCTAAGAGAGAGCTGCTATATGTGCCCCTAATCGGTTGGACGTGGTACTTCCTTGAGATCGTTTTCTGCAAAAGGAAATGGGAAGAGGACAGAGATACAGTTATTGAGGGATTGAAGCGTTTGTCTGATTATCCTGAGTATATGTGGGTAAGTGTTGAGTCCCTCCTCCAGTACTGGCTGCCAGAAGTGAAATGGTGACAGACTGTGGCCTTCTGTGTCAGGAGAAATTGCGCTCCCTTCCAACTGTTGTCAAGGAAAAGCCATGCTCTGTTTCAGGAGGTCTTTTGGGATATGCTGGTAAAAAACTGCTGTTTGCCTGTTGGTAAGGGAAGACATTTGGGAAACAGTTCAGAAGCTTGAGAATAATTTATAAATCAGGCTTGTGTGATACTTGATGATTTTGTCCCAACTTATTTTTACGTATTAAAAAAAAAAAAAAAAGCACCTACATTTGATTACTACATTTGTGTAACCTTAAGCTACATCTTCTGAGGTAGACTGAAAAGACACATAAAAAAATAATCTTTTTTGGAGAAGTGAGTGAATTCAATTGCACAGACCATGGATTTTGATAGAAAGTTCCTGTTACTGTGTTCATTGATCTGTGAAATTACAAATATCCCAGAAAGTCTCTATGAGAACATATGGCAAGCTTATATCTGCTTCTGCAGTTATATTTTTTCCTTTTTATTTTGACATTATTTAAAATCAAGGGTAAAACATCTCTGTTTCAGTGAGTGCAATGCTGTTAGACTTCACTGCAGCAGTACTGTGGTGTAATCAATCCATTAATGTTCTTAGAGCTTTCTATGCAAAGGTTTTGATAAATTCTCAGTTTTGCTTTTATAGCTGCACGTGTAATGTACAATCATTTGGCTTATAAAACATTAAGAGGCTTTTTATGCATTTCAAGTGAGTTTTCAGTATTATCCAGTACAGCTTGTTAAAATGAATAGTGAAACATTAAGCCTTAACTAGAACATTGTGAATGCGTTGTAATTTTCTGCCATTACAAAGATAGGAAAAATGAGAATCTGAAGAATGTATTTTAAGCTACTTAATTGCTTGAATATATGGATATGCATTATATTGAATATATCTTCCTGATTAGTGTGGGGGAAAAAGAAAAAACAGAAAAAACCCTACCAATTAGAAAATCTCAAGACTGAACTCAAGCTCTTCAAATCTGTACATTTTAATGATTCTACAACTGAGAACCAAAGACTAGTCTCCAGGGAAAGCAACTAGAAAATATAAGGGCAAAATATAGTTAGAATTGATTATTTAAATCAAGACTTCCTGCTTGGTAATTGAAATCATGATTAAAATTGACTTGAGTGAATCAATTTCCTAATTTCTGTGCATTCCAAATGCCACAATTAGGGCTGTCTTTTTGTCACCTTAGATTTGGTACGAGTGTTGTTAAATATAAAGGTAATGGTAAATGAGTTGTGAGTTGATGCTTATGCCTCATACTTGGTGAAGAGATGAGACAATTGAAGTGTGTGCACATGTATGTTCATCTTACACAAATTCTCAGTACCCTGCCGGATTTCTTTTGGTATCTCAAGCTCTCCTTGGGTTTTGTTGCTTGTCTTGCACAGTTTCTCCTGTACTGTGAAGGAACTCGTTTCACTGAGACCAAGCACCGCATCAGCATGGAAGTAGCTGAATCCAAGGGGTTGCCTAAACTGAAATACCACCTGTTGCCCAGAACCAAAGGTTTCACCACTGCTGTCCAGTGTCTCAGGGGAACAGGTACTGCCAAGCTTTGCACCACTTGTAATCTGTTATTTAGCACACTCTGTAGCATTACTGCTCTGTTGTTCATTACAATTAGTGAGCTGGCAGTAATGAGGATCCAGCGTGTCAGCTGCTGAATTGTAAATTGCCACAGGACTGTCAGCTGCCATTCTTAAAAAATACTAAAAGCCTTTCATGTTGCTTGGTTCGTCAAGTCATCTGGTGTTGTATAGAGCTGGGAGTGTCAGGGGGCTGGTGCAGATAAATGTGATGTGTAAACACAAATAGTGAAGGACTCTGTGACTTCATTAATGCAAGGCTTGCACAAGGCTCTGTTGCTGTCTCAGGCAAGGATGCCAGAAGGTGCTTGCTAGTAACAATTGCTGCTGTAACAGCCCTGTTTCCCTTTTTTTTTTTTTTTTGTTGCAACAGTTTCAGCAGTGTATGATGTAACACTAAATTTCAGAGGAAACAAGAACCCGTCTTTATTAGGAATTCTTTACGGAAAGAAATATGAAGCAGATATGTGTGTAAGGTGAGCATATACTGATGGAGGTGAGCCCTAAGATGAATACTTTGGCATGCTGAAGTGTATTCAGATTTTACAGGGTAATTTGCTTTCCTGTAGTCCACTTTTCCTTGTCCTTCAGCTTCAGTGGTCCCTTGTAGGAAAGAATGTAAAGCTCCTTTACATGCAGTTTCTCTCCCTCACTCAGATGGTTTGATCAGCAGATTAAAAATGTTAATATGCTGAAATTCAGACATCTTATGAATGAGGTGGGACATGGCACACATTCCTCACTGTTCTTTTGCCTAAAAGAGTAACTGCTAACAGCTAACCCTGCGCAGCACATACACATATGCACGCACACACACACCTTCTCTTTCTTCTTGCTGCCTTCTGCTTCAAAGGCTTCCTTGTGATCATAAAAACTTCCAATCCTGTTGAATTTCTTCTTTTCCCTTTTTATGTTTGGACCTGACAAACGACCTGGTTGTTCTTTCCACAGTTCTTTGGACAGTTTACTTCTGCTTCTCTGAGGGTTTCACCCACACTTTGGAAAACATTGCTGTATTCTGGTGACAAGGCTGATGCTTGGTTTTTAAAACTTAAAAAAAAATAAAAATAAGAGCCTTTCTGCATCCCCTCTGGCCTTGGGCCTGTGTGTTGCAGGTGAATGGCACAGGCTCTGTACATCGTTTGTCTTAATAATCAAAGCAAGTGTGTCTTGGCAGAGCCTCCAACAGTGAAAATCTTCATAGGGAATCACAGTAATTATCCACTGTGTTGAGGTGCAGCAGCAACAGTTCTGAGGAGGAAATGTTATCCAAGGGGAGGCAGAATGCAGCCTCAATGTGCATGGGGAGGGCACTTGTCCCACTTCTATTCTCAGGTGCCGCAACATCCACAATTTTTTAGTCTCTCGGCTAAAAAGACTGCTGTGGAGGTGCCCACAGAGAAATGGGTTGCTCATTTGCAAGGGGTTTCATTTTCACTATTTTTAAACTTGCCAGACATATGTTTGATGAGAAAAGTGAGCAGACAATTTGCCAGCAAAACAGCTGGTCAGGCAGCTCCACCTGTAATTCCACATGGCAGATTCATATAGGATATCTGGCTGGATCTGGGCTGCACGTGCATGGATGCACATCTGTGCAATTATACACTGAACAGTGGCAGCCTTCAGTTCAATATCCTATGGTTTGCTGATGGAGGTGCAAATTTATTTTATTTCTTGGAGAGGTGATGGGAGGAAAGAAGAGAAATATAGTTTTCAATAGTGTTAGAAGAGGTTTGGGTTTGTAAAAGTCTGTTGATGATGTTGCCAGGTAAAATTACTAATTGTACCCTACAAAAAGAAACAAATGGCTGTGCTTAGATAATTTTGATTTAAAATATATTTGTGAACCGAATCAATATTCTCAAGGTGCTTTTCTACACTTGAGGCTTTTTCTCTGTTTCGGAGAAGAAGCTATGAGAGTAAGGAGATTATTTTTGCAGATTTTTTTTTTTCTGAAAATGGAACATGTCCTTATTGTGCCAACAGACTTATAATAGCTCAGAGAAGGGAAGCACGTAAGCTCTTGTTCTTGGTATATGCAGACGTAGTTACCTGTGCAGAGGTAAGCAGCTTAGCTCTGCAGTGGATCCAGTCTTTATCCCGACTGCCTCCAGAGGAAGTAATCAGGAAATTACCAAATGTTATTGCTGTGAGTCCCCTCTAGTGGTGACAGCAACACCACGGCAACCTCACCAGAGAGCTTTCAGCAAATGACTGTTACTGAGCTTTTATCGAGCGTTATTTATATGAATTGAGCAGTTTCTCTTGTTAGAGCTCGTGTAAGTAGATCTGCCAGATGTGCTGTTCAGTCTGTTTACGGGATGCTCAAGTCATTGGAAATGTATTAGAACATATTCACAGGATCCTAGAGTGGTTTGGGTTGGAAGGGTCTGAGAAGATAAAAGAATGCAGAGAAATGGTTGGCTCTTCACCACTACGAAGAGGCTCTTAGAAGGCGCCTGTTCCCAGTGGGGTCAGGTCAGGGCTGGCACTGGGCATCATTGTCACACACCCCAGAAATGTGTCCCTCAGTCTGTGGGGCTGGAGAGGCAAAGAGGGGCAAGAGCAGTCACTGCAGAAGATGTTTTCCTTAGAGTTGGTATGAAGTGATTTTTTGGTCGCCTCTCCCATTACTTCCAAAATGGGGTTTTCACTACCAAAATGTAATAAACAGGTTATCCTTGGGTTTTCCACTTGCTTGTGTTTTCCCAGCTCTGAGTGCCTCAGTCTGAGCTCACTGGGAATTCAACCATGGATCCCGTGAAGAAGGAACAGTGTTTGAATGCTTGTTTTACTGATGTGCTCTGAAACAGACAGGAGCTTGTACAGTTTCTTTTGTCTTAAAAGCACCCAATTCTCACCCTAAAAACTCAGATTCTTAAGTCCCAGTTCTCTGTGTTTAAGACCTCTGCCATCAGTGACAGTATTGCCTGTGATTCATGCCCTTTAGTGAATGGAAGATCTTCCCTGGCAGAGGGATAAAGTCAAATACCTGGATTTTCCCTTAATTCTTTTTTTGTTTTTCTTCTTTCCATTTTTAATCTCTCTACTAAACTAGGAGATTTCCTCTGGAAGATATCCCTCAAGACGAAAAGGAAGCTGCAAACTGGCTTCATAAGCTTTACCAGGAAAAGGTAAATAGCTTTGCTTTCTTGTCTGTCTTTTGGGACTTGCGCAGAGGAGTGTATTAAGGCAGTGAGTAATACACAGTCTTCCACTGGATGGAGAGGCTATTATACATAAATTAGGCAGCCATCCCTCAAAGTGCTGGAAGGAGCAGGACAGAGGAGCCCCTTGGCAGCAGAGGGCTGGGGAGTGAGGTCTCAAATTGCCGGGAAACACAGAGTGGAATTCAGAGGTCTGCCTGAGCTGTGGAAGACTAATAGCAATCCACTGTCTTTTTACATTTTTCAGGGCTTGGGTCTCTGTCATGCATTTCTAAAAGCTCCATTTTCCCTGTGGGTGTTTTTAGGCACTCGACAAGAGTGATAACTGTCTGTCAGGGACAGCCGCTCCCAGCTCTCAGCTGCAATTGTTCTTTGCTTTCATTTTTCTTCCACTGTCACTTTCCTTCTGCCTCCTTGTAATTCTCCTGCAGTGGTGTGTGACATGGGACAGATAGTCCCTGCGATCTGCTGCCAGGGACTGACAGAGCACATGCCCAGCGTGCCTTCAAATGGCTCAAAGCTTTTCCATTTCTTTTTCTAACCTTAGATGGTTATTTTCTTGACCACAGATTTAACAGTTATGTGGGGGATAGGAGAGAACTGTAATTAATGTTGTCCAGCTCTAACTGGTGGATTATTGAACTTGAAAAATGCATCTCGATTTCCATGCTATCTTTGTGGGAAGACAGAAGAGCACAGAAAGTTTAAGTATTGTGGGCTTTCCCCAGCTATGATGAACTGCTCAGCATTTCCAGGCCTATGCTCAGTCTCTAAGTAGGCAGCGAATTGTTCTGAGTTTCATTATATTTATTTCAACCTAATTTGTTTGAATACCTGAACTCCGATTCAGTTAAGGAGAGAGAAGTTATTTACAAAGAGCAGTAGCTCATCATCATCTCCCCCCAGCTGCCCTTAGCAGGTCTGCAGAACCACAGAGTCTTTGAGGTTGAAAAAGACTTCTAAGAACACCGTGTCCACCACCAGTTCCCTGGACAGCTTGTTTTACTGCTTTGCAACCCTCCCCCTGAAGGTTTTTTCCTAGTATCCAATCTAAACCTCCCCTGGTGCAATGTGATGCCATTGCCTCTCTTCCCTCCTGATGTTGGCTGTACCTCTGTTCAGCTTTGGTGTGAGATGTTGCCAGGGAGGTATTGCTTATATACATGGGTATTATACATATTGATCTTACAGTGTTAGCAATACTTTGTAACTGGAATCCTCTTATTCCAGTTATTCCCATGACTTTGTAACTGGAATCCTCTTCCTGCACAGAGGATGTGTCCTCAAAAGGCTGTTATTGGCAAGGAATGCCTTGCACTTTTCAGCCTTTGGTAAGGGAAATTAAAGAAAAATAAGGAATAAGGTAAAATAAGAAATAGCCAGACTTGAGCCATCCTTGGTAACGGCTTGGAAACCTTAAAGAACAATCTTACAGACTGAGGGAGGGCCATGGGCACCTTGTTCCTTTGAGTGATGTGTTCCAGGATTGCGTCTCTGCAGCTCTGTTGGAGTGCTGGGATTGGGGCTGGTGCGGTGCTGTCTCTGCTCCTCAGCTCGTGCCTTGCCCTCCCCTCCTGGCTCTTTATACAGCATTTTTCTGCTGTGCTTTGCTGAATCATGCTGACCTTTGTGGAACTAAAAACGGGAAGGAAAAGCATCCAGTTAAGAGAGTGCTTGAGCTGGTCTCTGGCCTGAAGCTGCCCTGAATTCCTAAGTAATTAACAGATAAGATTAAGGTATTTGGTAGTGGAGAGGATTATACGGTTTCAGTTTTTGATGGTGCCAAAATTGCCTTCAAAGGGCTTAAGGGTCACTTGAGTGGTCAACAGAAATGTCCAAATAAATGACAGCAGATGGATTTGGATGCTGTGCACTCTCGATGAGTTTGTACCATGGGTACTGTCCTTGGTGTAGTCCTGGAGCTGACTAATCTTGGGCTGCTTGGTGCAAACATTTTGAACCTCTTTTCTTTTCTCTTTCCCCCAGGATGCTTTGCAAGAGATGTATAATCAGGAAGGTGTATTTCCTGGCAAGCAGTTTAAACCTCCTAGGAGACCATGGACCCTCCTAAACTTTCTTTTTTGGGCCACAGTTCTCCTCTCTCCTCTCTTCACATTTGGCTTTGGAGTTTTTGCAAGTGGATCGCCTCTCCTTATCCTTGCATTCCTGGGACTTGTTGGAGCAGGTAATAAAAGCAGAGAAGATGCTAAGCCCAGTGTAAGGATAACAAGATCCTTTACTTCCAATAAATTCTGTGTATTAATTAACAAGAATGGGGCTTGTAGGAAAATATTTGGAGCTCACTCAGTAGTCTCTCTATTGTACAGCATTTTTATTGTTTCAAAAGCTTTAATCCAGACAAATATGCCTTCCTATTTTAGGCAAAAACTGCAGTAGAAGCAGGTGAGTCTTGTAGCCCATTATTATGGTGCCTGAAGGAAAAAGTACTTTTGCTGGACAACTTGTCTGTATTTTAAAAAAAACCAAAACAACACCACAAACAAACAAAAAAATACATAAATACCAACTCCCCAACAAAATACCCCAAGAATAAAAAAAGGGAGAAGTAGGGGGAGGGGATAGGCTTCAGTGTTTAAGCTACATGTTCTGTTAACCCACAGAAGCAGTAATTATATTTTTAAATCTGGATTGTCCCCCTTTTTGAGTGTCATTGGACCTGTGATCCATGTGCAGCCTTGTGCAGTGCACTGCTGGTCGCTGCTGACTTGGGGATTGGGTGAACTCACGTGGGTTCTGCTTGTGTGCTTACATTCCTGGATGCTTGAACTGATTTTAATATGCCTCTCATTTCTCTGTTATATTTTAAAGCTTCCTTTGGAGTTCGTAGACTGATAGGAGTAACTGAAATAGAAAAAGGCTCCAGCTATGGCAACCAGGAATTCAAGAAAAAGGAATAACTGACGGCTGCAGTTCGGCACATATAACCAGACTATGGTATCCAATTAACTTCAGTTAAAAAACAACAACAAACACTTAGAAACTATCTTTTTCTTAATAACTGATGACTAATATTAATGAATAAAACTTGAGCCAAGAATGAAGAAGTTGGAGGCATCGGCTGAAGAGAACGCACCAACCTTCTGCCTGTTCAAGGATTACTGTAGTCGAGCTGTGGGAGAAAATCTGGGGTGGGGTGGAAGAAGAAACGAATTTTTCTTGCTTTGTTGGGGGACTTGGGGTGGGGGAGAAAAGAGGGCATTGGCCATGGCCATGTGTATCTTCAGATGACTGAAAACACTGGTTTCTGTCAAGAGCACTACACTCACTTTTACAACAGGAGCCATTGAATGTTTCCTCTTGCTAAAGCCAACGTAACATTTATTGATTTCCAACTTCTCTTACTAATGAGCCAGGAAAAACCACCCTTCTTAAATTAATTGACAGGTGTTCATTGGGTTAGAGTCTTTTTGGCTGTGTTGTCATGGCTACAGATGAAATCCTGTTTGTATGTTACACTGACACTTTTTATTTTCAGGCAACGTCTTAAGACTTCTGTAATGCAGGAGAATGGATAGTGGGGTTTGGAAGCAGCGTGTTATCCATCAGCACATCCCATAGAATAGATCCAATAGCGTAAAATTCTCATCCTATCTCCTGCTAACTGCTCAAGGCTGTTTAATTTCAAAATACTACTTCAGTCTTGAGTGCTGTCTGCCCTGTTTCACATCAGACACGTGTGATAATTCTGAATCTGTTTGGGTTTGTTTGGGTTTTTTTTGAATTAGTGGTTGACCATGGGATTTAGAGTTGTGCAAAGAAGGAAGTTTTTTCAATTCTCCTTTTATTTCTGTTTGCATCTCTCATTACCAAAGTCCAGTTCAGCCAACCTCTCTCAGTAAACTGGGAGGCAGCACTAGAAATCAGCACAATAGTTTTCAAAATGTCTTCTTTTGCAAAAAAATGTGAAAAGGAGAAGTCTGTAGCAGTCAGATTTTGAATGCTGGCATCTCTCGAACTTCTAATGAGAGTTTCAACATTGATTCAGATGGGGCCAGGACCTTACCCTGTGTGTGTCAGGATAGGGTGTGCTGCTCTTTTGACTTGGTCATGCTTTAGATGTTCATGTGGAGTTTTTTGCAAGGTGAGCTGTGCTGTTAAGCGTTAGAAAGAGTATAAGGTCTCTTCAGGGATTTTAAGTATCTTTAGTTCTGCTTGTTGACATTTTGGTCTTTTTCACTGAAACTTAGAGTTCAGAATCATGTCTGTACCTGTCTCTCATTCTTTTTTCTTTATTTTTCTTTTTTCCTTTTTCTTTCCTTTTTCTTTTTTTACGAACGCACATTCAGAGATTTCTGTAGGTTCTTTCTGTATGCAAAGCTGGAGAATTATTTGCAAACAGATGGTAACTATACCTGTATGTTCAAGTCTGAAGGTCACAATCTGCATTTGGCTGCTCTCAGAAGTGGGTGAAATGAGTTGCAGATCTATAGCGGAGGGCAGAAGCTGACCCTCAGGGTCTGTATCTTTAACCCAGCTGCCACTAGAATACTTATCTCACTTTTGTAAAGAGCAGATTTTATCAGAGCACTGGTTGTTGTTTTCATCTTTGCTCCAGTAACCAAGATAAGAAAGTAATAATTTACCTTCTTTCCGTATTTACTCCTAACTGTTGGAATGTAACCTCTTCTCCCACAGGTTTTTCTGTTTTCAAACACTGGAAGAGCAATTTTGTAACTTAGAAAAATATTTTACTTGGGGTCATTAATCACTTGTTCTGTCATGCACTTGATTTTTATTTGTGGTCTTTTCAACAAGAGCATTTGAAGGATGACCTGCGTTCTGTCTGTCTCCTGTTAGACTCCACCTCGCTGAATCCTTGTACCCAGACCCCCAACGTTAGTGTGTCACCTTTGTCCCCTCAATAAATCTTCCCTAAGAGAGGGGGTGCAAAACTGTTGCTAATGTTAGTGGAATTTGGAATATGCTTTGGGAACTGAGGAGAGCAGAGCCTAGCCATAACTCTGTTTTCCTTGCTGGATGTTTTTGTACTTTGTCTTCAAATACAGTCAGACATCCAAATGCTGATAAAGTTAACTCTGGCTTTTCCCTGTTTTTAACCAGAGGGCTGAGAACAGTGGGGGTTTCTTTCTTTCTTTTTCTTTATTTTTTTTTTCTTAAGTAATTCAGTAATGGGTATAATTCTTGCTTCCTAGAAAGATGTTACAAATGCTGTATACTTGCTTCCTGAAGATGATATTGAGTATATATAAATTGTACTGGCTTAGCAGAAGAGGCTTGCAAAGCAGGCTGACCATTGAATATGTTTTATACTTACATTTTGAGCAGTATATTAATGGGCATGACAAGAATTTCACAAAATAAATCCCTTCTTAATGCCGAGAAGAGGGGAGCTGCTTAGAGGAGAAAGGCTATTAATTCCTTTCTCTTTACAGGATCCTTTTCTCCTCTTAGTGCATGTAACTCCCTATTCAGGATCATGGGATTAGTGCATGTACATCAAGGGGAGAATAATCAACATTTCATATTTTCTTATCATAACTTATTGGTCATGCTTTCTTTTTGAAAATGTAATAAATACATCATCAGATACTTAAATTTTGCTCTTCTAAACAGACATATCAGTAACCACTTGAAAAACTGAAACCTGCAGCAGTGCACAAAACAATACAAAACCAACACGAATCTCTTCATTTTGAATTTTATCTCCTCAAATAGGGGTTTTTATACACGCGCGCGCACACGTACACAGAGTATGTATAAATTAAAATGACTGGAAATAGCTGAAGTTAATGTCACTAATGAAGATTTAGCAGGTGGATTGGATTGGAGAAGTGAGCATAGATTTTATATCTTATTTTCTTCTGGTTTAATAGAACATAGCTTGTATATTTGACTACCAAGCCCTTTAAGAGCAATAATAAACAAAAATATATCATGTTTTTCGTCTTTTGCTTTTCAACCATGCTAGGTTTAATAAACTTAACAGCTGTGGGAGTGTTTTTTCTCTCCACCTTTCAGAATTTTCATTTATTGCTTAGTTGTTTGGAGTAAGTAGAGTTTTCCAGTATGGACTTGCAAGCTGACTGCCATGGAGTTCAGCAGGGACTCCGAGGAGGAATGGTTCTCAGACTAACATGGACAGATGACAGATGTGTGCTCCTGGCCCTGGCAGCACTTGTCATTGTCACCAACAGCGATGATGGTGCTCTCCAAGTGGGATTCGCAGTTCCAAAGTGGCATCACGCTGACCTGCGTCTGAGAACCTGCTGAGAGCGCTCGGGGACTGCTGGCCATGCGGCATCTCTCAGTTAGGAAGGCACAAAGAGCTGATGCCGAAGAAGGACGTGGTATCCAGAGGCCTTGGCTCGGTAGGATTACAGTTCTCTGCTCGTTGTGGGCTGAATGTGCTCTTGCAATTGACTTTGCATCACTGAGCAAAATATCTGTCTCCGGCACAAAGAGCATGGGCAACGTTCCTTTGTTCTGCTTTAACTTTTCTCGAAGGGCTCTACACTTAATTGCTGACCAATGAATCTGACTGCTGCCTGTGTCCTAATTGCCTGGTACTCACAGGAACAGTGAGTGTGTCTGCTCACTTCCACGTGGTACTGCTTGTCTCCATCACCGATGTCTGTATATTTGCTCACCTGTATCTTCTGCAGATGGTTTGGTTACAACATCGTAGCTGGAACTCGGAGCTTTCCCGTTCAGTCAGTCCTACAGCAATTGCCTCACGTGGCTGGGGTTTTGTCTCCCTGAATTTTGGCGCTGGTTGACAGCTCTGTAGGTCTGAAGTGACACAGTTGTGTTTGTGTTACGTGATAATGCAACTTTGCTGCTCCAAAGCAAAATTTTATCAGGGAAGAGAAGCCCTACCCAGGCCTGTTCATACAGGCCCATCCCTACCTGGCAACAAGTCCCTCTGGCACTGGTGAAGGGGAGCTGGGATGAGGTTTTTACTAAAATTCGGAGTAATGAGAAAGCAAGGGAGGCACTGTATGTCGGATATTTGCTAAAAGTACTGTTTCTGTCTTGGGACTACCCCAAAACCTGGTTTTGCTTCTCATGCATTTTGAAGAAATGTGGGTTTGGAGGCTTTTAATAATGCTGACTTTATGCTACACAGTGTTTCAGATTGAAGACAGACAATCTGATGTATTTTGGAGAAGTATGTGCTAAGAAGTCTAAAGCCAAGCTTGGGCAGACCTCACCCAAGTGTTTCACGCAGCTGCTGGAAGCCAACACAGATCAAAGTGAAGATTCCATTCCTTGATCTCCTTTGAAGATGGGATGCAGCAGGATAGCTCCCAGCATCTCCTGGATGCCATGTGCTTCTGTCCCCTGGTGTGAAGGTTCAGATTCCCAGCAGACGATTGCTGCACGTTCTGCTTTGTGCTGGCACAAAGCAGCTCATCCCTGTGATGGCAATGCTGAATTTGTCCTCCCAGTCAGTGTGTCACAGCTGCTTGTTCCCCGGTTCCTGAACCTTCTGATCATAACCCTGGCAGCTCCAGGGCTGCTGGTGCTGAGTGAAGCTGGGATTTGAAGCAGGGTCAGCCGTGCTGGGAGCTGTGACAGAGGAGGAACACCGCAAGGTGCATCGCTGGGAGGAGCAGGAATACTTACAGGTCCAGCCAAATTCTGGCTCTGAGAAAATTGAGTGCTCACCAGGACCTTTGCAAAGCAGAGATAAGTATGGGAGAGGCAAACTCTTGTGAGACCTCCCTGTGACAACTTAGAAAATAACCCTTGCCATGTTCACGTGATTTAGGGCAGAATTCATCCCAAGGGCTTGTTACAGATGGGAGCTCTCGTTCTGCCACACCTCCCCCTGTTACCTTTAAGGCTGGTTGATCTGATTGTCTCTGCAGCAAGATCCTTGCAGGCTCTTGGCTGTGTGTTATTTACCTGCTGTGGTCTGGAGCGAGGATATTCTGCAAGTCAGTGTTACAGGGTCTGTGCCACGTGTTAGCCGCAGAAAATGTCATGAAAATATTTCATATTTCAGAATTGGGAAGGCATGGGATTGACACCTAAGACAAACATGTTGTGGTTTTCTGATCCTTTGCCTCTCTAGGCTTTTAGAAAGCTGCCTGTATTTCTTAAAATGCTATGCCTGTAGTTACCAGCCACTCTTCAGTTTTTGAAACTGTAAAGAAGGATTATTTGTGCACTTTCACTGTTGAAAGCATTTGAGTGCAGATGACTGTCTATTTCTAAAAACCACTAGCAGAAGCAGCATTTTATCTTTCTAGGAGAAAAATGTATTTTAAAATCAGACACTTCAGGAGAAACCAAAATATAATAGTACTATTAAAATTTAAATTAGAAGTATTCTTTAGTGTGGGGGCCACCACTACCAATTTTCAGTCTTACACAACTTCTATTTCTTTTTTTTATTTTGGCCAGCGTGCATTCTTAAGGAAAATACACAGATTTTCTCATTCCTAAAATACAATTTGCGAAGGAAGGAGAGTAGGTAGCAGAGCCTAATCGGGAATTAAATTTTACTCCCCAAGGCATGAGCGGGTTCTGTGTACCTCCTTTATTCCGTGCATGTGCATCTGTGCAGAGAGCCAAGCTGTGTCCCTTCGTGTCCCTTCGCTTCAGCTGTGTCCGAGCTGTCCCTTGTGACATCTGAATGCTGAACTGAGGCCAGCGCCTCGCTCACTCCTCAGATCACCAGCAAGTACTGTAGCTTTAATCCAAACCTTCTCTCCGAGGAAACTCACCATCCTTTAGCTGATCCGTTTGTTGCAAACCTGTCATTCGGAGGGAAGCTAAGTCACCAGATGATCGTTATTAGCCAAATCTAACGAGTAATAAAACTGTATACAGGGTATGCATTTACTGTGCATGTGTATATATTTTTGTACGTTTTTACGGTTATTTCCTACACTTGATTTTACGACATTCAGAAGAGGTGGGTCTGAATCTGGTGAAAAACAAGAAGCTATTAAGAAAACCTGACCCTGTCACCTACTGTAGTTTTTACTGAGAACTGTGCCCAAACGAATACGCATATTTACAGTGCTATGCAAATATTACTTTGTAAGTTGCCTCTTAAATTTTGCTTAAGTAGTTTACGCTGTTTTTACTGGGCTTTCAGAAAAAAAGATGAACGCAAAAGCCTCATCTTGTAAAATAAAATAGCTTTGGCTGTGTGAAAATACTGTATATTAGAATCTCATTCCCGCTTTCAGTTGCTTATTTAACTGTATGTGATTTTGTACATAAAATGATGGAATAGAGGGGGCTTCATTATACTTGAATGAAAAAGGGTGACTGCCCAGCATCTGTTTTTTTTCCCAGTGTTTACTGAGCAGCCAACAATATAACTGGGAGATCTGCATCCTTCTCCTACTTGTCACTCTGGTTTTTGTAACTAAACATGCACTAAGGGCTATTTTCTTTTGTTTTGGTTGGTTTTATTTCCATTAGTGTTTTTTTTGGTCTCAGTCCTGCAAACTGAAATCCATGTGAGGGCCACATGTCTGCAGCAATCACCTGGGTGGATTGTTTTGTTGGGGTGGGAGGCAAGGTCAAGATTAACCCTAAGGGCATTCCCTGCACCAATCCGGTCCTTGAGAACTGCAGAGGGATTGTTCGCTACCACAGCATTTATAGCAGCAATATATAAAGTTTTGCATGGCTCCTCCACAAGATCAGAACGGGGAGGGAGGTGTCTTCCTTTCCTGAAGAATCTTCCAACCTAACCCGAAATCTGTATGATCTAAGAACTTGAGACCGCAGCAGGGTACGATGGCTGTACGGAGAGATGCTGTAGATTAAACTAATTTGTCAATTCTGACATCTCTTTTAAGTTTTTATTTTTCACTAGAAGATAAAGCACTTCCTCACCTGTCCACTGTTATCATACACTGTACTTCTGTACCCCTGAGCCACCAGCTCTTCTTTAGCCTATGTGAGCTTGTATCAAATGATATTTGTGTGATAATATCACATTCCTGGGCCATCTTTTTGCTACACTGCAAGCACTGGGCTCTTGGTTTCTCCTGTTGGTTTTCCCTTCCCTGATCTGTACCCCTTTGAATAGTCTAGGTTGGGCTGAGCTGCTTTAAAATGACAGATGAGTGGTGTCATGTGTGGGAGGACCTATTTTTTGTGGAGAGGATGGGCTCCCATTCTAAGAGCATGCAAGCAGAAACTTTTCTGTGTTACTTTTGAATTGCCTCAGACAGAGCCTTTCTTATCTCTGTGCCTCCACTGGATCTCCGCGTATCCATAAATCATTTTTAAAGGATGGTGATGTTGATCTGGAACCAACCAGTGTCAGACATCACAACTCCACCCAGCAGGAGCAGCCAGCAGTGGGGTTCATGGACAAGGGTGGGTCAATGGGGCACTGTGTCACTGCAGTGTTTGACAGCCAGCACTGGGTGAGGGAGCTGTGCAAAAGGAAGAATAAGTCTGTTCCTCAGATGAAGGCACAGGGAATGTTGTTAGGTGGTTTATTTCTGTACTAAGCAGTTCACATCACAGTGATCTTTATGCTGTGGGAGCTTCTTATACACCCTGTCTTTAAATTGCAAACACGGTTGGAGGCTGCTTGTGGTGGTGGCATTTTCTGTATGTACTTTCATCTCACTAATTCCACTCTTTTTCTTCCAATACTGCATTAATATATTTGGGAAAACAGCCTGGAATTCCATAAAAGCAATGCTGTGTTCTCAGCACCAGATACAATCAGCTGCTGCACTGGGAGAGAGTTCATGGTTCAGAGGTGTCACCCTCCTGAGTGCTGCTATGTTGGGCAGAGGGCTTTGGGGTGAGGAACAGGCTCATGCACTTTCTGCATGCTTCTAAAACTGGAATCTGTTCCTGAGAGGATTGACAGAGTGCCTCTGTGAAACAAAACTTTGTGTAACAAGATTTTGCAGGTAGATAAAAGCCTAATAGCTGGGCTATGGGTTAATGAAACGCTCTCCTGGATTTCATCACATCCTATATTATATGTCAGAGTCCAGTGCTCTCTGGTTCTTTTATCCATCCCACACATGGAGGGGATAATGTTCAATTCCCCCTCTCCTTGTCTAACTCAGGGCAGTATTTGCACCAGCAGCTGATGCACTCAGCTGTTGGCAGCTGCTGATCTGAACCAAGGCCACCCTCTGCTCCCTGCTGTGCAGGGCTGAAGTCAGCTTGCTGTGCCCCAGCTGTGGTCTGCCACACCTCACATCAAGGAACCTTGGCAGGCCTGAGAGGCAGAGCCGATGGGAACCTCATCAAGTTCAGCAAAACGAAGGACAAGGTCCTGCACCTGCCTTGGGGCAATCCCATGGGATGGGAGGAGAAGGGATGGAGAGCAGCCCTGCGGAGAAAGACCTGGAGGTGATGGCTGATGAAAAACTCAACATGAGCCAGCAGTGAGCACTCACAGCCCAGAACCATCCCTGTCCCAGCCTCCATCAAAAGGAGTGTGGGCAGCAGGTCCAAGGAGGAGATTCTTCCCCTCTGCTCTGCTCTGGTGAGACCCCACCTGCCAGGCTGTGCCCAGTTCCGGTGTCCCCAGCATAAGAAGGATGTGGAGTTGTTGGAACAAGTCCAGAGGAGGCCACAACGTCGATAAGAGGACTGGGGCACCTCCCCTGTGAAGACAGGCTGGGAAAGCTGGGGCTGCTCAGCCTGGGAAGAGAAGGTTGTGTGGAGACCTCAGAGCACCTTCCAGGGTCTGAAGGGGAGCTGGAAAGGAACTTTTTGTCAGGAACTGTAGTGACAAGACAAAGGGGAATGGGTAGAGATTGAAACAGGGAAAATTTAGGTTAGACAGTAGGAAGAAATTCTTTCCTGTGAGGGTGGTGAGACACAAACAGGAAGGTTGTGGGTGTCCCATCCCTGGCAGCGTTCAAAACCAGGCTGGATAAGGCCTTGAGTAACCTGGTCTGGTGGGAGGTGTCCCTGCCCATGGGAGGGGAAGCTGGGACTGGATCATCTTTAAGGACTGTTCCAGCATCTTAAAATTCTCTGATTCTATTATTCATTCCCTGAGCTTCACCACTCATCACCCTCACTGATCTCCACTGAGCCTTCTTCCTTGCTAGGGGTTATGGGTCAAGCACAAAAATAACATATATGATATCAATCCACTATATGAGATATATGCACATGTACAAGTCCCCTGTAAAGCCAACATAATTACATTCTGCGGTGATAAAGGTTTGTGCCAAAGGGACAGACCTGCCATGATGAAGCTGCTGGGGCTGGAGTTGTGCTGCCTGAGGTAGCAGGGCTGGAGCAGGAATTCTTTCTCCCTGCTGGCAGGGCAAAGCACTTTGCTTCCCGAGGCATTTGCTAGAGAGCAGAGTGCCAAAAGCAGGTGCCACCTGCGGGCAGTGCCTCTGTGCAGACACGGAGTGTGACACGGAGTGACCGACAGGATCCACAGCTGACTCTCAGGACAGGTTGTTTCACTTTGCTGTGACTTGAGGTGCGAACTGCCTTTGTTTCTCGTCTTGCTGATGTCAGGCGATGTTTGCAAAAGCCAAATTCAGCGCTGGCCTAGTTGTGACATCTCTTTTTTTCACTTCTCCAATGAAGTTACAAGTAGTTAAGTGCTAGTGGTTGCTCCGTCTATAAGGAAAATAATAAGAAGAAAGAAATTAGTCAGTTTAGGAACACATACAAATCCCCTCCCATCTTTGCTGCAATTAAGTACAAATTCTACAAGTATTTTCAGGAAAATGCTATTTCTTGTTTGCTTCCTATCATTTCAGAGCTCCTTGTCAAAGGTAGGAGAACGCAACAATTCCCGGTTTTTTCCATCTTTTAATTCAGCTGTAGCAAAACTGCCTTGTCAAGGTTAGAGCTGGCAGCTGCATCTTTTAATTGTAGACCTCCACCATGCAGATCCACTTCACTATGTTTACAGGCTGCTGCATCCAAAATTCAGAGTTTAAATTTTTTTCTATTATTTAAGTTGAATGTTTTCAGTACAGAGTGTGTACTGGGGTTATGATGGCCCTGCTTTCTCTCTCCACCAGCAGACAAATCCAGAGCAAGGCTCTCTTAACTGAACACAATGAAAGAGTTTACCTGGCAAATCCCGTATTTATTTTCTGAATAATTTAATACTAATGGTCACTAAAAGATGGAGTAGACCTTCTCAAGCTGCTAAGAAATGCTTTTATGAAAAGGCTTTTGAAAATCCTGCAGCTGTGAGGTGTGGACAAGACACAACCCTGTCCTGCAGACTGGAACTCTATTTTTGGGGAGAGAAACTTGCTCATACCAGGGTTAGTTCCCTGTCAGATGGGAACAAAGAAACCCCATCCCCACAGGACCCCTGGCCCAGAACTCCAGTAACATCAGCAAGGCAGGCAAGGGAAACCTGCAAACTTGTTATTTTCTGAGGGTGAGCTCTCCTTTGCTGGCAGCCACACAAGAAGGCAGCTGGCCTATCTAAATTAAGTACCGCACATAATGGAACATAAATGATTGCTGTTAAATCCAAAGCGATAACGTGGTTAGGGAGGACAAATTGCACGGAAGCAATATGGGGTTTTTGCTTACTCTCAAAGGGATCTCTCGGTGAAGTAACCTCTGGAGCTAATGTTAGGTCTGGGAATTTTACAGGCACTAATAGGATTAGGCATGACTTCCTTTTCAGTCTGATGGGAGTCAGTGTTTAATTCCCTTGGGCTTCTCAGAGATTTCACCACAGGTTCAGAAGTGTCACCCCAACCATCAGTACACCCAGATTTTCCTCTCTGGCTGTCCCCCAGACAAGGAGATTTGCTAATCCACCTGTCAGAAGGGTCCATGGCCTCACATTTGGTGTGCAGCCTGTAACAAAACAGTACTCACTCCCGCTCAAGATACAGAACAAAACATCACAGCCCATACAGCACCTGTACAAAAATGAAATATCAGTGTTTTGCTATTCCACTTGAAAGAGGAAACTTCATTTCTCAACAGCTCCCTGAGGAGGGTTCAAGTTTTACCCAGCTTCAGTTTGGTGCTTAGGGCAAGGCTCTCGGTGCCTTCACGTCTTCAGGCACAGCTGAAAAACACTGACGGGATGTTAAAAGTAGTGAAGGGTTGTTTGCAGTGCTGCTACAGGACTCTGGATCTAAGCAGCATCATCTCTTAGAAATACTTGCTGCTGTAATTATTTGGGGGGCCAAAGTGGTGGTCAGAGCAAGAATTAATGAGAGATTTCATTGTCCTTTCTCTCCCACCAATGATGTATTTTGTTTTACAGCTTTCTCAGTAGCTTTATTACTAAGAGCACCAGGGTCTAATAGGATCAAAGCCTGGAATAGAAACCTGTGGTGGAAATAGCCTGTGTGGCCTGGATGTCTTTGTGATCTCAAAACTTATGGTGCTGTTGAGTCTCTGGGTGCTTAGTCCTCCTCCTCCTCCATGAAGTCACACGTACCCAGTCAGTTTAACCCTCTGTGAGGGTCCTGCTGACATGGCAGGACACCAAAAAAAAAGAAAAAAAAAAAAGCACTCTGATATGGAGGATTATCATCAGAATATTTACTTCTACATTTATAATGAATGGCTTTCTGGGCCTCTTCTTCAGACTTCATTATTCTTGTAATACTTCAATTTTGCCACCCAGGGAGGACCTGCCTAAGATAAGCTTGCAAGGGAATCTAATTTCTAATTAATAATGCATTTTAATTTAACAACTAATAATTTTACATGCTAATTTGGAATAGAGCTTTCCCTTGATGAATGGAGAAGAGTATTTAAATAATGGTGTAACTCACTACAAGATTCCCTCCTTCCTTATTCCCATCAGTTTTATGTTATCCCTTGGACACATGTGAGCTCTTCCCCAGGCTGATGTGATGGACAGAGATTAAACAATCATCCTTAGATGATCCTTAGAGTAGATTCTTATTGTCTAGAAAATGGAATTAGAAATTTTATGGTCCTGTTCTTACCAACTTCAGTACTCCTCAAAAGCTACTCCTAAGAAGGATGATAAATGAAGTAACGACCCAGAACTACTATGATATGTTTGTGCAAAAACATAGTTGGTAAAGTTTTATTTTATTAATGTTTCCTGTGACATTTTAAAGTGACCACACATCTATATTTCTAATAGTGTACGAAGTGAAAATTAATTGAAATTAATATATGCTGGAGGAAAGGGTTGTCAGTCCCCAGGTGAGAGAGTCCAGGTGCAGACTGCAGAGTACAGCTGATAAAAGAAGAGGGAATCATGAGCTGGGAGCAGGGAACTCTCTGGCTGTACACAGATTAAAAACATGATGCGCTCTCTGAGCCCTCATGGCAGGCCCTGACAGGTTTCCTGTTCTGGTGATGAAATCACCTCGCTGGTGGTGGTTCCAAAGCCTCTGCACTTGAGTTGGGCACAGAAACATCCCACGGTGATGTCTTTCCTCCCCCTTTCCCAAAGAACAGCCAGTGTTCAAATGCATATCTTTCTGTGCTTCCAACTCCCTCTCTCAGCATAGGGTGACTTTGGAGACAACTCTTTTCTTCTAAGGTCTTCAGTCTCAAAAGGAAGTTCAGAATTATGTTGGGATCTGACTGTCCTGGGACTCTGCCTTGGGCTGTCTGCCACTCAAACTTGTGGCATAAATGAGAATGAAACTCCTGACACAAACCTCTTTCATGAGTGAGGAGAATTGATTTCCATCTTCACTCAGTGAGAGCTGATGATCTCACAAGAGCTACTACGGCTCAGGCTCAGCAGGGCAGCATAGGAGGGAAAATGTGGGTGCTCAGGGAGCAGTTTCAGAGGAGGTGATACAGAGAAGTAGCATCCATGAAAAACTGGGGAGGGGAGTGCTGGATGCTCTCAGTTTGGCTCCTGCTGTTCAAGACCTGCTAATTAGCCCACGTGCCTCCCTGCTGGCAGCTGAACTGTTCCTGTATGGCAGCTCAGGTCCATCCTGAAAATAGTCCAGAGCTGCAGGAACTCCTGGGGTTGGAGGGCCTTCTCTGCCTGCTGGCACCCGACCTTGTTCCTGCCCGTACTGGTTGAAAAGTTGGGATTTCAGGGAAGGCTCCAAGATCACTGCACTATTGCTCGTTAGTGAGTTTGAGTGACTCTGGAAATGGATCTAAATGACCTGCTGGGCGAGAAGAAAAGGAGGGAAGTACAGTGGCAGCTCAGCTGCAGATTGAATTCCTCTGCTCTTCAGAATTAGCTTGGAGTAAGGGCTGTCACATCTGCTTTTTCCTCTTTCTTTTATGTTCATGTGGTACAGGGGGAGCAAGAGCAGTTGCTGGCACCATTCGACATGTAACATTAACATCCTGGTAATGATGTTTATACTTTCCTACTCAAAATTCCCCACTTTGAACTTGTTCCTCTTTACTGAGGTGGGTTGGCGTGCTTGTAACACACTCAGCACTTGATCTGAGTCCAAATGCCTTTCTCATGTCTGCAAGGTAGAGCTGCCTCTGATAACTCAAACACGCTGCCTTTTTGTGGCATCCTCTGTGGATGAGTAGGATTTTAGAGAACTATTCAAAGCAAACTGTTTGGGGGAGGAGGAAAGTCTGTCTCAAGGAGTGCTAGAAGTGAGGCACTGCCAGGAAAGGAGATTTCTTGGAGTCCCAGAAGACAAAGACTGATGTTGAAAAGATTGTGAAGGCTATGCTGGACAAATAGCAAGAAACTGATTCTCCCTTCCAGGCCAGGTAGCATCTCCCCCTCCTTGCTCCAGCTGCTCTGTCCTGCCTTGCTGGCCAGTTTTTCTGGAGACTCTTTTCATAAATGTTTCCTGTGATATAATGAGGATTCAAAATACGCATTTCTATAATTTCTTCTTTTTTCTCTCCCCTTCTTCAGGCTGTTCACTTTTCCTGATCCTTCTTGAAGGTCTTTGGTCCCACATTTCAGCTTAGTCCCTCTGGTTTGTCCTGGTGGTTATTTAGGAGTTTCAGAACAGGGACACACGCAGCTCTTCCACAGCTGCTGTCACTTTCTCTGCATTCCCATATTTTCCTAACTCTGGTGATGGGGAACAGTTCACAAAACACAGCAGGTTCTGCTGCAGAAACACAGACAGAAATCTTTGCATGGAATGAAAATGCTCTTGAATAGAGCTGCTGTGGAAATAGGTTCCCCATGCTGGTTTTGTTGTATTAAATACATTTCAGTCAATGATTCATTAGCAACAATATGAAATAAAAAGCCAAAATTCTGATTATTATGTGCCATTAATGATTTGTGGCTGACATACTAATTTAAAAAGACAAGGTGGCTTTTAAAGTACTCATTTTTAAAATAGAATTTACTTTACAATCTTATAAAATTATTTTCCCAAATATAAAAATCTTGACAAATTTTTTTCTGTTTCTGCAGGTGGCTGTGAATTCATGAACTTAGTTAATTAAAACCAGAATTCCCTCTGTTAAACTTTCTATGCTGTTTGGTGCCAGATTTCTGACTGCTGCCACAGATCAAATGAAAACATAAAACTATACATTTGCTTCTCTCCTGACTCCTTGAATAATTCTTCTGCTGGGGTAAAGTTTCCTTCAGTACTTCTATAAAACTTAATTACAGTTAATAAGTAGATTTCTTTTAATCCCAAACACTGTATAGAGTGAAGGCCAACTCAGTGGAAGCCCACAGACTTCGATATCCATTTCTCCCCAAATATAATTTACTAAAAGTATAAAAGGAAAAGGTAAGCAATCCCTACAAGCAAAGATATGTCTTTGAATGTTATTGGAAAAATTTCTTTTAATTTTCCCCAGAGGTGGAAGTTGATGGTCAGTCTGAAAAAGGCTTTCTATAGAAATTCCATCAGTTTTTCCTTCCAAATATTACTACTGTCCAGATAAAGTTGAACATTCAAATATTTTTTTCCCATGAAATTTCTCTTCTGTTATCATTTTCAGGTCAGAGAGAATATAAACTTTTGGTGAAAAAACTGATGCATAAATGCTGTCCTACCATTTCAGCCAGGACTATCCATCTGCCTACAGGCTCTGTTTTAAATATGCCAAAATCTGGATATTATTTCACAACTATCTCTGGCATAATCCTACACTGTCATCTCAGGGAAACCAAGCCAATCTGTTAAATGAGATTATTGTAAAAAAAAAGCAGAATTGGATACTCTTCTCCAGCAAGTAGGTTGGCCTGGCAAGAGATTGTAAGGGAACTTCGCTGGACCAACTGACCCCAATTGGCCAAAGGGTTTTTCCTTACCCTACAATACAATGCCATAAGGCCACAATTACCAATAAAAATTGGGGCAGAGAAAGGGAGATTTGTGGCTTCCAAGGTGGCTTTTCTTTGGAGACCAGCTGGTCTGTGTGGGGGAGCTGGAGAGTGATTTCCTTTACTTCATTTCTGTCTCTTTCCTTCACCTATTAAACTGTTTTTGCCACACCCCATATGCATTCCCACTACTATTCTCCCTCTTTGGTGCCCCTGTCCTGCTGGGGAATGGAGAGTGAGTGGTTGTGTGGGTGCTGGCCAGGGCCAACCCACTACATCCAACAGAAATGGATGTATTTCATTTCTGATTTCCAGAAATGGAAAGATGTGGAGAATATAAAGATAAGATTTTTCATGGAAAATTTTTATTTGGATTTTATGTGAATTAGAGGATACAAGAAATTAATGATTGTTATTGCTAGGAAATCCTGGGATCCTAGGCTCTACCATGATAGCCCTGGGCCTCCATTATCCTCGAGGCCATCAGACAGATAACACTGCAGAGGGGAAATCACATTGTCCTGTAGACACTGCTGGTTTTGTCTTCATCCTGACTGAAACCTGGCATAAGAATTTTACTTTCCTCCCATCACACTCTTGCCTGGTGGTGATCATTTCCTTTCATCAACACCATTCTTTCTGTTTATCTTTTCTCTCTCTGCCTCCCCAAAATAGAACGGTTGATACAATTTTCAAACTCAGCAGGAACATTTTCAAATGTGGATTTTCCCCCATAATGGACATTGCATCAAAACATAAGGCAATTAGGGATACACTTTAACTGCTTTCCTTCCATTTTCCTGCTGCTTAAATATTTGAAAGAAATTCAACAAGAGTTGTCCCAGTAGGGACCTGAAGACTGACATAATATTTCAGGATTTAATGTTATAACAAAGAGCCAGGATTTAATTAACCTTCTTGCTCTTTGGGAGACCTGAGACACAGGATCCAGTTCCTCCAAAAACCACTGCTGCTTCTCTTGCAGTTACTGAGCTCATTAGTCTCTGTGATATGGCTCTTAAGGGTATAGCAATGTTTTATTTTGATCAAATTAAAGTGCTAAATATTTTACAGAGACAATGAGATTCCTTGTCCTGCCTTGAAGAGAATGTCATTTAAACAAACCAGTAACAGAAGAGCAAGGGGAAAAAGGAAATGGAAATTCAGAAGCAGAAAAAGGAGTGGGATATGCTGACTTCCTCTGTTTGCCTGACACCTGTGCCACTGGGTTTGTGCTTCAAAACATATGAAATATGATAGAGCAGGACAATGAGAAATTTAACTCTTAGTTTACATTAACCTCCACACAATATACACAAACAGCACCTCTGAAACCAGTTTCTTCCTCTGAAACAATTCCCATCTTTCAAGTCAGACTTCATTCCTCCTCTAGTAGGGAAAGTTTCCAAAAGCCACAGAAACTGCCCACAAAACTAGCCTAACCCAAACACAGCCATGTAGTACTGATGGGATTGCCTGGTGACCATTTGGTATATAAATCTCTAAGCTATCAATAAGATGAAACATTACAGAAGAACAATTGTGTAAAATTTTGATGGGGGAAAATTTTAAATTAATTTTAAATGTATGATATCTTACAAATCCTATTGCAGAGAGAAGCTGTGAACTGAGGGGGAAGTGACACGGCTGCAAAATCACAGGGCACAAAGTGAAATGTGGAACAATAGACACCAGCTACTGTTAATGAAACAATTAATGAAGTACAGTTAGACAAAGTGAAATATGGTAGACACCAGCTACTGTTAATGAAACAGTTAATAAAGTACAGTTAAACAAAGTGAGTGTGATGTGCAGAGTCTGGGTGTTCAAATATAACAAGTGCCTTTATGTGCCTTGTTTTGGGAGAGAGAGAGTCCATTTTTCTAGGCTGTGTTTCCTGTTTCTTGTGTGCTGTCATCCAGCAGAGCCCTGTTCCTGTGAACGCCCACCCCAGGGAGCTGATGTGTGTGCTATGCCCTGCTCAGAGCACACCTCTGCTCTGTGCAGAAGCCAGGCTGGGGAGTGGGGATGAAAGAAAAGGCTGCTGTGACCTTCTGTCCACACTGACCTGAAATCCACAGCAAAATGAGATGCACAGACTTGGCAACCAGGAAACTCTCCTTGGCCTAGCAATATATAATTTCCATCCAGTCATGCAGATGCCTCCTAGATTAATCTGCTCCTTTATACTGTGCCTCAAAGTCAAGTCCCATCTCAGAGGTGACCTACTTGGGCGCTAAGCCTGTGGCTGGAATAGAAATGATAACGCTGATACGTAAAAGCACTTGGACAGGCTCTGCCTGGCCGTAAACTACCTCAATTTCAGCTCCTCCTCTCTTACTGACTCCTCATTCAAAATGCAGGTGTAATTCTGCCCTGATAATGTGGGCACAGAAAAGTTTCAGAAAACCTGACACCCAACAATTTGAAATGGTGGAGAGAATTTGCTCTGCTAAAGAGACTGATTTATAGGCAAGAATTAAATTTTATCTTGCCAAGCAAGTGAGGTTGAAAAATTGGAGTGAACTGTATTGCCATGATGGCCTGGTGTCTGTAATATGACTGTGTTTTGTGGATACAAAATTAGTAATATTCACCTAAGACATGTATGATTTCTAGTAGAGACAGAGAGTATTTTAGTTGGTGTAAAAGCAAGAGGAAAGCAAAATTCTAGTTGCTCTCTGAGTGGTCTTTTCCCCTTTCCCCCATTTTCCCCACAAGCAAAATTTCATCCATTCATTTCAAAATGCAAGGTAAAAGCACAACACTGTCAAAGTCCCAGTTTCCAAATACTTTTTTTTCCTTTGTGTAGTTTGCTATAAAAGATCTACTTTTCCCATCAGAGACCAGGCAATTTCACTTCCCTGTCAATCTGACTTTCAAGTATTTTTGGCAATTAAACATCTGAGACATAATGAAAAGTTGTTATCCTTAGTCTTCTTATCTATATTAATGAGTCTCTCTTGTTTATCTGGGGATTTAGGAATAAACTATAAATGGAGATATATTTGCTTCACTTGCTATCAAAAACAGCAAGCAGGGGTTTTCTTCTGGCTGGTTGTTCATGGGGTTTTATTATGTTTGTTTTTAATAGAGACAGCTACACTGCAACCATAAAAAACTAGAGAGGAAATTGAATATTTATCAAATTCTGTAGCGATTAAAATGTTAATCCCAATGAACTATTGGCCTTTGCTCTAATCCCTGAAAAAAGGGGATAAGGACATTTGACTTGGGTTTGCCCATTTCCCTACCTGTGCTCTTCAGGACTGTGCAGGACCATTTGACAGATGCACAAAATGAGTTACTTTGGAGGTTACTGGAAGGAATTTCTAATTTTTTATATGTGCATACTAAGTGTTTTTTCTGTTTCAGCAAATCATGTATTTGCCACATATTTATACTGTAAAACAGTGTCTAAGTGCTGATATTTTTAAAATAAAATTGTACCATGATAAGTCTTGACTCTCACAGCACTAAGAAAATGTTTGTGTACAGCTGCTCACCTAAACTTGAAAATCAGATAAAACACTTTATTGTGCTATATAAGAGTCTTAAAGTTTGACTGTGCCAAGGAAACAAGTCTTGTTATAACCAAGGTGAAAGTGAATTTCTGTGCAAATGTTGGTGAAAATATTCAAAGAATAGGAAACAACCAATAATCCCCAAAGTAAAACAGTAGAGATAAAACTGGAAATATTCAGCAGTATTAAGGGATGAAACATGTTACAAGGATGCTGTAATTATTTTTGAATCAACGTTATAAGTCCAGAAAATAGGGTTAAGGTTTTACTGAAAGAAAATTCTAAACAAATTAACTTCTGTAAATACTTGAACACCTAAACCCCTGAGCACGTCACTGTGCAACAGAGTTATGATTAATTCACAGATTAGTTATAGTAATAATGTCCTACCTATAACTTATAATGTCCTACCTGAGGTTACATTTGGTTTTACACATGTATGAAGTGTTTTCCATTTTTTACCCTTTGCTAGACTACTTTCAATATGCTCTTCTAGATCTTATTTACTTCTATTTGAGATAGCAAGTGTAAATCTTCTAAAGTTTAGGATTCTCGATTCTGAAGAAACTTCAGATGAGGAAGGTGAACAGTAGATTTATTTAAAAGAAAGGAAGAGCATCTCAGTCTAAAGTAAAACAAGGCTCAATTTTATGAGTACTGAAGTCTAATCCCACTAATTAGACCAAACAGAAGTGTAATGGGGTATTATTACCTCTGTGCCTTTAAACCCCTACATTATAAACCATTAAACTTCAAGGGCTGTCTTCACTTATATATTTGAGGTCAGTGGAAAATATGATCCTTAATGCACTTCCATTGAAGTAGCTGGGAACAGCCATGGGAATGACACATCGGGCAGCTGCCCATGAAGTCCACCAAAGCCTCACAGAAGTCCTGCAACGAATTTAAATAAGATTAATTTTAATAAAGAGCATCTCTCTTATGAGGAGAGACTGTGGGAGCTGGGCCTGTTTAGCCTAGAGAAGGCTGAGTGGGGATCTCATCCATCCATAAATATCTCCCAGGTGGGTGCCAAGAGGATGCTGCCAGACTCTTCAGCGCTGTCCAGCGACAGGACAAAAAGCAATGGCCATAAAATAAAACACAAGAAGTTTCACCTCAGCATGAGGAAGGATTTCTTTGCACTGAGGGTGGCAGAGCTCTGGAACAGCTGGAGGCTGAGGAGTCTCCCTGTCTGGAGACATTCCAGTCCCACCTGGACGCGTCCCTGTGTCCCTGCTCTGGGTGACCCTGCTGGGCAGGGGGTTGGGCTGGAGGATCTCCAGAGGTCACTCCAACCCCGACTATTCCGTGATTCTCCCCGTCCGCGCCGGGTGCCCGCGATCGGGGCGGCCCGGGGGGCTCCGGCCCTCAGGCCCTCCCTCAGGGGCAGCCCCGCCCCGCTCCCCGCGGCTGCCGGGGCGCAGGCCGGGCCCCCCCGCTCCCGGGCCGCGCTTCCCCTTCGCTGCCGGCCGCGCTGCCCTGTTCCGGGTTCCCCGGCGGCGGCGCTCCCCGGAAGCGGTAATGCCTGCCCGGTGATCCAGGAAGCGGATGAGCCTCTCCCGCCCGCCTTCCCCTCCGGAGCGGCGCTGCGGGGACGCGGGGAAGGGGGTGGGGGGAGGCGGGGGGGGGGGCGGCGGCGGCAGCAGCATCCCCGGCCCGGCCCGGCCTGGCCTGCCCGTCCCAGCCCCCCGGCCGTGTTTCCATGGCGCCGGGCGGGCGGGGGAGCCGGGGCTGACGACCCCGCCCGCTCATGGACCCCGCCGAGGAGGAGGAGGGCAGGGAGAAGCCCCCCGTGATCTACACCATGGAGAACAAGCCCATCGTGACCTGTGAGTGCCCCCGCCGCCGCTCTCGGGGCTGGGGGTCTGGCCGGTGCCCCCCCGGGCCCGGCGGCAGCCAGGAGGGGGTGGCTGCTTCTGGGGGGCTCCCGCAGCTCCGGGTGGGCACACGGCGCCTGCAAAGGGATCTGATGGCGGGGTTTGCCTCTTCACCGCTTCCCCCACCTTTCTAATGGCAGTGGGCAAACTTGGGGTTGTTTCTGTAGGAAATAAGGAGCTCTGAGGCGCTTAGGGGAAGAGGGTAAAATAGGGTAATAAATCTTGAACCCCGAACTTCTTGCTAGCGAGCTTTGTGTGGCTTTGGTGGTGCTAAGAGAAGTTGAGAGGAGGCATCCTCTGCGGCGATCCCACTGATGCATTCCCACTGACATTATAATTTAATCTTTAGCTGCTGTGCTTTGGTTCCATCCCTGAGACAGTTTAGTTAACCAAAACAGGATCTCGTGCTTCCAGCGATGAATTAGTTCTTTCAGGTATGCAGCTGGTCCTGATGTGAAACGTGAGCCCCCTTGCTCTCACAGGTACAGAGGGGTGCACGCAAAGTTCCCTTAAAACAAGCACGTGGACTAGGCTGGGCATTAGAAAGCATTTCTTTTATGGGATGGGGGTCAAACACTGGGAGAGGTTCACTAGGGAGGTGTCTATGTCTGTCCCAAGTCTTTCAGTGTCTCAAGAGATATTTGGACAGTGCCCTTAATAAGCTGTAACTTTTGGTCAGCTCTGAAGTGGTCAGGCAGTAGGACCGTATGATCCTGGTAGGTTCCTTCCAACTGGACTGGTCTATTCTATCCTAACTACATCCATAATGCTGTTAATAAAAAGGTAAGGTGAATGGGATCAGCATAGAAAATTCTGCTTTTTCCCTTTTAACAAAAGGTAGCCAGTGGCTGTTCTTAGTCAGAAGTATCTCTACTGATGATGTAACAAAATACATATTTGCACTTTATCACTAGAACACTGGGAATGCTTTATGTGCCTGTGAAATAGAAACTTGTTTCACAGTTGTGTGTTGTCTTTTTATGGAGTAAACATTTGTTGGTGATAAAGGTCTTAGACCTTACTTAGAAAAAGTATCCAGCCGTAACCTTGTGGCTGTATAATTGTGGAACTCTGTGTGTATATATTTTCTCCAGACTATCTTGTAAGTGTGCTTTTTTCTGTCTTAAACTTTTTCCCTTTTTTTGAATGCAGTTCATAAGCTGAAGTGAACAGGATCTGTACTGAATCTTCTCTACTCACCTATTTCAAGAATTCTGAAATCCATTCACTTCAGATTTAAAGTCAGAAAAATGTAGATATCAGAATCATCTGGAGGATATAGTGTGCTGGTGTTAATGCTACTGTTCAGGCTGTGGGGGATTGCTTTTTAGATTTTCTGGCTTTATATGTATTCAGAATTAGAGTCTCCATGTGTGGCAGGGGGACGTGGTGGTGCAGGTCAGTCTTCACGGTTCCTATATGATTTGAATAAGTGACATTTTAATCTGTTGAAGTACACACAGTTTTACCTCAGGATTGGGGTTTTTTTGATAGGTGCTGAAAAGAACTCTGGTCTCTTTGTATAAGGAAATTTTCAAAATTCCAATCATTAAATGTAACCAGGTTTCAGTCAAACCCAGTTGTCTGCTATTGAAAATAACATTAATTTTGTGTGGTGAGTGAGCATACATCATGGTTGTGAAATGTTTTAGACTTATCCCCATCCAGTATGGTAGCAGCAGACCTACAAATGAGATAAGAGGTGAGTGTTATATATAATTTGTATACTTCATTCCCGGACTGAGGGAGTAATTTCTAGTGCTCTGGACAAGTACAACAATAATATCTTTACTGGTATGGACAAGAGTGGCTTGGTCTGAGACAGCCTAATTCAGGAATTAAGGTTAATTCAGCAAAAGTGCTCAGAGGTTACCTCTCTGGTGAATATAGTAAGGCTGACTTGCTATATTTTAAACCCAAACTGTTTTATTTCAATGGGAAATGCGCTTTACTGTAACTGCTTTAGTTTCTTCTCTGTCGAGAGAAGTGCTGTACTTAGAGACTGTAGTATTTCAAATAAGTGCATTCAACAAAAATTACTTACTTGAAGGAAAGCTCCTCTATGCATTATATTGCCAGAGATTTATGGAGAGGTGAGGCTTGGCCTTGCAGGGGAAGGATTGACTTTGTGTTGGTTTGTTGCAAAACCCATTAAAAGCCATGATATTAGAAACTGCTCAACAAACACAGTTTATCTTTTGTCTGTGTCTCCAGTTTCAGGCAGTTGGAGTTGTCTGGGGTAAGTGTCCCACCCAGGAGGGGCTCATGGGGGGAACACAGACCTGTGAGGGGATGGCTGGGCTTTGAGTATACGAAGGAGGAGTGAAGGTTGAGAGTGCTTTTCAGAACATTAAGTATTTCCTTTTGCTACAAGATGTAGATTAATCTCTGTCAGGTTAACATTTGTACCATGAAACACTCCTGTTAACTCTTAGAGTTTTGTTTGTAGTGAAAGTTCTTTTCAACACTCTGCGTACCAGAGTTGTTTTGTAAACAGATGTTTTTACTTATTTGGAATAAATTTTACAGTACTCTGAAAGGAATTCTTCTTTGGTAAAGAGAATTATGCTTTCAAATCTGTGGGTTAGTTTGTATTGTAACAGTAGTTACTTGCTATATTTGCACAACCTTGAATTCAGCACTCTAGGTAGGTACGGGCTTTGGCCTATGCAAAAAATATGGCAGGTTCCACTTGTCTTGGATATCTGATGCCAAATGCAAATGCAGTTTTTGTCAGTACTTTTTTCATGTTAGTACTGTAACTTAATCATTTTGCCCTCAGGGAGCTGTGTGCAGGTGAATTAGCCTTGTTTTTATCGTGTTTGTATTACTGGAAACACCCCATAGTTTTAATAGAGAGTTTTTCGATTCATGGAATTCAGCAAGGTATGACAAACTTCTGGAAACCCTTTCTCTAGGCAGACAGGCAACCATATTTTCTAGGTGTGGAAAAAATAGTATATTCACAGAAAGTTGCTATTCCTTTATGCTTTTCCCCCTTTTCTCCGTATGGCAGCATCCCTGAGTATTAAATCATTCTTGTCAGGTAGGACTGAGTGCCATGATGACTCATTTCCAAATTAATTTGAGCCATATTTTTTACACTGTCAGTCTTACTCGATTGCAAACCCACTGGGGAGTTTCACTGTCCAGCTGTGGTTTTGCTCGCTCTGGCACATTCCTTTGCAAACTCTCAACTCAAGTTTGTAGCAATTTATCTGCATTGCTACCAGACCTGGTAAGCTTACAAAGTGTTTCGGGTCATTTTCTAGTGTTCTTACTGCTGTAGAAGGATTATTTTTAGCATCAATAATTTTTTTTTGTTTTATTTGCAGAGGCAGGTTGAGTGTTTGCATTGAACATCTTGAACTTGAGTGGTTTCTGTACAGCGTTGACTTTACAAAGTCTCTGAAGCTTTCCTAGGAAACCCAAACAATGTTGTTTCCTTCTCATGAATCCTATTTGAAAGTTTGAGAAAGTCTTTGGAGCTTCAGTGTAATGTTGCAGATACATACAAGCCAAAGAACTCATCCCTATGTAGCTGATTTGCACTTAAATTATTAGCTCTGTCTATCCATATGAAGGGGAGGCTGAAGACTAAAGGCAATTCTGCTAAATGAAGTAACTAATAGGTTTTTCAGAGCTTTCCTAACAAGCTGTTCTTTTGTAATTATCTTCACGCAGTTGTGGAATATTCCATTATCAGCTTCTAATATCTGTTTATATTGTCTACTATCTGTTTATATTGTGTGTTTGCATGTTTGCTCTCACTGTCAATAATCTGTTTTAGCACAATGGACTTTTATATAATCTTTGGAGAGAATGGGATGCATCAGTTTTATCTGGTGCGTGTTCAGAATGTGCTGTGAAACAGCAACAGAAAAACCATCAGCAAAAGCTTTGTAGGCCCAAGAATAGAAAATGTTTGCAATTATCTACAGCAGGAACAGAAAGGTTAATAAAAGTAAGGGGTGGGGAGGGAAAGGAAAGAATTTTGCATCTTTTTCTGGTGAAAATAAATACTTACAGTTAATATTGTTCTGGGACTGGAGGAGCTTGATTCAAAAGTTCTTCTGGTACTAGATAGATGTAATAAAAAAATGTGCCAGCAAGAAGTGGGATGTAGCCCAAGTGATCAGAATGATTTGCTGCTAGTGAGACCATTTAACAGCTATATCCTATAAATGCATTTTCCCTGTTTCCAAACAGAAATCCTGCCTGCATTGTAAGTCATCATTATGGTGTTGTTGATCAATTATTCTGTCCTTAAATATTTGATTATACATGCCATGAGAAGAAGTGGCATATTCTTGTTAATGTTAACCCATTTTAGAGATTTAGAAGTGCAAGAGTAAAGTTTTGCTAAAAGGATTTTCTTCTAGTGTAAGAGCTAAGGTTTTTACATAGCAATTTAACTGTGTTGTGTTTTGGTTTTTAGACTCTTTTGAATATGAGATTGGGTTGGGGGAGAGGAGGACCTTTAAAAGATTTAAATACAAAAACCTCACCAGCCTTCCAAAACTTCAGGTAGATCCACTTATAACAGGCTAGTGATTTAAGAAAAAAGATTCACAGCAGAACTTTTTACCGGTGGAAAAGTAAGTGGGGTCAGAAAGTTTAGCTGTGAGTGATATTTGGGGATAAAACACAAACAAAACTACACCGAAGTGTAGTCTTGGCCCTTTTTTGTTCTTTTAAAGGTATTCAAAGCCTTTTATCTCAGTTGACTGGGCCTGTCACTGGTATCAAAGGAAAATATTTGTCTTCTTTAGTCATCTGACCTCAGGAGTTTTTGTTTTACACTGCCTGTGTAGTTACTGGGTTAGGATAATTTCCTCTAGAGGAAAAAAAAATCATTGTGGGATATTCAGATACTACAGTGACAAAGCCTCTAAGCATCTAAGAAGTTTGGAAATTGTTAGGAAAAAGTAGATTATTGGAGATTTTGGTGGTTTTAGGCAGGCATGAACCTAAAAAATGTCAATATTTTATGGTTCTTTGGTATTAGACAGCTGCTACAAAGAGTACATGTTCCCCTTGGAAGTCCTGGTTAGGTGGTCATTCTGGTTTTCATTGTTCCTGTACAAATTTAGAGTAGAGCAAGTGTCCTAGATAGGGAAAGAGGGAAGGGAGGAAGGCTGCACTGATTTGATCTATGAAAATGTCAGGAAGAAAGTCAAGGAGGAAAGAATCACAGAATTGTTTGGGTTGGAAGAGGCTTTAAAGATCATCCAGTTCCAACCCCCTGCCATGGGCAGGGACACCTTCCACTGTCCCAGGTTGCTCAGAACTCCATCCAGCGTGGCCCTGGACACTTCCAGGGGTCCAGGGGCAGCCACAGCTTCTCTGGGCACCTGTGCCAGGGCCTGCCCACCCTCACAGGGAACAATTTCTTCCTGATGTCTAAATCTACCCTCTTTCTGTTTAAAGCCATTGCCGTTTGCCCTCTCACTACATGCCCTTGTACAAAGTCCCTCTCCAGCTCTCTTGGAGTCTCTTTAGGCACTGGAAGTGGCTCTCAGGTCTGTCATCTCCAGGCTGAACAACCCCAACTCTCAGCCTCTGTCATAGCAGAGGTGTCCCAGCACCCTGAGCATTTTTGTGTCCCCCTTCTGGTCCCACTCCAACAGGCTGATGTCCTTCTCATGTTGGGGACCCCAGGGCTGGAGGCAGCTCTGCAGGTGGGGTCTCAGCTGAACGGGGCAGAGGGGCAGAATCCTCCCTTCCCTGCTGCCCACGGGGCTTTGGATGCAGCCCAGGACACGTTTGGCTTTCTGGGCTGAGGGAACATGGCCAGCTCCTATCCAGCCTCTCATCCACCAACAGCCCTGGGTCCTTCTCCTCAGGGCTGCTCCCAATCCATTCTCTGCCCATAGCACGTGAAGTGTTTAGATAAGTGGCAAAGGCCCTACCTTTTGAACTTTGTAATGTGGAAAGGAAACAGGTGCTTTCGTCTTTTCTCCTGGAGTATTTCTTTTTAACGTATATCACTTGAACGTTACTGCTTTCAATTGTTGTGTTTGTGTTACCACTTCACGTACCCAATATTTGGCATGGCATCACCAAAAAAATTACTGTGTTCTTTTTGTATTGTGGGGGTGTTGTTGCCATCCAGATGGAGAGTAGATTAATTCAGATATACACAGTTTAAAATCTGAGATGGGTGCTCCAGAGGCTATTGGACTTTTTAATGTTACTCCCTAGTTATCGTGTCTGTGGAATATTTCGGTTTTACTTGCCTTTTGACTCTAAAAGATGAAAACCTTTCTCTAGAAGGCTGCTTGATTTTAGTTATGGCAGGATTCCAGAGTTACTTTTCCTTTCCTTATATGCACATCCTTCCTGCTCCTTTACAGTTGTATCTGATAATCATTTACATTCTGGCCAGATGCAGCTTTCCACTATTACTGACAGAATTACTATCTACACTTACACTATTACTGATAGGATGATTTGGGTTGGGTCCTAGTGTTGAGACCAATCCACTGAAATGAATTTGCTGTGATACAGCTGAGTCATCATTTCTCTTTGGTTTTGTTTCTTTCTTTTTCTTTTTTGAAACCCCTCAACTAAAGGAACCTCCCCGAGTTGCAAAAAAACCACGACAAAAATCCCACAACAAAATCTTTGAAACAATTCTCAATTTTGTGCAGACTTTTGGGGTTTGCTCTAAGTTGGAATATTCCTCTAGTGGTATGGTTAGTTTTTGCTCCTTTATTTCTTCTTTATTTTCCATCTTTTTTTTTTTAAATTTTTTTTTAATATTTGGAAAGTAGACCATGAATACACCAACTACTAATGCATCAGAGGCATATATATAGAGAAAAGGAGAGAGGAGAGGAGAAGAGAAGAGAAGAGAAGAGAAGAGAAGAGAAGAGAAGAGAAGAGAAGAGAAGAGAAGAGAAGAGAAGAGAAGAGAAGAGAACTTGACTTCTGCCATGCTTGAGGTCTCGAGTCACAGGAATCTTGCTCAACACCACTCCAGAAATAGTGATGTTTTGGGATGTTTTGTTCTGTTCACTTGCTGTGAGGTGCTCCCCTCCCTCCCTGCAGCCCAGTTGCACCCAGTTCACAATTGTCTGTGCATCTTGCCAGTCTGACAGCCCTTACAATTCCTTGCTACTTACGGGTCTCAGCGTTGGTCCCATGTCAGTGCTGTGCTGGTGTTGCCTGCTGATAACTTCACTTTGAGTGTTCTTGGCTTTATCAGCTCAAACATGCTGATTACAGTAGATACAGGGTCCATTTGAGCAGAACATGAAATGGTACAGCCCTTTGGGTGTTCGAAATATGTGATAGCAGCTTTGGTCTGTGTTCAAAGACAGCCAATGTATTTTGCATTGAAGGTCTGTTCTCACTTTTCTTCTAATCCTGGAGGACTGTGTTGCCTTGATCATAAACCACATTCTAATGTGTATCTGATATGCCCTCAAAACCAATGCAGGAGGAAAAGCTGACTGGTTTTTAAATGAATATACCTGTTTTAAGCTGATAATGTGATGTGGCTGACTGGAATAGCAGGGTGCTTATGCATTATGCTTTAGTTCCTCTGTATTCAGGAGTAGTCCTTTTTACCTAAGATGTCAAATTCTGGAATTTTTTTGTGGCATACATTGAATTTTTAGGTGCAGTGTTATAAGAAGTACTTTGTTATGCTCCAGAGATGAAATATGTGGTTTGTTCTTTCCAGCAGACTTCAAGCTCACAGACTCATTTTGATGTGGTCATCGTGCAGCTGCTAAGTCACTAAGCCATGGTTCACCCTCTGTGGGCAGTAATGAGTTGCAAATCAATAGATTGTTCTTGGCTCAGCTCATGGAGGTGTAACTTGGTATAAAACAGCATTAACAATATGACCAACGCTTGTTACAGTGTTCATTCTGGCATTTGTTTGTAGTCTTAAATAGCATTTGGTATGGCACACTTAATTCAGACAGGATGAAGGTGAAGGATCAAGCATAAAGTACTTTTCTGGAGAAATAAGGCTAGAACACTAATAGTAGAGAGTTGTTATTTTCTTCTTTTTTGGGGGGGGTATTTTTTTTTTTTGTTTGGTTCTTTGTTTTTGTTTTTTGTTTGTTTCTTTGATTTTGTTTTGTTTTTTAGCTATTCTATGAAATTGTATTGTTGAATAATAGCTAATGTGGTCAGACATCAGAACAGCTGGTTTTGCTTGTTCCTGCATTTAATCAGACTTCTAAAATTTAATTTTTGAATACACTTTATTGTGTGGTGGTAGAATTGTGCTAATGCTGGTAATCAAAATAAGACATGTGAGAAAACTGATGTATAGTAATATATGTGAGAATAATAATATATGTGAGAAAATTGGGAAAAGCTGAGTGGAAAAAAAAGGATTTCTAAGGTAAACTAAAGAATGCTAAGTAATGTGGAGGCAATGCTTGGCTGTGTGCCTGAAGGTAAGAATGGGGGATGGGAGGGAGAAAAAGGATGTCAGGTACTTCTCCAGCTGTAGCTTGCAGTTCCACAGGAAGGTGAGAAGAAGATCTTCCTGTTCTAGTGTGTTGTACAATGGCAGATGATTGTGAAAAAGAAAAATACCAGGAAGTAGCAGAATTGCCTATATGGCTGTTAAAATCTTAATTAATGTCTTGTCCTTGTCATATCCTCCTTGTACCTAAAGGAAAACAACAGAATTTAAGAATTTTTGTTGAAAAGCTACTGATAATGTATTTTTTTAATGTGGTAGACACTATATTTTGTTCTGACTTGTGTATAAGTAGCTTCTACAGTGGTGTTGTATTTAATGTGTTTGTTTGGGACCTGCACTGTGCTAACAGATCTCATGTTTCTGAAGTCCTCAAGAGCAGCGTGGTGGTCAGGGAGGTGTTTTGTATTAACAGCAGCCCCAGAATAATGAGGAGAGAGGAATCATATCCAGTAAAGCACAAAACATGTACTAAAGCTGATTTTCTGAGGGTAAACCTAGCAACAGAAGGGATGTGAACCACTGTCTAACCCATCTTCTGGTTTAGGGAGACTAAATTCTGCAGTATTTTTAAATATACTTTTTTAAAATTATTTTTTAACCAAGCTAAGGATCTGCTTGTTTCATTTTTGGACTTTGGACTAGCTGTTTGAATGATACCCTCTTTGGTTATGGATTGTGTAGCTTGTGGAAAATCATGATAGGAAGTTTATAACAGTTTGTGTATTATGTGCCTCCTTGAAAGTGTTGTATTAGGTCTTGAGAGTGATTTGAAAAAATCTAGTTCAGTGCTGGACTCCAGTTTCCACATAGCAGGCAAAATTAAATGTTCATAATGAAACAGCAAACCATTAGTAGAGTAGCATATTAATAAATATTCTATAATTTGCACATGCTAATATATTAATGCCTTTCGCTTTTAGGTGCTGGAGATCAGAATTTATTTACTTCCTTGTATCCTACACTTTCTCAGCAGCTTCCTAGAGAACCCATGGAATGGAGGAGGTAAACTTACATTGTATTCTGTGATACTTTTTCAGTGTCTGCTTTTTGACTTGGGTAGATGTGTATTTGTTGTGTTCTGAGAAGCTCTTACCATGAATTGAGTTGAACAGAGCAACTGACTCAAAGAAATTGGAGAAATTAGATAATCAAAGTGAATGTTGTGCACTTCAGGATAATCCCTTCAACTTCACCTAGAGAAAAATGATAGTAATGCTCTGTTTCTCTTCTTGGTTTTGTGGTTTGTGGGTTTGTCTTGGTGTGCTTTGATGTACTTTAGCAGATATGTTCTGAAAGTGATATGCTTTCTTCTCAATGAGAATATAGGTAGAACTCAAGTGGAATTAGATGTGCTTCGCTTCAGAAAGTTTGGTATGGCACTGTTTTGAGATTGGAAAAATATTTGGGGAATTCTCTTATTTGGTATTTTCTATTTGTCCTAGAGATACAGAAAATCTTTTACTGAAAGCTGAAGGGCTTTTTGTTCTTCAAAAAGGAGCCTCTATCTCAAGTAATACCAAATTTTAGTTAACTTTATACAAACTGCAGTCTGTGAGTTTCCAGTGCCAGAGTATTTCAGTTTATTCCTTTTCCCCACAACACACACTCATTTTTCTATTCTGTCCACTGATTTCAGTTTTTAAACTTTGTAGGTCTTATGGCCGTGCTCCGAAGATGATTCACCTGGAATCCAACTTTGTTCAGTTTAAAGAGGAGCTGCTACCCAAAGAGGGGAATAAGGCCCTTTTGACTTTTCCCTTTCTTCATATTTATTGGACAGAATGTTGTGTAAGTACTCGGAAAAACTCAAATTTAAAAATTAAATTGTTCACATAAGCATGAAAAGGAAATTAAAATAACAGACAGCACAAGCAGAAAGTCAAAACAATTAAGTCTGGGTTGCATAAGTGTGCATACCTAATATTGCTGGAAACAAAACATAGCTTGAGCACTTCTTGCCATAAGCAGTATCTGTTTGTAATGTTACTTGACACTAAGAACACAGGCATTTGAATAACCTGTTTTCAGTGCTTTGTCACAAAAATACCCCAGGATCTTACAGTGTCACTGCAGTGGCACAATGCACTTCCTTTGTAACACAGAAATGCGGCCAGGGTAGTTCAGTTACGATCTGTTGGTGCGCTGAAATGTAAAGATATGCCTTTTTCTTTAGTTCCATCTTCTGTGTGTGTCAGGTACCAGTGGATGTCAGCAATTTAACAGGGCAAGATTTGGAATGTCTTAATCTGGTTTATCTGCAGTTCACTGCCTTTTGGTTTGCCTCTGTTGAATTAATTATCCAGTTGAAGGAGACAGGTGACATCTGATCTGTGACCAATCAAAAAGAATCCAGAAAGCCTTAAGAATTGTCTGAATTTATCTGCATAACACCAACCCAGAAGCAAAAAAAGGCCAAACAATGCTTCTTCTTTTTTAAATTTTTTTTTTCTTTTTTAATGAAAAAGCTTGTAAGCGGGTTGGGTTTTGAGCAGTGCAGGTGTGAATATCACACTTCTGTTACTATATGAGAATAAAACAGTTCAGCTTTGTAATTTCAAGCACGTTTTTTATTGTAAAGCTCCAGAATGTGTAAAATAAAGAGTTTAAATTATGTTTAAAAATCTTAATTTCAGTCATCTAAAGAATGATAATGAACCAAATACTATATTTGCTGTTAACCAACAGACTGGAAATTACGTTCTAAGACCAGAACTTTACTACGCTTTACCTTATTTGATTTGTTTCAGCAAGTGAACTTACTGTCACTAATTCCATTTGATACGTCTTTCTGTTTGCCTTCCTTTGGAACAAAACCTGCCTTTTGAAATTGTTCGGAATGCCTGTTTGATTTGATGATTCACCACTTCTCATCCCAGGACACGGAAGTGTACAAAACCACAGTCAAGGATGACATCACCAAGTGGCAGAACGTTCTCAAAGCTCACAGCTCAGTGGACTGGCTGATTGTGGTGGTTGAGAGTGATGCCAAGAAAAAGAACAAAACCAATATCCTTCCCCGAACCTCTATAGTGGATAAAATACGGAATGACTTCTGTAACAAGCAAAGTGACAGGTGAGCATTCTTGGACTTGCCAACGTTTTAATCTTTTGGCCAGTGTGCTGATTTAAAAACTCAGCTCCATAGGCAAGACGTTCCTTGTTCATTTGAAGACTTCCCTTGATGTCCAGCATTCAGGCACTGTAAGACCTGTGCTTTGAAGGAGGCTGGCACGAAGAATAAAGGGAGAAGTTTATTTTCAGTTCTTTCTGGGTTCATGGCAGCTTTGAAATGTGTTTCAAACAGTTCTCAAGTATCTCTTCCTGGCTAAGAGAGGTTTAAGGGGAGCAGTGTGATGATAATCAGTTTTTACACCTTCAGGGTATTTTGTTTGCTTAGGTGCTTGCAAAAATGTTATGAGAGTTACAGGCAGTGGGAGTGAGGTGAGATGGGAATATGAAGCCAATAGGGCTTATTTTTTGCCATTGTACTTTCTGCTGTTCTCTTAATAATCACTTTTTCACTAAGAGAAAATTGACTTAAGGCCAGTTTCTTCAGATGTTTTTATGCTAAGCAAATAATAATGAATATGTGAAACTGTTTTGGCTTTCATTAAAGCAAACGAAACAGGATTTTCTAACCAGAAATAGTGTTTTGCTTGGATGAGAGATTTTCCTATCTTTAGAGATACCATTAGTTTTTTGAATGTTACCTAATTGTGGTAGAAAAACTGAGGAAAGAAGATGCTCCAAAAAAGGTTGATTTATTTGTGAGTTAATGGGATCTGTTTATTTTCTGAGAAAAGCAGAGGAAGTTTTAGCACATAGGATGTGTAAAACCAAATTGAGATACTGCAAGAATCCATTATAGACGATTATTTCAAGTGAGCTAGGAAAGGCTGACTTTATGTGATCGAATAGATCTTGATCTGTATTTTGTATAATCCTTTACAGCAGTAGCTATATTTGCTGTTCTGCTGATTTGTATTGCTAGGCAGATTTTTCTTTTCCAGAATAGCGATAGCATTACTTACATTTAAGTAGTTGGAATAATGTATGCATTATTTGCTTCAAAAAAAATAAAAGCTTTGGAGTACTCAATCTGGGTAAAACACTTTTCTCATAAACTGTATCACATGCAAAAGTTTTTAAAAAGCTTCCAAGCCCCAACCAAAAAAAAACCAAAACAACCCAAAACCCCCAACATAGCTGCCTCCAAACAAACAAACATAACCCTCAACCTTGTTTTTTTAACTCTGATTAATGTGGAATGAAAAACTAAATGTTGTTCACTCTGAATTTGTCAGGTATGCACAGTATTCAGCTGGGCATTTATATGTGAATTAAATGTTTTCCTCCTCAAATACAATTTTATCAATCTCTTTACAGATGTGTGGTACTTTCTGACCCCTTGAAGGACTCTTCCCGTTCTCAGGAATCTTGGAATGCCTTCCTGACCAAACTCAGGACATTGCTTCTCATGTCCTTTACCAAAAACTTAGGCAAGTTTGAAGATGACATGAGAACTTTGAGAGAGAAAAGGACTGAGCCAGGGTGGAGCTTCTGCGAGTATTTCATGGTCCAGGTAAGAGTCTCTGATATTGAAGAAAGTACTTGAGTCCTAGTTTTAAAATGGTGCTTTTTTTTGTTGTGGTTTGATTTCTGGTACTTTTAATGTTCTGATTATTCTTTGAGGGCTGGGACAGGAATTATGAAAACTGGTTTAAAAGCAGCATTTTTGGTTCCTGCTTGCAGCAGGTTTGGGTTATTTTGTAATACAGTTAATACAGTAAGATAGTTTCCTGCTGTTAAAAAAGTAGAATCTCTTCAGGCTTGTCAAGGTTTTATGAGCCTCAATTGAAGCAAACAAATTGCGTCTAAAAAGTGTTTTACTAGTTGCTCTTGAATTTGGGATAAATGTCCCATCACTGTACCTGTGCAAAGACTCAAATTTGCATTTGGTATTTAATATGAATGCTGCTGGTTTTTTAATTCAAATTGTTATCAGTATGTATGGAGATGATGTTTAGACAAGTGTCTATTTTGAAGTAATCCATATAGAGAGTGCCATGAATTCAATTTTTTAAATAGTTATAATTTTGTTTTAGCTGGTTTAGAGAAAAGCAAGAACCTCTTGTTTGTTAAAATTAAAGGCCTTGATTCCTTTGGAATTTTCTGATCCCTATACAGTGCTGTTCTCCACTCCTCATCATCCTCACATCTCCTTTGACTGCATATGCTACCTTTTGCATAAGATAAATCTAATTTTGAGGCTTTTTGTACTTACCAGTTTGGCTTTGTGTACAAAAACCCCTTTTATGATATGCTGCAATTGATGCCTTCGTGGTGTAAACAGAGGAGAAAAAACTACTGCTATTGTGGGAGATGAGTCTTCAGCATTTGTTTATTTATTTAAATTCAAACTTTTAATGTATGAGCAGTATCTTGTAATGAATCAGGATCCGGATACACATCAGAATTTACTGGCAGAACTGTATGACTTAATCTGCTTTTGTGAACCTCCCTGGGTTAGGAAGAAATGATGCATCTGCCCCAAGGGCAGGTTTTCTTATACATGTGAAATGAATGTTAGAAAAAGTAATTCCTGGAGCTCTGTGGATGGATGGGGACAGGCTGTAATACTAGACATGAATAATGCCAGTAACATGTTCCCTGTACTGCTTGTGTGCCAAAAGGAAGAGCTGGCCTTTGTCTTTGAGATGCTGCAGCAGTTTGAGGATGCACTGGTGCAGTATGATGAACTGGATGCCTTGTTCTCTCAGTATGTTGTCAACTTTGGGGCTGGTGGTAAGTGTCTGAAAACGGGAAATAAATGTTGAATATATAAATATCTTCTCTTTGCTGAGCAGCCCTGTGCTTTGGCCAGTCCCAGGCTGCACTAGGCAGTTTGTGCTCTGGTTTTATGCTGTGTGCAAACTCAAGTATCCATCAGTTACAGTCTTACTAAAGTTGTGTTTCTTGTCTCTGAGGCTTAGAAGCAATTTTTAATGAAAACCTGTGTTTGCTCTAATGGGGTGATTGTTACAACCAGAGCCCTGAACTATGAAATTACACAAGTATTGATCTGGCTGAGATAGAGCTGCTGTTTTCACAGCTCACTGCTAGGTTTTTCAGTAAAGCGCTTCCTGGAAACGTGCATTCAGTGTTGCCTCAAATTACATGAGATGTTTGGTAATCACTGCAAAACTTAATAGAAATAGGTGCTTAATCTGCACTACAGAAGATTTAACTTCATTTTTGAGAAAAATTACTGTGCCAGAAGTATCAAATAACTTAAAACTGTTTTAATGAGCTCAAGCACATGTTGTTATATAACAGCTTTAATCAGATATGTTTTATGAATCTGGTGAATATATAGTGCAGGAGTGATTGCAGTGAAATAGATTTGTGCTGACTGAACTCAGTGCAGTACCTGGAAATGGTGGCACATCCATCCAGGATGGCTGAGTAAGAAATACTTAAGTAGATAAAACTTGTTTGTTTTGAACTTCAGGAAGGCTTAACTGCTAAGAAATAAATTACAAACTGCTTGCCACTATACTAATAATAAGCATACAATTATGACAAAATACCTATGGGAACTGAATGTTCTGAAATTCAGTTAGCTTACCCCACTTTGGAAGTTCTGCTATTTTTTTGTTCTGTGTTTTGAAGTTAAGACATTAAGTCGTTTAGCCGTATGATAAACTTGGGAAGGAATAAGGCTGCTCACAGCCTCTGGAAGGAGGATGATGAGACTTTCCTAGAAAGCAGTGGTTGATTCTTGGATATTAACTTTGTTTACTTAGATGGTGCAAACTGGCTGACATTTTTTTGCCAGCCAGTGAGGAGCTGGAATGGTTTAATTCTGAGAAAGCCAATAGACATGGAGAAGAGAGAGCTGATTCAGAACCAAGAGGCGACTCTGCTGGACCTGCGTAGTTACCTGTTCTCTCGTCAGTGCACGTTGTTAATCTTCCTGCAGAGGCCATGGGAGGTTTCCCAGCGAGCACTGGAGCTTCTTCACAACTGTGTGCAAGAGCTCAAGCTCTTGGAAGTGAGTCAGTGTGACCTATTCCATTGTGTGAATGATTTTATCCAGTGATGATCTAACAGGATGTTTCGAGTTTAGCTCTCGGTGGCCATCATTCAATAAGCACTGGCTGTGAGTTATCAAAATGATACTGTAATAACAACTGTGCTGCAGTTGCTTGTGTCATCATGAGGGTGTCTTTGGCAAGAGATTTGGAGACATCACATCTGAAAACCAAACCTGTATTTAGTTAAAGTGTATTAGTCTTCACCTGGAAGGTTAACTTCTCTAAACTGGTAGTCATTTGTCTGCTTCTTTCATGGATTTATTACCAATCTGTTGAACTGTAATTCCCATAACTTAAATCCATAGTAGTATTGTATTGAAGGAAATAAGGCAGAGTGGTTAATATGCTATTATGCAGGCTAATCCTCTGTAACAAAAAGAAGAGATTATTTCTGAATATCACTCTGTGGCGTACCCATGTCCTCATCCCTTGGGTGCTCTGTTAGTTTTATCTGTGCCATTATAACAGTAGTTGCTAACTTTTGCCTGTCTGGCATCGTGGTAGTAAGTTCCATCTGTTCATCTGCATGTAAAAAACTGCAAATCTGCTTCAAATGCTTTCCTGACACCTTCATGTCTTCTAAAACTAATGTGTAATTCCCACAGATAGTATGATTTGTGTATGCATTCTGTGGTGTTTGTTTTTGGTTTTTTTCCAAAATGTAGCCTTTTAAATCTCTGAAGGTACTTCCTACAGTTCCCCTTTTGCTACATCCCAGGTCTGCCCTGTGCCTCCCATGTTGGGAGTTTTCCTCTGCACTGTCTCTTATTTCTGCTATTCCTGTCTTGATGTGCTGATCCAAACTGAATTCAGGTGTTCTGACTGTGAGACAGTGATACTTAATTGTGCATAGCACGTAGTTATCCCTGTTGGGATCCTTTTTCTTAATGCAGGCAACCCTGACACTACTGAACACACAGCAGAAATCTAAACTATGTTCTTAGGATCTTTATATGCCTGAAAATTCTTTCAGAATTCAGATCTTTATTATTTCTTCACGAGCATTCTGCTCAGAATTTGACCTTTTCTATCCCATTAGTCACCTAGTTTATTATGGATTTTAGGACTTTTGTAGTCTTTCTAAAAGGAATATTTTTGCATTGGTTATGAACAGGATTTTAAGACACCATTATCGTGTCTGTATTCCATGTCTTTAGTTATGCTCATCTTTATCTTAATTCTTGAAAATATTCTAGTATCAAACTTCATTTTCTTTCTTTATCTTTCTCTTTTTTGTGTGTATTTCTTTGTTTCTTTGTTTTCATCTCCATTTTTTAATTAGTTGTCCATAACAGATGTCTTATCCTTTGATGAATAAACTTAGAGACCAATTTGGTTTTTTCCAGTTTTTTTCACTTCTTAGTGTATTTTTAATTTCAGTCGCAATTAGAGCCAATGTCTCCTTAAGAAAGCAGTACTCTATTTACAGAATTTTTTCCTATGTTTTCCTTAGGCTTGGTTTTCAAATTCTTGGAATTTTTCCAAGTACTAGTAGCTATTAGTCTTCTTTTCCGTCTCTTGCATCTTGATGAATGTATCAAATCTAGTTAATATGTTTTATTAACTAATCTATATAAATTATTCAGGAGGCAGCAAGGGTTGGGCTGTGCTTTGTGTATTCTTAGAATAAACTCTTCCAAGAGGTTCTGCTATGTTGTATCAAGAAAAGTATTTTGCTGAAGTATTTTCTCATGTGACTATTGTTTATTTCCCAGTTAATTTTATCTGTTCATCTCCAGGTCTCTGTTCCTCCTGGAGCTTTGGATTGCTGGGTGTTTTTGAGTTGCTTGGAAGTCTTACAAAGAATAGAAGGCTGCTGTGACAGGGCTCAAATAGATGCAAATGTTTCCCACACGGTTGGCCTGTGGAGCTATGCCACTGAGAAGGTGAGTGAATGATGTGTTGGGGTGGTGGCATTACAGTGTTCAAGTAGAATATTTGTTTCCCTGGAACTGATTTTGTCCTTTTCGTTGTGGAATTAAATACTGGGTTCTGTCCATTGTATGGAGTCTAGTCTAGATGGAGACATCCGTGTTTATATTCACTTTTTTTCACTGTGCTTTAAGGGCTGGGAATAACAAAAGTGTGTTCTCCTCTCTTTCTGTCCCCCCCTTTCCTCACCACTAATTTGATAACTGATCACTAGTTTGAACTCCAGAATGTGCTCAGTCTCTGTTGACTGAGAGAGAGAGAGCATGTGAATTTCAGTTACAGCAGGAAAAGCTGCCCAGATTTGGATGCATTTGCCATTAAAAATAGAGATTACAGCAGTCTGTTTACACAGTTCACTATTTCTCCAGCATGTTAGTACAGTAGTAATAGACCCCTTTCGTCACTGAAGGTGTTATCCTTGGTGGCTTGTGAAAGAGGCAAATAATTTCCATTTTTTCAGTTACCAGCCTTTACCATAAATGTTCTAAAGTGACCTTTTCAGTTTGGTTAAACTGTTTCCCTAACTTTTCAAGTTCCACTTATTGTTTCTGTGAAAGAGGTGATGTTTGAGGTTGTTACTGCTTTCCACTGTTGAAGAACATTTTAGAAAGAAGGTAAACTCTAGAATATACTGTAATAGCCTGCTGTGTTTTTGAAGACCACCATCTTTTGAAGACTCATTCCCTTGTTGGCATAGCATGTAGAATATTTGCTATTTATTTTCATTATACTTTGCTTATATTTCAGTAGACTTAAGAATCCTCTAACTGACCCTTGTTTTATTACAAAAGCAGAGAAATACAATTTCATCTTGAAGAGTTATTGCTAAAAAAAAGGGGGGGGGGGTGGAGATCAGAAAAAAGGAAGCAAAGAACTGTTTAAAACAGCAATTGGTGCATGCGATTCTTCCCAGGCTCATTAGACGTTTCTATAGAACGTAAGTTCCAACCTGATCTGGAAATGTTCCTCCCATCCATCATTTTTCTAACACAAAAGGTAAAGGGAAGAATTTTAGGATAATGAGTAGCAGTAAAGTGGAACCGACTGAATGAAGAAATTTACCCACTAGTGTCAAAATTAAGTGGAGTTTAAAATAAATTTTAAAAAAAGTTAATGCCCATCCTCGTTTTTTTTATAGTGTGGAATAATGTGACAAGCTGAGACCTTTATTCTTTTGTGGGCTTACCTTTGAGGTTGATTGAGTTCTCTAAGCAAATGAACCAAATGGCCAATAGATAAGAGCTTCTTTAAGATCATTTTCTGGGTGTCAGCTACCAGCTGCTGTCTAGAAGGGGTTTTATGGTGGTTAACTGTATTAGCACTGTTAGCTGTGCTAATCTCTTTTTCAGGAAGGTTTTCACCTGAATACAATACTTCAGGTGAATTTGCAAGCTGCCTAATCACTCTACTGCAGACTGCCTGCTTTTCCTGATTGTACAGGTTTCAAAAATATGGACACAGCTATTAGAAATAATCCTTGGTCATAACTGCTGAATATCTTGAGCTTTGTTTGTGTTTATATTGAAAACCAGAAGGATTAGCTCAGATAAGTGTTGTGCACGTAGGGACGTGTGTGTGTAGGCACAAGTTCCAATATTTGAGTTAGTAACTTACGTGCAATTTAATTATTTAGTAAGTTAGTTTATACTGTGAGAATAACAGTTCATTTTGAGATCCTATAAGCAGTATCATATGAAAGCAATAAAAATTGAACTATGTAATAGAATAAGAGGAGTTTTATATTGATTTTACAGCTTACTGAAAGCAAGCCTCTGGTTTCTCTTGTAGTTAAAATCTCTGGGTTATCTGTGTGGGCTTGTGTCAGAGAAGGGGCCCAATTCAGAAGACCTTAACAGGACTGTGGATCTGTTAGCAGGGCTGGGAGCAGAGCGCCCTGAAACAGGTACTGCCAGGAATGGAGGAATTCCTTCCAATAGCTCACATGGTCTTAAATGCATAGCATATAAATACATCAGTAATAAGAATTTCCAAGTATCCATGTATATTTATATATACACACATTGATAGAGCATTATTTCTTACAGGTTTTTTTTAATATGTGTCTAGTATTTTAAATTACCAATGCATCTCCTTACTGTTGGACGTATAACTTTTTCCATTGATGCTCTATTTATTGGCATTTAGGTAAATGCTTCTTGAACAGCACTGGATTTGAATTGTTTCTAATGCTTTCAGACAAGTATTTAAAATAAAATTATTTGAAAATCAAATGGAGTGTCCTTGATCAGATGTAAATAGATAATCTGCATGTGGGGCTGCAAAGTGATACTAGCTTTTAGTTTTCTCTCCATTTTCTACTGGAGAAAAAGAAGGAATATGGTGTGGGAATGTGCAGGCTGTTCTAAGAATGTATTCGTAAGTGACACCTCTTGTCCTGCTTTTTTCTAAAGCCAATGCATCACAGAGCCCTTACAAGAAACTCAAAGAGGCCTTATCATCTGTAGAAGCTTTTGAAAAACACTACTTAGTAAGTATTAGCTTCGCTTATTTATATTGGTTTTGCATGTTTACACTGTGGATTGAATAGGGCCAGAGTTTTCAACCCTGAGATGATACATTGAGAACATAAATCTGAATTTCCATATTTTGGTGTCATAGGTTATTTCTTGCACACTGTACACAGCAAGGCTGATTTGTTTTACAGCTGGAACTCTGTATGGGCCCCAAGTTTCGAGTTTCAAATATTTGCATTTACTTAAATATTTACAGTTATGAGCTGGAATTTATTATCTGTAGGTATGTATACTTAGATATTAAAAAAGCCAGTGCCATGGCTATGATATTCTGCTATCCCAAACTCAGTGTTAACTGAGTCTCAAAAGATTCTGTCTGAAGATACCAGACTTTTGTTGTTCATTTCTTTAAAGGACTAGTTGTGTAGCTGGATCAAAATTAAAATCTACAGAGTTGCCAGCTGCTCTTACGTACTCAGTTCCAAGTTGAACCTGAAGATCTCTACTAAATTCACCAATATCTTCTTAAATTTAAGAAACTAAATGGGGTCTGTAGTGTTTGCCAGTGAAAGAATTGCCATTCCTCTTTGTATTTCTGACTGCACTTTTATGCAACAGAAATCCAGATGTCAGATACACTATAAAAGATTGTTTTCTGTGTAGTTGTCACATAAATATATACATTTTATATATACCCATATTTAATATATGTATTCGATGGGGAAGAACTGATTAGTTAAAATTTCCAGACACAGCTAAGATAATTTATTTGCATTTAAAAAAAAATCCTCTCAGTTTGAAGCCATTCCCCTTTGTCCTGTCACGATGTGATGTATTTTTTATGTTTTTATATATCTGGCCAGAGGCTATTACGGACTTTGGAGAAAAGTTGTGTGGTTGAATACAGTGTGTGTGTTGTAACTGCTAATTTGTGAGAAAGGTTTGTGCTGTTATACAAGCTTAGGGCAAGGGGAGGAAGGTGAGTGAGGGGAAGAAGGTGACACTTAGACACTGTGGCTGCACTGGAGATTAATCTTAAAGATGAGGAATAAACTTCAATTTGGGAATGCAGGCAAAACTCCTTTAAGGCACTCTCATGAAAATAATTATTCTGATTATAACTTAGCATTTACAGATGTAAGATAATGACCAACTGCAGAAGGAGTCAAGGTGACCTGTTACAAACTGCTGTGTATTTTGTGCTCGAGGCAAATGTGACTCATTCTGGGTAGTTTGTTGTAGTCACTTAGTCATTGGCTATGAGTTTGTGTGAAATACCATATAGCTGCTAAAACTGTGTAAAGCTTATAATAGTTTATTTTCTTTTAAACAGGATCTGTCCCATGCCACCATTGAGATGTACACAAATATTGGAAGAATTCGCTCAGCTAAACTTGTGGGAAAGGACTTGGCAGAGTTTTATATGTAAATGAATCTTTAAAATGTCTTACATACATTAGCCTTGAAAAGTTTGAATGTTATCTCTGAGGAAGATATGCTGTATTTAAACAGGAATTGTAAAAAGTATTTTTTAAAGTGTAAACAAACCCCATTTTAGGCTGTATTTGAGAAAAAAAAAGAGAAAACTAGCAATCTCTTTATATGTAACCCTCGTTCTCGCCTCATGATCTTATACTCTTGCCTTTAACTGTCCTATGTTCTTCAGCTTGATCCTTTCTTATTGTAGGGAGAAAAAGGTGAGACAGATAACTAAAAACTTTTAAATAAGTCAGAAGCCTCCTTAGGAAGCAGGCTTAGTAAATGCAAAGTTATCTTAACTACATATGCGGTCTGTACATACCGAAAAGAAAGCCAAAAAAAGTGTTTTTGGAGATTAATCAGTTTCATATTTGAGGTTATGCTTGCAAAGTGATCGTTTCTCCTGACTGTGAAACAATGATTTTATTCCAAATTTCCAAATATATTTTTTGTGTTTATCCCTGCTGTTAACATCCACTGAGAAAACCTTCTGCATTTTTCAGCACCATTTTATTTTTCTTATTTAGAAGAATTTAAGAGTGCTAAGTGGTTTTTTGGAAAACATGTTTGGTCATACCTCCCACCTGTGTTCACTAAAGCCATCTGATCTAGTTGCAACAGATTCTCCTAATTTAACTTAAATTTTTGCCAGAGGGGGTAATGTTAGATTTAAAGACTGCCATGGAACTCCTGTGTGGTGATAAAATTTTCATTGAAGTATTCTTCTGCTTAAAAATTTTTGAGTAAGCAAAATTTTAGTTAACTGTCAGAAGCTTTAGATGGCTTTTGTGGGATATTTCTTCACCTCATTTGCTCTGACTTGGGATAGATCTGCATATGGAGCCTTTCATTGGCATGGAATATTGACATTAATTGCAGTTCTCCTTGCTTAGGTGAATTGCAATAAAGAAAGGCCCATATGCTCATCTGTTATCAGAAAATTAAAGATCATAATGGTTCACTGCAGGTTGTCCTGCATTTATTTGCAGTGTTCCTCCCCCATCGCCACTTTGAGAAAAGATGCAGAGAGTTTTGTGGCTGCAAAGGTTCTTACATTGCTCTGTGCTCATTTTTTCATTTTCCAAGGAGGAAGAAAGGTCCCCAGAAGGCAGAGGCGTATCTTCAAGGAGCGCTGAAAACCTACCTTGCCGAGGGCTGGGCATTGCTGGTCACACACACGAGAAAGCAGCTGGCTGAATGTCAGAAACAGCTTGGGCAGATTGAAAAGTATCCTCTGAAAGGCAGAGCCAGAACAATTGAGACTGGAGAAAATTATGCTTGGGATTATTTTTCTAACTTATCTCTAACTTTTATTTAACAGTAGAGACTGCCAGACATTCTGAGTCTGAGCTGAGACAGCTGAGTTATTTCTTGTTTCCATTGTTGCTGTTCATGTGGGGAGGGTAGGGTTATTTATTATTTAATTTTTACTTCTTTAACAGCACTTCAATTAACACTTTTTGCATCTGTTTGCTTCCCTTTGTTTTAAATATGTCTAAACTCTAGTGAGTGATGCATCATGGATTGTGTGAAGTTTGTCTTTAGTTCACTGGATACCGTAAAATGTATTTTGGGGGTTCTGTTGTGCTGATTTTTTGCTGGTTTGTGTGTTTTTAGAACAAGACACACATTATACACGTCAGCCTCCTTTGCAAATTCTCACATCACTTTTAAGCACTCCTAAATTTTTCTGCTTCAGTGCAAATGTTCATAAAGAATCTGAGCCAGTAATATTGCATTCTTAGCTAAATATTTAAGTGATCAGTTGTTTCCCCAGCACTTAAAATTTTAAAGGATGTCTTATGACTTAGATATGGTAAGTGATTCTCTAACAACTGTGAGATTCACAGCCAAGTAAATTGGAATAAAATAGAATACTCAGGTTATTTAGTGCCAAATGTTGGGCAGTGTAATGCAAAACACTGTGTTTTTAACTTGCACACTGCGTTTATTATTGTCAAATAATGAATTTTATATGCTCATGAATCTTTTTAGATGAGGCAAGATTGCACTGGTTAATAATGGATCATGTTTTTGGTAGTCCTGCTACAGAAGTATTAAGATTCTGCAATACTCTCAGATGATAGAAAATCTTGCATTGTTTCTTCTCTAGTGGAAAAGTGTGGTGATGATAACAGCAGGTCTTGTCTCTAAAGATCAGAAAAGCAGTACTTGAACTTGTTTTCAGTCAAATTTCTAATTGTTGTGGTTTTCTACCTCAAATTTCCTTGACTTCATTAGTTATCTCCAAACAAGCAGCCTCTTAGCTGGTGATAATCACTTAACAGAAGAGGAACGCAAAAGATTTTGCCAAGAAATACTAGATTTTGCCAATCAGCAAGCAGAGAACCAAGGTAAGTGTGGGTCTTAAAACTTAAGCTGCTCTAATTTGTTTGTTCCCTAAAGGTAGATGGGGAGGCGTTTTCTGATTGGGTTCATTATTTTGTGTATAACTTCTGAACCAACACAGATCTTTACCTGTGATCTCCAAAACATTTATAAATCTACGGTAATTAGGAATAGTCAAAGATGAAAGGGTAATTAACATTTTCATCCTGAATACTGCAAAGTCTTTGTTTTCCTTCAGTTGTGTTTCTCTGCTTTAACAGCCCATAATTTATTGTGTGTTGGGTTTTTTTCAATTCCTAGTCTATCTTTGTCTCACATTGCTGGCATGCAAATGGCAGCTCTGTGGTTGTACTTCTTGGGTTTTGTTGTTAGATCTGTGCTCATCCACTTGCAGCTTATTATTTTGTCCATCCCATTTCTTTTCCTTATTCTTTATGCTGCTTCAGTAATACCTTGTTGTCAGATATTAATCACAATTCAAATTCACATGGAATACTTCCCGCAGATCTGAAGACTGTTAATTTTTATTATTTTTTCTTAATGAATAGATGTACCATAAGTAATATGTTACTTTAGACTTGATTATTAATTAATTTTTGGTACTGCCTCGGGGTTGCTTTTGGAATGTAGAAAAGAGGATGAAAACCCCTTGCAAAGTAAAGCTGCTGGCTCAAGGCACCAGCCTGATTATTAGTTTCTCAAACTTGTACTTGCTCTTGTTTTTTGTGCTCTGGGAACTTTGTCACTTAATGCTACTGTGTTTCTGTGCTGTGTTCTGCACTAGTGAAATGTTCAACTTCTGCTTGGACAATCTCTCTTAATTCAGTTGTTTTTAATAGCTTGGATATGGAAATCATAATCTAAGTAACTGTTGGAAAACAAATCTCAGAATATTTAAGTCTCATGTAAGATAAAAAATTGGAAAGTATTGATTTGTTGTGAAATGATTCATTGTGAAAAGCTGTTAATCCATTTAGTTCTAGGGGTTGAACTTTTAGGAGAAAAACTTTACTCATCTCCGACAGCACTGGACAATAATAAAATCCCTGTTTTTATCTTTCCAGGTCAAAAGGTTATATTGCCTATGCACTCCTTTGCCCAGCTGAAAACTCTGCATTTTGACCCTCCAAATGCTGTTGTCCACGTGGGTGGAAAGTTGTCCATTGAGTTGACTTTGCTGAGCCAAATGCCCATCCCTGTGCAGGTGGACCAGGTTGCCATCCATGTTCACTTCAGCATTGAAAAGAACAGCTACAGGAAAACAGCCGAGTGGCTCACCAAGCACAAAACCTCCAACGGCGTCATCAGCTTCCCAAATGAAATTGCAGGCCTGCCTTTGTCCAGAAACAACCTGCCAGCACTGGAGCTGTATGAAATGTATGAGCGGAGCCCCTCAGACAACTCCTTGAACACAGCAGGGATTATCTGCAAGAACGTGCACATGCTGCTGCGGAGGCAGGAGAGCAGCAGCTCCCTGGACATCCCCGCGGGGCTCACTTTGGAAGATGGGGCTCACGTATTGAAGTGCAACAACTTGACACTGGAACCAGGGGACAATAAAATAACATTCAATATTCAGGTATGTTTTTGCAGCTGGGTGATTGTAGCGCTTGCGAAAGAAAAACTAAAAATAGTGGCTGAGGAAGAGCATCGTGCTGGTGAGCGGTACCTGTATTGCTTTGTGGCACACTTGGATGATCTACTCCACTTACAGCTTTTTGTTGTTCTACACCATCATTTCCCTTGAAAAGATGCTGTTGTGTTTATTCTAAAATGTACAGATGACTCTTCTATTTGGAGGCATTTGAGTCAGTCTTCCTAAACTTATTTTAAACGTCTTGACTAATGTTGCCAAAAATTAAACAGATAAATTCATATGCAGTATAATGTACTGCTCATTAAGTCTGCCTGCACTGTTGAGCTCATTCAGAATAATGTCTAAAAGCTTTGAGTGAATTCTTTTTCTAGCCCTTTAGTAAGTGATTGTGTGGTTAAATTTGGTTGATAGCCTGTTTTTCTCTGTGAAGGGGAGTAGAATAATTTTTCATGTGGTGGATGTAGTAAACCTGCCTGGAGCAAGTTGACTAAGTTAAGCTCAGCTACAAATATTTTAAATTAGAAGATGATAAAATTAAAATTGTCCCCATTAGTCATCTTATCATCTGACTAACTTAACTAACTTTTTAGTTATCATCTGTGTAATGGCAGTAATGTCATTTGAACTACCTGCTGACCTAATTTCTGAGATTTCTCATCCTTTCAATGGATGGGGACAAGTTAATGGGATTTGGACATGTCAGAGGCCTTGGTGGCTGGAAATGCAGTTTTCTGTGAAATAAATTCACATGTATGTAAAACTGGATTTCAGATAAAGGAGCACTGCTAGAGGAAAGCTGTTAGGGACTGCATTGAGCAGGCATTCGGGCTTAGTGGGCTCAGGAAGCAATTGGAAAACACCAGGAGAAGAGATATGGATGAAAAGCCAGATAGAACTCTGCTTTAAATTTGCCTAGTTCTGCCAAGCATCTGGTGGCCCCTGGAGGATGGACAGCCTTACATTAATAACTTTTCCTATTGTCCCAACCTTCCCTTCAAGGAAAGAACTTTGCTTGGGAAGACTGCTCAGTGTGGGGTCTACAGTACAGCTAAGGCATGACTTACCTGTCCTTAAAGGGAAAGTCTGAGCACATTATAATTTTAACAGTGTATTATTAGATAACACAATGAAAGCTTCTCAAGATTTGAGCTGCAGTGTTTACAAAATATTTACTAAAAATCTGTTATCATTGTAGAAATACACTGTGTCACTCCACTGGATTACAAAGCTATCCAGAGGATAGAAACTGCTGACAACTTGTTTTCTGAATTTTTTAAAAGTAATGCTTAATTGCACCACTTCTGCAGGAAGAGGAATGACTGTGCTTCTGTGATACAGAGGGAGCTTCATCCTTTCTGTAGACCTTGCACTGATGATTAGCATTATTTATGCTGACAGCAATCTTGCAGTATTTTTTTCCAAGCCTTAAAAGAGATCAGAAAGCATTGTCTAAATTCTTTAGACCAATATTCCAATCCCATGTTAAGATTTAAAGTATGTCTACATTATGAATTACTTTTGCTTCTCCGTTTTTAGGGTTAAAATGTAGTGACTTTAATGTCAAAATGCATAATACTGAATTTCAGTCTGGATTTGCTATGTAAATAAATGCATGACGTTTGAATGTTGAGTTAGTGCAGCTTTTCTCCTTAACTTGTGGACTTACTTAATTATGCCCTGCACTGGTATTTATGTATTACACTTGTAGAAGTGGCACATGAAGAAAAGAAAACACTTTCCATTCCTTAGCAGTCCCTAAGAGCAAATGGAATCAAGAATAAATATACTAGCAGGTGTTACGGATTTGCTTTTGTTTTTAATCTTATCGGAAAACATTCATAATCCCATTACTCAGGGTATGGGAAGAGTTGGAAATTAAATATGTATGTGTTACTTTCTTGTAAACATTGGCTCAGGGTGTGTGGTGAGGAATGTGTGTAATCAATAGCTGGAGCTGAAAGCTGTGCCTTATATAAATGCTGTAGGATTTTATAATTGTTTTTATGAATTACCCAAATAAGCACAGGTATTGTTTAGATACTTTTTTCACATATGTTACACTTTGAGGGGGAACCAACCAACAAACAAGGCAAAACACATCCCAAAGTAACAAATGGACAGCATAAGTACTATATTAGTTATTCTGATTACTGGTACTTGTTAATTACGATGTTTTTTCTTGGATCAGCCAGCATTCTAGAACTCCTATCTTAGTGGGGCAAAAGGTGCTCCTTTGTGCAAATCTTGGCATTTACTCAAAAAACAAATCTGCAGTTCTAATTTACAAATCCAAAGTACCTGATAAAAACCAGATAGAAACATGCTGTTCTTTCATAGAGGGCTTGTTCTAGAAGTATTTTCTTAAACTTAAAAAATCCATTCCAACGTTTTCTTCCAAGGCCAAAGAACCTGGGACATACACGCTCAGGCAGCTGTGCACTTCAGTGGGAAAGGTGCAGTTTGTCCTCCTTCACATCTACCCGATCGTGCAGTACGATGTGTACTCCCAGGAGCCCCAGCTCAAAGTGGAGCCCATGACTGGTAGGTACAGTGGCTGTGCTGAAGCTGCTTTAATATTAGATTCCTGTTGTGCTCCTGTGGGATTTGAGAAAGTGTTCCATGGCTTCAGTATTACTCAATTTGCCTTACTCTGCATTTTGAGTCTAAAATATAACCTTACTTTTCAAATTATCCATCATAATGTCCTGCCAGTGATGGTCGGTTTTGATCAACTGATTCCTCTTCTTGGCTCTGGACACGTAATGTCACTTTTGAACATTAAATTAAACATGTAGTGTCACTGAAATATCAGGTGTGCTTCAAGCTGCCACACTGATTAGAAGTTTACATTTGTAAATTTTATGTACATTTGTAATTGACTGAGCTCCTAATTGGTTGTATTTGTGATCACAGGATCAATTAGGTTGGAAAAGACCTCTGGGATCGAGTCCAACCTATGGCCAAACACCACCCTGTCACCCAGACCATGGCACTGAGTGCTGTGTCCAGTCTTTTCCTCAAACACCTGCAGGGACAGTGACCATCTCCTTGGGCAGCCCCTTCCAATCTAATCATCTTTTCTGTGAAGAAATTCCTCCTGACCTAATGCTACATCTCTGATATTTATAAGAAATAAGAAATGCGATACTCTACTAGAGATGATAATATAAACTCATTAAAAATTAATACTGAATGCATCCATTGGTTTCAGGGACAGCTGAACACTGCTTGTTGTAGAGTTTATTAAAATGTATAAATGGAAGTTAATAGTGATTTGTTTTCAGGCTATTGAGTGTGGCAGCTGAGGAGTTAATGTGCATTTTGTGCTGTCATTCCAGTCACAGGGTGTGACAGGGTGCCACAGTGTGTGGCAGAGGAAGGACAGGCACACTGGGCATTTATCAAATTAGGGTCCCCTAAGAGACAGATAGTTGTGATTCTCTGTGCGCACTGGCATTCTTGTTATGTTGATTATGTAAATTCAGTGTGTGTTTATGACTGGCATCACAGGTGCAAAAATACAAATCTGTCTGCAACCTGGAGAACTTCAAAAGCTTAGTAAATTCTTGGAGGTTACTGTATTCCACTGAATTCTGTGCTGCAGAGCCAGCTCATCGAAGCCATCCTAGATACAGTGGGTTTGGGCTCCCAAGTTGAAAAAAATGTTTTCCCCACAAGTTGTATCTGAGCTGGTTTAATGTGTCATGTTACACCAAAACCCCACACTTCTGAGTTACCCCAATGTGTGACCAACTCTCTCTGCTAACAAGCCTTAGTGCATTGTAACCGTGTCCTGCAATCTGTTAACAATTCCTGCTCTGTCCTTCAGAAAACCTTTTGGCTGGCATTCCCCAGAAGGTGAAGTTCACGGTGACCACAGGTCACTACACCATGAAGAGCGGGGACACTTTGCAGCTCAGCAACGCCGATGCCATGCCCATCCTGTACCACCCTGAGAGCAAGGCAGTGATCTATTCCAACACCAGGGGTAAGCCAGGAAGTGAAAATGAATAATCTTTAAAAGGCTGACAGGTTCACTCATCCTGAAGCAACCTTTACGTACAGTATTAAGAGCACTGAGACTGTTTGTCAATAGTCATTAGTAAGAACAATTTTAGGGATTTGCAACTGAGTACTTCATTGCAAGATGGTCTTACATTTTCACCCTCAAAGCAGTAGTATGAACTTTTACAAACATAGCTGGACATTTCACTTGCATTGATGAAATTCAGAAGGCGTGTGTGTGTCCAAGGCTTCTTGAAGTGAAATTATGAGACTTAAAGAGGTGCTTTCATTTTCTAAAAATTAAAATAAGTGTCATATGATGGGCTAAAGTAGCTCTTTAGCTGGTTTGAAGTTTGTTGTTAAATTGCCTTCTTAGTTCTTTCCTGAACATTAGAAGGAGAATTATCACATGCAATGTGGTGGTTACCTTCCTGCAGTTTCAGAAGGATAGAGCATTACTCCTGGGAAGTTAAATATTTAACATGTGCAGATTATAGGTGATTTGAAAAGATTACTGTGGAGTTTTATAAAATGGTTTCTCATTGCTGTTTTTGCAAACCTTGCTAGGAAGTGGTTATGACACCAGATATTTTTCTATGATTTTCTTTCTTTTCCCATTCTCCAAAACTACAGAAAAGATCTCAGAGTCGTCATTAAGGATTCAGTCTTCTGAAAAGATCACAAGCATCAGTTTGCCAGTGGCTCCTGCATATCATGTGATTGAATTTGAACTAGAAGTCATGTATTTGCCATCAGCCACGGAATCTGCAGTGGAGAAGGAAAAGACTACAAATAAAGAAAATCACAGAAAAAACAAAGAGAAGCAGAAACAGGACAACTGCATGGCTACTGTTGACCAAAAAGTAAGATGTAGCTTAATGTTTTTATTCTGAAATGTATTTGATCACAGAGGTAAACACTTCACAAAATACAAGTGGTGGTGCTGGGCAACTTGCTTGTTTAGAGCTTCTTTTCCTTCAAAAGAACATATATGCAGAAATCATAGCAAATGTTATAAATGTAAAGAGATTGTAAATATAAGCAGAAATATATACTATGGTTAATATATTGTTAACCGTTCCCTTTGCTTAGTAATCTAAGTTTTAGTGTTTTAACACATTTTATAAAGCCTGGAGGGTACCTGTGTCTTTGTAAAAGGTGGCATGGTGGTCTTTTAATTCCAGGTTCTGATTTTTGGGAAAGATGAAGTCAAGTGTGCTGCTTCAAATTAAAACAAATATACATTAAATGTATTTTTAAAAATATTTTGAGCTTATATTTAACATTAAACTATTATAAAGACATTTAAATAATAGATCTTACAGGTTATTGTACTAAGGTTATTGTACTAAGATGCCATTGGTGTCCTTTTGTCTTTTCTTTCTTCTATTCCCTCCTCCTATATTTATATTTTAGAACTGGGTATGTCAGTTCCTATAGGAAAAGCTGCTTTGAGGTTTCATATCCCACTCACAGGCAAACAAAAAACCTGTATTTGTTCAGACTAGTTTTTAACATAGTGAATTTTTAATTATTTTTCTTTTTCCCCTCCTGGATGCATTAGATATAGACACTTGGTGAGAAAAGTCTTGCTTAGAAAGGAGAAGAAAAGCAAAATCATTGTGCCAAAGACCATTGCAAATAAGAACTTTGTTCCCTTTTTTCTTTAGGTGACCATTGATTGTCCTTGGTCGATTTACTCCACTATTATTGCATTAACATTCTGCATACCCTTTAATGCCAAGCATTCCTTATTGTCAGCTGGCAAACGGTAATGTACTCATTATTTATTCATTGTCCTTTTCCTCTTACAAAGTATGGAGCTGGGGTTTCATAAGTCATATTTATAGCAGCCTTTTTTTTTAATATATAAGTTGGGCTTTTATTATCTTCCCACTGGAAGCATGTGCATTTCCTCTCATGTTCTTTCATGACAATAAAACAAATTTGTGGTTTTGGAAATAAGACCACAAGGTAAACCCAGCTAGCCTGTTTCTGTGCAGTTCTTTGGTTTTGTTTAATATGAAAGAGGATGTTTTGCAGCCTTGTTTTATGGACATGGACTCTTCCAATGTAACACTTCAGCTTTCATTGAACAAACTGTGTCGCGTTTTTCAGGAAATATGTGCAAGTCTGTGTACAGAATTTGTCAGAACTCTGTTTCCAGCTTTCAGACTACAGCCTAAAAAATTCTGCTGAGTGTACAGATTTGCAGCTGGTTCCTCTCAACCCTGCATCTCAACAGGTAAAATTCACATGGTGATTTTTTAAAATTTATTCATCTTATGGCTGCAATTTGTCATTGGGTTTTAGGAAAAAAAAATCAGGTAGAGACAGTTTTCCAATTAAATACAGCTGTAAACCAGTTCAGTTGCAGAACAGTTTCTTATCATAGAATCACAGAATGGTTTGGGTCGGAAGGGGTTTTGAAGATGATGTAGTTTCAACCCCCTGCCATGTGCAGGAACACCTTCTACTAGACCAGGATGCTCAGAGCCCCATCCAACCTGGCCTGGAACACTTCCAGGGGTGGGGCATCCACAAGCTCCCTGGGCAACCTTGACGTTTCTTTCAGCCTTGTCTGAACATATTAAATTGTTCATTCTTGGTGCCTAGAAAAACTATATGAGAACATACTAATAATTTCATTAAATTTGACTTTTGATTAAAATATTTTCAGGCACATTTGAATGTGAAGTGTTTCCTTTTGAAACACTTGATTCTGACAATGAAATGGATCCCTCCTTTTAAAAATACGTGTAAAAAATTAACTATTGGTCATTTTGACTGCATATTTCCCTAATGCTTTATTGAGTTTGTTTATATAAACTGTATCAATGCCAGGACAGACAAACATATGCAGGTGTGCATTTCCTCTTCCTTCTCACAGGAAGGAAGGAGCTAACACTCTAAACATTCTCTTTCAGGTTGTGTACAGTAAGCAATCAATATTCTTTGTATGGGAATTGAAGTGGACAAAAGAGCTTCCTCTCTCCTTGCAGTGCCTGTTTTCAGTCAGCTTTTGTCCAGCTACCTCTGAAGAGCAGTCTCTTACCCTGAAGCCGTTCACTTACGAATTCCAAGTGGAAAATTTTTTTGTAAGTACTCTTCTAAGTACAGGGTACCATATCTTAACTGAATATGGTTTCCTAATAAATGGAAAATCAAGAAATACATTAGAAAAATTCTGTTTATATCATGAGGTTGATACCTACTTAGAATCATTGGAAAGTCAGTTTGTGAATGACAGAACTGCAGTCTGATACGATGTAGTGGAATCACATCCTCGCCATGGCAATGTGGTGAGGACCATAGCAGTTGTACTTAATCTTGATCCATTTTTTTACTGTTTTCACCTTCCTGGGTTGGTGCCATGGAGATTGTCTGCAGATTACTGAGCTGCTTTTCCCCTGGTGGCTTAAGATTGTGCTCTCCAAAGCAAATTGCAATTTCCAAAATATCTTTGCTATTGAAAGCATCTCAGCTGTTTTTTGTAGTGCTTGAGATGAGCTCCTCTAATGAAATATTTAGGGATTTCTAGGCCATTATCTGAAATGTTTCTTCTTTCCCTTCATGGACAAACTTTTTATTCCTTTGATCAGCTAGGAAGCTCATAGGCTAGGTAGAATTCCTTTAATAGGAAGTTATATCAGCATTATTTAATCTCACCTCTAAATTCAGTATTACTCTTAGTGATACTTGGGTAAAAAGCAGCATCATGAGAAGACTCTCATTTGGCTGAGTACTTTTGTTTGTTTTCAGTGTTTTCTGTCCGCTTATTGCACACTGGCATTGAGCAACATTTTAGTTATTTGTTTACTTTCTGGCATGTAACAAACATTTGTTGGCACCTGTATCAGCATCTTTCTGGAGTTTTTAAGGGCAAAAAACACTGTTTACCTGTGTTAAACAGTGGGGATTTCCTGGTAGAAAATGAATTTTGTAGGAATTCAAAATTAGCTCTTTGATGTGGGCACTCTTATTCTGGGGACTATGACAGGAAGAGGAATGAGGTAGTTCTTTATTACTCAGAATCTGAGTGCTGTGTCTGTAAAGGGAGGAGCTATGAAACCAATAAAAATGTTTAAATAGGAAGATTAGTGTCCATTTAGGAGCATTGAAAGGCTGTGTTAAAGAACAGAAGTGAAGGAAAAAATGGTATCCTCACTGCTGATATCTTAAAATAGATGGAATCAAATTTGATTTGATTGCCTGATCTAGTGGAAGGTGTCCCTGCCCATGGCAGGTGAGTTGGAATCGGATCGTCTTAGGTCACTTCTAATCCACACCATTCCAGGAATCTATGTTCTGTAGTTTTCTTAAATGGAGCAAGATAATGAAACGAACATTACTTTTAAGTGATTCGTGCATTAAGAAGATTTAACAGGATGTGTTGCTTGCATGTAAAGTTAAGTTGGTGTTGTAGCCATTGTCCAGTTCAATCTAAACACAAGTAGAACACCCCTTCTTTCTTGGTAACAGCACTGTTTTCTTCCTAACAGACATTGTATCATGTGAAAACTGAAATCTTCCCACCCTTGGATGCAGAGTACTGTAAAACAGGCTCGCTCTGCTCTTTAGAGGTGTCCATCACCCGGCTTGTTGAGCTCTCAGAGGTTGACAGAGACGAAGCATTAACAGAATCAGATGGGTATTGCACAACAAAACTTATGTATGAAGGTAAGAGTGTTTTTCTTAAGCATATTGATAAATTTCCCCCTAATTTTTTCTTGATAATGACATCTGCCAGACTTGCTATATATTCCAGTATTGTGAGTACAGCTGCTCAGTAAAGCAGTTTTCATTTTGCTGGACTGGGAATATTTTATTTTTTCCTCATTAATCTGCCTTCCAGTGGAATAGAAATGCTCTTCAGACTGGATGGATAGATGCTCGAGTCCCCACTATCTGTTTTGTTTAGGGCTCTTTTCCTGCCTTGCACAGCTCTTCACACACAAAAGCCAGTGGGCTTTTAGATGTTGCTAAAATGCAGATTTTGAAAGTGCTCTAACACTATTGTGGGCTGTCCATTTTTCATAGAAGATCTTTATAGTGTTTTCTCTTCATTCTTGCAGTTGTTGACAACAGTAGTAACTGGGCAGTCTGTGGAAAAAGCTCTGGAGTGATTTCTATGCCTGTAGCACCGCGAGCTACTCACAAGGTCCACATGGAAGTGATGCCGCTGTTTGCTGGGCATCTGCCTTTCCCTGATGTCAGATTGTTTAAATACCTCCCTCACCATTCTGCTCACTCCATGCAACTTGATGCTGGTAAGGCTATTTTGACCATGTGGCTACTTAAAAAAATTACTCTGCTTTTCCTGTGTTCTTGTGTGAAGACAAAAGCAAGACAAGAAATATATTGGCAATATATGGACTTGGTCATATATGGACCAGGTGCTCATAGTTGTCCTTTGTTACCTTCACTCACAGTTCTGATTTGAAACTTGCTCTAATGGGAACTCTGAATTTGGGTTGCCACCAAAATCTCTGAGGAGGAATAATAAATGCATTGTTCTCTTACATTTCCTTTAAAGATTAATGTGCAAACTACTTATCTTGGATTTATAATCAAATGAAAACTGTTTGATAACCCCCTAATCCTGCAGTTTCATTTTCTCTAAATTGTGTGTGTCTTCATTAGCTTTGAATTTTTTTTCCCAGTTTTTAAGGGATTGAATACAAAATAAAACAACTGCTGAAAATTTGTGGCATATAAACCAGATTAGATGAAGAGTTTAAATTACCATAGCCATTTTAGAGTACTGATTTGTACTGTTGAGTAGTCCCAGAGCTGTAGTGAGAATTCACTCGGAAAAGCAACGTACTTTTTGTCAGCATAGCTCCAGGAGCTGCCAGTGTGCATCCCTGTCGCTTGTGACAGATGTGAGGTCATGCTACTGAAATTTTCCTTTGAAACCAATATAATTCACTCTGTTACATCTGGTGCTGGCCAAAAGTGTGCACAGACTGTTACCTCAGCAGAGATGATCAATAACTGTGAACATGTGTTGACTGTCTGAGCTCTGAAATAATCTTTTAGAGTTGTTTAATTGGTAGAATAAAACCGTGGGGTTTTTTTTGTTTCAAACAGACAGCTGGATTGAAAACGATAACCTGTCTGTGGACAAGAATGTGGATGACCAAGCTGACAGCAGCAGCATCAGGAGCAGGGGGAGCCTGCATTCCACAGCCAGCGGGGAGCACAAGGGTTTGCCCATGCCCCGGCTCCAGCCTTTCTCCCCGGGCCAGGTCTTCAACAGCAGCACGGGAATGCAAATCCTTGTCATTCCCAGCAAGGACGACCACGTTCTGGAGGTCAACGTCACGTGACAGCTCAGAGTGGAGACGAGGAACCCGTTAGGAACTGGATATGAAAGCACTTTATGGGATAATGACCTGATCAGTCTTCGTTGCAACATTAACTCCAAGGAGACCTGTGGCACTCGGCGTGTACTGGCCATGGAAGCAGCAGACAATTGTATCAATTTAAATGTACAGTGAGGCTTGTGTCAGCTAGTTTATATTGCCACTTTAGTATGTTTTGTGTCAGCTATTGGGTTTTCTCCCTGCAGTCACATCCCTGCATCGCAACAACACAGGGCAACAAAAAGCAAAAAATCCAAATCTTTGGACCACTTCTTTATTTTTGTTGGGCAGCTGAGAGATTTGTTTCATGCTTCCTACATATTTTAGAATGTAGAGTTGGATGATATAATTATCCAAATCTTGAATTTTTATGTAATAATTTACAGGCTTTTCCACACATGTGCCAGAAACATAACAGAGCGTACAGCAGCACATTCACTGGTGTAACAGTTGCTTTTCTGGTTTGGTTTTATTTTGTTTGTTTGTTTGATCATTGTTAATTCCTGCCATTGCAATTTTATATTAAACTTCCATCATTTGCATACTTAGATGCATGGAAGAGCTACTGCTATAAACAATCTTAACTGAACAAAATTCCTTAATTTTCTGAGGCTTTCTCCTTCACAGAGTAGACACTGTGATGTCACATATTGTATGATTTTTTTTTTTTTGGGTGGGTTTTGGGTCATCCTCTTGCATATTTCTTACCAAAGAAAGATATCGATAGAATTTAATAATAAATTATTTGGCTTATTGAGTTCCCAGATTAATTTCTTTTATTACCATTTCCAAGTGGCTTGGTTTGCTGCCCCAGTTTTTAAGTTGGGGCAAAAATTTCAGTATGATGTGATACTTGAACAGTCAACCTTTCATCATAAAGGCTTAGTGTAATTATTACTGATTAGAGGCCAGACTTGTGCATTCATGATGAAAGAAGGAGGTTGGTTTGATTTAGGAAAGCTTGCAGATGTAGAATAATCGTGAAGCAAAGTTAAAACATGTAACTTAAAGAATTTCATTATTTATATCTGAAATGTAAATACAAAAAATGTAAAAAAAAAAAAAAGTGTAATTTTTGTGAATGTTGCAAATCCACCTGTGACTGGAAAAATTACAACTTCTGATGTCCTGCTTCTGATATTGAAACTTGTGCATTTAATGTGAGAATGACCTTTTCTACTTGCAGATCTATAATGGTGCGTTGTCAACAGACTCCACAGAGGAAACTGTCCCATCTCAAATATGTGTCAGCAAAACTAAAGTGAGAAGCTGCTCATTAGACAAATTCATCATTATTATTTTTTTTCTTCTGCTAAATTATAAAGGGGAAATAAAAAACAAACCCTCTTTCCAAAAAGAACCACAAATAAGTTGAAAAATGAATAGGCACCCTGCACTGGTCTAAACTTTTTTTTAAAAAAAATTTTTATTTTTTATTTAAAAAGTCTAAATAGATGTATAAAGTAGACCTGCTAGCTGAAAATGTTCTTATTATGCATCTTCTTTCTGTGAAGGAATGCCCTTTCTCTGTGGAAATCATACCATTTTATTCTGGATAAAACCCAAAGCATCATTTAGTGCGAATGACTGGGATTCTTTGACTGGAAAAGGTAACAAGTTAGTGACTTTGACACTGCAGGTATTATTAATTCCATTTTCATGGTTTGCTATTAAATCATTTTTCACATTGTTCTGTAATATACTGTTAGATTAAACACATTGTACTAAGATTGTTTAATGAAATTGTAAGCGTTACAGTTCTAAATATACATGTTTTAAAAAGAAATCAACTTCTCCCTTTGCTGCGAGTTCTGTTTTGTTTGGAGGAGTGATTGTTTCATCTGTTTTAACCAAAGCTGCTGTTGTCTGCAAAAATCAGATTTGTTACCTGGTGTGCAACAAACCAATAATTACATACTCGAGGGAGACATTGGTTCTGTATTTATTTATTTATTTATTTATTTCAGAGCTGCACAAGCCTGGAGGCTCCATGGTATTGCACAAATCAAGCACACCCCTCCAGACTTTTCCTGCTGTTATTTATACACAGAAGTTCAGTGTTAGCAACCTCCCAAGTGCAGCCTCTTTATTATGAATGGTTAGTAATTTCCACACACGTTGTGTAATCCCAGCTGATTTCTGTGCATGCGCCAGGGAAGGATTTTCACCTGGGCAGGGTCTTTTTGCTCTGTAGGCCTGACTTTTAGTATAACGGAGATAGTTGGCTTATAGGAAACCTGGACCTGAGTCTTTTGCCAAGTTGGCAACATACACAGACATACATCCACATCTTGATTTACTGCATCCTAAAAGCTCGTTAGTTCCAGGATTTCCATGACTAAGGAGCACTGCTCTATGTGCTGCTGATGAATTCTCCTTCCTTGCTGATCAGGCTTGAAAGTATACAAAGATCAACCATCAAAGAGCATCCTGACTTAATGTTGACGTATTCCACATTTTTGCAACACTAACATCTGTGAGTGATTATCAGGACCCAACTGTAGCTTGGACAGTAAAGGGTTTGTGGGTTGCTATGCTTCAAACACCAATAACACCAAGGGCACAATGCAAAGGTACAGCAGCATCTTTCTGGTTCCAGTTTTCCTGTTCAGGTCCATGGTGGCCACTCAAGTGCAGGCGCAGAAGTGGGGTCAAGGAGTGGGCAAGACCAAGAGAGGGGGATCGAGACCATGAAAGATCCCAAAGCATCCCTGACACTTCTCGGAACTCTCCTTCCAGAAGGGGGTGCATGCCCCAGTCTTGCATCAGACATGAAGAATTCCTTTCCTGGGGAGGGATCTGGCTGTTCCAATGCTAATGAGAATGTACATAACCAGAGAAATGTTTTGTTCTGTGGGCCCCCATCCCCAGAGGATCGAGACTGTGGCCATCACTCCAACCAAGGGACATTGAGATTACAACAATGAAGTCTCATCGCTAGATCCATGGGTGATGTTATCTTTCCACCATCTACCCTTTCCTTCCCTTTCTTTCTTTTCCTTACGTATTTTCTTTGTGGTGTTCTTACACTTTTATTGAAAGAACCACACCAGCCACAAACATCCTTCCCACTGCAATTAAACTTCTTTAAAATAAACCTCCCTCATCTATACACTGGTCATTCAGTGTTGTTTCACTCTAATTACAGAATCACAGAATAGTCAGGGTTGGAGTGACCTCTGGAGATCACCCAGTCCAACCCCCTGCCCAGCAGGGTCACCCAGAGCAGGGACACAGGGACGCGTCCAGGTGGGACTGGAATGTCTCCAGTGAGGGAGACTCCACAGGCTCCCTGGGCAGCTGATCCACAGCTCTGCCACCCTCAGTGCAAAGAAATCCTTCCTCGTGTTGAGGTGAAACTTCTTGTGTTTTATTTTATGGCCGTTGCTCCTTGTCCCCACGGTGGGCACCACCGAAGAGTCTGGCACCATCCTCTTGGCACCCACGTGGGAGATACTTACGGATTGATGAGATCTCTCAGCCCTGTCCTCTCCAGACGAAACACGCCCACCTCCCGCAGTCACCCCACGGCATTTACTAAAAAGCATAAATGCCGGAATATATTTAATAAAAAAACCCCACAGTGCCCCTAGCTCGTGGTGGCGGGAGAGGGGCGGGGGGCGGTGGGTAGGTAAGGTGACCCAGGGCGCGGCCACCGCCCGGGCCGGGCTGGGCCGAGCTGGGCTGGGCTGGGCCGAGCTGGACTGGGCTGGGCTGGGCTCGGCTGGGTTGGGCCGGGCCGGGCCGGGCCGGGCTGGGCCGAGCTGGACTGGGCTGGGCTGGGCTGGGCTCGGCTGGGCTGGGTCGGGCTGGGCCGAGCTGGACCGAGCTGGACTGGACTGGACTGGGCTGGGCCGGGCCGGGCCGGGCCGAGCTGGACTGGACTGGGCTGGGCTGGGCTGGGCCGGGCCGAGCTGGACTGGACTGGGCTGGACTGGGCTGGGCTGGGCCGGGCCGGGCTGGGCCGCCCGAGGCAGCGGCTCCACTCCGTCCCCTTCCTCGCCGCTCGTCCCCGAGCGCATGCGCGGGCCCAGCCCTCAGCGCCGCCCCTCAGCGCCGCCGTTCCGCGGCCGCGCTCCCCACGTGTGGCGGCCATGCGCTTCGCGTACCGGGTGAGCCCGATCCCCATCACCCCCCCCCCGCTCCCCATCATCTCCCCAGCCCCTCTAACCCTACTTCTTCCTGCCGCCGCAGTTCTCCGGCCTGCTGGGCACCGTGTACCGCCGCGGCAACCTCAGCTTCACCCGCGATGGCAACTCCCTGCTCAGCCCCGTCGGCAACAGGATCTCCCTCTTCGACCTCAAGAAGTGAGAGCGGGTCGGGCGGGGAAGGGCCTGGGGCTGCCAGCGCGGGGGTTCTGGGGGGAATAGAGCTCTGAGGAGGTGGTGGAGCCCGACCCATGGGGCTCTGTGGGATGCTCGGCCTTCCGAAATATCCTGGAAAGCTTCCGCCTTAGTAGTAAAAGGTACCAGTCTGCCTAGTGGAATACCTGTCACGGTGTTGTGCCGGTACATCCATGTGGAGAAGAGCAGAGGAACTATGTAAAGATGTATTTCAGAGAAAAAAGGGGAAAAAGTGTTTTTTTGCGTTTGATTTAGTTGTCTGGTTTCCTTGTATGGTTCTGTCCTGAATATAACGAAGCTTACAGCATCATCAGCCTTTCCTGTGTGCCAGGGTTGTGATCAATGCTCCCCGTGCCTGTATTCCAGTCAGGAGCCTGTCTCTTACATATTCCTGAATTGGAAGGAGCCACTAAGGATCATCGAGTCCAACTCCTGGCCTGGCACAGATCAACCCACGTAGTTTGTGTTCGTGGGGTTGTGACAGCTAAAGAAAGTTGTGGGGCTTTTACATCCAAATTGTGTCTGTGGTTTTAACAAAGGTATCAAACTGTATTTCATTGATACCGAAGATGTTCTTCCTACATCCTTGTCCCCATTTTACTGTTTTATGTTTTTGTTGCAGTAACAAGTGTGAGACGTTGCCTTTGGCTACACGGCTCAATATTGTGTGCGTGGGGCTCTCTCCAGATGGAAGTCTCGCCATTCTAATTGATGAAGGTACTTGCACAAAGGAGACACCTGTTTTATAAAAGAATTGAGTAAAAATGCAGCCTTGGGAGGGAGAAATCTGTATTGCTAGGTGTTCATCCCTAACGCTAAGTTAGAAGTGCTCTCCTTTAACAATTACATTAGAATGAGAACATATGAAGAACTTGGTTACAGAATTTAGATAGTGTCTCATAATTTGCATTGTATTTTTTTAATCTTAATAATATAAAGCACACTGTCTTGAAAAGTTTCTGAGAAAGTACTTTTTTCCCCCTGCTCTTTAAGGAAAGAAACCAAGCTTCCTAGGGTTATGATTTCTTTGGAACTCGATTATTTTCATGATTCTTTTTCTGCCCTTACAGAGGGAGCTGCCTTGCTTGTCAGTTTGATTGGGAAATGTGTGATACATCAGTTTTATTTTCACAAGCCAGTTCACAGTGTCAGCTTTTCCCCTGATGGCAAGTAAGTAAAAGAGTGCATAAACTGCCCCATAAACTACTTGTGATTATGAAGACATCCTAACCAATCTGTGAATGTTTCCTATTCATGACTGAGGGGAGATTTTGAACTCATCAGGGTCACTTTATCTGTAAAATTGAGAGGGGCAAAAAAAGAAGAAAAACAAAGCCTTGGAAATAGAATATCCTGCCTTGAGTGTTTGAACTTTTCCTTCTGTTTTGAGAATTGGAGAATTAAGGATTTCATTATTCAACTTCAGTGATTTTTACTGAAGGTTTTCTCTTTTATAATGCTTAAGTTGGGGGATAATATAAATCTGCAAATATTTTGTTTTTCATTCAAAAGCAATCCATTTTTATTGTTTCAGTAGTGCAGGAGCCTTTTTATTATTGTTTTGTTGTTTATCAGCTTTGTGTGCAATTATGTCTTTCCCCCCTTGTGCCAGGAAATTTGTGGTTACAAAAGACAATCTTGCTTACCTGTACCATGCTCCTGGGAAGAAACGAGAATTCAATGCCTTTGTTTTGGACAAAACCTACTATGGCCCATATGATGAGACAACTTGTATTGACTGGACTGATGATTCCAAGTGAGTTGTTAAACTGAAGCACTGTCTACCTGCCCGTGTTAATATTTGAATGCACGTTGCAGTCCCGTTTTTCTTCCCTCTAAAGTATTGTACTAGCTTTAAAAATTCTGTCTTCAATTAAAAAATATTATTAGGCAGACTAGAAAGTGCAAAATATGCATGTGTTGGGGATCAACAATGGATTCTTGCTCGAAAATGCACAGTAATTCATAAAAGGAACATATCTTAGGAATGTGAGCCAGGTTGACCTTTTGAATTTACTTAACCCCTTCTACCTCTGCTCTGGTCACCAGTTTACAACTCTGTTGTTTGTAAAATTAAGTGGTGACTGGTGAATTTGAGCTCAGAACATTGTGCATCCGGTGAAGAGTTTTGCGATCCAGTGTTCTAATGGGAATTGACTTTTGTTTTGCAGATGCTTTGCAGTGGGGAGCAAGGACATGTCTACGTGGGTGTTTGGAGCAGAACGATGGGCAAACTTGATCTACTACTCTCTTGGTGGCCATAAGGATGTCATAGTAGGCTGCTTTTTTGAAGAGAACAGCCTAGATGTATGTACAATCACACAACATGCTGGAATTTTAATATTAAAGTAGTTGAAGCAGAATCTTATCTGTAGGTGACTGTTTTGACAATATCTCAGAAAATATTTGCTGTGGTTGTGAGTTTACAATTCCATGAATATTTGAAGGAGTAAGTTATTTATAATTGCTCCCCAAAAACGTTATAGCTTTAAATCTGACTAGTAATCATGTTGCCTTTGGCCCTTGCAAATTTTTTGAGGGCGGGTAAAATAAATCACTGGTTCTCAGGACAAGTGAAATTTCCAGTTCAAAGCACCTTGAATTCCAGAGGACTAATACATTATCCTGATAATAGAGTGCACACTTGCTAACCCTTCTGCAAGTCTGTATTCATATCTTTGCAGAGCACAGAGCATAGGTATTGGACAGTAATAATTTGTGTGTTTGTATTCCAGCTGTACACAATTAGCCAGGATGCAGCTCTGTGTGTGTGGCAGTGTGACACAGAGCTGGAAGGTTTGAAGCCCATGCCCCCTAAGGATGCAGCAAAGGAAAAGGCGGCAGCAGAAGATGATGAAGAGCTGCTTGAAGAGCCAAAGGGTGAAGAAATCCATGGAAAAGCTGATCCAAGTGAACAAGAGACTAGGAATAAGGTTAAATACTCACGTGTTGCAAAGTAAGTGGTTTTCAGTTATCAGAAGTCAAAGTTGTAATGGCGATTTTCTATGCTGGTTTTTTTTAAAAATCTGTTATCACTCATTTAAAGCAGTATAAAACTACCCAGGATTTAGCAATTTACTGTAGATCCCATTTTAAGTAGTTATGGTAGAGCACCTGTTTGTCTTACTTGGGTTATGTGAAGGGCACTACCTTTCACCTTCAGAATAACAAGTGAAATTTTAATAATATAAGAAATACTGGCTCATGGTGTGTCGTTTGGAATTTAAAAAGTGTAAATGGGATCTTTATTACAGTACCCTTTCTAAGTCTGGAGGCTTTGATTTTTTGCAAGAAGGGATTGGTTGACTTCAGGAGATGACATAAAGGTGGCTCATCAGCCTCTGGTGAGCTACTTGGAGATAAAGTTCTAACAACTTTCCTTTAACATTCACTTTTCTTTTTTCTTATTTCGTGGTTGCCAGGTATTTTTTCAATAAAGAGGGAGATTTTAATAACCTGACAGCTGCAGCCTATCACAAGAAAACACACCTTTTAGTCACTGGTTTTGCCTCTGGAGTCTTTCACCTCCACGAGCTTCCAGATTTCAATCTGATCCACTCCTTGAGGTGAGGTGTGGGATTGTCATTGTTTTTGGTTTGCTTTGGGGGGGAAGGGGATAAGTTTTTTTGGGGAGGGTTCTTGTTTCTTTGAGAACACATCATGTTAAATAGTGAAGGATGAATAAACAGCATCAAAATCTTAAAACATTACTATCTACTTGGTACTGTAATTTCTGGAAAGGCAGAATTTCAAATTTGTGTAATAAATACCGTATAATTTCACTGTAGGTTATTTTGGAAAAGTGAGGTGTGAATAAAGAAACTGCTCAGGAGTTCCTAGTTGTTGGCTATAGATTTCTTTAACTCTGTGGACTTTAATATTTTCAATTTCCTTATAGAAAGTATTAACTGAAAAAAAAGTTCTGCATATGTGAAATTATCTGTAAATTGTGTCAAAGTTGAGAAATCAAATCAGAATGGTTTTCCATAGCTGTAGGATGCTAGCTAAACAATTTCTGTGTACAAAAAAACTATTTTATTTTCTTAAACTGGGAATTTTACTCTCTGTTGGCAAGTACATCTTGGGGATGCAGACACTCTGCCTTCATTCTGAATAAGGAATGTTTGATGGTTTTGAGTGGAACAAAGGAATGAACTTTGTGGTTTTTGATGTTGCAGTGGTACAGAAGTTCAGTAAAACAATCAAACTACTTGCTTGAACAGAGTTAATAAGTATTAGACTTTATTTTTATCACACAAGATGTAAAATTACGAGTTTGTTTATTGGTTAATTCTCTTACTTCAGTATTTCAGACCAAAGGATAGCTTCTATTTCCATCAACTGTACTGGTGACTGGATTGCTTTTGGATGTTCAGGTTTGTCAATTCCTTTTAGTCTGAATTCATGGGAAAAATAAGGAGTGTGGTGGGCATGTGGCCTAAATTCCTCTTGCTTGTCTTGACTCCAAATGTAAAATAATTCGTAGTCTCATATCTTTGATGTCTAGGTACAGTAAAGCAAGTGTCACTAATCAGTCTCTCCTCACAGAATTCTTACGATTGAGGAGAATATTTTGTTGATACAAGGAAAAATACATATTTCATGTAGGAGAGCTCTCACAGAATTAGGGGAAAGCCCAGATCCCCTGTAGTCATTCTGGGCATTCTTTCTTCCTTTGCCACTTGTTGCCTGTGGCATTTTACAAATCTGCTTGAATGTTCCAGCATTCCCACCCAGTCCATAATGGTTTGCATGAAAACCAAACTTCTACTCTTATATGCAGCCCCGATTTTCTTTCCTGCTCACTTATCAGCTGCTGTTGTAGTATTGAAAACATTATTCCAAGTAACAGCTCCTGTTTGAGGCAATTGCCTTGAAGTTATAAAAAGGAAAAGGCTTTTTTTACAATTGAAAGATGCAGAATTCAACCTGTCTGCATCAATCCTTTTTTCCCCCAGCATTGCTTGCCATGGTGTGTTTGTGACTTGCATTTGCAGGGTTATTGTGTTCATAATTGTGGTTAACCCTGCTGTGGTTGCAGGTTTGGGTCAGCTGCTGGTGTGGGAATGGCAGAGCGAGTCCTACGTGCTGAAGCAGCAGGGACATTTCAACAGCATGGTTTCCTTGGCATATTCTCCAGATGGACAGTACATAGTAACTGGAGGGGAGGATGGGAAAGTAAGTGAGGCAATATTGCTGGAATATGAACTTCCAGTAGCGTACTAAGCAGCTTGACTTTCCATTTTATGTAGAAAGCTCTGTTATTGTAATTGATACATATTTCTTAGTATAAAATAATACATTTTCATTCTCTCTTCCCTTAAATGTTTTGATTTTTCTCTCTACAGCATATATATTTTGATTTGCTACTACTGTGTGTGCAAATTGCATCACTTAATGCTTTCTAGCAGATGGGATTTTAATTTCTGTAGGTCTAGTCGCCATAAACACAAAAATATCTAATTCATCAATGTTAATTTATTTATGGTTCCATGATATTTTGGAGTGAATGAACTTCAGTCACCCAACTTCTTGCCCTTTTAAATAATTGGGTTTTGATATGAAACTAACTTAAAATTATTTATAAAAGTGCAGTTTTTTTGTCTAATGTACCATTCCAGACGCATGTTATTTAAAAGAAAAATTAACTTCTCGTGGATGACTTGCTTTGAAATGATAGGCTGTGTGTACAGGTACTTTTATTTTAAAAGATGTTTTGCCACATTGTCTTGGCTCATAAATGGGACAACAGTAGCAGCTGGTTTCCAATCAAAACTTCTGAATGTCAAAAAAAGATCTGCCACTTCATGGCTTCTGCCATTTAGGTTGAAAATTGGCCAAACCCCAGAAGTCTCAAACCTAAGAAAGCTAAAATATAACATTTTTGTTCAGGAAAAAAAAACCCAACTGAAATATCATCTCACTTGTAACTTCTGTAATGGCTTCAGAGTTGGTTTTGAATTAGACAGTTGTCTTATCCCTGACTGCACAAAAGCTTGGAGGCTCAAAATGCTCACCAGCTGTTACAGCTTTCCTTGAAAATTAACTTTGTTTCAACTCTTTTTGTCTATCTCCACTTAGATTTTTATGTTGCATATGTGTCTTTAGAGGTTTAATGATAAGCTGTGGCCTGTTTGCTTCAGTTGCAAGGAATTCCTTACTGATATTATTAAGAGTCTTTGATGCTGTTGCAGAGTTCTAGAATTAGAATTTTTTTACTGTTCTGCTCCTTACCCTTTTTTCTCTCTTTACTGATGATGGAGATTCTGAAAAGTCTTTTCTTGTCTGTCTTGCAGGTGAAAGTGTGGAACACTTCAAGCAGCTTTTGTTTTGTCACCTTTACAGAACACAACAGTGGTGTAACTGCAGTAACTTTCACTTCCACTGGTTATGTTGTTTTGAGTGCTTCCCTCGACGGAACAGTGCGTGCCTTTGATCTGCACAGGTAACTCTTTACATAAAAGCTTTTGTGTCTCATTTAGTCCTCAGCTTTCACATTCCCCCAAATGTATGGGGGAATGTTCACAGTCCCCCAAAGCAAACATGATTGAAGTCACATAAAAGTGAGCAACACTGCCTTACTGATTTTTGGTTCAGCCTTTGATTTAAATTTAGATAGTAATTAGGAGCACTGTTACTCCATCCAGTTTCTGTGAAGAAAATTCTGGAAGAACTTTCTTCAGACAAGCTGGAAATCCAGGAAGATCATTGTCTGGTTCTGCTCAAATGGGGAGAAGGCACTTGCAGAACAAAACATTTTCCATATTAGTGGCTGGGCCATCATAATACAGCTGTGCACAGAGCTGGGTGTGTAAACAAGCCCATGTTTCTAAAGAATTGACGTATGCTATTTAATAGAAGAAAACTCCTCTATTTGAGTATTTCCATCTCCTATTCCTGCAGAGTTTTTAATACTATTTTTGAATTTTGGAATCGTGCTGAGGCATCACATCTAATTTTACACAAAGAATATTTTTTCTGTACATAGCTTAAAAAAATTTGCAAATCAAATTAACTTCTTTTTTAACTTGTTAAATCTGCCTAAAATGTTCTCATAATTTATTTTCACCTCTTCAACAGATACCGCAATTTCCGTACCTTTACGTCTCCGCGACCAAGTCAGTTCTCCTGCTTAGCTGTGGATTCCAGTGGCGAGATTGTGGCAGCTGGTTCCCAGGATTCCTTTGAAATATTCATCTGGTCAATGCAGAGTGGGAGGCTGCTGGATGTAAGGACCAACAGTGTTGGGAGGGCTTGAATTTAACACAGTGTGGAGTGTGGTGATACTCAGTAATTTTGGGATTAGTGGGGGTGGGGTTTCAATACAATGTGAAGTGTTTTGCTATGTTTATATTCAAAAACTGGAGCTACGCTATGTTGTTCTCAGCATTTAAAAAAAAAAAAATTGTGTGGGAAATGGTTTTTAGAATTTTTGAGTAATAAGCTCTTTCTAGTGGTGAACTAACACCAGTATTGCTGAGCTAACACATGGGCACAAGAACCTTTCCCTTGTACAGAAATATTCTTTTCTATGTATTTTCTGCAGGTAATGAAGAAATTGTAGGTGCTGTATTAAGACTGATAAAGATTTCATGGTGGGTTTTGCTGGTGCAGAGCAGGGGCATGATTTTTCAATTATTTTTTTAATTCTTAAGCATTCTGTACACCTTGTACAAGCAGAAGAGCTCAGTGATTCATGTATTTAATTTGGCACAACCATTGAATACAGATCACTTTAGTAACTCAGGAGGTACCTGACTGGATCTCCAGAGTTTTGAGTTTATTTTCTTTCCTTTTTTTTTTTTTTTTTTTTGAGGAGTAAGAGCTCCATGAAATGAAAATCTCTGTTACTCTTGTTCTTGGTTTTTATTTCTTTTTCGGAAGTGTTATCAACTGCAGGAGATACTGAATTTTCAGAGCAATGATTTGGTTTTTCACAGTTGGTCTGATTCTTTTGGAAGGAGGGAGGAAAACGACACACTGCATTCTTAAAGTGTGTGCATAGGAGTGGATGTAGATGCCTATACAGTGGTAGCGCTTCTGGGAATTTTTTTTAAAGTTGTGACAATAAGTTGAGAATCACTAGTGTGTATCATGCCCTGTGTCCAAGCATGATCTCAAGCATGTATGGACAAGTTGGGCATGGTTTAATGGCTGTATCTAGAGTTTACTGAATGCAGCCTATCCAGATTTCAGTTTCTTTCACCTAATTCCTGGTTATTTTTTTTTCTCTTCTTAGGTCTTAGCAGGGCATGAGGGTCCCATCAGCAGCTTGTCCTTTAACCCAATGAAGTGTGTTCTAGCCAGTGCCTCTTGGGATAAGACTGTCAAGTTATGGGATATGTTGGACAGCTGGAGAACTAAGGAGACACTAATAATGAACTCAGATGGTAATCTTTGTTTCATTTTTCATCTTCTATCAAATATAAAAATACTATGTGGAATATGTTAATAATGACCAACAGAACATGTCAAATACAGACAGACTCATTCTTGGTAATGAAAATCAAAAGTTCAGATACTTCACTCCTCTACTTGGTTAACAGTGCAGTGAATATTTTAATTTAATTCTAGCTCAGCTTTATAATTAGCTAAACATTTGTATGTTGTCCAGGGAAAAAGTATACTCATACTTGTTAGTCTTAAACTTTTTCTGGTAGTTGAGATAAGATCCTAAAAAAATTTAGGATATTTTCTTAGAAAAGGATCTGATTGCATTTTTAACTGCTAATTAAATTCTTTGCAGTTCTTGTTGTTGCCTTCCGCCCTGATGGCAAGGAGCTCGCAGTTGCTGCTTTGAATGGCCAGATAACATTTTGGGATCACGAAAATGCAGTGCAGACTGGCTCCATTGAGGGCAGGCACGATCTCCAGATGGGGAGGAAGGAGCTGGATAAAATAACTGCCAAGCAGGCAGCCAAGGGCAAGTACGTACAGGGGCCGCAGTGACAAGAGGGTGCCGTGCTGGCTTGCTTTTGCATTGTTTTTCCATTTGTTTCCAATGTGAAGATTTCAGAGTGCATCTGCTATTGAGCTATTTTGATTCTGCTGTTGGATTTGAAAAGACTGCGTGACGTGTAGATGCCTCCCTTTTGTAGTTTGTTTTCACTCACTGATCAGCGTCATTCTGAGCTTGTCTTTTTCATCAGTTTTGAACTTAGGTTGCCAACATAATACTAAGCTTCTCATGCCAAGTTGTTAATTTGCTATGTTATGGGTTTTTAAGTAGCTGTCTTCCTACAGAAATACTAATATATAACCATTAGTGTGTAGAAACTATTAGCTTTTTTAAAATGGTAATTAAAGTATGGGGCTTATTACATGTTACTCTGCATGTGAAATAATATTTAAAGGCAAGTTGAATTTGTGTGCTGTCAAAAATGATATTAGATAAATGTTTTATTATTTTTCTCTTGTTTTGGCTTTTTTTTTCATATTGCTTCCTCTCAAAACAAACAAAAAGAAACTGTGGCTTTTTTTTTGGGGGGGAAGGATTTTTTTTAATGATGAGCTCTCAACCATGTCTTTCAAACATGCCATGGCATTGGGTTTTCTGTAGATCTTCTGACTGTCCTTAGTGTTGTATAGGGTGTAGTTTGAGAGCTCATTCACTGAGCTGTGACTCAGAATCAGAAGTATGGAAGTATTTAAATAAGTTGTTGAAGTTCTGAATTGTTTGTGATTCATAGTAAAGCACCAAATGCTTTGTAGTAAATTTATGTTTGAAGTACATACCATGTGAATGAAGATCTTCACTTTTTCCATGGAATGGTTATTTCCTGAGTCTTCACACTGTACTCATGTCTTTTAGCTCAGATGTGACAGTGAAATTAACTGCTTTCTCTTTTGTTTTGACAGATCTTTTACTACTCTGTGTTACTCAGCAGATGGCCAATCTATTTTGGCAGGTGGATTGTCAAAATTTGTCTGTATATATAATGTCAAGGAACAGATTCTTATGAAAAAATTTGAAATCTCATGCAACCATTCTTTAGATGCAATGGAGGTATGTGAGCACAGGGGTTTTTCATTTGGTTTTCTTTTTTTTTTCATTTCCCCACCCCTGCCAGACTTTGGTTTTGGTATAACATCTCATAAAGTGTGATTCGGGAATTTTTTTTTAAGAATGAGTTTATTTTTGTGCGAGAGAGGAGGACGGAAATATTCCTCCTAGAACAGAATTAATTCCTGACATTCAGCTAACCACAGTCTTGCCAGATTTGTCGTGTGCTTGTGTTGAATGGGCAGCTCTCAAGCATACTAAGTTAGTTGGCATTAGATTTAAAATGGAAGTGAAAATTTAAATTATCAGCATTTGTACTAAGCTAACTCCCCGGGTGTCACTTTGTGTTAGCAAAGAATTTAAGGATTTTTTTGTGGACATGGAACATCATCACTGACCTTTACAAACTCTGTTTCTGAATATTCCCAAGTGCCAAATGAAATTCCTTCAAAAGCAAAGTGAATGATGAAAAGCATCAGAAGGAAAAAAAATCCAGTAACCCTTTTCAACATCCCCTTAGCTGGAAGAATGATGGTTGTTGCACTGTTCATGTCAGGCTGTATTTGACTGTCGTTCCAAGTACACTTCTTTGTCAACAGTGATTGGTGAGCTGGTGCAGCTCAACACGTGGCTTGAAAGGAAGAGAGCCAGCTGGAAAAGAATTCTGGAGGGGATGGGTGCTCAGAAATGGGGGGCAGGAAGGTCCCTAAAATCTCACTGACATTATCAGGTCCCTAAAATCTCTCGCACAGCTGTCTGGCCACACAGCCCTTGCATTAGCACAATGCTGTTTTGGAGCCTGAAGGGCAGAAGGAGTAGGGCTGCAGCTCAGGAAGCAAACAGTGCATCTCTGGAGTGGAACAAAATTATAATAATGTGAAACCACAGTCTAAACTGAGCTCTGCTGTTTGAGAAGAGATTCAATGCAGTGAATGGAACTTGAATGTTTTTTGCAGGAGTACTTAGATCGCAGAAAAATGACTGAGTTTGGCAGCATGGCTCTGATCGATGAAGGGGGTGGAGGTGATGATGGTGTTGCCATCCCTCTTCCTGGAGTAAAAAGAGGTATGACTTTGCTCTCTTGTTTCTAGTTTTATGTCCATCAAAACCTTTGACACAGATAAGAAGGGTTTGACTTGTTGAACTCTGTTTTAGTGTTAGGATTACCTGGATGTTCTCTAGCCACAGAGATTTGTTGCACAAGTGCTCAGCTGATGTATGTTAGGTCCTTTTGCATTACAGAAGCAACAGGAAACAGGAGCTACTTGTGGCCTCCTGGATAAAGAATCCAGCAGTCCTGATTTAATTTTCAAAGAAAATTCAGTCCCACCACCTAAGCTGTAGGATCTCTTGGACGTGGGCTGTCCTTCCTTACCCAGTCTTTAACTCTGCCAAGTTTTGCCATGTTCAGTAGTATTTAATGGTGACGTCATAGTTAGAATTGATAACTGGACTGTGAACTTTTGGTGAATATGTTAAATCACTTCTAAACTTCTCTTTCAGGTGACATGAGCTATCGACACTTTAAACCAGAAATAAGGGTGACTTGCGTGCGATTCTGTCCTACAGGTTAGTATCGACAATTAATTTGGGATTTTTTATTCCATATAAAACAAGCAAAAGATTAGAGCATTGGAGGAGTAATAATGAAGTACAGAAATAAAAATGTCTTGGAGATGATCTTTCCAGATATGGCATAGTGTTGCTATGTTCATAATCTGGCTTTTCGTGCAGTAGATAATTAGGAAACCTAAGTGTACATCACTTTGAGGTAGTATTTTTTTGCAAGTATTGTCACTGCTGACAGGTCCATCAGTGGTGCACAGCTTTCAGTCTTACCCAAACAAATGAGTCATCTGTTCCTCATTATTCTTCTGTTTCCATTTCTAGAACACTCCTCTTTGTTGTTAAATAATATTATTTCTCTTCTAGGACGAAGCTGGGCAGCAACTACCACAGAGGGTCTTCTGCTTTATTCACTGGATTCAGGGCTAATTTTTGATCCTTTTGAGCTGGATATTGATGTCACACCCAGCAATATACACAAAACGCTGAGTCAGAAGGAATACACTGTGGCTATTGTCATGGCCTTCAAGCTGAATGAAAAGAAATTAATTCAGGAAGTCGTAGAGGCTGTCCCTAGCAGTGAAGGTGAGTGGATCTGCCATGAAATTGGGCTGAGCTAGCTGTAAGCAGAAATGTGTAAGCCAAAATAAGTTGAGGTGTAAAGGTAGACTTTTTAGTGCTAATTTATGTTTCAATTTTACCAATCTGCTTCATACTCATTTCGTGACTTCTCAGCATGGAATTTGATCAGGTCTAGATTTGCAGGCAAAGTTTTTGGATGTCAGTTCTCAGAAGCAGCTGATGTTGGAGGGGCACAGCAGGTTTAACAGGAGTTAGCACTGTGCCTGTGTGATGAAGGCCATTAACCAGTATCAAGAATGTAGTCAGCAGTTTGAAGAAAGTGATGAATCTTGTCTGTTGAGCACTTGTGACACCAGGCCAGGAGTGCTGTGCCGAATTCTGGGATTGACAGTACAAGAAAAGACATTGATACTCTGGAGAATCTGGTGGAGGGCTTAGAAAATGGATAGAGAGCGAGAGTACAGCTGAGGAGAGGCTGTTGTAATCCCCTATTAACAGGATGATTGTAAGCCTTTGTCTTGAGCAGAAAGGTATTTTTCACAGTTGAATGTCACATAGGGCAGTTAGGTTGGCTGCAGAGAGCAGGTGTTGATTATTTTTGGGAGAGAATTACGTATAATGAGATCATCATAGTAATATGTGAGATTATTTTGAATGCTTCTAAATTGCGTTTCTCTGTGCTATGCAGCTGCTAACAGCATTCAGACACTTCCTCTGTGGGCAGGTGACTTTGCTGTCTTCTCAAGTATCCTTTACTGCCTCTGGTCATTGTGAATAACTGGTTCCTCTGAACACAGAAATTTAGGTGCAGTCATTAGCAGCAACAATAAAGTCTGTTACACTGAAAGAGGAGGAAAGGGTGGAAATAAAAGTTCTGAAGGAGAGCTGCTGGCAGGAGTACTCTGTTAGGAGGAAGAACTTGGGGAGGTAGGAGTTAATTTCTTGCTTTTAAATACAGTCGTGTTCGGAAGGTTCAAAGAGGGAAGATTTGTCCCCTGAGAGGTTGTGGTACTATACCCTGAAATACAGCACTAAATATCTACCACTTGCCAAGACACTGCTTTCTTCTCCTTCCCCTTAGGCTTTCCTGTGGTCTCTTTCACATTATTCCAAATAGTAACTTAACCCTGTTCAATGTCTTTTTTCCCTTTTTGCACAGTTGATGTTGTCTGCTCATCCCTGCCAGACCTGTATGTGGAGAAGTTACTGGAGTTCTTGGCCTCTGCATTTGAGACCTCTTGTCACTTGGAGTTCTATCTCATTTGGGCTCATAAGTTGCTCATGCTGCATGGCCAGAAACTGAAAACAAGGTGAGATCTTGTGAAAGGCAAAATGCTGACAAGAATTTTAAAATTAAAAACCTGACAGTTAAAGGCTTTTACGTAACACTGACTTTCTAGATAATGCATACACAGCAATTAGAACTACTTCAGTTTTACAACTTCTTTACTAATGGTAAGAGTTACAGTTTGGACTTGATCTTAAAGCTCTAAAAATATTCTAAAAAGTGTGTATGACAGAGCTGGAATACATTATTGGATTTGTGAAGATACATTGCAGAAACATTTTTCAAATTAAACAGATAAAACTTTGCCTAAGTTGCTTAGACAATAACTGCATAATGATTTCAAGAGTGATAGTAGGATTTTGGCAGCTGTGTTTTTAAACAATTATGCATCTTAAATGTAACTGAAGGGTAATGTGCAGGTACTGATTGCATTTTTATAGACTTAGCTTGCGATTATAGCTGGTAGTACTCTGTCTTCCTGCATAGTACTTCAGAACTACATGAGCCTGGTCTGTGAATTATATTCAGCCCACCCATAATACAGAATTTTTAGACTTTTAGGCATGAGACCAGGCAAATCTACAAATTTAAAATGGGCTAATTGAGAGGTAATCTGAGAAGGAGTCCCGCAATTTAAAAACCAGTGCATTGTGTAACTCTTCCCTTGCTTCAGTGTGGGTATTAATGTTCTAGTTACTGAAATGATTGGAACAAATTTTCTCCATTTGTTGCTAGAGTAGTAGAAGAGGGCAAATTAAACTCCCTGGTTCAGAAAGTATTGTAGTATCAGGAAGGAGCGGTTGTTGCTGGAGCAAGCAGAATTAGCCCTTTAACCTGCAGTTTGATACTAGAAAAAATATTTCTAACAATATATTACTTGTATTGAGGGCAGAGTCAAAAGCAAAGCGCTTTTGTTTATTTAGTATTAAAAAGTTCGCATTGAAGTTGTATGCTTGTTAAAATCTTGAGAGTATAGAAAAGTTCTAGATTTCCATATGTAAATATGAATTGCACTGCAAATTGCATGTTTTCTCCCTCCAAGGTCAGTGAAGCTGCTCCCTGTGATTCAGTTCCTTCAGAAGAGCATCCAGCGTCACTTCGAAGATGTTTCAAAACTGTATGTATTGTTACATTTAAAAGTTCACATCAAAAACCTGGAGTGATTTGGGGGTGACAGTGTGCTGTTAGAACTTTCAAGATTGTCTTCTGTTAGAGGTATTTTTATTTTAGGAGGAAAACAATATGTTCCTATTTATTTTTACAGCTGTGAATGGAATATCTACAACATCAAATATGCGCTGGCCATTTCACAACAACGGGGCATGAAACGTTCGGCAGAGGAAACACCAGGAGAGGAAGAAGAATTGGATTCTGACAGTGATTATCTTATGCAAGAAGTTCATAAGGATAATTTGAGTTCCTAGTTACTCTTTGTGAGAGGGAGAAAACCTCAGACAGTATTTATGCAGTGGTATTCACTGAAAATGAGTGGCCCTCATAGTGGCATCAATTCCTGACAGAGTGATAGGGTTCTTTGTGAGGTAATGATGACAATGTAGGATATGCCATGGATGGCACTTTGCCTATTTCATGTACCCTTTGGCTGTAAACTTGACAGCACTCTTTTCTTGAATAATTGATTTATTTTTCTTTTAATAATTCCTGATTTCAAATAGGAAAAAAAAGTGTTCTTGGTGAAGTTAGAAGTACAACTGGAAGAAGTTTATTCTTTATTAAAAATGCCTTGTACATTAAGTATTGGGAGTTTTGTAGTGCAGGCTTGTCCTACATTGGACTCTGAATTTTAAAAAGGGTAAACAAAAAATTCTTAATTGGAAGTCTATGTACTGCTTTCAACTTGTTTTAAATGTTCTTTTACTTGGATTTAATATTTTTATATTTCTGGAACACTTAGTTCTGTAACTTCCAAACGTGATGAGGTTTCAATAATGAGGATAAATGTTAGACCCATAGCAATGACTATGGGAGAAAATCTACTGGGCTTTACAACTTGTATCGAGGTTTGATTGACAACCTTGAGATACTGTAGTGAAAATTTGTTTGGACATGTCAACTCAAAAATATAACTTAAACTGTAAGAATGTCTTACAAATGTAATGGCTTGTTGGGGTTTTTTTGTTTGTTTTTTCCTTGTTTTTTTTTTTAATGAAAGCCCTTCCTTGTCTTTTTTTAAATGTTTATTAACACATTAAAATCTGAAACTTCTGATTCCCTTTGTTTTTGTGAATTGGTGGGAGAACTGGCTAACAAGAGTGGGGTCCTGAATACAAAGAATTGTCTGTCCTTGTAATACTTTCAAGCCCCATGTTGAAAGGGCATTGTTAAAGAAGATAACTGCATACGTTACCAGTGATCCAGAATTGATTTTCCCAGCATATTCCCTTCTTCTGGCTTTGTTTTGTGGTCACTTTCCACTGTTGGAATAGAGGGGAGGTATAAATATTAAAGGTAACTTTAATGAGGTCTCCCCTCAGTCTCCGCCTGGCTGAACAGACCTCATGGGGCATCTCCTCAAGGCCCTTTGCCATCTTCATTGCCCACCTTTGGACACTCTCTGATAGTTTAATATCTTTCTTTCCAGCCTTTCATTCTGCAGTCTGTCCCTACACCCAGGATTGCCGCATCCCAGGTGCAGAATCCAGCACTTTCCCTATGATTGGTGATTGCCTGTCTCTCTAAGTTGTTGAGGCCTCTCTGCAGGGCCTTCCTGCCCTCGAGGCAGTCAACATCTCCTCCTAGTTTTGTATCATCTGCGAACTTGCCTATTTTTCCCCCATTCTTTCCGCACCGTTATCTTTTTACCCTCAGTCACGTTCCCACCGCTGCCGTTCCCGATAAATGAGGGTGGGGAAGGGACAGGAGCCCGCAGGCCGCGGCGCTGAGGGGGCCCCTCCGCGCCTCCAGGGGGCGCCGCCGCCAAGGGCGCAGCGGCCTCCGGCGCGGCCGTCCCGCTTCCCGTGGGCCTGAGCCGCTTCCCGTGGGCCTGAGCCGCTTCCCGTGGCCCTCTCCCGCTTCCCGTGGGCCTGAGCCGCTTCCCGTGGCCCTCTCCCGCTTCCCGTGGGCCTGAGCCGCTTCCCGTGGGCCTGAGCCGCTTTTCCCGGGCCTGATCCGCTCCCCCTTCCAGCTCCTCCGCTCCCGCTTCCCTCGCCCTCAGCCATGCTGACCTCCCGAGCCCCGGCCCTGTGCACCGCGCTGCGGCGGGCAGTGCCCGGCGGCCTCGCTTCCTTCCACTCCTCCGCCCGGCGCTGCCGCGCCGCCCGCGTCGCTGTGGTGAGTAATGGAGGAGCGCGGGGCCGGGGCAGCGCTGAGGAGAAGCGTTTGTTTGTGTTTGTACTGTCTGGCTCTTCACAGCCGCCCGCGGGGGTCGCTCCGGCGGTGGGGCCGGTGCAGGGGAGGGTTCGGCGGGGCAGCGGCCTGGAAGCTCTGGAGAGACGTTGAATTTGAGAAGAGAAAGCTGCTTACAGTTCAGAAAGTTGGAGGAAGCCAGACCGGGAGTGGGAAACGTAAAAATTGGCGTCTGTTATAGTTGTTGTTGGCATGGAGTTGATTTGTGAACAACTACAGAATAACAGGATAGGTCAGGTTGGAAGGGAACACCGTGGGTCACCTGGTCCCACCTCCCTGCTCAAGCAGGGTCGTCCCAGAGCACATGGAACAGGATTGTGTCCAGCAAGTTCTGGAAGTGAGGGACACTCCGTACCCTTTTCTGGACAATCTGATCCAGTTCTCAGTCGCTGCACAGTGAAGTTCTTCCTTATGTTCAGGTAGAATTTCTGTGCATCAGTTTCTGCCGCTTGCCTCCTGTCCCATTGCTGGGCACCACCGAGCAGAGCCTGGTCTATCCTCTGACGCCTTCCCTTTAGATATTTACACACATTAATGATGTTCCCTCTCAATCGTCTCTTCTCGAGGCTGAACAGGCCCAGCTCTCTCAGCCTTTCCTCATAAGAGAGATGCTCCAGTCCCCCACTCATCCTCATTGCCCTTCACTGGACCCACTCCAGGAGCTCCATGTCTCCCTTGAACTGAGGAGCCCAGGAGAACTGGGCTTCATGGGGAAACTGTTGGAGGTACTGGCAATGTAGAGGGAAATATTTAAACTGGGTTATGTTCTTCTTCAGGGAGGAGATAAAGCATGTTATAGACACCAAAGAAAGTGAGGAGATGGAGCAACCAGAAGCTGCAAAGGAATACAGGCTGTTGATGGTGTCCCAAATGGATACGCAGTGGACAGTCAGTGGACAGTCTCTGAAGCTTGAGCTTTGCATAGTCTAGACAGCATTAAACATAAAGGAATAAGAAGGCATTACCTGCATGAAGAAATCTGTTTGGGGCAGAGTTGGCTGGGGAAAGGGCAGGGTGCTGGTCCAAATGGCTAAAAAGTAACCCAGCCGGAATGCTGTCATTTTATCAAGTCACAGCTTTTTAAATAGAGCTGGGAAAACAAATGTTATTTTGGACATTAGCGATGTAAATTTCTGACTATGGCAAAGGATAGATTTGTCTTCCAGCATGTACTGAAATAACAGAAGAGTTTATATATAGAAGAGTTTATAATAAGTGTTACAATACTTTGGTTCCACTGAGTTTCAAAAACATTTAAAACGTGCTGCTCACAGAGCATAATCTTGGCACAGTTGTCTGTTTATTCAGTGTAAATTAAATGAAAGACAAAACAAAAAGTTGTGAAGTAAAAGGCAGCTCTTAAATATCAGAACAGGATTAACTTGGACAGAAGAACATTCATGGACCTTGTCCATTTGGTGAAGTGATGGTGGGTTATCATGCCCCTCAGAGCATACACCTGGGTATTGTGACCTAAAAGTCCTTTCAAGTCTAACATTTCTAGCCAAGACTTTTTCAATTTTAAGTTTCTGTTCATCTGTCTGTTTAAAAACTCTCAAGCTTCAAAAAACCGAGGGAAAACCAGGAGGGAAGAGATTAAAGTGAAAAACAAATCATAAAAAGAGAGAAAAGGAAACTGACTTCCTAACTGGCCTTTTTGTTTTTTTTCAAAACAAAGAGTCAAACAAAAGCCCCGAAAGAGTTCATCTGTATACTTTCAGGAACTAGATAAACCTTTGTAATTTTTTGGTTTTGTTTTTTTCTTATAAGGACTTAAAAAAAAAAAGTTTTTTCTCCTTCTACTTTGTCTGATTCTCCACCCACATAAAGGTAGCTGATTGCTTTGTGCTTTTTATTTTCTGGTGTGTATAAACAAAAGTAGTATTTCCACATTATTAAGGTAAAGTATGGCTAATACAGCATAATTGCATTATAGCATTAAAAGTGATTCAGCTCTGATGCAGGTCCTCAGGTAAAATACAGCAGCAGGTAAAGTAATTTATTTTAAGTGACGCCTCAAGTGCATTTCTGTCCCTCTGCTGATTGATGTGCACGTGGATGAGAAGGTGTTTCACATGGATGTGGACACTTCGTAAAAAAGATGAATGACACTCAGAACCCACTGTGTGCACAATAAAAACATCCCTAAGGGTAACATATCACTTTATTAACTGGGGAATAAATGTATAAGCCAGGAAATAAATAGTGGTTATTTCTGAACCCTATGATGGGTTGCTATAAATAGGAAATGCCAGTTCTGCAGTGTGTCAGGTGGTGACACCAGTGCTAATAGCATGGTGTTCACTGGCATAGTTAGACCTTGCTGTTAAGTTGGGGTTTTTTTATTGTTTGTTAACCTTTTTTTTTTCATCTTTCCTTGTGAAAGATCCTTAGGAAGTTTTGTGCCATCTGCAATACTCTCTTGATTTTCTCACTGCAGGTCCTGTCTGGCTGTGGTGTCTATGATGGCACAGAAATCCATGAGGCATCAGCGTAAGTTGCTTTATGAAACTCTAGGCTCTAAAAAAATCTCCATTACATTGCAGCAATTTGTTTAATTTAGTTTTGCTATCTCTGGTCATTGGAATTACCCTGAGAGATGTATGATAAAGCTGTCTCACAGTTTTCTCACAGCATAATTGTGAGCTCAGGCTACATTCTTGCAGAACTGAGTGATTGTCCAAGGATACATGTGATCCTGATACTGAAGTTGAGAGAGACTCTCTTTCCTTCAGAAATAGAAATTCAGAGTTCCAGATTCAATCTTAAGAGAGTTAAATACAGACTTAATTTCAGAATCACTTTCGGTTTGCATTCCTGGGGCTAAATGTAACACTGGAATTGCTAATACTTAAGTTGAATTATTAACTCTGACAGTGAATTAATAAGAGATGTTTCACCTAGACCTAGATTAAATGTTATTGGGTATGTTAATTGCGGGGACTTGGAGAAAAGAAGATTTGGTTGTTGCTGGTGGCCTGCTTTGATAGGATGTGTGTTTTTCCTCATCTTTCAAAATCAGGTGGTGGAGTATTTGTAGCAAGACCTGGGGGCCAGATAAAGCCTCTCTCTTAAGGTTTTCTGCACATTTTATCTGTGGTTTTGTAGTGTACTGGTACACCTGAGCCGTGGGGGAGCTGAGGTTCAGATGTATGCTCCAGATGTCCCTCAGATGCATGTCATTGACCACAGTAAAGGGCAGCCTGCTGAAGCTGAGTCAAGGTGAGTCTCTGATTAATGTGTTTTCCAGCCTCAGTCTCCTAGGTGTTCTTCAGACACAGAAACCTGTAATGGCTCTTGTAGCACTTTGCTGAATGCCTTTAGCAGCTTTATGCCAGCTGTGGTGATTTTCTTGTAGAGAGGATATTACATGACTTTTCTTTTGATTTTATACAATCCTCCAGTGCCTGTGTTTCCCAGCAGTAGCATTTCAGAACCATCAATAGCTTCAGTCACTAAATACCAATGTTCTTGCTTCCTCCCTTCCTCACCCTGCTTTTCCTCTGCCAAAACTTTATTTACACCATTCTATGTGCAAATGCTTGTTTAATCACATTGTTTTATTTCTGGTTCTTCAAGGAATGTTTTAGTGGAATCTGCAAGAATTGCTCGTGGTAAAATTGCAAGCCTGGCTAAGCTCACTACAGCAGACCATGATGCTGTGATATTCCCCGGTGGATTCGGAGCTGCCAAAAACTTGTGAGTGCCAGCTAAGCATTAGATTCTTCAACCAAATATTCGTAATTAACTGTGCATAATCCTGACAAAGAGAAGGCTTTGGGGTGACCTAATTGCAGCCTTCTAGTACCTGAAGGGAGCTGTCAAGAAAGAAAGAAAGAGACTTTTTACAAGGCCCTGGTGTGACAGGACAAGGGGGAGTGGCTTCAAACTAAAAGAGTAGGTTTATACTAGATTAGGAAGCAGCTGATTGCTGTAAGGATGGTGAACAGATTATCCTGAGAAGCTGTGGATGCCCCATCCCTGGCAGTGTTCGAAGCCAGGCTGGATGGAGTTCTGAGCAGCCTGGTCTAGTGGAAGTTGTTCCTGTCTGTATCAGAGAGATTGGAAGCAAATGATGTTTGAAGTCTCTTCCATCCCACACTGTTGTGTGATTCTATGAACCATGATTCACACAATAAAATCAATAAATGCCTTATTTACTGCATATGTAACCCCTGCATAATAAGGATATCTCCTTTCAAAGTCTTGTCATTGTCTCGTTTGACATTTTCTGAACGATGTTGTGAGAATTCTAGAGTTTAGATAACGCACAGTAAGTCCCTTTTCCTCCCCCTAGTGGTGCTTCTTTTTGGGCCTGAGGGAAGTGAAGGTAAAACTTCAGTGGTTTCAGGTGCTTGTAGTGTTAATATTCTGTTTCTTCCTCTCTGTCTACCAAAAGATCCCCTCTTGCTTTATAATTATAAAACAACAGCTGTCTCAAAAAAAAGAAAGGAAACAAAAAGTGTTAGCCATGTGGAATACTAATTATCTTGCTACTGACATGCTTTTTTGTTGGCTTTGAGAAACATGAATGTTACTTCCCTTTTCTTCGTATGTATTTTTCTTCTTTGAAAAGATTGCTGTTCAACTTCTCAGTAATCCTAGAAAGCTGATTTGATAATTCTCATTTCTAGATGTTTTCATTCAGAAAGGGACTTTCTGATAGACCAAAGCCTTAGATGTGAAACATTTTGGCTAAAGCATTGCTGATTGTCTACAGAGTGTTTTTGGAAGCTGTTCACTTTGGGATGACCCTTTCATCCAGTCTCGGGGCACATAGGCAAATACCTCTGTTTGTGGGTTTGCATTGAGCTTTCTGTAAGTTTCTTGTTGTTACAGATCTACCTTTGCTGTTGATGGGAAGGATTGCAAGGTGAACAGAGAAGTTGAACGAGTCCTGAAAGACTTCCACAAAGCAGGCAAACCTATAGGGTATGTATGTTAATTGGATGGCATTTGTTTGGAAGTGTGAGCATGGAGACAACTTGTGTTCTGTTGAAATGTGCAGCTGCTGTTGTTGGAACTGGAAAAAGTATCTTCCATTTTGTATCACTTATAGCCTGTTTTTAAATGTGTTTTTCAAGATGTGTGTGTAGGTGTTTGTCAAAGGAGAAGCTGAGAAAATGCTGAGAGGAAGTTGCCTTGTGATGTCTTTCAGAGTTTCAAGGCTGTGTCCATTTGAACCCTGTCAGTTGTGAGCAAGTTGAGGAATAGTTCTCTTGGTAGAATTGCTCTTACAATTCCTTCTGTTGCAGCCTGTGCTGCATTTCCCCAGTGCTGGCAGCAAAGGTGCTCTCTGGTGCTGAAGTCACTGTGGGCCACGAGGAAGAGGAAGGGGGCAAGTGGCCTTATGCTGGGACTGCAGGAGCCATCAAAGAGCTGGGAGCAAAGCACTGCGTGAAAGAAGTAACCATATCCTTTCCTGATCACTTCCATGCTGGGAGACAGTTTCTAAGTGTGTCATTAAAGGAATGAACACTTGTAGGATCTGTGCTTTTCTGTCTAGACATTCATGGGAATGTGCAATGTGTAGCAGGTAACAGTGCAGGATTAGAAACTCTTCTGTACACAGCTGTGCAACTACTACTGTGTAACTACACACTGGGAGTTGGAAGTTGTTCTCAGTAGCTCCCTTGGACACCCAGTGGTGCCGTAAGTGCTGAATGAATTTGCACATAGAACTGGCATGCGTTACAACTGCTCAGTTGTCTTTGAGATTTTTATTCTTTTCCTGAAGTCTAATGCTACAGTCAGACTGTACTCAGAGACATTTTATGATAATCAGTAAATCTTGTAAGTTTTCTTGTGTTTCTGGGTGTTTCCACAGGTTTCTCGTGCAGCATTTGTGTTTATGACAAAAATACCTTGTAATAGCTTGGATTATAGATTGCACCTGTCTTTACAGCTGGATGGTATAACATATTTGGAGGTAGTTTTGATAGGGTAGTAGAGCTGTGAGGTTTTTGTCAGTGCTAGTTCATTTTTCAGGCAGCATCTGCAAATATTGTATTTTCCTTAACTCCTTTCTACGAAGCTCATGTGGATACAAAAAATAAGGTGGTGACCACTCCAGCATTTATGTGTGAAACAGCATTACACCATATCTTCGATGGCATTGGGGCAATGGTAAAGAATGTGCTAAAATTAACTGGCAAATAAAATCAGAAATGTTTAAATTTAGGGCATAATATCAAACATATCATGGACCAATGGAGACATTTGCACCTGCTTGTCCTGTTCACACTAGCAAATGCTGATATGAAGCTGATTGATTCCCAGCTGCAGGATTTTCCATGCCTTTTTCATAGAGGAGCCTTACAGAGGACAAGGAGCCTGGCCTGAAACACAGAGCATTTTCTTGGGCTTTTCCAGCTGGAGAGAGCTGACTGGATATGTTCTGAAACAAAGTCTTCCCAGCACCAATGGGAGCATCTTTAACCAATGTTAAACCAGTTCTAAAGGGAAAAAAGAGACTCAAGGCCCTTTGAGAAGCTGAGAGCAGATGTATTGTAGGGGTTTGGCACATGGCAACATACCTAGTGGGTGAAGAACGGGAGTAGAGGGAACAGTGCATGATTCCAGGTGTGTATGCCCAGGCCTGGATCTGGGAACTAAATGCCAGGATCATCTGTTGAAGGAATAGACATCTTCCACATTCTCATTTAGCTCAGTATTAATGAAGAGAATATTTTTGTTTCCATTTCAAAGAATCCCATTTTCACAAAGTCATCCTGAGCACCAATCAGCAGCAGGACACAACTGCCACAACAGTAGCACTTTGAAAAGTACATCCATTGGCCCATTATAGTTTTAAAAGGTCTTGAAGAAGAAAATATCCGCTGATGTGACGCACAACTCTTAAGGAAAGCATCTGTGTTAAAGCAGTTGTATGACAAGTAGTGAGTGGAAAAAGCAATCTCAAATTATCCTAACTTCCCCTGCTTTAGGGTAATAAAGCTTTCTCCAAAGAACTATTACTGAATGTTTGGAATAATGATGTATAAATAAATTAATTTCTGCCTTTATCTCCTCCTTGTCCTTCCGCTTTTGTTTGGGAGCTGCCTTTAGTACATTTTAGCAGTTTTTCTGCTTTTCAGTTCTCTTCACCTATTTTGTACATTTTTTTCCATATAGAATCCAGCAGAATCTCCTTCCCCTCCTTCAAGTTTTTTGTCACTTTTCTGTTGAGCAGGACACAACATTTCTCAAATTCAAACAAACAAGCAAAATGACACCCCTTACCATGGATTAAAGTTTCTCTTCCATGACAGACTTGCTGAAGTGAACCCATATTTTTAAGGGAGAATTGTGTGCTTCATAAATGAATGTACAGGCCTTATACTGAGTTGGTGTGTGGCAAATGCCATCTGTGTCTGAACACTTGCCAGGGGTGGGGAGTGACATTTTTTATTGGGGGGAAAAAAGAGAAGACAAGCTTGAGTAGGGGTGTTGGGCATGCTCAACTTGCGCAGTCAGTATTCAGGGAATAAACATTTTTGCTTCTGCAGCCACTAAGTGATTAATTTTTTGTCACTAAAAAAAATTCACATTTGGATTTAGAAGATTTGAATTTGTACTTAAGTGCTGGCACTCTTTTCTTGGGGGATTTCAAGAGACTCCCTGTGCAGATCATCAACTCCAGTGAGGTTGCAAAGGAATCATACACAGACACCAAGTCATTGTGAAAGTAGGCATGATTCATAAAGTGGATTTTGGACATTTCTGAAACCTTTTTTGCTTATGCATCAAATTCTTAATGAAATTTTCAGTATCAAGTTGGTAAGAAACATAATTTAAAACACTGCCATTTTATAATTCAGTGTAAAAACTTTCCTTCATGAATTTTGCTTGTACAAAGTGTGGATATTTTTAGTATCAATTTTATACACAGAGGCTTAGTAGAGTACGGGAGGTCATTGTTGGTATAAAATGTCATAACATTTTAAAGTGCATGTGTTTCCCACATCTGCAGGAGTTTTAAAAGAAATTTGGTAACAATATCACACAACAGGAATGGTACTGTAATCCCCAGGGTGGAAGGAGAACAGCTGTTGTGCCTGTGTTAGCAGTGCCTTCCTCTGCTGCAAGAACTCAACTCTGGTTTAAACCTTCCCATGAACTCCCTCACCACGGCAGGGCTGAGAGTTTGAATTAAGTTTTCCCATATCTACAGTTCTTAGTAAGTGCAGCTGTGGTGGCACAAAGCTTTCTTAGATTCTGGATCTTGGATTCAGGTGCCCTGAGAAAAAAGATTGTCTTTTGAAGAAATTGTTACCATTCAGTGACCAGCTTTGGGAAGTGGTTCAATTATCCAGATGGTGCCTCTTTACAGTCCTCAACTCTTTTCACCCTTCTTTTTTAATTTCTCTGAATTTAGAGAGAATGGGGTTTTTTGAGGGAGAAAGAATCATGCCCGAGAATTGCCTTTCATTTTTTAAATTCTCTTTAATTTCCCAGTATTGTGATGACTACAAACCTGTGATACACATTTTCCAAGGGTCTGGTGCTGTGGGTTTTTTTTGTTGTGTTTGCTTGTTTGGTGGTTATTGTTTTGGTTTTGTTTTTTTGTTATTAGTAGAAAGTTGTTTAACTTTGGTGGAAGATGTAAGATTCTCATCTTGGCTTCCAGCCAGTGTAAATTTGGAGGGAAATTCCATGTGCACTTAGAGATTATGATTAGAGACATTTATCTGCAAATCTGGGATTTTTCTTTCCTTCCATAGGGCGGATTGGAGCTGGTGAGGGGTTTGCTACTTTCACCCAAGTGGACAGAAGTCTGTGATTAATATGTTTTGTTAAATGCTCCCAGAAATCAGAAGTGAAAGAGGCTTCCTCAAGCCTCCACCAGGAGTCATGCAATACCTGACTTACGGATTCGTGATGTTTCTTATCTTTGGGAAGCGTTTAAGAGCTTTGTCCAACTGAAAAGGAGCTCTGATAAATGCATTCCTACTTGTGTTGCTTTTCTTGTGCTTGCAGGGTTAACTTGCAGGGGTGGGAGGAGTTGCTGCCTCTCAGCTGTGATTCTGCCTATCCCTTTTTGCCTCATTTTTGCCACACAATCCCCGTTTTGTGAAAGGTTTCTCTGTGGGTTGTTGCAGTGTTCACAAATTTAACAGTGGTGCTTTTCTCTTCTAAAAGCAGAAACGAGAATCGGGGTTTGAGAAGCCCTTTTTGTTTGTACCCTTTGGTTTGTGGCTACAAGAGACACTTTTTTTGGGGGAATAAAAATCCAGCAGAGGGCACTTGGTGAACAATGTTCTGTGCAGGGTTCCACTTACCCCGGCAGGATATTCCAGCTGTATGACAGCTGGAACGTTGGACAGCTCTGTAAGAGAGTTTTTTGGACATTTTGGATGCATTTGGAGAATAAAACAAATATTGCTTCCTTCTGGCTTCACAAAAGTAAAGAGGACATCCGATTCCATTGCAATGAATGCATTTGTCCTGCTGTCTTGTTAAGATGCATTTCTTCAGCACATTTATTTCTTATTTATCCTCCTGAAAATATAGTAGGAAATACACGTAAATTAAGCTCTAACCCCTTCCTGTGATATAGCTATCATGGAGAAAATGAGGAAAAGAGTAGTATAAAGTCATAAAAGTACACAGTGAGGTTTGGTTTTTTTTGATGGGGATTTTTTTTTGTTTGTTTTTCTTGTTTTTTCATTTGTGTTTTTTTAATACTAGTGGTGTTAAAACCAATGTGACCTAAAATGAAGATTTGTAGGGTGCGACTTTTATCAGGCCAAGAAACATCCCTGGAAGGAAACGCACTATTTCTTGAAGTGTCTGTTTCTGCAAGCTAGCAGTATCTTATTTTTATTTTTTTCAGAGTGGGAGCTTAAATAATCCTCTACCTGCAAATAATTAGGTACTGCCTGCATTCCAGGGCTAGAGTCTTTTGTTTGAGGGGGTTTTCTTCTTCCTGTCACTTCAAGTGCCCAAGGGGAAGCTTGGTTATTGTATGGGTGAGTAGCTCAGGAGAATTAAGGAGCTGATACTTCGTTATTTTCTCCAGGGTGATTCCAGTGGTGCCAACATCTCTGCAGAAAGACAGAGAGGGGGGAAGAGAAGGGGCTAGACTTTTGACTATCACAAAAGCTGAAACAGAAATGGCAGTGAGGATTGCAGCACCCATAGCAATATTATTTCCTGCTGTATATTTAAAAAGAATCAGCTTTCTTATTTGTTTTCAGTATTTTTCAGTACTCTTTGTTCTGCTACTGAGTGTCAGGCTATGGAATGACTGCGTTCAGGCTTAGCTGAATTAATGGTGAAAATTCCAGTCTAGTGGAAGGTGTCCCTGCCCATGGCAGGGGATTGGAACTGGATGATCTTTAAGGTCCTTTCCAACCCAAACCATTCTATGATTTTATGATTCTGCATCAAATGTGTTCACATTAATTTCTTGCTGATGTTCTCTATGGGCCATTTCTCCCATATCACATGAAACTAAAGGGAGCTCACAGAGGAAAGCATTAACCAGTTAATCTGGCCTCATTGAAACTTAGAAAAAGTACAAGATGATCAAACTAACTCCTTATTGTCTCTTACCAGTGTCACTGCCAAATGCTGAAAAAAAATTAACTCACTTTTACAGCCATTCTTTGGCAAGAATAATGTACAAGGACCTCTTAAAAATTCCTTTAATGTTCTGTATTACCAACCATATGCTCCTGCCATACGGAATACGTAGGTGTGGGCCACCAAGGTACGACAAGTGAGAGAAGCAGAGATAAATGTGTGAATTTTTCTTGTGCTCCTTAGTTTTCAAAGCCATCCCTCTCGTTCCCAATGAAACTCTGGAAGACACAAGAACTGTGTCCTCCTCACGTTGTGCATGGTGAGTCAACTTTCAACGCAGACATTTCCTGTGTCATCACTCAGGCAAGGAAGGACAACTCGAGCTCTGCTGGTCACTCAAACCTTCACTTGCAGTCTCCCAGGAAACTGGAATGGTGGTTGAAGATGACAAATGGAAATGGCATTAACTACTGTTTAAACATCTCAAGTACTGCTGCAAACCTGAGTCATAAAAAAGGAGAGTTGTAAACAACGTTTAGAGGTCACCCAGACCCTTCTACAGTCACACAGCTCACACTTGTGAGTGGAGGTGCTCATACAGCACAGAGCAGCACACAGAAATCACAGCAATAATTAATTCTAAAAACAGATGGACGGTTCAACAAAGAAATAAATGTTATTTTCCCAGCAACAGCACAGTATGGGGACTCAAGTATAAAAAGTTTATGCCACGTGAAGCATTTTAAAAAACATGAAAGCATCAGAGTCTTTATTCGTATAAAGGCTTTACAAGCCAATTTTAATGGGCTTTATTTAGAGGTGATAATCTATTAACACCAATATTTTTCTGTAACTTTCACAGCAGGCATAAAAACTGAGTTCTACAATTTTTTGGGTAAAGTTGGTAGAAATTAAATAGTATATAATCTACCTCATATGTTTGTACTAGGCCTATTAGTAAAACTTGATAGTTCCGTATGCATCACACTGGATATGTCTGTGTTTTTATATAGTTATTACAATGGTATTGTCTTCAAAATACACTCTGAGAATGAATATATTAGTCCATTTACATGATTGGACTTTTAATATATTTTAATTTGTGATCAAGGAATTATGATGCCAGCAGATTAAATAAAGCAATAGTCAGGAACTTTCTCCTGCTGCTAGCACAAAACAAACCCAAGACAAAGTGGGGAATCTTGACTCAGATTTTTGATCTGTCAATAGTGTCAGCTGAAACAAATTGCTCTGCTTCAACTTTCTTCCCCTAAACCAGGAATGACTCTTCCAGCACTGTGCAGGGATGGTTTTGGGGAGCTCCCTGAATTTAAAAAAATGCATTGAGCTGCCTGCATCAAAAGGGCTTTGTATGCCTTGTCATTGGGAAGATGCTGCCACTGAGATTCTGCATTAGTGTGAGCTGGGTTTGAAGCAATTGGGAAGTTTGCCTCCCTTGGGTGCTGTAAAGGGTTTCCTGAAAAAGACTCTGTAAAAGTTTTGGGGCAGGGTTACTTTAGCCATGCACGTGTTACTGAAATGGATTTCCTTGTTCCTAAAACTAAGCTTGTGCTTTAGTTTTCTTCTACTTTATTGGAGGGTACTGTGAAAAAAAGCCAGCAGAAGTCGTCTCTTTATTCCAGCAATGAAGGTGCATCTGGGCTGGGAGCACAAGAAGGACTCTGGATTCCTTAGAGGTAATCTTAAGACTATTTGCATATTTATTTCAGCAATTTGCATAACCTATTTGCATGACAGCTTACATTACAAACCTGTTTAGAGTTTCAATGCCCTGTGGTTCCTGGTGGGCAGGGATGGCCGTGAAGCAGGACAGGTGACAAGCAGCATCCTGCAGTGTCCTGGTGGAATTTCCTGGAGGCAGGAGGACTGGAGGCTGCAGGAGGCTGCTGCAGGTGGCTCCTGGGGTTCTGTCCTCTAGCACTGAGCACAGCCCTGCCAGGGCTCCTCTGGGTCCTTGCAGCTCAGCTTTTGCTGCTGCCCTTGCACTGCTCACGCCCTGGCTCCATCTCTCTTTTCCATCTCCGGCCAAGAAGCCCAGCGCAGTGATTTTTGGAAGGCAAAAAAGATTGGCATCAGTTAAGTGTAATAATTTGGGAAATACCATGAACCTCCTTCTCCTCCTCCACTTCCTCTTCATTTGTTTGCTCCAGATCCTCATTCTTAAAATTCTTGCTCTTCAGGAAACAGGAACTGCTTGGCCTGTGTCCTTCTGCCATACCCTGAGTGTATCGTGTGTAGTGATACATTCATGATAGTCCTTCTCAAAGTGTAAAACAAAAAAAGGATTTAGCAAAAAATAAGAGAAAAAGTAATTACAAACTAGGTGTGGGAATATCTTGGTTTTGGTTGGGGGTTTTTTGTTTGTTTTTTTTTGCTGTTTCAAGTTTCTTTCATGACTCTTGCCAAAGATCTTTCCATACTCAAAAAAGTATGGAAACACTTTTAAAATTCCATGTAAAAGTGGAGAAAAATGCTGTTCTTAGTATGTAATTAGTGTAGGCTATATCAGCATTCACACAGTGCCTGTTGATCTAGAAAGGTGAAAGGCAGAGCTGTGTGACCGATGTGGGGACGGGAAAGGGAGGAATCGGGGGAGAGGGAGAGGTTTTAGATGTCTTATGTACAGTGTCACTGGAAGGCACCTGGGATGAGATATAAACCCAAAATCTAGTCACAGTTTAGAAAAGAAATGTTAAGAGAAAATGTTTAAGGAAAAGGGAAAGGGGAAAGGGAAAGGAGAAGGGAAAGGAGGGGAGGATATTATTAAAGGAAGAAGGTAGCCAAGTTACACCTGCACCTCCAAAAAAATATCCATCTGCATTGACTAAAGATGTGACCTGTCTTTTTTGATGTGGCAGTCAGTGCTATGATTAAGGAATTATGTGCTATGATCAAGTCAGTGCTATAATTCCAGTCTGGATTGTTGCTACATACAGCAGTATGTGGGAAAGCAATTAGCACAGCCAGAGCAAATTATTTCAGGATGTGTTATTTCGACATCCCTTCGCCTCGTGGGACCTTTTGCAAAGAGCTCTCAAAAGGCACTGGCTCCCAGTTTGTTTTCAAGTGTGACACAAAACACAGACTTTAGCTTCTAAATTAGGTATGGTTTGAAGTCCTTGCTCCTGACTGCTTTTTCCCTAGTGGCCCTCTGGGCAGGGGCTCTGCTGCCAAGGGAATTTGTCTCCAGTCTCTCTCTGCCTAATGATCCATCTGGACACATGCAGGGGTCTCTCCTCAAATGCAGTGGCACCAAATATTGAGGTTCTTTAACTGAACAGCCATCAGGGTTCAGGGACTTAAAAGATGTGTAGAAGAGCCTCTGAGGGACATGGTTGAATGGTGGACTTGACAGTGCTGAGTTACATGTTGGACTCAATCTTTTCCAGCCTCACCTATTCTGGGATTCTTCTGAGAAATGCTGGGCTGCTTAAGTGGCTACTGGATTTTTAGAAGCCATAGAGTCCTTGAGATGAGGGCAGGCAGTTCAGACTTTTAGGGCCAACACAACTACAGAGATGTTACCTTTTAAACTTTCTGCTTGCAGAGGAGCCTCTCTAACTGTAGGAACAACTGGAACACAAATAAAGAACTCTTACAGACCAAGCGATTGCTCTCATCAGGGCTTTTTGTTTTATTTTAGGTTTTTATTTGTGATCAAATTTTTTCTTGAAAAATACACGAAATCTGAGACAAACATTTGGAGGATGGGACACAAAAAGACAGTCACAGGATGTACAATTCTTACAGTCAAATCTCTCTGTGCCGTTGGACCCCAGCTGTTACTGAGCTGCTCTGTACCCAGGGTAGCCAAATACCAGCTGAGCTTCAGTGCAGCAGCACAGGATTTTATCTCTCTTCCCCACCATGGGGGAAGCCTTTAGTTGAAAAACTCGCAGATAACTGCCTCCTTTACCTCCATTTTAAGCTCTGATTTATTCTGTCCTTTCTCTGCAACAAAAATCTTGTCTCTCCATCGAAAAAAAAGGTGCAGCTGTTCCAAATTTGAATAACCTCGTGAGTCACTGCCCTGCCCAGGGCTCAGCAGGACGGGAGTGCTGCAGTCACTGCTGATCACCAGCCCGGGGGAGTTGTTCTGTTCTCTGGACAATTTCTTGGTTGTGAAATAGGGTAGTTGCAGCCCTGGCCTGAAACAAAACTTCTGCGCTTCCTCGGCATTGTTTGTGTGCAGGATCCTTTTGACCCAAGTTTCACACAGGACACCTATGCTACCTGAATGGAACGTTTCCAGAAATAAACCCATTTAGTTTGTGTAGGTATCAGTTACAATGATTCTGATGAGCTTTTAATTTATTTTTTATTCCCTCCATAGGTACCATTTTTAAAGAAGTAACGTTGTCACAGTAACAATTTCTCATTTCACAGTTCTAGCTTAAGAATCCAGCCTTGCCGTGGTTCATGGCAAAAAGGGAGAATACTGAATTCAGCCTTCTGAAGTTTCTGGCTTATTTAGCAGTGGGTTTTGTAGTAATACA